>BMAU01017843.1:1110000-1752500 GCA_019973935.1 Trichonephila clavipes
GCCTTTACCTTTATTTGCCTATATATATTCGATATAACGGCTTGACTATAAGCCTTAAAATATGTAGCAAAATAAATGTTTTGAATTCTGGGTACTTTTTTAAGTCACAACGCTGAATTGGCTTTTCACAATTACATTTCCACACCATATCATTACGAGAATTAAGAATCTCAATCTATCATAATGTTACAACAGCCTTCTCTAATACAGACACAGCTTTCGATTTTCCAGAAATAAATACCTCTATTGGCATTGTAAACTAAAAAGTAAAGAGAAATATTTGTAAACAGTTTATTCGATAATAAACCAAAATTATGATAATTTTAATAGACCATACTAATTTCTTGTGGTTTTAAAAATCAATTCATTTGTTAAAAATAAATTTAAAAAACTTCGAAACAAATTTCTTCATTGCATTAAATTTCTTTCAAAAATTTAAAACTAAAAATTTAAGCAGTTTTATTCAATGGAAATCCCACAACTGTTCCTTTCTCCGAATGAGTGAGTGAGTGAAGATTAACGTCGCACTGCTCAGCTACACGAGGGCTTTTGGCTACGGACCACGTAATTTTGAACCATGGTCAAGTGACGTGGACGACACCTAAGCTGGCACCCCCTCTCCTAACTACCACACCACACCAACGGGAGGACGTTTCAGCTCTCGACAGATTTAGCGTGCATCGCTGCCCTACACGGCGGGTCTTTAGTGGTACTGGGCTCGAACTCGTGACAAAGCCAGCCACGATCCGATGCCTATACCACTCGGCTACCGCGGCCACTCCTTTCTCCGAAAGAAACTTATAAATTTGTGTAAACAAGCTGTACAAAAGGCCATTGAATAACACGAAACAGATTTCCTTTTTCCAGTTCCTTATAAATAGTAAATGATTCGTTTCTTGATTGCCCGCAGTGATTGGAAATCAATTCTAACTTAAAGTAGATGTCTTTTGTTTTAAACCCTATTACAACACGAAATAGGTAGTTTTAGAGATTTTCTGTATCTTAACTGTTATGTTTTCCGATTTAATGAATGGCAAGCGAACGCAATGCAAAATGATTTCTCTCGTGTTGCACTTGAGTTGCCTTAATTCTGTTTCAATGGATTCTTTTTTAAATTTCGAAAAATCTGCGAGCGAATACGCATTTACCGTACCGCAATGACCCAAACGAGTTTATGATTGATTAGGGAGTGAAGCAATGACAGCTACTTAAGGAAAGTACTTTTCCATTCAAGCGTATGCTGGACAACAAAAATAATGAATAGATATACGCCTATTGATTGTTGATCGAGGAGTAAAAAGAGGAGTAAAAAAGCCTGGGAAAAAATGGTAAATTTTTCTTTCAATCAATAAATTTTTTAGTAATTAATAAATGGCTAAAAAACTGTAAATCGCAAATAAATGATGTTCTAATAAAATAAATATTTAGTTTAAAAGTGCAAGATAGAAACTTCATAGCTGCATCTCTCCTAAAAATTCTTTTTTATGATGCTGTTGTAAATATTTTGTTGTTTTGTATTAATTATATAAAACAACTATTATTTCTTTCAGAACAGTTTTTTCTTCTGTTAGATAAAA
Organism: Trichonephila clavipes; assembly: GCA_019973935.1. Lineage (NCBI taxonomy): Eukaryota > Metazoa > Arthropoda > Arachnida > Araneae > Nephilidae > Trichonephila > Trichonephila clavipes. The sequence continues at coordinate 1,111,578 of BMAU01017843.1, forward strand.
TGAACATACAACCTCTGAAAATAAAGCTCGGTGAATAGTCCTGTATCATTAACATACATGAAATATTAACGAAAGTTGCCATAATGTCCTTCGAAATAGCCACCTCTCATAACTATGAACCTCTGAGATCTATACATGTCCTGGAAACTTAGCAAGAAGTCTTATTTTAAGATGGAGTTCAAAAACCTCGTCACGTTTCTTTGGATGTCAGAAATATCGTCAAATCTCTTTCCTTTCAAAGCGAGTTTGAGTGATTGGAATAGGAAGAAGTCTGGAGGATTGAGATCTGGCAAGAATAGTGGATGTTCAATGTGCACCACGTCAGTTTTTGCCAAGAATTGTTTAACGACATTGGCTGAGTGAGGGCGAGCATTGTCATGAACAAAAAAAACCATGAACCTTGTGCGTACTAGAGTCGTACTCTTCGTAGACGATTCATGAAACGAGTCAAAATTTCAATGTACCTTGCAGAAATTCTCGTCCAACTATCATGTACACAGTTAATCGACGATCTTTCGGGATTAGTTTACTCACTTTCTCAATGTTTTCGTAACTGGCGGCGGTCGAGGGGCTTTCGCTACGAGGGTTTTCGGAAACACTTTCCCGTCCTTCTCTAAAACAGGCGAACCACTCGTACACATACTTCATGGACAATGCTTGATCGTCATAAACACGTACCAGCATCGAGTAAGTTTCTGCTGTGTGTGCCAAGCTGAAAACAAAACTTGAAATTGATGTTTTGATCGTTCATTTTCCTATTCTCAGTCAAGAACCAACGCGCTAAACAAGCACTTTGTAAAACAACTCTTACACGAAACACAAACGACGCTCAATTGAACAACGGGGGGAGAGGGATCAACATCTGCCGCTCAGCATGTGTAGTGTTTTGTTTCGCTAGCGTTGCCATATCGGCTGTTCAGGAACTTTTATCCGATCATTATTGTCAAAGGCTGTAGATTCAGCTCTATTTCAATGTTTGGGGCAATCGGAAACGATTCTTTTGGTGTACAGTAAAATGATAAGTTTAATTATTTTCTTTATTTATATAACGCAGTAGTTAATTTAAATAATTCTAAAACGTATACTCGCGTCGTCATATAGCTTTGGTATTACAAATATCTAAATAGAGAAAGCGTTAGGGGAAATACAGTTTATATTTAATACGTTTTCGTCACACTATTTCACTAGATGATTGACTTGATCATGCAAAAACCTTTTTTAATATTGCTGCAATTTTGAGTTTTCTAGTGTTTCTACACATCTTTTTCTACACAAAAAAGTGTTAATGACAACAAAAAATGTATTCTTGCTAAAAAACTCAATTATATTTCAAAGGAAAACGACATAAAATATTTATAGCTTGATATTGGAAGAAAGTTCTCTCATAGAGAGAATGCCGTTTATACTTTCAATTTTTTTTAGTTTTAGAACAATTTTTGGCTCTTTATTGATTTTTTTCTATTTGAGCAGTAATTAACTGAATGCTCATCAACAGTAATATCTCTTTGATACATTTAGAATTTTAAAAAGTTGAAAAAGAATGTATTCGAATTCAGTTTATTAAAATAAGAATAGAAATCTCTTTACATGTATTGAAATATTCTGAAAATAAATAAATAAATAAAAATAAATAAAGTTCATAGCGTGTGTAAAAAATTTTATAAATTTTTTTTAACCGTTGACAAACAATAGCAAAGTGAACCGAAAAAAATATTGTGTATAAAACCAAGCTTCTAATTTAAAAATGAGAATTACAATTAAAAAATTTCATGCAAAATTGAAAAAAAAACCCGCTTTGCCAGAAAAAAAAGAAATGGTTTCATTTTTTTTAAAACTCCAACTAGCTCAAAAAAAATATTTTTATAAGCATAAAATGCAGAATTTTAAAAACTTAGCAAAGCAACAGCAAAATTATTCATTTCGAAGTTAAACAAAATGTTGCTCTGAAAACAAATGTGAACATTTCATAGCAAGGAATTCTTTAACTGATATGTGTTTGTTTCTTACCTAATATAAATTTGCTTAAAAAATAAACAGTTAATTTTTAATGCTTGAAAGATATTCATGATCACCGCGGAAATAATGATTCCAGTGCAATTCAATCAAGGTAAAAAAATACCATTCTACAAATTTTGTAATTGTATTAATATCAAATTAACAGAAGGTCTCATAGCAAAAAAAAGAAGAAAAAGAAAAACCAATTGTTAACATTTTACTTAATGCGAAATTAACAAAAAATTCTGCATTGAAAAAGCACTAACGTTCTTTTAATTTTCCCGTTTTATTTAATTTAGAATTGATAGAAGGTTTCGTATCAGAAACAAGCAATTAACCTTTTCGCTTCGTCTAGTGAGTCGAAAGATCTATTATCATAATGCCCTTGACACACATTTCCGTAATTTAATTTCTTATTCCAAATGCATCTTTTTACCTTCGAGAAAAGATATCAAACCTCATCTTTCTGTTACTGTTTATAAACATAAATATGTATTAAAATTGAGTGATCTTTATTTCATTGTAGTTTATGCAAATACATCTATAATTTTGGTGCCTCATCTCGACACAGTTTTTCAATTTTAATCGGGAGATTAGCAATTACAAGTGAACGTAATTCAAAACAATGCAATAAAAAGAATGGAATAAGGATTGAGAATCATAAATATAAGATTTCCTGTTTGAAAAAGATTAATTTGCTTTTAAATAGCTGTAAAATAACAAATAGGAAATGAATTCATAATAAGAAATATCGTTGGCGAAGTTAGGGAATGAGTCACTGAATATATAGGGCAGGGATGGCGAACCGATGGCACGTGTGCCATTGATGGCACGTGACGTAATATTTTAGGCTCACCACCGATCAAAACGGTTTGCATTTTAATTCAAAATGATTAAGTACAATATGAAGTGTTATGAACAAACGCGAGTGTTCGGTCACAGTTTTCACAGCGAGATTTCATCAGCTCAATGAATTTTAGGAAATGCTCAAGTTTTTTATGTTTCCTGAAGTGACTTCATTTAAAAAAACTGAACTTGTCCCAATTCGATTGGTTGGAAATTGAAAGATTTGTAATGCACAACTCTGTGAGATTTTCAGTCTAGTTGAGTGCGGATTCAAAATTTTGTTGAAAAAGGAGAAAGTTGGAATTGATTGAAACAGAAAGTTTAACAAGCAATTTAAGTAAAAATGCTAGTTATAAAATTTTGGAAACATGGAATTCGATTCCAGACATATTTAACTGTTTAAAGAAGCTGGACCATGCTATTTAAACCATAGTTTCATCTACAAACGTCTGCGAGTAATTAAAGGGTGTTTTTTTAGAGGTATAGAACTTTAAATTGCAATAAAACAACGATGCATTATTCGATTGACATGATTTTTTTTATTCGAAAGATAATCTTGTGACATTACATTTTAAATATGATTTCTGGCATAGGACTGCCACCGCTGGCTCGGATGTAGTCCAATCTCGACGTCCCATTTTCGATGACTTTTTCCAACATTTGTGGCGGTATATCGGCAATAACACGGCGAATGTTGTCTTCCAAATGGTCAAGCGTTTGTGGCTTATCCGCATAGACCAATGACTTTACATAGCCTCACAGAAAATAGTCTAGCGGTGTTAAATCACAAGATCTTGGAGGCCAATTCACAGGTCCGAAACGTGAAATTAGGCGGTCACCAAACGTGTCTTCCAATAAATCAATTGTGGCACGAGCTGTGTGACACGTTGCGCCGTCTTGTTGGAACCACAGCTCCTGGACATCATGATTGTTCAATTCAGGAATGAAAAAGATAGTAATCATGGCTCTATACCGATCACCATTGACTGTAACGTTGTGGCATTCATCGTTTTTGAAGAAGGATTCCACCAGCCCATAAAGCGCACCAAACAGTCAGTTTTTCTGGATATAACGGTGCTTCGACATACACTTGGGGATTAGCTTCACTCCAAATGCGGCAGTTTTGTTTGTTGACGTAGCCATTCAACCAGAAGTGCGCTTCATCGCTAAACAAAATTCGCTTATGAAAATCGACCATTATTTTCGAAATAAAATTGCACAATTTGAAAGCGTTGTTCAGGCGTGAGTCTATTCATGATGAATTGCCAAACCAAAATAAATCACTTGACAGCTGTTAAATCGGTCGCCATCTTGGAAAGTAATGCCAACTTAAACTTCTATACCTGGAAAAAGAACACTCTGTATTTTCTGAGATGAATAACATTAAAGAGTCACTTAGAAACCGTTTGGCAGATGACTCCAATTCAGCATGCAATCTGCTAAAAATAACATCTTACAATCTTAATGTAAGTTGTTTGTCATCTAATCTGCAACAGCAGAAATACCGCTAATGTTACTTTATATAATTTGATATACACGTATAGCTAAAACACACACACGCACTTACTACTATAAAGTACAAAATGTATTTTTCGTAGAAAATAAGGGGTTTTGAGTTAGCGTTTAACTTTATAATTTTCCTAATAATCACAAGTCAAAATTATTTGATGGCACGTCTGTACCTCATCAAATATTTGCTTAGAAAAAAATGGCACGCTGATCCATAAAGGTTTGTCACCCCTGATAGAGGGTGGCTACACTTTTAGAAAAATAAACAAAAAGGGTTTCGTTGAAGATTTTTTTTTTGTTCCATAAAGAAAAGTTTTAAGTTTCTGGTTTATGAAATGCATACTATCGGGTGAGGAAAAAGTGCTTGCATAAACTTTAAAAGTTTATAAAACCCGGAAAATTAAACAAAATAAAAAACGGTTTAGCAACGATGAGTCATTTGATTTTTTTTAGATAAGGAAAAAACTGCCGACAGATGGTGCTGGTACAAACGACTGAGTTGGAAATATGCAAATGAGACAGGCGATTACAAATATTGATGGCTTGATCCGGATCTAATTCCCCATTGCATGCCAACTAAGTGAACAAGAATGCTGAGTGAGAAAGACAAAGCTTTGTTGGTGAAGCTGTATTCCATGATCAAGGAATCAGCGACTGTTGCACTGCGTAAATTCAGAAACATGTGAAGACTGGCCTTCAACAGGGGTACGCCTCATAAAGCTTGTTCAGCTGTTTGAGGAAACTGGATCGCTCGAGGATCCGAACGACCAAATCTAAGAATCATTAGCAACCGTTGCAAGTTTACATGGCCTTCTCGGTCTCCAGATATGATTCCAGTAGACTTTTGGCTGTGGGGATATTAAAATTCCCAGGTGTAATGATCCCGTCCATTCAATCTGTCAGAATTGAAAGATGCGATTCACCGAGAGCTGTCATGTATACAGGCGGACATTCTGCACTCTGCCGTTGCTGGATTTGTGACGCGCTTGAAATGTGTCATCCCTTGTGGTGGTGGATATGTGGAACACATGCTGCTGTAACAAATGATTTGGTAACGTTATTTCTGTTATTTGCGAGTCTTTTCGTTCACTTATGTACGAACATCACCTATCGGTTGTTTTTTGAATTTCTTTTTTTTTCTTATCTTAAAAAAAATCCCGTGACTTATCGATGCTAAACCTGCAAACCGTTTTATTATTTTGTTTAATCTTCTGGGTTTTATAAATTTTTAAAGTTTTTACGAACTTTTTGCCCACCCGGTATATGATGCAACGTCCACCTTTTACACTATTCTTGTTTCAAAATGGCTCCACCGCACGAACAAGCGTAAGTTGTAGCATGGTTTACTCAGTTTAAATCTGCAACAAGTGAGTAGCGTAAATTTCGGACTTCCTCTTAACAAAGTCAAGATCCATAGTTTATAAGTGGCATGAAAGATTTATGCCGATAGATAAGGAATTGTCAAAAACAAAACCTGGCTGCCTCAGCAGAAGCTGAGATGATGTTACTTGTATAGACTCGATGTGTTGCGCGCGACTAATGGTGCACACATTGAAATTGTGCAATAAAACGTTGCAAAAAAAACTTGGACAATTTTTTTTTATGGAACATAAAAAACCGTGATTGAATATATTTGTTTATTTGAAAGAATAGCCATACTTTTCGGATATTTCTCAACAAACAAATGTTTTAAAAATATTCGTTGGTTTGAAAGATTTCTTAATTTACTTGACTTTATATATACAGGATGTCCGGGCTTAAGGTATTCAAAAAAGTTATGGCTTATTATTTCAGAATAACCATCAAAATGTCAGAAACTGTCCATCCATGGATTGGAAAACCCTCTGAGATTTTTTGGTTCTAGTCCGATCGGCTGCACGTGCGCGCATTATTCGGCAATCACAGATGATAAACTTGTTACACTGACTTAATTAGTAAAGATGTGGACGCCACATCAAAAGGTTCAGTGCGTACTTTGGTTAACGGAATTTAAATCAGTCACGCGTGTACAGCGACGTGTTCGAACAAAATGGAATGTCGGTTCTCCATTATCAAAATCTATCCTCCAATGGGAAAGAACTTTAAAGGAGACGGGAACTTTGCTTTCTCAAGCTGGCAAGTATTCTCATTCGTCTATCTATGCCAGATAACTCACGCGGGCTGCAACATGAGGATAAATGGGGGAGGGGGGAGCAATGCTTTAAGACCAAAACATAGGAAATTAAAAATGTGGAAAATTGATCCAAATATTATAATTCCTGTTTAGCTTTTTTTTTAGTTATTATTTTTTATAATTTTTTATTTTTCCCACTAGCACTAAATTAGAAGAATTTAAAAAACACTCCTTCACAATGTCTGCATCTCAGTAAACGGTTTCATATGATTACCCATAATATAATAAACTTCATAGGAGGTCTTGGTTATCGACCACTAGCAGAACACATGGTTGCTGTTGCAAAGAATATTCAAGAAGGCCTATATATGCTCTCTTGCAAGAGATCTTCGAAGAAAAGTGTTATTGAATAATTCCTGTTTATTGGCATTTTTCTGAATAAAGCCCTTTCGTGACAAATCGAACAATTACTGATCATTGTTTATTTTTCACTACAAAATAGTCAACCTCCCAATCGTCTTGAAACGATATATTTTCTTCAAATATTTTTCACCTGCAAGATATGAAAGATTGTTAACAAATGGTTCCACTCATAAAATTATCGCTACTCCACTATTGTCTGTTATCACTAACCATAACCATTCCAAATAGAAAAAGACTATCAGTTCGCACACGTACGACACCGACAGCAAAAAGCAAATTGATATAGTTAATTTCTTGACAAAGAGTTTCCCACCAAATTTTTAATACAATGTTCTTAAATAAGTGAATTTCTCAGAGCAATGGACCAAAGCCGGGTCACTGAAAAGGGCTCGGTGGGCCGCAGGTTGACTATCACTGTACTAAACTGTATACAGTTCCATGTTCTATGCATTTGCTGCAAAAACATCGGGAGAGATTGTCATCCGTTGGTGCACACCAGATCTCAAGCAGCCTAATGTGTCAGTCTCTTATGGCTTCCATTCCTCCGCCAGAGAGCCCGTTGGTGTGGTGTGGTAGTTAGAAGAGGGGGGTGCCAGCTCAGGTGTCGTCCACGTCACTTGACCATGGTTCAAAATTACGTGGTCCGTCGCCAAAAGCCCTCGTGTAGCTGAACAGTGCGACGTTAATATTCAATCAACCTCCGCCAGAGAGAAATAGTACAAGCTCTTTGTCTGGTGTCTCAGTCTAGCAGTTGTTGCATTATTAAATGCTAACCCCCCCCAAAGGTTAAAAATTACCGTTAACTCATTAAAAATAAAATTCTCGTAATTGGAGTCTAAAAATTGCATATTTCGAATGGGCTTAAGACTTTTAAAAGGCCTGTAATTATGTAAGATATATTTATTATGATTATTATAAAAATGATTTAAAAATTTTCATTATATTTTCTTTTAAAATAGTAGAAAAATGTCAGTTATAAATTAAAAAGCAATCTTTTTTAATGTATTACGACGGAGAGCATAGGGTAAATGTAAAATAAAATTTCTCTTTAATCACTTTGGGTGTTACTGCTGTGTATGCATTAAATAAAAAAATATTTAAAGTTTTCCCCCGAGGAAATGCAGCGAAAGAAAATCTTACATAATCTGGCAAAGTCGTAGGTTTTTATAGTATCCGTGAATCGGTCATCTCAGTCACAGAAAAGGATTCACTGCGGATGGTGTCAATAACCCCTAAAATTGCTCCATGGCAACGAAAATAGATCTCACTAATGTAACTTCGAAATTTTTTCGTTACGTCCCTCCATAAAAATTTTTTTATTCTGAAGTTGGCAACACAGATTAAAAAAAATTGACTTCATGGATAAATAGCAATATTACAGATTAACTGCTTTAATATTTGTTTTTATTTTCGTACCAGTAGAATTTGTCAAAGGACTATTAAATATAAGAAAATTTTTAGTCCTGAGTATTTCAACTAAAAACTGTGAGTACTTGTATGATATGATGTATTCTTTTTTTACTATTGCTTAACATTGCTTATGTGTTTTCAAAACTATACATACGTTATACATATTGTAAGATCGTCTTGTAGTTGAATTAATCAGCTGTAATTAACCGGATTTACCGTTTTCATTATTTCCTTCAAAACACATCACTATATTAATAATTTCATTTACAATTAAAAGTCACAACGGAAACTACAGGCAGCTTCGTCCATTTTACGTTCGAGATTTCTTCTTTCCTTCCCGCTCAAAGGCCAAAACAGTTCACAGCAGCGCCCTCTTTCTAGTCTATCGCGTGCTATGTGTCAAGCCTCCTAGTGCACTATGTGCCACGCCGTTACAATATATATGTGTAAACACACATATACAGCATATAACTCACAATATCTTTTGAGAAATTTGAATTCATTGAAAAATTTCCTTTTTCTGAAAACCGATAGGGCTCATGTGTAGTATAGGGAAAGCCACTTTTTGATTTGGTGATTTTTTTTCGGATTTGGCGATTTTTATCTAAATGTCATGGTGAGATATCGAATTCATTCTAAAATAAATAATAAATAATTCCGAAAAAAGTACCTTGGCGACCACTTTTAGTCTCCTAAAAAAAGGACCGCCAAGTGGCCCCCCTATACTACACTTTAACCTAGATTAGTACTATATATATAAACAAATTGAATCTTCTAAGTAGAAAGACCCCTTCACCGCAAATTTTAATCATAAAGTAAATTAATAATAATGATAAATTAATGTAAACTAAAACTATAAATAAATTATTTAGGTACTTACCTATTATCGCAACCTATTGGCATTATATGAAACAAAGCATTTGGTTGCCAATGCAACGAGTATGACACATAGGAAATCGGGGTTGCCGACTTGGCGAGTTATTAGTAGATTGTTGCGATAATACGTAAATACCATAATTTATAACATATTGAAATTTATTCATAAGTATTTTTATTATAATTATATTTTTGGCTAAAGTGTAGAATAGGAAATCTTTGGATTTGGCTATGCTTATCTAGATGCCAGAATAATTTCGGCTCTTCGCTTCATTACTCTCGGAGAACCTATCGTTACATTTAGGTAGTTTAGAGGCTGATTCTGATCGCCAGAAAGACTTCGCCAAGGGACCCCCCCTATTCTACACTTAACCATATTTTTTAAAGAAAATCTTAAAGTACTGTATTGGCGAAATTATATTAAACGAAGGACAAGTTACCCCAATTCAGCGTGTAAGACAAATGCGAAATAGCAGTTGCCAAACGGGCGAGTTAGCTCAAGTGTAGTATAGGGGGGAGGGGGGTACCTTTTGATTTGACGATTTTTCTTCAGATTTGGCGATTTTTATCTAAATGTCATGGTGATATATCGAATTCATTCTAAAATAAATAATAAATAATTCCGAAAAAAGTACTTTGGCTACCACTTTTAGTTGTTAAAAAAAAGGACTGCGCCAAGTGGACACTTGAACCCTGATCTGATATTGGTATGGATTTTTTTCCGCTAAATAATGTAATATTTTGACGAGCTCAGCGATAACATTAGACTGGCCGCCAAATATATATTTAGTGCGATTTTAAAATAATGCTGAAAACAAGTGGCGTACCGATATATTGAATTAGTGCCTTTTCAGGGTGTCCCAAAAATAGCACCCAAACTCTGCTACTTCTTATTAATAACAATAACAAGAATAACAATGATAATAGTTTTTGCCAACGTCGGTACTTACGTACTATCGCAACAATGCCAAAGTTCAAGATAACTTGCTAAGTTGGCAACTCAGATTTCGTATGTGTCGTATGCGCTGAATTAGAACCCATTTGCTCTGTTTCATACAATATCGCCAATATGGTTGCGATAATACTTAAGTACCGCAGCGTCTTTTGATCTGGTAAAATGTTTCGACGGTATAATTCATACCAGGGTATGCAAAACCAACCACTGATTTATACTCCACAAAGAATTATTTTCTTCGCCAAATCTGGTGATTTTCATACTTTTATGGTAATTTAATATCGTTGCTTCTGGCATCATTTTAGAATAAATTATAAGTAAGAAGCTTTTTTAAAAATAAGTTTTTCTTTAAATGCGCTAAGAATAAAATAAACTTTTCCTTTAAAACTTTTTTTATCAACATATAACGTCATTACACAATTTATGATATAAAAGCTTGTCGCGAAATTTAAGTAATTCGTATTTACTTAGTTTAAAAATTTTAAAAATTAAAATAAATCAGATCAAGTTATTTAATTTACTTGTTTATCTACACAGGTAAATCTCGCGACAAGCTTTTATATTGTAAATTGTGTAATGACGTTATAAGTTGATAGTAGAAAAGTTTTAAAATAAAAGTTTATTTTATTCTTTTTGGCGCATTTAAATAAAAGTTTGTTTTTAAAAAAGCTTTTACTTTTAATTTATTTTTGCCTTCTTATTATCGCTGGACTATGATAGATATTTCACTCCTCCCGCAACAAAAGGATAATGGGGAAGGGGGTAAACACTGTAAGACCAATACAACATTGGATAAAGCAAAATTAATCAAAATATTAAAACTTTAATACTGTATTAAAGACGAAAAACACAAAAATTGTTTTAAAATCCATAATTTAAAGCCAATATTTTCAATCTTTGTACAGAATTTGGATAGTACTATCCTACAAAATGAAAAAAAAATGTCACGCGTGACAATATTTATAAATGATGAAGTTATTAAATGTTTAATTAAAAATGTGAGTATTTTTTGAAAAGTCGTAAAAAAAAGTTTTTACTATTTCATTTTTTTAAATAGCTGATTCTAAAAGAGAAAAGCATGAAACTTTTTAGTGTAGATTATCGATTCATTAACAAGAAAAAAAATTCTTACGGAACGATTTAGAAATCATTTTCATGAAAATGCATCGATTCTGACTCATTTTAGAAAAAATCGTAAAAAATAGAAAATATCACTATTTTGCAAAAAGAGTTATACTGTATCGAGGCGAAATAAATTATCTTTCCGATTCTGTAATCATTTTTTGTCTGATTTTGATATAAAGAATTAGATGACTTTTTTAAAAACGTCGAAAAAAATCGGAACTTTTTTAAGCTCAATCCGAAAAGCCTCTCGGTGTGATAAAAAGCCAACAGGGTTGAAACAAGTATGCGTTTTAAGGTTTTTAATTAATATCTTTTCAACTAATTGCAATATCTGAATATAAATGGTCGAAAAATGCATTGCCATCCAAACTAAACGTGTATGCAAAATTTCAGCTCAATCGGTTGAAGAGATCAGTTTCAAATTTGAGTTGCAAGATTCCACCCGAAGAAATTACATTGCAAGTTAAGTAAAAGCTTGTAAAAATATTTCAGATCATTCGATTCGAATTTGATTGATTAACATTTCAATAAAAATAGTAGATTTTTTAAAGAAGTATAAGAGGTCTAAGCTTAACACGGTGATTAACTTGCACAATAACTGAGTAAAAATATCTTTTGTCAAAGCACATGAAGTATATGTGTGCGTGGTGTTTCGAACTTATTCTTTCTCCAAAAATTTTCCTTGTTACTTGTAAGATTTCTCTTCCTAAATTGATGTGACCCCATCATGCTATCACTACTCCTGGTGTATTTTCAACAGCTGAGAGTAACTTAAAAAAATGCTTCACATCTTCCACGATTAGTTCGTGAATGACAGACTCTTGTGTTTTCAACCGTTTAACCAGATCAGATCCTTAAAAGATCTTTTCATCAGATCTCTCTCTATCAGAAGAAACCCTTTTAAATGGACACATACCCATTATTTCTTCCATATGGATAATTTTATACAAGCTATAGTTTAATTTTTTCATAATGAAAATCCTAAATTTTAATTTTCAAATTCTAAAATCAGAACTAAAAAAGTCATTAATTTACTTAAAGGTTATTCATATTGTTACGATACTGAGACGTTCTAAGTGAAAATATTACCAAAATTTCATGACCCTTCTGTTAACCGGAAATATCATTAATAATTTGTTTGATAACACATGATACAGTTTGCAAATACATACAACATACACTGAAGTGCCACTGAATTAGGGATAGCAAGGGCCATGCAAATTGTGTAGCGCTGCGCATCATTTATGAGCAAGTGTGGAAGCTGTGGTAACTGTATATATAGCGAGCACTGTGGTTGTTCTGAATAAGTTGTTGGAATTGCCTGTAGGGGTAAACTGCCTGATTTAGACGCCATCGATCGCGGAAAAATCGCAGGTGCGTGACGCATGGGCCATTCACTTTCTGAAATCGTCAGACAACTGGGATGTTCAAGGTCGACAGTGTCAAGAGATAATACATGGATGGAGGGAAAAATTAGCAATCGGGCAAACTGCAAAAAGCAATTAGCCTTGACAGTGCTTGGTGAGAGACCGCTCAGGAATATTGTATGTAGCCAGCGAAGCCAAAATTTGGCTCAAATTACCACCCAGTTGAATCACGGTGGAAGTCGTACAGCCAGTAAACGGACTGCGTAACGCTCGCTTAACTGTATGAATTTGGGGAGCCGTCGACCTACAAGAGTACCATTGCTCAATGCTCGCCATCGGGTTGCACGTCTTGCTTAAGCAAGAGAGCACTGAAACTGGAGTGTAGAGGACTCGTGATGAGTCTCGATCTCGACTACTTAACGCCGACGGGAGGATGAGAATATGGCTTCAGGCTCATGAAGCATGCCATGTTAGAACTGCACAAGGGCATGGTAGCTCAATCATGGTCTAGGGTGTTTTTTCGTGACACTGTTTGGGATCTTTGGTGCGTGTACCAACCTTTCTCAATGCAATTCAGTGCGTATAGTTGCTGAGTAATGACTTCCATCCGTTTATGCTGTTCTGTTATCCGCACATTAATGGAGTTTTCCAGCAAGACAACTGTACCTCTTGTAAGTACCGGTTGGATACTGGCTGGTTGGATGAGCCTTCTTCTGACTTTTCTGTCATAAATTAGCCACCTAGAAGCCCAGAATTATATCCTATTGAACATCTTTGGGATGTTCTGGAACAAGGCGTGAAGGGCCATCACACAGAACCAACGAACTTTGTTGAATTATGCACAGCTTTAGCCAACATTTCGCCAGTCATTCCCGTGGAATGTTTCCAGAAACTTGTTGAATCTATGCATCATCGTGTGGCAATCGTTATCAAGGCCAAAGGAGGCCCAAATCATTACTATGTAGTTATTCTTAATTCAGTGTCATTTTAGTGTAGAATGTTATGAATTTTCTTCGGAATTCTTGTTTCTTCCACGCCACACAATCGATTCCTCTGCAATTCCATCTTTTTTCCCGTTCAGAAAAAATTAGTCCCTTCATTCAACAGTGACCTCTCTTCATCAATCAGACCATCTCTGAATGCTAATTCTTTAAAACGTTTTAAACTAAATCATTTATTTAGCTAAAGTAATAGATAATTCTGTATTATATCGTCAAGATTACTTATCATTTATTAATTAATGTTTTCAATTCTTTTTTTTTCGCCATGCAAGTAATTTTCGCGAAAGGTAGTGAAAATAAATTAAAAGTAAAAAAACTTTTTTAAAAACAAGCTTTTATTTAAATGCGCTAAAAAGAATAAAATAAACTTTTCTTTTAAAACTTTTTTTGCTATCAACTTAGAACGTCATTACACAATTTGTAATATAAAGTTTGTCGTGAGATTTAAGTACTCGTATTTACTCAGTTTGAAAATTTAAAAATTACAATCAATCAAATCAAGTTATTTAATTTGCTTGTAAACCTACACAGGTAAATCTCGCGACAAGCTTTTATATTACAATATGTGTAATGACGTTATAAGCTGATAGTAAAAAAAAGTTTTAAAAGAAAAGTTTATTTTATTTTTTTAGCGCATTTAAATAAAAGCTTTTAATTTATTTTTTACTTTTTAGTTATCGCTGGACAGGTTTCTCAATCTGTTCATCTCACTCAACGCATCATTGTTGCAAGGTCGTTTGCCGGTTAATTTTGAACAGGCTAGCTCAGGAGTACTTAGCCTTTTTTTCCGCCAGGCCACGTAACTATGATAGATATTTCACTTGGGCCGCAACAAGAGGGTAATGGGGGAGGGGGGATAAATACTGTAAGTCCAAACAACATTGGACAAAGCAAAATTAATCAAAATATGAAAACTTATTATTATTATTGTTATTTTTTTTTTTTGCTTTTACTATAATACTACATTAAAAACGAAAAACATAAAATATTTTTAAAATCTGTAATTTTAAACCAATTTTTCAATCTTTGTGCAAAATTTCAAACGAAAAAAAAGTTTCATGCGATTATCTTTAAAAATAACAAAGTTTTTAAATGTTCTATTAAAAATTTGAGTATTTTTTGAAAAATCGTAAAAAAAAAGTTTCCGGCATTTTATTTTTTAAATGACTGATTCTAAAAGAGAAAAGCCTGAACTTTCTTAGTGCAGAATATTGATTCATTAACACGAAAAAAATTCATACGGAATGATTTAGAAATCATTTTTCATGAAAACGCATCAATTTTGACTCATTTTAGAAAAAATCGTCAAAAATCGAAAATATCATTAGTTTTTTAAAAAAGAATCATACCGTATGAAGGCGAAATAAATTATTCTTCTGATTCTGTAATTATTTTTTGTCTGAGTTTGATGGAAAGAATTAGATGTCTTTTTTAAAAACGTTGAAAAAAATTGGAACTCCTTTAAGCTCAATCCGATGAGCTGCTCGGCAAAATAAAAAGCTAACAGGGGTAAAAGGTTTTCAATTAATATCTTTTTAACTAATTGCGATATCGGAATATAAATGGTCAAAACAGGCATATTCATCTAAACTAAACGTGTATACAAAATTTCAGCTCAATCGGTTGAAGACATCAGCTTCAAAATTGAGTAGAAAGATTCCACCCGAACAAATTGCATTGCAAGTTAAATAAAAACGTGTAAAAGTATACAAAAAGACATTGCTTTGCATTTAAATAATTGTATAAATATTTCCTTGCAATGATTAGTTTTAATAATTCCATACATCTAGTAGCTAAACAATCAAAAGACTTCATTTGTCATAACTAATTTTTGCTACTTCTGTTATTACTTGTTCGGCTCGTAAATGGAACTAAATGCTTCCTTTTCACTCTATTATATAAGAAAAAATGAAGACAGTTATAAATGATTCAAAAACAAATCTCTCCATATACGTAAGAACCCAATTAAAGTACATATTTACAAGCATGAAACAAATACAACACATTTGTACCAGTACATTTATTTAATACTTTTGAATGTGTCATATTTTTTCCTTTCGGCACTTATCTTATTTATTATAATTAGATTTTTTTGAAGATATATTTATTTGGACTTATTTTTATTCTGTTTCATTTGGGAATTTAAAGTAAATCTCGATATGCATATAAACAAAAAATTACGAATTTAAAAAATATCCAAATAAGCATAATGACTTTGATAATAGGAGTAAATAATAAGCATATGAAAACTGTAAGCTACTTTTATCATAAAAGAGAAATGTCTTTGTACAAATTACGGTAATAAAAAAGAAAAGTGAAGTGAAAGCTTCATTAATTTGAAAATGTCTTCTGCATTTTTATCACAGACTAGAGAGGTGATACGCATTTATTTTTCTCTACATAAAACAAACTATTTTTAGGAATTATTTTGTATAAAAAAACATTGTTCTTAAGGACAATGGTGCTTAACTGTACATTATTTACACTAAATAAGACTGTTTTCCCAATACTATGTATTTTATAATATTAAAATGAGATTTTGTTATTTCTTGTGGTATTATGTACTAAATATGAGAAAGTCAGATAAATGCATTCAATAATTATATTGAAAGAAAGTTGGTCGAAATTAGCAAACGAAAAAATATAAAAGTGTAATGAAATTCTTTTAGAGCGTGAGTGAGTGAATATTAGCGTCACACTGTGTTCAGCTCCACGAGGGCTTTTGGCGACGGTTCTTTTCGAGAGAGAGGAAATTTTAAATATTTCTCTCTCAATAGTAATTTTCTTCATAACTTCATCAGAAAACTGAGATCATCAGAAACTTCATAACATCACCGAAACTGAGTTAGTATTGTTTTGACTAGCGATTAGTAGCATTGCCTTGACCACTGACGAGTCGACCAGTGATTAGTGATTACTTCAGCTGTTGAGAAGGACGAGGGACGAGTGAGTGCTTGTGAATAATCTTTAAAATACTTGTATTTCAGACACTGATAGTTATGTCTGAGTGCCGATGATGGTTTAAAGACCTTTTGAGATTTATTCTACGAATTTTGCTGGATATCCTGTATTTCAAAGATTGTTTTTCGACAGTAAATTTCCATCGCTCCTGAAGAGCTGTTTTGCTCTTTGCGACTGATTTGCATAAAATCCTCGAACCTCGATCTACGTAACAATATGTTACTCTTAAGTTCTTGTAAGAATTAGAGGAGTTTTCTATAACTTATTTAAAACTATATTTTTTAATATGTACCATTCTTTGCGCAATCTTACGATCATGGGATAAGTCTCCAAAACTATAATTAAGTTTAAAAGTCATATTTTAAAAAAGTATACATCAATTAAATGATCAGTAAATTTTTAATTTTCGTTATACTTGGAAATTTATGTACTGAAATTGCAAATGATACGATCTTAAAAGCATTTACTGAAAAAAATCTCAGTAAACATTTCACAAACTTGAAGAATTCAGAGAATTATAAAAATAAATTATTCTTTTTTTAAAAAAGAAGAATATACAAGCGTAAGAATTGGTTTTATAATTTAATTGCTTTTTTTAAATCCTCCGAAATTATTTGTACTAATTTCAAAAATGACCAGAAAGACGAGAAATTTTGTAAATTTATTTTTTGTGTTAAACATATAAAACAATTATTAATGAAAGAAAAACTTGTGTTTTGATGAATTTTTTTATATTCTTTTTTAAAAAAAAGATCGGTAAGCTATTTTTTTTATAAAAGAAAATATTTTTGAAAACACAGCTTAATTAATGGAGAACAGGTTTTTAAATATAATTATTATGCGAAAAAAAATTGAGTTAAAGAATAGATTAATGACATTACAGCGTCAGACTCTTGCATTTTCCTTCATTGGTAAAAATATTACATATTATTTAGGATAACTTCAATTTATAACTATTAAATCAATATATTTTACAATTAGATTTGTTTACTTTGGGTTTCTCAAACCTTAGAGGGCGTTAGCATATTCAAAAGTCGAAAACAAAAGTTTATTTAAAAAAAAATTATTAATTTATTGAAAATAAGAAAACAAAATACATTCTGACATAATAAAAAGCAAAATTAACATTTACACTGATATAATACACTTATAAATGTATCAGTACTGCACAGTGTATTTTATAATTAATTTAACTATACTAAGTTAAAAACAAGTTTTAAAAATTACCAGTGAGACCCCGTAGGCTTGTCGTACAAAAAATTAAATGCAAAAATGAACATTTACCTTGATAATTTTCACGGTTTATAATTAATCCCTTAACTGCCAGTTAAAAGTTACGCGTCCTTCCACGTCCGTTTTCCACGCAGGGGCGCGTATGCGTTATATTGGGAAGGGAGGGGGAAGGAATAAATAAGCAAATCCTATGAAATAAGTAAATACTTTGCAAACCCCGACCAGGTCGTTTTTTTGCATTCCAAACCCTTCGGAATAATTTTATGGATAGCAGTGCACAGAAAAAACCGTACTTCGGAAAGACGTATATATACACCAATGGCACTTAAGAGGTTAAAGTCGTTCCTGCAAAGCTCGCAGGGACTCCACAAATTGAAATATCAAGTAATCCAATATTATATTTTAGTTGAAAAGTAAATAAGCATGTTTGGCTTATCAGAGTGAATGTGCGGTTTATTTCTTACGAGAATAGTAAAATTAATTATAGTACCATATATATGAATATAACAAAAATTGCTTTTAAATAAACTTATTTTCGTATTTTTAATTACCGTAAAAACGAAAGAAAGATTTTAAGATTTTTTTTGGAGGAATTCATTGGAAAATTGGAATGTGACGAAGATGAAATTTAGAGCTCTATCAATCATATAAAAAATCTGACATTGTTAACTTCATCAAAATACAGCGAATTAAATGGGCAGGTCACGTTATCAGAATGAACGGAGACCACACCACTAAAAAAGTCTTCAAAGCTCAACCAAATGGCACACGAAGAAAGAGCAGGCCATATCTTAGATGGATTGACGGGCTAGAAAAAGATCTCCTAGTTTTCGGAACTATGAATTGGAGAAAACTAGCAGGAAGAAGGCTGGTCTGGAAAAGGCTTCTTGAGAAGGTTTACCCTGGGCTGTCGTGCCACTGAGTAGCCGTATACTTTCGAGTAGCCGTTTTTGATTTTTTTGATATATTCGCCGTGTAAAGCACACCCCTTTTTTACAAAGAATCCTGAAATATATGTGTGTTATTTCCAATCCCCTTGGAGCGGGAAAGCGTACACCAAAAGTCCATTTGACCTTTCCGCGTAATAGTGTCACACACCAGGTCTTGTTCTTCATACAACTGTCGCAGGGAAATGCCCCAGCAGTCCAGAAGATGAGCAGGAGAAGCAAGGAGAGAACAGGGACAAGCAAAGAAAGACTTGACCTTTGCACAAAAGTCATACTACGCAGGTGACCACTTCTAAAGCGCGCCAAGGACGTCTGATGATCCCTGGAACTCCTGCACTGTATAGATAGGCCAGGACTCTTAGCTGCGGACCAGTGGTGAGCAGGAAGGTTTTGCCAAGTCAAAATCATTTTATTTCTTTGGAAGAAATGAATTTCCGAATGGGTTAAGACAGTGGAACTGAAGTTAGGGAGATCACATCCCCTACCAGCCAGCTCATCAGCAGCTTCGTTCCCAGGCACACCCACATGTGATGGAATCCACTGGAGACATACTTGTTTCCTCTGACCATGCCTAACTAATTTGGATAAAATATCTATACCAGTACTGTCCATAATTTTTGGCCAACTCTTCAAATATTGGATGGAGCTTCTGCTGTCTGTCAGGATTGATTTGGACCAATATATGTGTGAAATGCTCTTATGTTTTGAAATCATTTATTTAAGGTATTATTCCAAAAACTTTAGCAAACGTAGTACGCTTCTATATATATAGAACTACAGCCCTATAAGTTCCTAAAGAACATCATATCTTTTAAATAACCATATCTCGTTATATGTGGAAGTTTTTTATGCTCATCGCTTTTTTATTTTTATTTTTAAAGTTCTCATTTTCATACTTGACGTATAACGCGCACCCGTAAAATTTCGAATTTGTGTTCAAAGTGCGCGTTGTACGCCAAATTTTACGGTATTATCTGTCTATTATCCAGAGTGCTATAATCCTCCAGAACTACTTACTGCAGTTAAAGCGGTTAAATAAAAAAAAATTGATATTAAGAACATAGATGAGAGTCGAGTATTATATGGATTAGTCGGGTAATATGGAATACAGAGGTTTCGACTTTGTTTGTAGAAAATCTTTAACTATTGAAGAATGACCCTCGTGATGCATTGCAGTGAGAGTTGATCCCTTGTTGTTGCCTTTCCCTGCACTACAGAACAAAGTATATTTTGCGATTTTCAGAAGGTGATTTCAAAAGGATTTTCAAAGTAAGGTTTCAAACATTTTTACCTGCTAGTACATATGTGACTCGAACATTAAAGTTATACAAAAAGAATGTAGTTCAGTGTTTCTCAAACTGTGGGTGCCCCCTACCCTAGGGAGGCGTGATAACCCTACGAGCAGATCAGAAAGTCGAGAACAAAAGATTATTTTAAAAAATTATAAAAAATTACGCAAAGGAAGCAAAACAAAATAGATTTTGACATAATAAAAATACACGTAGCACTTTAATTATTATCTGTTCGGATTTAAAAAATAGAAAAGAAACATAATACTTTTCTTATTACTTAAAAGCATATAATTTACTTAAAATATCTGTTACTTAAAAAAAACTTAATTAAAATATCTATTACTTGAAAGTAACGTATGCAAATTTAATACTTATCTTGATAATTTGAGTGGTTTATAATGAAGATCGTACTGTAGTTTTAGCGTCAAAGTACATTATTATTGTATTTAATACATTATTATTATATGGAGGGCGCGATAAAAATTATGACTGAAAATTGGGTCGCAAGTATGTAAAGTTAGAGAAGCACTGCTATAATTGGTAAGGTTTCAGTCGTTTTTCATTTTCTAAGATGGCGTGTTGGGTATTAAGAAATGCTATTGATTATATTTGTGACTCGAATAAAAAAATAAAACACAAAGACTAGGTAAAAATTGACT
This sequence comes from Trichonephila clavipes, assembly GCA_019973935.1. Lineage (NCBI taxonomy): Eukaryota > Metazoa > Arthropoda > Arachnida > Araneae > Nephilidae > Trichonephila > Trichonephila clavipes. The sequence goes on from BMAU01017843.1 coordinate 1,132,290, forward strand.
TTTAAGTATTCTTAAAAACATGACTTTTATAGTTAAATATAACTACGTTTTATGAAGTCTCAATTAGTTTTTCAATGGTTTAAACCACTCTTATTCCATATTACCCTCTATTTATAATTTTTTTAAAAAAAATATTTTTGTAAATATTTGTTTTGAAAAGTGATAATTTTTTTTTAAAATCCATGATGATTTTAGAGATTTTTTTAATCAAAAATCAGTAAAGTTATGTTAGAAATGTAAATGGTATTTTATAAAATACCTGACTCTCCTCCATTCTTTTTAACACGCTTTAATAAGCTTCACTTGTATGTAACGGTCGCACACTTGTCACGGACCGTTGACAATATAATAATTTCATAATTTTGTTCCATTGTCCTGATCAGGATCATCAGGAATAATGATTTTCAGATTTGGCGCTGAAAAAAGTTACAACCCTAAAAGTGTTCTTTATGTGAAAAAGGGGAGGGTGCGTCAGCAATTTCTTACCATAATATAAACAATAGTCTAGTTTTTACAAACCAGGCCGTATCCAAACACTGATAGGATGCCAGTGGGTATTCCAGATTCTAAAAAAATGACGCATTTATGATTAATTCATCAATGAATAAATGATAGTTTAAAAAAACTAAAAAGCATCCTTTTATTGTAGATCGAACTAAAAAAATGAAAAATAAATTTCCGTTTAAAAAAACTAAAAAACACGCTTTTATGGTTAATAGAACTGAAAAATAAAAAAAAATCTTAATATAAGAATAAAATGATAAAAACGAGAAAATTAATGTAATTGTGGTAAAATGTGTGTGTGGGGGGCTTTGGACTACATTTTTACTCTTATTCAGCGTTTTAGAATAGAACTAGTAAGAAATTATAACAAATTGATATTGAGCACCCCACGCTTTTACCACAATGAGATTAATTTTCTCGTTTATCATTTTATTCTTATATTAAGAAGGATTTTTTTTTACTTTTCAGTTCGATTAACCTTAAAAGCGTGTTTTTTTAGTTTTTTTAAACTATGATTTATTTAGCTTTAATTCATAACGATTTGTTAAACTTTGTCGCTCACGAAAGTGAGTAAGTAAAAAAAAATGAATGAATATTTTGCAGTGCTTGATAATAAAAAAAGAGTCACAAAATATTTTTAAAAAATATTCTTACAATATTAGAGCACTCGTACTGCCAACTTAAAAATAACCTTGACCTTGCAATGATTTCACTGAGTTTCTTTGATCATGAAAAGAAACTCAGTGAAATCATTGAAATCTTTTATGTTAGCAGTTTATAAATCCAATGTGATTTCTTATTGACCTTTTGCCTCGTGATAAAATGGCGATCTTTCAACCGGATTGCGCTTAAGGGAAATGAAAAAAAAGTCGGTTATGTTGCCGAGGCAAATGAATCGGCAGGCATTTTAAGAGCTAAATATTGCCGCACATTGAGCAAGAAAGCCGAAAGTATATTCCGTTATACTTTCCTTATTAATCAAATTCAAATCCTTTGGAAAAAGTTTTGTCTTTTAGCAATACGAAAGGGAAATAATGTTTGTCTTATCAAGTTACTATTTATTGAAATGTTTTTACTCATAAAATACCTAGTCTACATTTACACGTTTTTAATTGATCAAATAATAATGTATTTGGAGGATTAAAAAAGTAGCTGTTTACTTTAAAAGAAGGAGTTTAATATACTTAAGAATTATGAGCAAATATATGATAATAGTATAAGAGTAATTATAAGTAAATAATATCTTTTAAAGAAAATCAAAATCTCTCTCTCTCTCTCTATATATATATATACATACTTTTTCTATTCATAGTAGAACCATTGAATTCTACTTCAAAAGCATTTCATTGTTATAACTTTTTCAATATTTAATTTTGATATTTTATGAAGTACATTGTTAACTTTTAAGAACACAGTTAAGTTTAAAAGTTTTGAATAGATTGCTTTCCATTTAAAATGGTTTTTTTTGTAATCGTAGTAGATTTCTGCTTAATGAACATATTCGATTTATTTCCATCTTTGAAGAATTTTATATTTTTTGAAACGGCTGAAATTATTCAGATACATTTTGGGAATTAAAATTTATATAAATAAGAAATATATTAAAACAACAACAATAAAATAAGTGAATAAGTTTCATAAAAAGATTATATATATTTCCAAGTCAATTTTTTTTATTTACTTAAGATCTCAGACGATAAATTGTTCAATTAATTAATTTTATTAGAAGTAAAATATTATTTTTAAATATAGCAAACACTTTCATGTTTAACCTTGCTACAAATTTATTTTAAAGCTGTGTATAATATTTCATTTTTTTTACGTAAAATAAAGTCCCAATATCAATCTTATTCAATTTCTACGGACACAATTGCATTGTAATGTAGATTATATAATTCCCAAACTCCAAAACATTATTCGATTTTGTTGTGGAATTTTTCTTAAAAAATTCTATGTTTTATCCAGTTACTGATACAGTAATTAACAAACAATATATGTATTAATAAGATTTATTTATAGTGAACGGTTAAAATATTATTTCTGTAATTAAATATTTAAAAATAATATATAATGAAATTATAACTATTAAGAAATTTAAAAAAGGACATATATAAAATTAACACGACAAAAAACACTTTAACAAAAACTAAATCAAGCGTATCTTATAAAACTTTATTAATAGCATAAACAGAAATTATATTTTACTAAGAACAAAATATTTTAGAATCCTATTTAATTCTTAATTTCTAGTTAACGACTTAAAAATTTCAGACTTAATTAATTAAAAAAATCTTGTATTTGTTTTTACACACAAGAAATTACTTTTTGGGGCAAATATATTTTTAATTAATTATAGTATTAACAACACACACATTTTACACGCTTTCCTTTTTTTATATTGTATTTATAAATGCATTAAGCAAATGTATTGCTTGCAAAAGTTGCTGCTTTTTAGAAGTTCCTCCACACATATTACATCCTTTTAAAATATTAATCAGTCCATCAAGTTTATTACGTATATAATTTCTAAGGTCATTCATTTTTGCTTTAGCTATTTTGAACATAAAATTCAAAATATTTTAAATTGGAAAGGAAATTCTCTGAAAATAATGAAACAATACTTTGGAATATGATGAGTAAGATGAAAATTTAATTTTACTTTATTTAATGAAATCGAATATATTTTGTAAAATGGAACATTTAGACAGATTAAATAAAGGCGGAAGTGTCTAGGTAATGCTTCTGATGTTATTTGTAGAAATTATTGCTTCGATGAAATATAGCTTTCTTTCTGTTTTATTATTTCTGGTTTTTTCTATGTCTTTTATCCATATTCAAGAAATATTTATTCATCATTATCCATGTTCTAGAATTATTTTTTATTAATTCTTCGATATTTGTTCATCGATAAATTGCTAAACTTTGGCAGGAGACGAGGAAGATTTTTAGCCAGACTAGGAATATCAAACAAACCATTCCATAAATTTTGATTTCATCTTTGCTCAGCTTAAATATGGATATATATATATATATATATATATATATATATATATATATATATATATATATATATATATATATATATATATATATATTTATATACATATATATATATATATATATATATATATATATATATATATATATTTATATATATATTTATATACATATATATATATATATATATATATATATATATATATATATATATATATATATATATATAGTTCCTCATTCTTGAAGAAGAATAAGACCTTACCTGCGCAGTTGTAGCTCAAAAAAGCCATGGTTTAAGATAAAAAGATAATAAAAAATAAGGGCATGTATCCATTAATTTTTGGTGAAAATCAGAACAAAAATTATTGTTACTGTTATTTTATTCCTAACAAGATTTAAGACATAAACAAGTAGTATAAATTATTTTAAAGTCAACTCCTACTTTGAATGGATGAATAGAAAGTACTTAATTAACGATTGAAAATTTAAACAATATATATATATATATATATATATATATATATATACAGTCGGACCTCCATATAACGAAGTCGCTAAATCCCGAAAATAAGTTCGTTATTTGGAAAGTTCGTTATATAGAGGTTCATCTTTCATTATACTTTATGAACCACATACAACAAATTTTAAACTCATAAACACTATATATTAAAAAATAATATTTACACCTTTTTGTAAATTAAAATATCTATTTATTTTATTTATCTTACACATCAAAAAAAGAAAGAAAAACTTCTAGGTAAACAAGAAAAAAGAATGTCGAGAAATACAATGTATTTTCAACATTAAAAAAATAATTTAATATTAAAATTAATGAATTTTAAGGAAATTTTCTAATTTAAAGCCTACAAATAATTTTAAGCATACATTTTTTTAGAACTAGTAACTTTAAGCATATATTAGCAGATGTATTCTTTAATTACTGGTCAAGTCTATTAATTTTGTTTTGAGTCTTCTGTTCGAAAGAATGTTTTCTCCCATAATACGCCTCGCATCTTTGCAGTGCACCACCCCTCCTTCTGGCGTATTTATTTCACACTGTAATTCCACGTTGAATTATTTCAAGCCACGGAAATATTTTAAAAATAAGGAGAAAAAAATTGAATCACTGAAAAATTGTTTTGAAAATACACTTCGCTACAGGGAGGTTGTTTTATGAAGAAAATCGGTAGTTGTTCTTGGTTCCATCAAAAGTTCGCTGTATAGAAAAATTCGCAATATACATGTTAGTAATATGGAGGTTCGACTGTATATATATATATATATATATATATATATATATATATATATATATATATATGTGTGTGTGTGTGTGTGTGTGTGTGTGTGTGTGTGTGTGTGTGTGTGTGTGTGTGTAGGGAAAGAGTGAACTAATAGTAGGAATTGAAAAAGAGCATGATTTGTCTGCATTGTTGCAACAATGCACACCCAGGTTGGCTCAAAAAACCGGTTTTCGACGCCAAATTTTGTCATTGTTTTAACAGTTACATTGTTACAACAATGTAGACGAATCTAAGTTGGCTTCGAAAACCTGTAATTAATTTAACTACTGAATTAATATTTGAAAAAATTGTATTAACAGCAAGTGTCATCCACTACAAGTTTAAAAAATTTATTTGAACTTAATTGGATGAATAGAAAGTATTTTATTGACGATTGAAAATTTGAACTAGATATATAAATATAGAGAGTGAGCTAATAGTAGAAATTGAAAAAAAAAATGTTTACTAATTAATTAAATTACGATTTAAAACCTGAATATTTAACTAAACTTAAGCACAATAAGAATTACAGTTCAAAAATTTTTGAGATGCATAATTAGTTTTAACAATAATACAAGATGAATTAGTAAAACGATGTATGGACGAAAGAACAACAAAGCATAGTGCTTGTAAAACAGTTTGAGATGGAAATGGGTCACATAATTAATAAGTAAAATGTTATATGAAAAATTATAAAGAGCCTCTGGAACATTTATATTACTGCGCTGCGTAAATAACTAATATATATAATATGTACTATATACATATAACTAATACTAATGCATATATATATATATATATATATATATATATATATATATATATATATATATATATACATCGGGTAAGATTTTAATTTTTTCTCACGTTTTCATTATTATTACTTATGGTCATAATCATTATTAACCTCTATTGCAAATATTTTTGTTTATACATATTTATATTTCTCTATTTCGTCCGGATTCCTATAGTAATTTAATTTTCCAATTCTATTCTATTGATGTTATATTCATCCACGTGGGGTTTTGGGCCTTTTCCTTGGTTTATCTCCTATGCTATTATGTCGAAAGTTTCCGCTGAAGGGGAAGGTTGAAATCTCGCAAAACACTGTTTAACCCTGTTTCACTGTCCTAAGCCAGTGACAGCTCGGGAAACCATAATAGTTTTTTCCACTCTAGCTATATTTCTCTTTTTGGTTTGTAATGGTTCCATGTTCTTGGTTCTTTCAGTTTGTTCTTACGATTTTTAGGATTTATTAGTCTTCTTTTTAATTTATTTACTGCTATATATATATATATTGTGTGTGTGTGTGTGTGTATAAATATTAATTTCCAATGGGACTGAGGATTGGTATTTACCATTGAAGACCTACTACAATCCCTGGGAACTAGTATTACTTTTTAGTGCGGCACCAAAAAGGTGGAATACCAACTGTCGCAATGTAGTTTTGACACCCAGTTTTTTCCCCAGAAAAGCAGGTACCTGAGCTCTGACGATTCGAAGTGGTACAAGGAATTAAATTTTGCCGAGAGCACCTAAGCCAAACAGGCACTCTAGGGATCTTTAACATTCCGTATAATCATACGACACAGACCCTGTCGATTTGCTACAGTAAGAAAATCCATCTAATAGGGCCGGGGTCGAATCCGCAACCTTCGGCGTGCAAGGCCAGCAACCCAGCCAATTTTATTAATGAATATCAATGGGTTACATATATGAGTCAGTAAGAATGTTAGATAAAAATTATAAAATTAATTGGAATGAGATTTATGAATTCTTTTTTTAAATTCATTATATTTAATAAACAATATTCTAAGAATCCACTCACAGTGGTATTGGCACTTATAATATAAAAGAAAAGTAATACACTGTTATATGCATTCCCGGTCCGCCCTAATAAATATGCACCATTTTGTTTCATCATTTAATAAATGGAATATGCAAAGTCTTATTCAATATTTAAACCACTAAAACGATATTATACCCCCACCGTAAAAATAAAATACACATTCTTAATTTTCTTCATTCCTTTCAGACATCCACATAACAATTCCACAGCCTGTTCCTTTTATTACGCTTTTCTCACTCAGAAATTACGAGACAGAAAAGAAAAAACGTAAAACTGTTCATGTTCTGAAATATGGCACTACGCCCATGTTTGCTCCACTGAACTCATACCTTACAGAAGCACCCAATTTATACACCCAAAATAGAAGTTAAAAATCCTTTCGATTATAATATGGCTCCTTGTCTTCAAAACATAAGTTCATTGAAAAGCGGCATACTAGTATCCAAACCATACAAGAAAACACATCTTAAGGATTCAGTTCCATATCACTGCGTCAAAATAGATGAATTCCATGCTAAAAACGAGTATTTCGCACTTAAAAATGGCAACAATTGTTGACGATTGTTTCCAGTGAAGCATGGAAACATTAATACTTTGATAACTTTTGTAAGCACATATCCATACTTTAGAGGAGGATTTATAATGGAAAGTATCATTGTGTTGCATTTTTGTGGTTTTTCTTTGTATTTAAAGAGGTGCCATGTGTTTGATGCGTGCGATTCCATTTTACTGTTTTTTATTTCTCTTAAATCCTTCTTAGACTATTTTTGGAAAGCTGTAGTAAAAGTACAATGAAGTTTTAGGCCATGGGAAAATCTCGTTTAAAAATTCTACTGTTTCGATGGAATTTTCAAATTATAATTTTTTTTAAAAAGAAAAACGGTAGATAATATTTTAATCAAGAGTATATATATATATGAAAGTATTGTAAAATTATTGTTAAAAATATTTATTTTTAAATGTTAAGTTAGATTCCATAGCTTATTTGCGGTCATTAATGTTCTGTTATCTTAAGAGTTTTTGATGCATAACATTTTAATTCATAATTGGCGTTATCTAATGAAAAGAAAATAACAAAGATATTAAACTATATTTTTTAAATTTTTACTCGCGTCATACAATGATTGAAATGCCTATATATATACTGATTAATATGAAGTTTTTGTTTACACAATATAAAATTGGAAGTTTTAACAAATATACCCAAAATTGAAATCTTATTAATGTTAAAAAGCACTTCCTAATATCTTTGTGACGTTATTGGACATTCAATCTATTTTGTATCTCTTATGTTCTGGTCTTTGTACTATAAACTTCCTTCTCACAAAACTAGCCTTAACAAAAAGGAAGAAATATAGGTTCGAAATTTCAGTAATAGAAGTTCAAAGAATATGTCAAAATTATACATAAGATAGTATCCTTATGAACTGCACAGAATTATCAAACATAGTATACAAAATACGAGCAATTTTTTGAAATTTTGTATTTATTGCAGAAAAAAAGCTTCGAGTTTTAAATGTATAATCATCATGAAAAACAAAACAGACAAGAAAAGTAGTTAGCTTTGAAGCTAAATAAAAGAAACGCCAATTTAATATTATTTTAAGACCATTTTTTCCCCAAGCTTCTCTAACAAAATTTCGTGATTTCATCGTTTTATTTTTATTGAAACTAAAATCATGAAGATATTTTTGAACAAAAAAAAAATCATTTCCAGAAAATGAAATCGATTTCTTTATTTGAAAAATTCTCTTTGAGTTATTTTAATTTCATCAAAACAAAAATGTAAGCAAATGATAATCAATAACGTATTTTATATCACGACTAACATTATCATATCTGGAAATTTCAGGTTCAAGAAATTCGCCAAAATGGACGCAGATGAAGCAAAACAAAATGATTCTCACCCATGTTGCATTCATTCACAAGCAAGTAATCATATACAGCTTTATAAGCTCTTTTTTTTTTTTTTAAAAAAAAATGTATTTTTGCCTCGTTAAGCTTTTTAGTTTCTAGGTGAGTTCATATTACTAGGCAGAGATCTTGGCTGCAGAATTTTTAAGTACTCTGAATTAATGGAATATGCCCAATAAAATTTGAATTCTTACAAGGTGTGGATGTATGACACTATACACAGTGGCGTAACGTATACCCCCGCATTGCGGGGGCAGGCACGCTAGGGGGCCCAAAACTTGGCTGACCCTAAGTACGTATTTGGGCTTGAGGACCTAAACCTGAGTTTGTAGGGAGGGCTAATATTCTCCGTTATGCGACTGACTGTATAGGGTAATTCGCTGTCAGACCGACAAACTGGTAGGAGGTGTAAGGGTTACAGATACGACTCGGAATGCAGGGTCGCAAATGTTGTGGTTTCGAGCAATGGTGCAAAGAATCAGAGAGAAAGAACAGAAACAGCAACACATTAATGGGACAGAAAATATTTTATTGAAAGGTTGTGCTAAAACAGGTGTTTGAAATTAAGACCAGAAGTCGTCTGGCAGGCCTGGCAGTGGTGCTACACGGAATTCCTTACACTCTCGAAGAATCCCGGCATGTCACGTATCCTCTCGGCAGCTACATATATTCTGGCGGCGAGGTCTTCAACTGAAGGAACAAGCATTTCGTACTCAAAACTTTTCATGTGATCAGAACCAAACTTACATCACCTTCTGTTCACACGTGCAAAGGTCCCTTGATGTGGAGCACTCATGTTCGAATAGCGTCGCTGGTACAACAACCGAGCTGCGTGCCCATTACAATATGTAGTTTCAAACACGATCAGTACCAGTGGTGTAACCTACCCCCCGCATTGTGGGAGGGGCCAGGGTTCTAGGGGCCTGAATTCTAACTGATTTCTAGTATGTACCCTTTGTAAGATCCGGCTTGGGGCCCAAAACCTGACTTTGCAGGGGTGCCGTAATCATCTTCCTTACGTCACTGATCAGCACGTCGGCCAGTTCTTCGTTTGAATACATTCTACTACTTCGGGAAACGGATCACAAATGATGACTTTCAGCAAGATCTGTTTTCACGAAATCTTCCGTTTAGCCTCACCTACCGCAAGATTGACCAAATGAATCTTCCAGAACGTAAGGAATTTCATGCAGCGCCTGTGTCAAACCTGCCTGATAACCTCTGGCATAGTTTTGGACACCTGTTGTAGTACAATCTTTCAATAAAATGTTTCTGTCTCATCAATGCGTTTCTGCTTTTTTCTCCACTTCTTTGCATCATACCTCGCAACTACAGCATTTGCGACCCTGCATTCCTATGGGATTCCGAGTCGTCTCTGAGCCCCTTACATATCCTGCAAGTTTGTCTGTCCGGTAGCTAATCACCCTGTATATAATATTTACTTTAAATACAACCTCTGACAGTAAAGTTCGGGGAATGAAGTCAGAACTGCGGATCTGGCAACACTGGCGAAACAAATGTTGCACATGCGTATCGGCAGGTGTTAACCATCTGTCCCCACCATTGTTCTGTTGAGCGTCGTTTGTATTCCATGTAAGACTTGTTTTGCAAAGGGCTTGTTTAATTCGTTGGTTCTTAACTGAGAACAGGAGAATGAACGAAAAAACTTCAATTTAAAATTTTGTTTTAAGCTTGGCAAGAAACCGAAAGTAACTTCCTGGTGTCTCAGGTACGACCCTGAAACGAAACGGCAAAGCATGGAATGGCATTTTGCAGTATTATCTAGTTAGAAAAGATCTAAGCAGAAAAATCTCTCATTAAAACGATGCTCATCACCTTTTTGAATAGTCAAAGCATTATCCACAAGGAATTTCTACCTGAGGGAACATTGGTTGATTGATTTGATTTAATATTAACGTCGCACTGTTCAGCTACACGAGGGCTTTTGAGGGAACATTGGAAGGTAACATTGAGGTCTGCAGGGTACATTGAAAGGTCATGAAACGTCTTCGTAGGGTGAGACCCTAGTTTATGACAACAAGGTCCATGATTTTTTGTTCACGACAATGCTAGCTCTCCCACAGTCAATATGGTCAAAGCCTGGCAAAAAGGGGATGAAGAGGGGTGCAAATTGAACATCCACCATACTCACCAGATCTCAATCCTTTCAATTCCCAAGACTCGAATTCGCTTTTAAAGGAAAGAGATTTGACGGTATTTCTTACATTCAAAGAAACGGGACAAGGCTTTTGAACTCCATTCCAAAAGAAGATTTCTCGCAAAGTTTCCAGGACATGTATAGCAGATCTCAGGGGTGCATAGTTATGGGAGGCGACTATTTCGAAGGACAGTAAGGCAACTTTCGTTATTATTTCATCTAGGTTAATGTTACAGGACTATTCACCGAACTTTATTGTCAGAGGTTGTATACTATATAACCACACATCGTTCATAGGTCTAAACTTAAATCTAAGTCCATTTTCTCTAATTTATGGAATAATTCGTATATGTATTTAAGAAAGAAAAAAAGGAAATAGCATTAAAAAGGAATGAACGGGACTGAAATTTTACTCACGTAATGATAACGATGAAAGGTACAAGTTGTAGTAGAAACGGCACTGCGAGACAGTTATGTAAAGGTCTGTGAAATATAGCTTTGTCATTTTGAACATTTAGAAGAATGTTTTGAGTTACGAAGCATGTTTCAATACGAATCTACTTCGAGTCGAAGATGGAGAAGCTTAAGGCTCTTTGGAGATTTTAAATATTGTCTTGTGTACACAGATGCTGAGTTATTAAAAGAGGGCGTTCCAAATCTCGAATATATATAAATTATTTTCTAATTCTACTTAACTTAAATTTTAATTATATCTAAATACTTTTTTAAAAAGGGCATTGGTAAATCTAGTACAGTCATCTAAAATTCCAGGATAGGAGGTTAGAGTCCGACGGGACTATGTACTCCGTAACCCATCCCAACGACAGAATATATATAAAGGACTATTTAAAAGCTGGTTTTTAACTAGTCTTAATATGCTATACAAATTACATTCTGTAGACCTGGGGAATTCATTTTTGGTAGATTGTGAAGTCATATGAGATCAGTTATGATACATATAAAATATAATATTCATATATTCATCGTTTATTCAAATTTTTACAATGATACATCAAAAATATTTTTTTGATTCAAATTTTGCAGTTTTTTCGCTGTTTTGTTGAATTTTATCAACACAGGAATATTTTAGAATTTAATGACTTCAATACATTCTTCGTAACCATGGTAACCAAGCGGTCATGGTTGAAAACTCGTAGTTGACGTTGTGGGTTCGAGTCCTGATGTCGCTACAGATTCTCTGTGTCGAAGTGTTGATGCACGTTTAATCTGTGAGAGTGAGAATAAGAGTTATATTAACGTTGCACTATAAAGCAACAAAAGGGATTTTGGCAACAGACCTCCCTCAAGTATCGTCACTTGAACCTCTATCAAGTGACGACACCAGAGCTGGCACTCTCTCTCCTAACTTCCACACCACATCAAGGACCTCCGCCATTGAGCCTCGACAAATTTAATCCCTCTATACGGCGGGTCTTCAGTGGAACTCGCGACACACCGACCACGAGTTTGCGGTTATAACCACTAGGATACCATAACCTCTTTAAAGCTGTCGAGGTTCGATGTCGGCACATTAGCATGGTGTAGAAGTTTGGATAGTGGGACGCTTGCCGGTGATGTCCCCGTCGTTCAACTGAGGTTCAAAATGACGAGTTTCATCATTTATATAGTCTTCGTGTAGCTTCAAAGTAAGACGCTAATATAAATCGAATCAAACCAACATATTCTGCTGTAATTATTTTAAAAGATCCTGAAAATAAAAAAAAATTGTACATTGAAAAAATTCTATATATTTCACTTCCCCCAGAATCTGCATTCAAGTTTAGAAATGAATATATTAGACTTACGTATACAGTAATAATTCCGTACTAAAAATTATTACAAATGATTATAATATTTTCTTAGTACGGAATTATTTTTTCACAATCGTTACCGTTTATTAAATTATGTAGCTTTTTAATATTGTTACATTGAAAGAAATATCACTTTTTGGTTACAATGATCTGAAAAAAATCTACAAGAGCATTTAATAAATAATTTTGTTCATATATATATACATACAATTTTTTTGTATGGTGATTTACCTTCAACGGAGCATCTCATTTCGAGGTTATGGCTGGGAGATAAAAAAAAATTATATTTTTAAAAAAGAAACCAATAATATACTTTTTTTACCTTTCTTAACACAAACAATTTTTTGTCTCGATTTTATTTGTGATTCATTGGTAGAAAATCTCGATGTTGCTCAGAAAATCCTCCAGAAATCTCGAACCAGTTCTCCTCGCTCCAGAAAAAGGCGGAGTCTTTTAATTTATCGTCAATCGTTGTCCTAGAATTGTCTGACTAAGCCTATTTTCTGTGAATGATGCTCAGATTCAAACGCTAAACCGCAATATTTAACACAATGCCTTGTTGTGAATTTTGCAGGTCACCTTGATCCTCAAAGCAAAACCAAGAACAATGAAAAGATACATGTAAGTATAAAGCTGATATTCACCTAACTGGAGATCGTAGTTCCCCGGGGGGTTGCTTAAATATTATTAGAGGTAACGGAAACATTTCAAAATGCGGTAGATTCTCTTTAGAACAACAACGCCTCTCACATTCTTGATCTGTGTACAGTGACCCTTACGAAAAAAAAAATGAGTTTCTTCACTTCAAATTTTTTTCGGAACAAGTACCTTTAACAGATCTATTTCACGCGTTAATCACATTCTAACTAGTAAGATGTAAATGTACATTCACTATGATGTATTTTTTGTGTGTGAAAAATTAAAAGACTTGTTTTTATTTTTCCACAACAAAAATTGTTAGATTATTATAATTAAAAAATATTCACATTTGTATGTGTCTGTGTGATAATCTATAATTTTTTTTGTGACGATTTTATTCAGATTCAGTGTTTTGGAACATATTTTAAATAAAAAAAATGGTAGTGTCGATGTATTTTTATGATAATACATATTAGGGTGGAAAGTCATTTTAAATAGTGTTATTTTTTAAAATAATTAGTTCTAAAAAACCTGTAAAGGAAACTTGATATGTTTTTCTTACAACTAATTAGCAAGTGTTCTCCCATTGCAGTAAATTTTAAAAAGAAATAATTGCAATAAATGTTAAGAAAAATTATTTTTTACCGTAAAAAAAAAGCTGAAATACCTCACCTTTTCCTCCTCTTGTGGTAGTACTAAACATAAAATTTTTTATTTTAATAGCTGTTATACTCGTTCTTTGCACGAGTGAATTAAACAATTAAACAATACAGATTGGAGGATAAAGAAGATTTTAATGTCTTAAATTTACGTTAATTGAAAATTAAACAAAAAGTAAAAAAAAAAAAAAAAGAAAAAAGGAAACGAGCCTTACAGTAGTTGTATATGATGTGTAACATCCGAGATGTTATAATGGTAAATACGTAATAGTAACTTAAATCCTGAAAGAAATGAATCGAGTATAACTGGAAATAATTTTCTATCAAAAAATTATATCTTTAATGAAAATTTTATTTATTTATATATAACACAAAGAGTAATGCAATTTGTTATCAAAAATATTTATTCTTGTTCAATTTGGGGAAGCGGGGATACAATAGACTTGAAAATGGGCAAACAGGGATTTTGGTGGCCATATATATTTCTCCGAATCAAATTGTTCAAATTTTTTTCGGCTGTATTCCTCCAGTTTTTAATTTTTCTTCATGTTTTTTTTTTGCTTATTGTCCCTCTTCACAAAAATCACTCCTACAAATATTCGGTAAGCGAGAGGAAATATGTTACCCATCAAGCGCGTAAAGATCCAAGTTTATCCTTAATTAGACGCTGGTATTTGCGAAGTGGAGTAGGAAAACGAAATAGAGTTTTACAATTCGAATCTTTTGAAATGCTAGCTTTAACAATAAAAAAAAACTACTAGAGTTAGATTTCGCATATATTCTGCTCTGGATTTACCCATCTCTGCAAATCACAAAATCAAGGAAATTTAATTAGCTTCGTAAATGTTTAATTTTAAATCGAGAAAACTTTTTAAACACAATTAAAAATATTATATTTACAGCAACAGGAATTAACCTGAAAGTATGAAAAAGATACGCACTAAAATATTTATTCGCATAATTCCATACTATTTACTCATATTTAATGAAGAATGTTGAACTTTTTCAGACGCTTAACAGTAAATATAATTATTAATAAATAAGTTTATCTTGAGAATAAAAGAATTTGAATCTTGTAAAGACTGTGATCAAAGAATTATTACATCGGTTAGCTTAGCTCTTAACTTTATTTCATTGGTTTCAAATTCAAACTAAACAACATTAAAAAAAAAAGATCACAGTTGCAATTACATTAAAACAGTTAACAGTATTAGAAAATAAAGAGAGGTTTGCGCGCGCTTCCTCAAGCTCGAAATCATGGGAAGTGAGTGATAGTTTGTTTTTAAGAGACCAGAACCATCCAGATTGGCGCGGCATTCCTTAAAACTGGTCTGAGGATTAGTGTGCGCTTTCATTGGTCCAATCAAATAGCGCATGCTTACGTCACTTCCTGTTACAGATTTCCGTCCCTTTTCACGAAATCACTCCAACAAATATTCAGCAAGCGAGAGGAAAGATGTTACTTATCAAAATGCTTTTGCATATCTCAGTTGAACAAAAAAAATCATATTTGTTAAATTTTAAGTCTTTAGATATAATAGCTGATAAAAAAGGATTTTTTTTAAAAAAAATTTATAACGCCCGTAACTCTATTGTGAATCGATTTTTGAAAGCACCTTCCTTCTGCTCAGTAAAAGTAACACATTGTTACAAATTTTGTGAAATAAGCGCTTAAAATAGTGTAAATAATTTATATCTGGATGTGAAATATGTTAATATTACTTTCTGTTGCATTTATTTTATGTTAAAGTTGTAATATTCGCAAGCAACCCCGTTCCTGAGATTATAATGGCGATTCATTAGAAGCATAGCGAAATGTTGGAATCATTTTTGGTGACCATGTTGGCCAGGTGGTGATTGATTGAATGGAGTAGCAGTTAATACCCTGTGGCGCCATCTGGTGAGGAGCTTTAACAAAGAGGATAGCAAAAAACCTTCCTCACAAAAAAATGTGCCAATTTTCATAGCGATGGGTTGAACGGTGTTGGAGTGAAGCGATGTCATTTATACAAACATCCATTTATATATTGTATATATGGATTTTCCTTTCATCTCTATACCAGAAATCGTCGTTTCCGCATAGGCAGGTTTATAAATTCTGAAAAATATTTTCGATTCACTTTAATATACATAGTATCGATTTGGTACGAGATAAGAATTTTATAGCCAATCAATTATAAATTCATACTGAGATTACATCAAAAAACCATAAAAAGTAATAATGAATATTTTTATATTGAATTTAAATTACCTTTAAGGTGATGTGATGTGATAGTTCGAAGAGATAAGTATCTGCTTAGATGCTATCCAATGTCTAATTGTAGTTTAGAAACAGGAAACTCATATCTAAAAGTCCATTTTATATTTCTACTGTCACACTAATTATATGAAAAATTCAATAAATATTTTTAATTACTCATAAAAAAATCCATATATAATGTATTGCAACATTATTAACTTAACTCAGTGGAGCAGTAGTATACGTGACCGTGGGCCGTGAGGTGCATGAGCAGTTGTTCCGATCAGGTGGTCAGTCTGACGCAAACCCCCCTGTGTCAAATTCCCAAGCATGCTTGGTACTCATTTATCGACCCACTGAAGGGATGAAAGGGTGAGTAGAACTTGTGCATCCCGGAGTTTGAAATTCGAATCTGTGGAGTGGAAGCGCGATGCACTAACACTCAGCCACTGGGCTTTTGAAACATTATTAATATCGTAAATATGTATGGTTGCTTCCTATCTGGTATAGTGGTTAGTGACGCTGATAGTGGGGCCATAGGGCCTAGGTTCGAATCCTGGAGAAGGCATGGATGTTTGAATTGTAATCCTTCAAGACTTTAAATTCCTTCTTTCCTTTGTAATGAGTGCTTCATGCTTACTTCTGTAAGCTCCCATGGGATACTTTGCGGTGTGCACGGGGATTTATAAATGTTTTCAATATATATATAAATGTTTCAAAGAGAATTAATCCTCAATAGGTCATCAGTATATGTGGCAATATTGTTCAAAATATTCCCACGTAGTTTTTAAAGATTCCTTCGTGGTTTGGGGGTGTTACATAAATTTGTATAAAGTTATATAAAAATTTGTTTCCCATTTAACTAAAAAATTTAAAATAAAAAAGTTGAAAGAGATATTAATCTTAAAAATAATAAATTATCCGAAGATTGAAGTTATTATTTTTAAAAGGTCTGTACACAATTAACATAATTTAATCTTAACAGTTAAATAATTCATCATTGTTGATTTAATTAATCCTTATTAAATCAATACTCATGAATTATTTTAAAATTATTGCTTCAGTATTTGCTGTTGTACCTAGTTAATAAAATTTATGTCAGTGAGAGCGATATTTGAAAGCATATTGTTTTCACGATAGACATAGAATCATGCAGACGGACACAATGGAAAAAATGCTTAGATAACACTAATAAATATCAATAGCTCGGTTTTATTTCCATGCTCATAAGCGAAATTTAAGGTGTGTATAATGCACACATATGCTTGAAATATAACATAACCCTTTCATGAATTACGCTTTCGCTGATGCTATTACATCTATTCTTTCACACGTAGCAAATGGGTCGTGCATTTCGTGAGAATTCGGTCATTCAATCCATAACTACTTCATTTTCCTCAGCGAAATTTTATTTATATAATACTCCGTCTTTGAAGCACGAATTTATTAAATACGTAGTTTTTTTTTTTTACGTGACTCGTACTCTAGTGAGAGACTGCATGAAACCAGTGGCGTAGCGTGGGCTTTCGCCGCCTGGGGCCAATCCGAAATTTGCCGCCTCTCTATTTGAATTACTAGTCAAGAAAATTAGTTAAAGCAAAAAAAAAAAAAGCAGCTTTAAATTTTTTTTATTGATTAAAAATGCACTTTTTTCATGTTTTTTTCATAGCAGAATTTGGACTCAATAATATATTTTAGTGAACCCAGAGAACTGAAATTAAAATGAGTTCTTTTTTACAGCCTGGGTCTATTGGAGCTATGAAAGCTTGTAGACGTACGCGCTCAAGTTGGAATTCTTCTTTATTAATGTTTTGAGGAGTTTGATCTAAGTTAAGTTTCTCCATGCCCAATATCACTTCAGGCCTTAAAAAAGAATATTTTTGCGATGGATTCTGCAACTGTTGGGATCTGTCTCGAATTTCAGCAGTTACTCGTGTCTATTGAAGAAAGCATTATTCGCCTCATGTCATCTTCGTACGATAACTGAACATCTTTACTTCAGTCGCCAAATATATGCTTCCTCTTGATTCGTCTTGGGGGAAGAAAAGAAAATTCAAGCTCTTCACATAAACTTTCAGTATGTATTAAAGCGTAATCCACGAATTCCTCTCGTTTTGCTTCTAATACGTCTGTAAAATATGCATTTTTTTGTGCACATTGATGGATATTTAGTCCCTCTGTTTGCAAATAATTTTGAGCATTAATGACTTCTCACAGCACACACCGGTTGCCAGAAGCCTGAGTAACATAAAAACGAATGCGATTGCATAGCGACTTCCTGAATCTGTGCGTGTATTAAAGCTTTCACTCATTTCCGTCAGTTTCGTCACGCGGGTGCAATTTGGAGTTTGAAATGTTTTTTGAATTTAAATATCGCGGTGCTAACTGCCGCCTCTTTTCGTATGCCGCCCGGGGCCATGGTCTCCTCGGCCCCCTCCCCACTGCATGAAACATAAAAGTACGTTTGGAGCATTTAACGTATTAAAAACTCAACTTATTCATAACTTTTATCATCAATTAACGCTTGCACTTTGAGGAATGGAGCAACGTAATAAAATAGAAAATTAAAATGAAACTATTATTGTAAAGGTCTCAATTCATGATGGTCACATGATAAAGACAAGCACGTGTTCTTCATTGGACTCAAAATAGACATTAAGCTAATTGCCCTAGTTGCTCTATTAGTAAAATTTCTAATTTTAGAGTTGGGTAAAGATGTTTAAATGTTATGAAAAAAGAAATTCATCAAACACATTTTAGAATTATTAAAAAAAGTTTTATTTTAAGCATCCACTTTTAAGTAAAATGCATTTGTATATTATTTGTGTGATTGTTGTTGAAAATTGAAGAGAAAGTTACTGAAAAGCGAAAAAGTTGGCGACAAAAAAGTGCATGTACTGATTATCTGGAAACACTTGATTACTCTTAACGTGTGACTATGACGTCACATGAGTTTTTGAACTGATTTGAACTGACGTGGTTGTCATTACCATGTGACTATGAAGTCACAGGAATTGCGCCCATTTCTTAAGAATTCGGAATTCTTAGTGACTGCTATATAGTTTCTCATATGTTTTCTATTGTTAGAGTGAAAAAAGATAAAAGAAATTTTAATTATAATAAATCCTGTTAAGAGTGATTGGTAAAATAGTTTACCATTTCATTCCATTTGAATGTCCTGAATTTAGTTCTAAGCTTAAAGAGTTTTTATTTATATTCTCACAAAATCTAAATTTTAAATCGTTTCTAAATGTATTTCGTAGCAATGTTAAATGTATTACAACAAAAGAAATTTGAAATAAAGAAAAGAATCATTTTATAGCTGCTTTTAATTTCTTTGATAATCGAAAGCAAAGCTTCAGAATAAATACTATTTTAGTAGAAACACTTTTTACGCACGTATAAAGTTACAAAATATTTTACGAAGGTGGGTCGGAAAATAAGTTTCCCCTGTCGACTGTGGTCAGAGTTGTGAACGAAAGTCAAAGCATAGAATGTGACATTAAAGATAAGACATGACTTTATTTTTCCACATAAGTACCAAGTACCTTGAGACACATTAGTCATACCGCTTGACAAGCTTCATTTCCAGGAAAAACTCAGGGTTTTGCATAAGGAAGAAGCATTTATCGGTTTGACTTCAGCGTTGCTTCCAAAGCGCCTTCCGGTGAGATTCTTCTTCAAAGCCAGAAACAGAGGAAAGTCACTTGGTGCGAGATCAGGAGTGTATAGCGAATGTTGTAGTTGCTCTCAACCAAGAGTTTCAATATGGTTTTGAATTGCCGTTGCCGAGTGGGGTCTACCATTGTCATCCAACAACAAAACGGCAGATCAGAGAAGCCCAGGCCACTTTTCCCGAATCCATGTGCTTGATCGCGGTCGATCTCTACCCAAAAGTGTATCGGTGTCTAGCACGTTCACCTGCTGTTTCGTCGTGCACCCATAGCCGTTAAATGCTTCTTCAGTGTACAAAGCCCTGAGTTTTTCCTGGAAGGCTTTTTGAAGCTTATCAAGCGGCATGACAAATTTCTCGATGTACATGGTACTTATTTTGAAAAATAAAGTTATGTCTTATCTTTACTGTCTCATTCTATGTTTTAACTTTCATACTCAACTCTGACCACAGTCGACAGGGGAAACTTATTTTACAACTCACCCTCGCACATACTTATAATGTGTATTAAGTTTTTATTTATGGAATTATGACTTGTCGCTTGATATATCGAGTTATTGCGTATCTAAATATATGATATATATCAAGTTATCGAAATTGAATTTTTTATGAAGATAGAAACTTTTCATTTATTCATTTTCGAATACATTTTAGTGAGACAGAATAAGCGCGTATGCACACAAAGGGAAAAGTGGTGTTTAATAACTGAATAAGATGTTCAACATTTGTCGGGAACTTTAAGAGGAATTTACTGCAATTGCTCTTTTACACTTATTTTAAAACTTCTTTCGTCAGTAAAGTAAATAATAAAACAAATTAATTTTACCTCTTCGAAAGCTTGGTCATTAAAACAATTCTCATGTATCTAAACTCTTTAGTAATTTATTTCAAACGATTTTAAGGCAAGCTTTGTAAAAAAGTTTTCAAAAAAATGCTGTTTTGTTATACTTTTTAGGATGAAAATGGCAAAGAAGCTGAATTCAAAGCGAATGGTTACGATGTAGAGTAAGAGATATGTGATTTAATATTTAGATTAATATATATAGTATTTTGTAAAATCTCTCTCTCTCTCTCTATTTCTTTTTCTTTGAAATATTAAAAGATGTGAACCATAAATATGAGTATTAAGAATAATTAATGCTTAATTTAAAATAGAAAGTAACAATATTCTATCAACACGAATCATAGATTGGCACACATTTTGCATCGATGACAAATCATTGTAAATCAAATTCTCCTACGTAGAAAGAATTTTTCTTCGTTAAAACTTCATTTTAACCTTTGTTTATAAGTTAGTTTGTATTGAATTATCTAATGTTTTATTTCTTTATTTTCATAGCATCTGTATCTATCGTATTTGGTAAATATTATTCATACCCTAAAGTAAAACTTCTAACTTCAATCCTTCACCAACCTTTTGTTTTTATATATATTAATATTTGTTTATTAGAGTGTCAGAATTACTTTGGTATAGCACCAAAATACTTTTAGAATAAAATGTGTGTGTGAGTGTGTATCAATTTTTTTAAAGAAAAATTCCATTATAGAATCGTTTTAAGAAATTTAGAAGAGGATTTGTAGGAAAAAAGAATTTTTCTCCATTGATTTTCGATAAACTATGTATTTCTCCTCTGATACAATTGCATGTACGATTATATTTTCTTTGTTTCGAAAATCCTGGTATTTTCAATAAAAAAACTTATATACCTCTTTCAGAGATTTGAAAAGTAATAAAAGTTTCAATTTTATTGCCCATCTTGGGAAATACTTTTGAAGTGATGATACAGAAGGCAGAGAGAGAGAGAGAGAGAGAGAGTGATACTTTAGTATGCAGACTTTAGTCATAAAATGTCTGAGAATTCCAGCAGATCAAAGGTATTAAAACCTATCACGCAGTAGATACAATGTACTCCATACATCATTTATTGCAGAAACATTCATTAAAAAGTTTTTTTTATCATATAATACCTGCATTTTAGAGAAATTCTTCAACCAATAAACGTGAATAAATTTAAAAAGAATATTTTTATGTTGAAATATTTTTATATGACAGCACATTATATAACGTTTTAAAACAATTGATCCTCATACTTTACTAAGAGCCATCAACAGTTCATTACAGAATACAATACCTTACTCTATTTTTAGATGAAATATTTTATATAAAATACTAACAAGTACTGATATATTTGCTAGATTAATTACATTTATAAAATTGACTATATCGCGACCCTAAGAATATAGGTGAAGAGTTTGGGGCTCTGAATCAACAGACATTGTAAAAAAGTAATTAAGTTTATTTAGTTCAATCAATTTACTATCAAGCAAGATTAAAAACCGTCAAATTAAATGTCTACCCTAAATTCTTAAGACTAATCATTAAGCCCTTAACTGAGTGTAATCTCACCCGAGCCAACTAGGTATTCCTGTCTAAAGCTTCTTAATAAAGAGCTCCAAGGCTTCCGATAGACACTTCGTAAATATCACTGTAATAGCAGTCTAACGACTAACTCTAACACTCACTTTGTTTGGATTTACATGAGACTCAAATTGGCATAAAATCAAGTTCTCTCTACGGAAGGTGATTTTAAACTCAGAGAAAGAAGCATTTTTTCCCCAAGAGGATTAGGAAAAGCAAGTTTGCGTTTTACGAGGTAAAGAGGCTTTTATTACATTCCAAATTAGGGTTTGTAATCTTGTGTTATATTTTCAATCCCGGGATTTCGGGACTACATTATCCAAATCCCGGGATTAGGATCGGACTATTTGTTAAAAATATTTACGCATTAGGATAGTTGAAATTGCATAATAAAACTGAAAATATATGATTAAAAATTGTGTTAATATTAATTTTATTGAAACACAAATAAAAACTCTTAATTCACCATTAAAACAAATAAAAAAAAACATAATGAAATTAAAAAAAAAACATTTCTTCATTTCTTGTGTTTCTGCACACAAATAAGCTTTTAAAAAACACAGCTCTTCCAGCGTTTCATCGTTTAAACGGCTTCTTATTTTTGTTACAAATTGTCCTGCCGAAGAAAATGTTAGTTAGGATTCTGTACTAGAAGATGTTATAGTCATTAAATAGGAGTATGTTCTTTTCAGGTAGTTATCACGTCTCCCTCCGTTTTCAAATAGGATACATTTCTTTTTGAATATTTGATGACAGTGTCTCAAATCTAATAGAATGTATTCGTGAATATACCTCTTTGATAACTTTATCTAGTTCTTCTGCTACACTTAATGGTTTTTACATATGAATTTATCCCAGTTATTGAATCAGAATGGGATTAATTTCAAGTGCTAACTTATTTAAAATAGAAGATCCAGTTGCATGAGCTGTTAGAAATGCAAAGAAATGTCTCAAGTCTTTGAAGCAGGTTCACTAATAATTAACGGAATTTAATTGAAGGAAATGGGACAAAATCTATTCTTGAGATGTTACGTATGTTATTATGTATTGCAATTGAACCACTTATACAGATCTGTGAGATGTTCTCCCATATGATAAATGAGAACTGTATATATTTTTTTACTTATAGCACTTAAAATTGAGGAACAAAAATTCTACGTACATATTTTCTAGGTTTTCATATTTGGTTCTAGAATAAGAACAATGTAACACACACACAGTAAAACAGAAAGGAAAAATTCGGAGCTTCTACCAAGCTTAAGTAATGTGCTAAAATATGCTAGATTGATGTTATTAAAAAGTAACAGGAACTATATATATATATAGGTTTGAGCTTGGAATATTTAGCTAGAGCTAAAAGCTGCGCGAGAGCGTCGATAACAATTTAGTGGAAAAGATGCATATGAAGTTGGATATCTTCGCATGCTAAAATATTTACCAGTTAGGAATATAAACATTTTCAGTATACTAATACTGATTTATTTAAGGAATCAATTCATAGAAAAAAAAGAAGAGGTGCAAAAAATTACCCCTTCTATGTATTCTATGAAATATTGATAAGTTAACTAGTAATCACATCTAATCTGAATGTAGTGTATGAATAAAAATGTGAAAAAGATTATTGCTTCTTCGTAAAACTATTTACAAAAAAAAGAATCTTGTTCCTGTTAAAAATCCAGTTACATTTTATTTTTTCTATTAATTAACATTAAAATTTGTATGAATTTAACAACTAGAAGAACAATTTAAATACTTCAGATTTTGAAGAGATTTCAAAAGAAACTTTTTCACATCATTTCCACAACAGAATTTTTAGAAAACATTTAAAATCTATGCTTTAAAAACAGAGTGAATTTGACATTCTACAGAATAAACTGTCCTATAAATAAGAAGTAATAAGATGCATTAAATTCTTCTAAAAATAATCAGCGTACCCAATGGATTATGGAAGCTTCTGAGAAAAATATGCATGATGCAGGAGTTCTCTTTTTATGTGAGCGATATTTGAGTAGAGTCGCATGTTTCGAAAAAAACAAGTTTCTTTGAAGTCTATACGGTCCAATAAATTTAAACTTTAATCAGAAAAACTCAAGATATATACTATAACAAAACCCTGTATGTCGTTGTTAAATTGGGCCACACTTTTACGGCATCGGATCCATTTGCAGCAGTTGTTCTCAAAGTGGTCTGCATCATCCCCCGGGGTCTATGACGGTCTTCAGGGAGTCCACGTCAGTGAAAAAATAATTCTGGGGTCCATGAGGTGTAAATGGTGAGGCTAAGATAGTGGTTCTCATTAAACCAGATCGTGATTTAATTTTAAAAGAAAATTTAATCAAATGGAAACCAGATTTTGCCTATTTAACAGATTTATTTACTAAATTTAATGAGTTTAATTTGCAGTTATACAAGGTGACAGCCTTTATTTCACCAACAACCATCATTTCAGCGTTTCTTGCCAGAATTAAGCTAAAGGATTATAAACTGCTGTTTGTAAAAAATGCAACACCATGAAAGAACCATCAGAATTAAATGAAATTTAATGCACTAACGTCTTGTATTAGTACAAATAAATGACGAAATTTTCAAAGCAAAAAACAATATTAAGTGTCCAAAATAAGTATTTGGTGTAGCTACCACGCGCTGCAATAAGTTCTGCTATATGACGTGGCATGGAGTCAAACAGATTCTGAATGTCTGCTTGTGGAAGAGAATTCCATATTGATTGCATGCGCAGCCAAAGTTCGTCTTTTAAAGCTGCAGAACGTGGATCACGAGCAAGACACTGACCAACCAAATCCCACACGTGCTTAATATGAGACATATTCGGCGAATAAGCAAGCCAAGGAAGAAGTTGCATGTGTTGGGCTGAACAGAAGTCTCGAACAGTCTTTACAACATGTGGGCGTGCATTATCCTGCTGAAAGATAGCTCCAGGGATGCCTTAAAGAAAGGGAACGACTTCGGGCTGTAGCACTTCACGGACGTACCTGTTGCTTTTGAGATTACTCTTAATTCGTAATAAATGGATTGTCCATGATACGAAATTACACCCAAAACCATAACTCTGGGTGTTAGGCCACTATGTCTTTCGATAACGCACTCTGGAAGGCAGCATTCACCGGCATAGCGTCTAACACGAATGCGTCCATCTTGGTCCCCCAGATTGAAGTGTGATTCATTTGAAAAGACAACTTGATGCTAATCATCTTGCCAGGCTCTGTGCTCATGAGCTCATTGCAGACGCAGCCGTCGATGGTTTGCCGTGAAGGGGATCCTGTATTAAGGCACCCTTGTACGCAATCCACGGCGCAGAAGACGTTGACGAATTGCCGACATTAGTACACTTGTTTCAGTAGATCAATGTGCTGCCGACTGTCAGAAGGAAACTGCACGGTCATTCCCCACCGTGCGGAGCAGGTGTTGATCGTTGCGCGCTGACGTCACCTTCCGTCGTCCACTGCCAGTTTTTCGAGTTGTTCGGTGCTCGTCGGTCCACTGCTTCTACACTCGCATCACTGTGGAACTGTTCCGCTGCACACCAGCTCCTATTGCGAGATAGGAAAATCCGCCTTCTCGAAGACCGTTAATCCTACCTTGTTCAAACTCCATAAAGTGTTGGAATTTCTCCTTGTTTCGTCGTGGAGACATACTTAGGTCTTACTAAACGTTCGCCACTAACAAATAATCATTAACTATTTTCAACGTCCCACTACAGCCCTCTTTTTATACGCTTTCAGCATCAGTTTAGAGGGTGCTGAGTACTCCACGCATGCATATTACAAGATAAACTCATCGGAATAGGCAGTAACAGAGATCTTAAAGTAAAGTTTAGAAACGGATGTCAGCAATTTTGGCTTTAAAAACATACCTGTTATTTATCGCGAATTATGCAGTATTGTGAGAAAGTTTTTATTTGTTTGTCTTAGAGAGAAGTTTCAGCGCGGTTGTCAATCTCCAACATAAAAAAAAAGAAATAAAGAAAAAGAATGAACACCATACTAACAGAGGAAAGTTAGAGTTAAACTGACAAGATTGATATCAATTGTTGAAAATTTGATATTGAAACACCAGATCCCCCCATTAAATTTTTGATAAGTTATTTTATATATTAATTAAAATTTAATTAACATGTGTTTATCTTAAGTGTTAAACACTATACTTCACTACAGTTAGAAATTTAAATCTTTTAAAATAACTCTCTACATCAGAGATGTCAAAATGTAATTTTTAAGTTGATAAATTTGAAAAAATTCAATACTATGTTATTAGAGGTCTCTCCAAAAGTGAAAAAACATGGCAAGGGGTCTATGAGACAAAAAGTTTGTGAACCTCTGATGTACAGGAATATTGAATAATTTTGTGTGAAATATCTTTAGACTTAAGATTATTTTAAAGGATTGTTTTAACGTTACTTTTTCTTGTCTAGAGAAATTGAAGAAGATTGGTGGGAATATTTGGAGAGACCGGCGGAAGAGCGGGAGAGACTTCGAGATCCTTTTATTTATAGAGATAGAGGTAATTAAACCATTTTCAATTAAAACAGGTTTTCACTCATGTTTTTTCATATATCTTTATATTGAATGGGAAATGTACGCATAACATCATTTTAGTTGGGTACTATTTGTAGTGCTAGACGTGCATACTGTATTATGGAACTCCCAATACAATTGATACTTTAACTAAAACCTTCTTGTATTATTCTTCCTTACAATTTTTTCCCCCAAAATACGTTTTAATTTAAATTATGAATAAAATATGCTACTAAGTTAAGTTTCGCTAAATTAGTAAGGTCCGAGTCGTTAAATTTTAATATTAATGCATCGATAACTGTATACTTATATGAGCCATAAAGTACAAATTTAAAATTCATTATACAATAGTAATTATATTTTTTAATAATTAACTATCAATATTAATAAGTAATATCTGTATTAATCATAATATTTATTTCCACTAATTGGGAACTATATTTATTGATATATCGATTTATAATTCTCCCTTTTCTATAAAATTAAGGTACTAATTTAAATCTGATGCAAATACATGGGTATTTTGTTTATTAAAATACACCAAAGTTTGATTTTTAAGAGAAAATAATTATTTCTTTCGTAGTTCCTTTGAAATATTCACGCATTTCTAGAAATGTTTGAATTGTAGTAAGCGAACCCAAAGATAGTTCTACTAAATCCAAATTAAAGTGAAAAATATGGCTGAAAATATATTATAGAGGAATATGCACAACTTTTTTGGCTGATAAATAACATATACAATGTAGTAATATTTGCTAAACTTGAGTTACTTACATCTGCACGAAAAAGTGTTTGATTCTAAAACCTCGTTGTAAAATTCCACTGATCGAAAATTTAGATGATAAATATGAAAATGGAATAGTTATTTTAATTTGACATTAAATCGAGTCATTGAATATTCAAGTAATGTCCTGTGGTATTGTGAACAAGATAATGTAGCCTCAAGTTGTCAACAGTTCTGATTTCTTTCATATGGATATAACAAAAAGGAATTGACATCCAAAGATGTCGTACAAATTTGGGATTATTGAAACAGCTAGGAATCAGTAATGAAACAACTTATTTCCTGCGAAGTATTTATATCGACTTTTTCCTGTGGTTAGACGTTATCTTGTTGAAGTATTCGGCATGGGAAACGGTATAATAATGCCATGGACTTATCAGCATAGTACAATACCTATCGAGTTCTTGCAATGCGTATTAAAAGTAAACAACTGTTAATATTGAAGGAACATCATAATTCCTTTTGCATGATTTGTGTGAAGTTCTTAAAGGACTGATAAATCTTTACATGACCATATTGACCTATAGCTCTCCCATAGTGGCCATTGTTCGTGAAACAGAAACAAAAATAGTTGCTGATTCTTATGCTAGACCCAGTGGCTGAATGGTAGCGTAACGTGCTTCCACACCACAGTTTCGGGTTTCTATCCTCGGGATGGGAAAGGTTGACTCAGTCTTTCATCCCTTCAGTGAGTCGATAAATGAGCACCAAGCTTGTTTTGGAAATAATCACTGGGGGTTTCGCTTCAGACTGACTACCTGATTGAGACATCTGCTCACGCACCTCAGCGCCCAATGGTCACGTACACTGGATGGGCGCAGTAAGCTTTGACCCTCATGGGCTGTTGTGCCACCAAGTTTGAGTTTGATTCTTATGCTATTTTTGTCTGTAATCTCTATAGATTTTGTATGACACCAAGGTAAGCGATGATGAGAATTATTTGCTGTTAAAGGTAAACATCGAAACAGATGGATGGACAGCGTGTCTGCTAAAGTCAGCAATTGTAACAAAGCACATTTTGAAATATGTACGAGGGTGGTC
The DNA here is from genome assembly GCA_019973935.1 of Trichonephila clavipes. Lineage (NCBI taxonomy): Eukaryota > Metazoa > Arthropoda > Arachnida > Araneae > Nephilidae > Trichonephila > Trichonephila clavipes. The sequence continues at coordinate 1,160,789 of BMAU01017843.1, forward strand.
TGAAAATTTTCCGATCTAACAAAGATACAAGGCATTTTTTCTGAAATTTTTATTTTATTTTTCAACATAGTCTCCTTGTAACTCTACACACTACTCCCAACGACGCTCCCATCTCTGTAGCCCGTCCAAATAGTACTCGGCGTTTTTCTCTGCAAAATAATTGTTTACGAAGGGGATTGCCTCTTCATTAGACGAAAATCTCTGCCCTCCAAGTGCAATTTTTAGATGAGGTTACAAAAAGAAGTCACTTGAGTCTAGATCTGGTGAGTAAGGCAGATGGTCAAGAAGTTCAAACAGTAATTTGTGGATTTTCGCCATGGCAACCGCTGAGGTGGGACACAGTGCGCTGTCTGGGTGAAACATGATCTTCTTTTTCTGCAAATGCGGCCGTTTTTCCTCAAACTCTGCCTTCAGGTGTCAAGTAATGATGCGTAGTATGCTCCTGTAAAGGATTTTCCTTTTTGAAGGTAATCGATTAAAATAACTCCATAACTATTCCAAAACTTTCCATCACTTTCCCTGCCGAAAAAACAGTTTTTTCTTTTTTTTTGGTGCCGGTTTCTCCTTTGCAGTCCACTGTTCGGACTGTATTTTTGTTTCGGGCGTGTAATGGCGTATCCAAGTTTAATCTACAGTAATTAATCGGCGCCAAAACGGATTTATTGCACCTAAATTGCGCCAACAGAGCGTTGGAAATATTCATTCGAACACATTTTTGATCTAACGTGAGCAAACGCGACACCCAACGCGCGGACAGTTTTCTCATGCCTAAATGTTGATTATGTGACAAACACGTTTTTTGACATGTTCATAATTCGGTGGTCGTCTAGCACCATTCGGTGAATTTTGGCGATGTTTTCGTTGGTAGGTGCAGTATTTGGACGTCCCGAACTTTCATCGTCTCCCAACCTCTTACGGCCAAGTTTAAATTCAGTTGCCGTAAATTTTACAGTGGTAAATGATGGTGCAGAGTCCCCATACTCAGAACCCAACACATCTTTGATTTGCGTAAGCGTATTGCCTTTCAGAAACAAATATTTAATGACGGCTCGATACTCTATTTTGTCTATTTTCACAAAAACACTCCCATCAATTCACTAAAACGACTGTTACATAACAAATGCGTGTCCAAAATGGCTAAAATTTCGGTGAGTAACTGTCAACAGATGAACAACGAAATTCACTAGCTTTTATTGACAAGTTTTGCCATCTTCACGTTGAGGTCGGAGACATTTCAGACCACCCTCGTATAAAGAATTTTGTGAAACATGAGATTTCTCAATATGGTTCGTTACAGTGCATGTGTATCCACATCCCTTTCAATCTCATCTATGACAGTGTATGCTTCTTTTTAAGGATTTTTATCTCCGAATTTATCCAAAAACAGCGATATCTTGTTCCCTGCATGTCTTCTAAATTTTGGAACTAGGATAACTTAAGTAAACTAATCAGTTTAACTAAATTGCGCAAGACGTTAGAGATTATAGTGGTCAGAACAAATTCATGCGTTTCCTGGATATTACTGACAGATCTTCTTTTCCATTAATCGCAAATATCAAAAACAAGACTAAAATATTTAATGATAAAGACGGAAGGGGTTTTTGCGCAGTTGTCAAAAGGGCATACTTGCGAATTAACGGATGCCTAAAATAAAACGCATTAAACTTTCCACAAACGTCATCACTATCAGCCACTACCGAAGATGTAATACGGAAATAAAAGGTAGACAGTAGCACGTCTGATGTTATAATTGCTAGTTGAATAAAATTTCAAAGCAAAGATTGCTTTAGTGTATAAGTAAAACACTCAACTGATACATTAAAACTGATATAAAAATGACTATAGTGCGTGTTTCGTGTAGACCAGGAGTGTCGTACTCACAGCTCGCATGTGGCCCGCAACGAACATTTTTGAGGCCCGGCCAATATGTCGGCGCACAATAATATACAGGATGGTTCCGAAATGATGGTACAAACTTTAAGGGTAGATAAAGGATGTTGTAACAAGCATTTATTGTATAGGAATGTATGGGCGCAAGTGACGCGGTGAGGTGCAAACAGGAGAGATACAAGAAAAGAGAAATGGAGTTATCGGTTGGTTGCGTTGCCGATAGGAGGCAGTAGATGTCTAGCCACCGTTCAACATGATGCATCTCAGTAGGGGAAAGCGCCATTTACAATTGTACTGACGTCTACGATGGGAGACTTAACGTATACCAAAAATGCAAACATGCATTATATGTATGACCTTGCAAATGGTAATGGCACTACGGATGAACTAGTATAACGCGCAGTTTCTTGATCGACGAAGGCCAGATCATAGAATGTTTCAGTGGTTACATCATCAACTTCGTGAAACACGTCATCAGACATGATGATGGCCAACGAAGAGCTGTACGCAGTCCAAGCATGGTAGAAAGCGTCTTGAACGTTGTAGCTGATTGACCAAAGTCAAGTACAAGAGCTGTTGCTCGTCACGTAAATGTAGATCATCAGACCTTTTGTACAGTGTTAAACGAAAATCGCTTACAGCTCTTCCATTTTCAGCAAGTACAAGCTTTGAACCAGGCAGACTATCTTCTCCGATTGCCGGTGGTGGTACAGCAATGTGCTCTGCAGCTGGAATTCATAGCTCATGGGCTTAACAGTTATGAACAGTTATTGTAAAGATTACACTTGTCAACGACGCTTTCATTAAACACTTTTCTTTCCTTTCGTTTCTTATTTTTTGTGTTTGGGCCTCACCGCGTTACTTGCGCCCATACATTCCTACACAATAAATGATTGTTACAATGTCCGGTACCTAACCTTAAAGTTTGTACAATGAATTCGGGATCACCCTGTAGAATAAAATAACGAACTGACGTAAATAAAAAATAAGTTAGGTAAACTATTAGCTAAACGATTTTTAATTATATTCTTTCTTTGCTATTATTAAACGAAATGCTTAGATTTATTTTGAGTATACCGCAATTTGGAAAATACGGTATATACGTCTCTATGAATATTGATTTTTTTTTGCGGCCCATCTTAAGTTAAACTTTGTTTGTTTGGCCCAAATTCGTCTTTGAATTTCACACCCTTGATGTAGACCCATTTCCTCAACTAGAAACTGCTAATGATGCCAAAGGAAAAGTTCTTGACGACGTTGGGGGATGTATATCCATTACAGTAATGCCTGGAATTTGTTCAAAAAATTCATCAACAGCAAAAACACTTTCATCCCTAGGAGGAGGATTTGTGTAAGGACTTCCTCCCCCACAAATTGAAACAAGCAGCGACAAGAGCAAACCATGCTTGATAATTGATCAGACAGAGGATTTCTTTTCCGTCCAGTTGTCATGTTTTGAACCTGTAAATAGGCAGTTCAATTCAAGTGTTCTAAAACTGTAATAGCTTTTACATCCTAAGTGCAGTTCATATTATTTTCTAGAGATTTTAATCGTTTGTATTCAATTCATCTTTCCTCTCGGTTGCTGAATATTTGTAGGAGTGATTTCGTGAAAAGGGACGGAAGTGTATGACAGGAAGTGACGTAAGCGTACGCTATTTGATTTGACCAATGCTAGTGCGTGGTGGTGTCACTTCTCTACCCTCGCATCGGGGTCCAACTCTAGTAGCCATCAAGCACTCGAGTGCTTTAATCTAAATCCACAATCGGTCTGTTAAGTCTACTCCTTAATTTCAAGAAACTCTATATTGAGCAGAGAAAATAAAATGCTTATCTACACACTAATCCTCAGACCAGTTTAAACGTATGCCACGCCAATCTGGGAACATCCAGATAAAAATCTTATTAATCAAATTGAAGCTTTTCAACAAATAATAGAGCAAATATTAGAGAAACAAATATTAGCTCCGATAAATATTAGAAGCTCGATGGTTCATGAAGAATAAAGACCTCAGATCCGGGAGCAAAATGATGTCTATCGGACAATTTATCAAAAAATTAGCAACTAACATCTTTTTTATTCTGTGATACTTGTTCAGTCAGGAGCAGTGGCTTAACGGAGAACATTTGGGCCCCCGTGCAAGGTTAGGTCTTGGGCCCCTAAGTAGAATTTGACAAAAGGTAGGTACTTGAAGACTGTCAAGCTTTGGGCCCCCTAAAATCCTGGGACCAACACGATGTGGAGGTTGCGTGGGTGTACGTTACGCCAGTGATCTCCAACCCCCGGTCAGCGGACCGGTACTCTCTGGTCCGTGGATCAAATATTACTGGTCCAAACAAGAGAGAGAAACATTAAATTTTTTCATTTTATTTACTTTTTCTTGGATTTAGGCTATATTCCTTGTTAAGGTATCCGACTACGTTCGGAACCATAATTTTGCAAAAGCGCATATATGGATAATTTTAATGATATTTAGTGTCACTTAGATTAGAATATATACATAAAATTGTTTTAAGGACATTTTGACAAAAAAATTATATAAATATAATATTTTGGGAAAAATTTAACTTGGAATAATCTTTTTTCCAAATGTTCTTTTTTGTGAAAAATGCTTCTATTATAATAATATTTTGCCTGCATAAAACTCAGACCTCTCTACAGAGGCTCAACTAGAATTTTTGAAATATATAACTTAGAAGTGGGTTTAGTCATATTTTACGACAACAGAGGGGAGCAATTTTAAGAAAAAAACGCCAATAATTATTTCAATTGGGGGTAACTCTGAAAATAATGGGGATTTTTCAAAAATTCTAGTTGATACTCTGTAGAGAGATCTGAGCTATATACAGGCAAAATATTATTCTAATAGAACCATTTTTCACAAAAGGAGAACATTTGGAAAAAATATTATTCTAAGTTAATTTTTTGCCAAAATATTGTATTTAAATAGTTTTTTTTGTCAAAATGTCCTTAAAACAATTTTATGCATGTATTCTAATCTGAGTGACACTAAATATCATGAAAATTATCCATTTATACGCTTTTTTAAAATCACGGTTCCGAACGTAGTAGAATACCTTAAATCACTTTATATTCATTTTTGGTGATGATATATTTTATTCTTAAAGCACGTTAAACTACAATTAAAAGGAAATTGAAACAAAGCAATCTAAAATATGAATAATGAACGTCCTCCCCCTCAGCGGGCCGCGGTAAAATATCCAACGTTGACCTGTCCGCGGCGATAAAAAGGTTAGGGAACACTGCGTTACGCAACTGGTCAGGAGAAATATTTATTTAATGTACTCTGTGTAGTCATTCATGACTCTCTATTTTTAAGAAATTCTTATTCCTTTACTAGCAACAAGTTTCTTCAGAAAGCGATTTCTCCATTTCTACTTTATGGAGAAATAGACGATCTATTTCTCCTTTCTTCTTCTAATAATCAATTACAGCAAACAAAAACTTAATTAGTTAGTTTTGTAGTGTTCTTTAATTAGCATGTAGTGGAAAAACAAATCACGCCATAAGAAATGTAGAAATTGTTTTACATATGGAAGTAAAACGAAAATAAGTTTTCTGCAATTGCTCACGACTCTTTAAATTTCAGAAAGATTGCGAAACATTTTTGAGGTATAAATAGAAGATAATTTCTGAACAATAACAGCGAGGACGTATATTGTGCGGAGAGCCACTCGTTTTGCTAAAACACTTGATCATTTAAAAATTATTTCAAATTAAAATTTATTATTAAATCTAAGTAATAAATTTTCTTTTCCATAACATGATTATAGAACAAAACACTAATTTTTGTTGTTATGTCATGCTATTTAATAGTACATCACGTTTTTACGATATTTCACCTGATTTCTCAGCATATATTAGCGAATGTTTTTCGCCAATGAGTGTAAAATATGCAATTTCAAGGACACAGAGTTTTATCGTTTCTTAGATTTTTATATTACTTATTATCGTTTTCCCTTACCGTTCGGATATGATTATAAAATGCATCCAGAAAACAAACAAAAAAGGTTATTTTATCGAATACATGTGCTACTACTATAGCAGTTACTCATCAGAGAGAAAAATTATTCAAAAATATAAAACTATTTGAACCATTTTTTTAAATTTTGTATAAAATACTGAATTAACAGTTATTTTTGAAATCAAACGATAATTTTTAAAAAGGGAATAGCAATTTTTAAAAAGAAGAGCATAAATTTTATTTTTATTTATAAAGAGTGTTTTTTTCCAGGTGTAGAAGTTTGAGTTGGCATTACTTTCCAAGATGGCGACCGATTTAACAGCTGTCAAGTGATTTATTCTCAGTTTGGTTTGGCAATTCATCAAAACGATCATCAAGCAAGGCGTAGATTCGTCGAATGGGCCCGAAACGAGATTGCCGTTGTTCCCGATTTTCATAAGCGAATTTTGTTTAGCGATGAAGCGCACTTCTGGTTGAATGGCTACGTCAACAAACAAAACTGCCGCATTTGGAGTGAAGCTAATCCACAAGTGTGTGTCGAAACACCGTTACATCCAGAAAAACTGACTGTTTGGTGCGCTTTATGGGCTGGTGGAATCCTTCTTCAAAAACGACGAAGGCCACAACGTTACAGTCAATGGTGATCGGTATAGAGCCATGATTACTAACTTTTTCATTCCTGAATTGAACAATCATGATGTCCAGGAGCTGTGGTTCCAACAAGACGGCGCAACATGTTACACAGCTCGTGCCACAATCGATTTATTGAAAGACACGTTTGGTGACCGCCTAATTTCACGTTTTGGACCTGTGAATTGGCCTCCAAGATCTTGTGATCTAACACCGCTAGACTATTTTCTGTGAGGCTATGTAAAGTCATTGGTCTATGCGGATAAGCCACAAACGCTTGACCATTTGGAAGACAACATTCTCCGTGTTATTGCCGATATACGGCCACAAATGTTGGAAAAAGTCATCGAAAATTGGACGTCCAGATTGGACTACATCCGAGCCAGCCTTGGCAGTCCTATGCCAGAAATCATATTTAAAATGTAATGCCACAAGATTATCTTTCGAATAAAAAAAATTCATGTCAATCGAATAATACATCGTTGTTTTATTGCAATTTAAAGTTCTATACCTCTCAAAAAACACCCTTTATATATAAAAGGTATGAGAGGGGGGTAAAAAGAAACACTCAAACGGTTACAATATATTTCGATACATAAGCAAAATTTTTAATCCATAATGATTTTTGGTCCATTGCTAAACATTAAAAAATATTTTGGGAACTATTTGACTATTAATAAGAGTCTTATACAAAGCTTATAAAGTTTTGAATAACTTATTAGTTTAAAAACCAATACAATCCAAACGGTTTACAACATTTATTATAAGATATTTGTATACATTAAAACATTTCTTATAAAAGTAAGTATCTTTCAGTTCCTCAGTTAGTAATTTAAAATTATGTTTCAGTTGTATCAAAAGCAATTATTTTAATAAAGTCAAATTTTATATATAGAGAGAGTTTATATTTTACTGTGGCCATCGTTAAATGTCTAGTAGAAAGAGGGAGCGAGAATATATACCCAACAATAGTGAAATGAATTCTTGTTATATATATTTCTTGGTGATTCTAAAATGATTAAAATAATTTTCTCATTATTTAAATAGATCTACATTTGAATCCCTGCCTTCGGGTAATACCTGATAACTTCAAAGAGAAGCCTAAAGTAAGCGTTAAACGAATTTTTTTAAATATAATATATGTAATAGTTGTAAATACATTAAAGCACGAATGTTGCACTTAAAAAAAAATTCTAAATTCCTGTCTGAAATGATTCAGGTAGCAAGTAATGAAAAGGCACTCAAATTTAAAACAACACATAAATTACTTGTATATAAAATCTGCAATTTTGGGTTAAAAAAACCTGGAAATTTTGGTTTAATCATATATATGTCTATTCTTAAAAGCAAAGTAATGAGAGAACATGGCATCTCCCCCAAATGCCCTCCTTCTTTCATTTCCTGATCTGAAAAAATTCTTTCTTTCCCTATATTGCATAAAAATTCCAACAGCTATTAGTTCTGATTTCTTCTTTTCAAATATTCTCACGATAAAAGTGCATGTAGGTAAAAAAAATCCTTTCTCAAACGCCTTAAAACTGAAGAATAATATGCCCAATAAATTAGAATGTAGAAATATGTTTAAATTAGTTTGTAAATTAGAAACCGCAATCAGATAATTAGGGTGGCAATGAGCTGATACCCTACTTTACAAGTCTTTGAACCACAATATATTTAATTGCTCTATGCAAAGTTTGGCAAATGAGAATTTTAGCCACTAATGGGGTTATGCTATTTAAAATACTTCAATCAAATAAAGTATGAAAGCATTATTTTCGCTGGTAAACTTTTAAATTTTAGTTCATTATTAGTGAAAGAAGATATGAATTGCAAAACATGAGGAAAGAGTTGAAAAGTGATTAACTTATCAATTTAATGGTAGTTTAAACAATATGATTCTTGTTGAATAATTATTAGGAAAACGCAATGGAGTAACGGAGAATATTAGGGTCCTCCTGCAAGGTCAGGTTTTGGGCCCCAAGCTCAAGTACATACTTGGTGTTAGTCAGGATTTGGGCCCCCTTGAATCCGTTATCTCCCTGCGATGCGGGGGTGTACGTTATACCAGAGGGTTGACGTTCCTCAACTGGATATATTTATATAATCTCTCTTTTTGAATCTCTTTTTGTTTTCAAAAAAGATACTTAAAATTTTTTATGAATGTAACAATTTTATTTAAAGAGATTTTATATACAGAATAGAAAATGAAGTAATTAATATGAGATATTTCTTTTCTTCCATAACTGAGATCAAATGGATATCTACATGTTTACAACAAAACTCATACAAAGTAATTTCTAACATTACTATCTTTAGATTCCGTTATACATCATTACAAACATGTTTTTCTGTTGATTTGTCAAAGTAAACATAAAACAATTGTAAACATGAATAAACATTTTTCTTGTTTTCTTATTTTAATAAGACTTTGTTTTACTCTATATACAAAAGTTAAATTCCCATCAGTTTTTAATGAAATATCACATATAAGTTGAGAGAGACCTTAGAAAGGAGAATCGCCTAGTAAGATCAAAATTTAAAGTTAATTGTATTATTTCAGGAAGCTCAATAGACTAGTAATTCTGTAATTTATATTTAGTTAAACTTGTGCATTTTTTATGAAAATATTTAAAATTTTCTTGAGTGAGAAGCCATACAATTAAACATAAAGTTACACTTTATTGTAAAAAATATGATACTGCTGTTAGTTTTTAGAAAATAGAAGTTAATTTTTTTCCCTTTCTGAGTTCATACATTTGTTAAATAAAATCAAGGAAATGCAGAAATTAAAATATGTTCTAAATATACAGTATTTTATTTCATCGTATACTTTTTTAAAATGTCGTATTTTAAATCTGGTAATTTGATTAGTTGAACGCATGTGAAATATTCTTAAGAAAGAAAATTTCATGAAAACACTAATTCACAAATTATTTGTAGATTAGTAGGAAAGTGGAAAATTAAAATTTTTATAGAAAATATGTATTTTTTTGCGTGTATTAGACATAAGTTAAAAAATAACATTATAAAGAAACATTTCATGCACCTGATAAATCCTATTCATTTAATAAAATATTTTACAAATGAGCTGATAATGTTACTAAAATAGGATGTATTAACTCAATAAGTTTTAAATATATGAGTGAATAATGACTAGCGAAAATCACAGCAAGGAGTACATCAATGAAAGGCCCTGTATTAAATAATAACACAGTACTAAAAACAGAGTTCATTGTTCTTTACATAACTATTAAAGTATTATGAATACAATCTAAAAGTAAATATGAATAAACTACAGCCGAGGTGGGCATTAAGTCGATCGAGATCGACAGGTGGGCCGCGAAGACATATTGGGGGGACCGATTTGATTTAGATTTAATAATCATTTCATCCTGAGAAGGCCTAGAAATATTTTTAAAATGCGGTAAAAATGGAATCGTAAGAGAAGATGTCTTTAAATTGAAAACGCTATTTTTGGAAGTTATTTTATGAAGAAAATCGTAAAATGTTCTTGGTTACAGGAAAAATATCGGAAAATAGAAATCCGACTGCATTGTATACCTTCTTTTAGCTCACCATACCTACATCACTAAGTAAAACGCAATACCTTGAAAAAATTAGAAGTAGCCCGTGCCCTGGAAAAGTCTGCCCACTCCTGAACCACAGTAATTCCAGTAATATTTGTAGAACTTTTTGTATCAGATACATGTCCAGAGTTCTACCTGTTTTTGGAGATCTTAACTTTCTGTTGAACTGATTTTGCACTTGACATTGTGTGGTGACCGAAGTCTAATACAATGTCTAGATACCCAGTAAGTATATCCACAGTGTTTTAGATAGTACAGTATTTGCACTGGAGTAGCTAGTCCTGAGTGAGCCCTATATCAAGATTCTTTAGTGTCCTTTTTTTGAAAATGGGACTGTGGACAGCATTTTATGATTTTTTACTTACACATAATGGGGCCCCTGTAGCTCGGGGGCTCAGTATCAGTGCCAGTGGTAGCTACACCCCTGAGTATTTGTAAAAAAAAACGAGACAGTCTAACAGGACAAATGATACATGGCACGTTAGACAATGTATATTATACGAGTTCAACAAAGGTAGAAACAACTGCATGACGCAGTATAAGTCAAAATTATGGTAAGGATGCAATTAACATGTCTCCGTTAATTTTAGAAATTCAAGAAAGGAAACAGAGTCGTTAAGCTAAATACAAGTGTGAACGTCCTTCTCTCGTTGGAGAAGAGGATTCTCTTGATCAAATTATAAAATGCAATCCCTATTCCAAGCAGGGAAGAAATAACTGAAGTTTTTAGCGTTCATCAGACAACAGTCGAAAGAGGGCTGAAACTTAGGATTTCCTCTGAAACTTGAATCGCTGTGTTCCACATTGGCGTATAACAGTTTAATGAGACCAGTAAATCGCTAGCTGTGTTTCTTTGCTTTCCCAATATAAAAATGAGCCATTCTTGATACAGATTGTGTTAGAAGATGAAGAATGGGCTATGTACCTTAACGCAAAGCATCGACGGACTGCCCGTTGACCTTCTGAACCGTCTACATTGGTGTCGAATTCAAAACTTCATTCCAAGACGCTTTTCTTGAAGGTGTACTGAGATGGGAAATAATTCACGGGGCTTATACCACAAAACCAAACCCTGAATATCACTACATCTTTAGTTAGTCAGATTACGATCTATACGGGTCAGAAATAACCCTAATGTCATTAGTTAGCAAGATGTTATCATTCACGACGATAACGCGAGATCGCAAAATGTTCTTTCATCAAAAAGGATGAATTTCAAGACAAGACATTCAGGAAAGATGAGAAGGTGCTAATTCTATGTGTTCACCAGCTCTTTCAGTCAAAAAAAGTGTTGAAGATCTTGATGGCATGGGAAAAAACTGCATTCAACGTATTTATAACTTTACTGTTATCTCTTTCTCTATATGTGGAATGCATCCTTTACAATAGAAACAAGAGATCATAAACACTAATGGCATGCCTTCATAATATTAGGTTAATACATTTTGTGTCTTTGCAATTGTTTACCGTTACAAAAAATGGGTGGAACTTTTTCACTTACCAAATTTTTAATTGGAAAATAAATGTTTTTACTTTCCCAATAGACACATATTTTTTTAAAAAATACGGTTTTTTTTAAGAAAAAGTAAATTAAAAGAACAACTTAGAGAGATATAATACATTAATGTACATAAAAAGTTTTTAAGATGTAAGTTCTTTATATTGATGAAGTGATTTTTTTTTCGTACAGAAACACAAAGATTGTGAGCAAGATTTTTCATGCAACTTTTTAAAACGAAAAAGAGCTGAATATGAAAAAATGTATCAATGGACAACTGAATAAAGAACAGCAAATGAAAAAAATAATTTGATTTTATGTGCAATGCAAAAAGAATGAACTTTTCCTTTTTTTATAGATTCAACGGCTTTTCATAATGAGTTAGTCATTTTTAAAATAAACAAATTGCACACAAGAGCATCAAGTTTTACTTTGCGATATTCAATGAAAAAAAAAGAAATATTTATCAGAATCTATAAAATTCTTCATATGTATTTCTGATTTGAATTTCAAACGTGTAAATTAAAAATGTAAATGTAATGCAAATTAAAAATACAAAAATCCTTATATTATTATTTATATGTGAAGAATATTCTCATATAAATTATCTTTCGATGCTTCTGATACTATTATGAAATCTTGAAGAAGGAATGAGTGATAATGCACATATAAATATACAAATATGTAAAAAATTTTAGAAATAGAGTGAATCTAAAATCATGGAATAAAATTTGAGAGGTGGTACAAATCAATTAACATTTTTTTCTGGCTTCACAACGGTCTTGGGTGACAGCTATGGTAAGTCATTCCACGATGTTTCATGTCTATTACACTTTTCATCAATCGTAGTAGCTGTAAAGTGGAGGCTGCCCAGTCTCTTAGCAATCCATGACCAGATGTTTTCAATAGGTGAAAGATTTGGAAAACGTGCATGACAATATTCGAACACCCTATGTGTCGAGGTAGATTAGGATAGGGGCGTGTTAAGGCATGAGCCAACTGCGCCCTTGGTGGTGGCCTCGTTTCGTTCTCGACTCTGTCTTAATAAGATCATGATCCGGATAATTTTAATGGTCAAATGTCATTCCCGTACATATTCCCCTAAAAACAGGGAATTTCAACTGGCAAAAGTGGTATTATTATGTGAGGACCATTGTCCACTTCCAGGCCTAGGCCTAATGCCATAAATCAGGAGTACTCAACCTTTTTTCCCACTGGGACACATACATATGGCGGATATTTCGCGCGGGCCACAACGTGAAATATAATGGGGAAGACATTATAAGATCAAAGCAATATTGGACATTTAAAATGTGGAAAATTGATTAAAAAAATTAAAACTTATTTTATAATACTATATTAATCTCTTCAAACACACATAAAAATGTTTCGGTTTTAAGCATTTTTTATAAAGTTATGGGTAGATTCGGTTCCCTTTTATCCATGACCAAGCTCCTAGTTCACATTCTACTGTCATACAAACAAAGCTGTTTGCCATGCCGTTTGATAATTTGATTTCCCCCCCTTTGACAAAGCCTCTCTTATTTTTATTCCAAGTATTAATTTATCTAGCGCAGAGTGGTAGCAAAAAGGAAATTGGGTTGAATTCCAGACTCAAATCAGTATTATTTGTTTACAATCAATACTCAGTTTTACCCATAAAATAGTCCTTATTCCAGTTTTGTTCGCTGCTTCACTGTTATTTGTTATTACTAACCCTTATTGTTACAGATAGAAAAAAAAATGTTGCAATTTGTACATCGACAACAAAATGGTAGATCTGATTGCTTGATTGATAGAATTTCATGATACATTTTTAATACATTGTTCTTAAATAACTGAATTTCTTAGTGCAGTGGGCCATGAGCGGGCCACATGCAGGCCGCAGATTAAGTATCGCTGCCATAAATAATCATTAAGGTATCCGACTACGTTCGGAACCGTGATTCTCAAAAACGCTTAAATGGATAATTTTCATGATATTTAGTGTCACTTAGATTAGAATATATGCATAAAATTATTTTAAGGACATTTTGACCAAAAAAAATGTATTTAAATACAATATTTTGGCAAAAAGTAAACTTAGAATAATCTTTATTCCAAATTTTTTCCTTTTGTGAAAAATGCTTCTATTATAATAATATTTAGCCTGTATAGCTCAAACCTCTCTACAGAGGCTCAACTAGAATTTTTGAAATATATAACTTAGAAGTGGGTTTATTCATATTTTATAACAACAGAGGGGAGAAATTTTAAGAAAAAAAACGCCAATAATTACTTCAATTGGTGGTAACTCTGAAAATAATGTGAATTTTTCAAAAAAAAAATCTAGTTGAGCCTCTGTAGAGAGGTCTGAGCTATATATTGGTAAAATATTATTATAATAGAATCATTTTTAACAAAAGGAGAACATCTGGAAAAAAGATTATTCTAAGTTAATTTTTTGCGAAAATATTATAAATAATTTTTTTTCAAAATGTCCTTAAAACAATTTTATGCATGAATTTTAATCTGAGTGACACTAAATATCATGAAAATTATCCATTTATGTGCTTTTTAAAATCACGGCTCCGAACGTAGTCGGATACCTTAAATTCATTTTGTCGAAATGCGGCCATAGATCAATCAGGTATGTGGCTAGAATTTTGAGAATGGGAGTAATGTACATTTATTTGTTTCAATTTACCATTTGAACGAGTATTTGACTATGGATTCTATATACCGTCTACTGTTAAAGATCTCAGGTAGAGCCGACTTTTGCATAGGGGACCAGGGCCTCAAAAAATCTTAAGACGTCCCTGGGTAAGGACACGATCGGCAACATCAGGTCTTTCGTTATCTTGTTTTAAGATGGCGTCCTTGAGACCTTGAAGATAGGGCAGACACCAGCCTTACGATCTGAGAAATGAAACGCTGGCCGATGACGAAAACAAGAGGCTATGAAAATTTTAAATTAAAATTGCACTAGAATCAATATGAGGACTTTTTGGACTATGTAATTAATAATTTCAAATCAGAAGCTATCAAGTACTTCAATTTTTTAATATTTCTCCTCACCAATGCACTAGTTTCTAGATTTTTTAGTTGCAATGCTCATAAATTCTAAAATACAAACAGATTTTTCAAAGCGATTAAATTACATTAAAAAAATATTTTTATAAAAACAGAGTACCTAGTAAACTATAACTTCAATATTTAGTTAATCAAAAAAAATTACATTCATAATTCATATTAAACAATTATATTTTGGGTGCGATTACCATTTTATGCATACGTTGATATAAATACTAAGAATAATTCAAAAACAAATACTTGTATGTCAATTTTATCTTGAATTTCCTTCTCAACGATATGTACGTTTGGTTTTGTCATTAATTTTAGAATTTGCTTCTTTTATGTTCACCTTTGTGCAGAAAAGCTATCAAATAATTAAGGGTTAAGCTATGTGTTGCTAGTGAAAATAGAAACTAAATCATTAATAAGTGTAACATTTAGAAAAAATAAGTCTAACAATAATACAGTTATTATATTCTATACTTGAAATGAACAATATGTGAATAAAAATATTATTTGATAAGGAAGAATGCATTTCAATTTATACATAAAACTTACCCGTAAAATCCGGCGTATAACGCGTACCTATACTTTCAAGCTGCATTTTTTTTAATTTTTAGGTATATTCGCCGTATAACGCGCACCTCTTTTTATACGAAGGAACCTGAAATATACGTACTCAACGTTCTTATGTTTATTATCCCAGGATTTTGAAAAAGTAGTATACTTCCAGAACTACAACCCTCTTAAGTTCATTGAGCATGTTATTTCTTTTAAATAAATAGTATCTCGATATATGTAAAACTGCAATTTTTTTTAATCATCTTTTTTTTTATTTTAGAAGCTATCATTTTTATATACCTGGCGTATAACGCGCGCCTTTAAATTTCAAACTTATTTTTAGTATTAAAAGTGCACGTTATGCGCTGGATTTTACGGTATATGTTATTTTTCTTTATTTAATTAAAAATCAATTTTAAAAAAAACCTTACAGATTTATGTTTACAGCGGGTTCTAAATTTATAAAAGATTGAAAAGCGCTTTTTATTTTATAGCAATTAAGATAATTTTTTAAACGAATAAAGGATTGCAGTATAAATAGCTTTTTGTATATTTTGATGTAACAAATATTATGAATTGCTTTTTTATGTAAACGGTGACTGTAGTTGAGAAATATTTTATTTCTATTATTCTACTTATTTTTTTATTAGAATGTCATCCACATTACATTTTGTGTATCATCATTATAGTTATTTGGTCAAAATAATTTAAATGTTTTTTTTTCAATATTTAAAGGGACACACTACGATTCAATTGACAAAAATAGGTAAAAAAATCAAATATAATTTTTTAGCCTAAATTATTCTTTATACATATTTCTTTAACCTCACAAAATTTGAAAGCTCTAAACTTAAAAAACGCAGAATTATGATAGATTTTATGTTGGTTTTTATTCACATTCCTATGGCAAATCAAAACTTTAAACGAACTTATCTCAGAAAGATAAAATAACTAGTTTGTCTTCATTTAAAATGCTAAGGCTTTTTTCAATTGAGCCTAATGCTTTGAATTTTTTTACTTGTTGCTAATAGCACATGTAACAAAAGTTGGTATGCATTTTGGAATCAAAGCAACACTTATTTTTAAAAAAATAATTGAATAATTTATACATTTTTTAAGAATTTTTCAATAAGCATTCATACAAAAAAAGTATTGTACGAATACCAATCATGTTATCGCAAAACCCATACCATTTTGTTATACGTGGTTTGATGTACTTGTAAATCAAATTTCATGCGTGTTCGTAAATTTTTGTAGAGAGAGAGAGAGAAGGAGTAGCATTTTAAAATCACTTCACAAATTTTAAGTTTTTTCCTTAAACAATTAAATGGTCAGCTTTTTATGAAATTTTGAGCAAAAAATCTGTTTTACATAGTATACGCACATAGGAGACAACCAAAAAAATTTTGAAAATCCTTAAATTAAAAATTTTAGTGTAAATCGTACCATGTACCCTTAAAATAATTAAACAGGAAACCGGTCGCTAAATAACTTGAATTCCATTCATGACAGTACAGCATTACAGTAGATGGTTTATTTGAACAAGGAAATCACATTGCGTAACGTCCACTGTAACATTTTTGATCCGGTAAAACACAAATTAAACATTTGAACATAATTAGTTGACCACAATACAAAGGGAAAACACATTAATTAATGTTTCAAATTGCTTTTGTTTAAAAGTAGTTTTAATGTTTTTAAAGCAAATACAAACCTTGAAATAGTATTAAAACAGTAGAACCCTCAAATCTAACCACATCATTTGTTGATGACCTCCATAATCTGACCTATTTTCTATATACCCAGCATACATATATACAATGGGAAAACACAATTTATCGATCTAAGTTTTTTCGTTCTAAATTAACATTTTGTTATAAGTTCATTACAATTTTTACAGCATATTATATCTAATTAATCCCAAAAACTGTGGATTTTTGGAACATTTTTGGAATTTACATAATGTTTTCGAAATTGAAGAATTATGTTTGTTTATTAGTTATTAGATAACTAGGTATTTCAAAAGCCAGAATACCTATTATGTTAAGATGATTGTCTACGTCCAAAACCGTGATTTTGAAAAAGCGAATAAATAAGTTATTATTTTGATATTTAGTGTCACACTCGAATTATAATACATCCTTATAAAATTAGTTTAAGTGCATAGTTACAATAAAAAAAAATTTCAATGCCTTTTTTTTGGCGAAAAATGGAGAAAAAAAATGACATATTTACAAAACATTTTTCTTTTATGAAAATTGCTTCGATATTAAAAGTGCTTTGCCTTTAAATAAAGACTGCTCTAAAAAAACTGAACTAAAAAATTTAAAAAAATCGAAAATAAAATTTTTTAAAAAAATTATAAATTAAATAATAACTGGTATTTTTTATTAAAATTTCTCTACTCTGATATTTTTAAAACATGAACAAATCCACTTCTAAATTATATGTTTCAAAAATTCTGATGCACACTCAGTGGATAAGACTCAGCTATATAAGCAAAATATTATTCTTATATAGAAGCCTTTTTCATAAAAGGAAAATGTCTTGAAATTATGTCATTTTTCTTCATTTTCTTGCCAAAAAATTGGATGTAAATAATTTTTTATTTTAATAATACTCTTAAAACAATTTTACATGTATATTTTAATTAAAATGACATTAAATTTCACACACAATTTTTCTTCTTTTATACTCTTTTGCAAATTCACGGTTCTGAATGCTGTCAACTTAACCCTTTATCTACCGCATTATAATTTACTGCAGTTATTTTCATACAATATGTTTTTTTAATCATTACATTGAAAATTAAGAGATATACATAAACAAAATACTCAACTTTGGGAAATTTAATCCGTTAGAGCTAATTAATTAATTTAAGATATTCAACTGTAAAATTAATTATGTACATTGCTCACTAAAATATATATTAAAGTCATTTTCTATAAGGTCTTCATTAACATACAAAAAAATAATAAGACACTTACTTTTTGACATTAGCTATTTTTTCGGAACAAAAATGACAATCTTCGCAATCCGCTGAAAACGCAATTTCTGCTAAAAAAACTATTCGTCCTTCCCGTTAAAATACTTATAAAATCCGTGCTGCCATATATCTTGGAAGAGTGGATTTAAAAGAATATTCCTGCTAAGTATCGTCAGAGTATTCGTAAAAATGGTTATTTTGTGTAATTTTAAAGTGAGTGGTACTTAGAAGTACTGTCGGTAGATAATGGGTTAAATCAGGGGTTCTCAACCTTTTTCCTGCTGGGCGATAGACATATGACAGGTTTTTCACTCGGGCCGTAACATGAGGACAATGGGTAAGGGGGGGAGAGCACTATAAGACCAAAGCAACTTTCAGAAAGCAAAATTAATAAAAATATAAATATTCTGTTTTTGTTGAGGAGGGGGGCACTTTTACTTTCATACTGTATTAACCTTTCTATCAAACATACACACACAAAATATTTACTTTTATGCATCTTTTTCTGAGTTATGGGGGTAGTTTTGATTTCCTTTCATCCCCCACCAAGTCTCTTGCTTATATTCTACAATCAAAAAAAGCAAATTGATAGCAAAATTGATACATTTAATTGCTGAATTGATAGAATTTCCCACTAAATTTTTAGAACACTGTTCTTAAATAATTAAATTTCATATTGAAATGGGCCATGACCGGGCCACTCAGAAAGGGCCGGTGGACTGCAGGTGGAGTATAACTCCCTTAAGTAATTATCTTATTTTTCAGAAAAAAAGAAGCGTTTTATTTTTAAAATTGCTTAAAAGAGCTCTATATGTTTACAAAATTCAAAAATAAATTCTAAAGGATAGAGTTAAATATATTGCTATAAGAAACTGTAAAAATTTATTATTTTTTTAAAATTTTTATTATCTAAAAGCTCTGCTATACGATGATAAAGGCATTTCTTTTTGTACAAATAAAACAACTCAGCAATTAACTTTCAAAAAGCATTTTAAAATAATTAAGCACAGTTAAAAAAGTTTAAATCCAGTTTAGAAAATGTTTTTGTGTGCTACGCTCCAATTCTTTTTACAAGAACCCAAATATGACAAAATTGAAAGTAGCTGAAGACGTGATAATTATGGTTGATGAGTAAAACATAACAAAGAATTTCCCAAGCCCCTGAGAGATTAGCAAATGAAAACTTTGGTTTATTTTTCGTTACAGGAGTAATTAAGCAAGTACAAAAGACAAGTAAGTCAAAACTCGTTTATCTCTAATGGAGATGAGTGTAAAATGTAATGTCAATTAAAGTCATTTAAAAACTATCAACCTCATTATCCCAATGACGTCTTAGCAGTTAGTTGCTTAAAAGGTATAAAAACAATGAGGAGAAATTTATGATGAAATTTGACTACATCTTAAATGATAATGAATGAAAAAAAAGTTGGATATTTTTTCCGTGTGATATTTGAGAAAATATGTTTAAAGTGATCAAAAAGATAGTGTTTTGAATTTTTTTTTGGGGGGGGAGGGTAGAAATGACTTTTTTTGTGGCCTCTAGAAATGCAGTGACGTCAGTCGGTATTTTTTTAGCGTTCTAAAACTTCGAAATAATTTTGATTAATGTTATAATTTCTATTATATTCTAGGTTACTTCATAATTATTTATTTTATTCATGTTTAAATTTTTTATATTTAAAATTTTCCTTCAAAATTATTCTTTTTTAGATAACCCTTTGATTTAAATTAATGCAATAATTTCTATTTTAGTGTCACACAGTTTTATGTTTGTTTATTTTCTGAACTGTAATTTTCTTGCTTATAATTATGTGATACCGTGACTCAAAAGTCAGCTTTTTCGTCAAAAAATTATTTGTGAAGCTTTTTGTAAACAGAAGCTTGGATAATGAGGTACTTATGTTGTAGCATCACCCTACAGCAAAATTGATCACACGCTAATCACACCTTGATATCAAAACAACAAATATTCTAACATATTTTATATAAAATCGGTCAGATTTTGTCGGTAAATGACACGATTCGTGAGGCGCCAATAAGCTAAAAAATTATTTGTGAAGCTTTTTGTAAACAATTATGTGATACTTATGTATTAGCATACTTAGGCTACAATCCATCTGTACCCAGCTCATTAATAAGTATAGCGTAAAACTAAGTTATCACCTGAATATTGGTACATTTCAGCAGTACTTCTTGCCTACTTCCAACTGCATATCAGGACCATTTGGTCAAAAAATACGTTCTTATGTATTATTGCAGCCTATTGGCGGTATTTTCTGAAACGAAACACACTGCTACCAATTCAGCATGGACGACACATAGGAAATAGAAGTTTCCAACTTGGCGAGTTATTAATAGAGTTGGCAACTATACATAAGTAGCAAATCTTCCTATGACATTTCGGTTCTTACATATAATTCCAACCTATTGTCGACATTACATGAAACGAAGCGCATGGTTGCCACAATTTAGCACGTACAACACATGCAAAATTTTGAACGTTGGCACTGGTGCGATAAAATGTAAGTAATAACATTTTTACCCATTGAAAAAGAAAAAGGATAGTACTTTTCCTGATACTTACATATTAACCGCAGCCAAAGTGGTGGCACTTTTTTCACCAAAATTTTTGACTTTTTTTTTTCTCATATAAAACACATAAGAATCTGTTTTGATATTGTGGTGCAAATTTTGCTGCAGTGATGCCAATACGTAAGTACCTTTTTCCTTTATTGGCAAATTCCATGTTTTTCAATTGTAGCAAAAAAGTAGAAAAATAAAACTAAAAGAAAATGGCACTCAATTCAAACTGATTAGAATTAACAGATTGTCAATGGTGTGTGTGATTTAAGTTAGAATTTCTATTTACTTATAAAATTTCTTGATTTTTTTTCTTCTGAGCTGCTTATGGTAGTTTCATCAAAATCAGACCTTAATTTATCTATTTAAAGTAGCTGTTTGGTTTGAATTAATATTATAATTTCTACTATTCGTAACGTTACTTTTATATTTATTTTTATTTTATGTTATACTGTCCATATATGATATATGTATATATTTCACTTCTCATTATAGCTATTTATTATTGTATGTACTCATTCATTTGCTCTTTGCAATAAAATTATAATTTTTAATAGAAGTATTGCAAAAAAGTATTGTCGCAATTAATTTTTGAGCAACACGGTTTGTTATTTGTTTCATTCAGTACTGTTGTTGGTTCTGGACTATTTCAACGGGGACCTGTTTTATCCGTTTTAGGTGAATTAAAAATTTTAGTTCCAACTAATTAATTTTTTTAGTATTGAATTACATCTAATTTTCTTTTGCACTTTAAAATTCAGAGTTAATGCAATTTTTGTCATGTGGCATCATGGTTTAACTTTCCTTCTTACAATATGTTCTTCATATAGATTTTTAAAGATTTTATGCATGTACATTTCCAGGACATTTTCTTTGGTTGAAAAAAAAGATGATTGCTTTTCTTCCTTCATCAGTAGATGCTGATCACTGTTGAACATCATGAAAAATATGTGCAGTTATTTCGACTCGCATTCCAATGGTGAAACGAAAAAAAAATGGACGATATTGAACAATTTGTTGATACTAAAAAGGCAATGCAAAGAAAATATCAGATTACCGTAAAATCCAGCATATAATGCTCGCCTATACTTTTGATCTGCATTTTTTAATGTTTGTTATGTTCGCCGTATAATGCACACCCTCTTTTTTAAGAGGAAACTTGAAATGTACATATGCAATGCTCTCATGTTTTAAAGTCATTATTCCAAGGTATAGAAAAAAATAGAATACTTCTATATAGAATTACAACTCTAAGTTCATAAGGAATGTCATTTCCCATAGCAGAAACATATTACTGCTATTACTTTTCTGTTATAATTTTTATTTATATTTTCATTCTTTCATTTCTATTTACCTTTTTAAGAATGCTAATTTTTTCTCTTACATTCAAGTATATGTTTTTATGAAAGCATTATTTTCTGTGAAGCAAAGTTTCTCAAAGTGAACCCTCATTAAAAATTATTTTTAAAAATTTTGGGTACACTATTCTGTAATGGCTCTACCCTATGAGATTATTAGACTATGTAGTACTTATGTATTAGCGTACTTAGGCTACAATCCATCTGTACCCAGCTCATTAATAAGCATAGCGTAAAACTAAGTTATCACCTGAATATTGGTACATTTCAGCAGTACTTCTTGCCTACTTTCAACTGCATATCATGATCATTTGGTCAAAAAAATAAGTACTTACGTATTTTCGCAGCCTATTGGCGGCATTATATGAAACGAAGCACACTATTGCCAATTCAGCATGGACGACACATGGGGAATGACAGTTTCCAACTTGGCGAGTTATTAATAGAGTTGGCAACTAACTATACATAAGTACCAAATCTTCCTATGACATTTCGGTTCTTACATATAATCCCAACCTATCGTCTACCTTACATGAAACTAAGCGTATGATCGTTACAATTTAGCACGTACAACACATGCAAAATTTTGAATGTTGGTATTGGTCCAATTGCTTATAATGCGACGCCGGTTTAACTTAAGTTAAAAATTGATTAATTTATTTCATTAAATCCATTTTATATATATAACCCGGTTCTATTCTTCTGTTGGCGTCACACTATAGCTTAAGTTTAAACATTAGATCTTTTAAAGACAAATAAACTGTACGCTAAATCAAAAGACATTCTTTAAATAATTATTAATTTATTTTTTAAAACAATAAGATTGAAATTACGTTAAAGCCTAAAGAGATACATAACAACTTTACTTAACTGATAGAGATCGAGTGAGAGGAGTCATGGCGCTGCCGGGAGTCCACTAATTGGAAGGGACGTGTCAGACCAAGTGGGTGTGAGAGATAAGCCTCCGAGAGTGTGTCAATTCGGGGTGCATCCGCTTTTATTCCGCGGCAGTTTTCTCCTGTATTCTGGAGCGGATTATTTACAGAAACTCAATCAATTTATCTGATTGGTCTAGAGTCAGCGGAAGGATATCCTCTCACGGTCAATGACATCCCCCAAGCGCGGGAAATCCCCAATGACACTCCCTATACCGTGATGTAATTTATGAGAACAGTGCCCCCTTCTAGGCGTGAGAACGCGTCACCCTTTTCGGTGGGGTAAGAGACGCATTCACCAAATTCCATTTGTTGTGAACAACAACAGGGCAGATGTAAAAACTACAGTTGCAATCCTTAGGGAGTGGCGACCTCCCATCACTCCTCCCCTCTTTCAGATTAATAAAACTAAAATTATTGAAACACAAAAATTTCAGTTAAGTAAACGTAAATACAAATTGCCCTAGCGTCGGCACATCCAATACAAGAAAATTCATTGAGGAAATGTCCATATCAAAGTCCAAAAAAAAATTTGTATAGTCAGTCGCGAAAGACTCGTCTTCCTTTCAACAGGCACTTCACGGACTCTTGATTCACAGACTCCTGGTTCACGAACAGCTGTCCATGTCCTGATGGGAGAAAAAAATGTCTGGAGCGTCGTAATCTCACTGAAAGCACTATAGTTCATCGTTCTATTGATCTTCCGGTGCTGTTTGAATCCTGTAGGGGTTCTGCCCATACTCGTCCATGATGCCCGCAGCTCCATCATCGCTTCCACCTCTCTACGAAATCTGCTAAACTGCAAAAATAAAAAAAAACTTTGTCTCCCAGGGAAACCATATTAGTAATGAAACAAATTATTAAAAAAAAAAAAACTTGGCCCTTTTTGACTGCCGTCGAAGGCTCCAAGCACCAACCTTCAACTCCTCTTACCTCTAATAACATAAAATAAGAATTAAAAAAAAATTATAAGCAATTTCCAAAGTTCCTACCCAATTCCGTGAGGGAAAAACAAATTAACTATCAACAACTACAATTACGTTCATGTACGAAGAGAAAAAAAATCCCTGAATGGATCACCCAACAATTTACAAAAACATCAGACACAGACTGACAAACAGAAATAATTAAACAATCACAAAGAATCGTGTGCCACTAAATAATAAAAAAAATTAAGACAAATAACACGTAAAAATTTCAAAATTTGCGTATCTAACAACTGCGCAACTCACAATAACAACACTTAGGAGTATTGAACAAAATACATTGATAAGAAATAAACGCTAGTGAAAACATTTACATACAATTCAAGCGTGGCACCCAGAAACAGACACCTCATAATCGTTTAACATCGAAATCTTGACACGACTAATGTGAAGTGAATGTCCAAACCACTAAAAAAAAATACTAGCAGAACTCTTCACATACTCAAAGCATAAGAAATTGCAATGGTTCACTAAGAGCATTGATAACAATATTTAATGAAAATAATTAAGTAAAAGTAAAAAAAAATTAGAGATTGAAACGATGGGTGTGCATAGGTGGAGAAAAAAAAATTTATAACCTCGGAGAATGCTTAATAGCCTAAGAAATTAAAAAATTCACTACAAGCATTGGTTACAAATGAAAGTAAAAAAAATTAACGTAATTAATTAAGATTTGCAAATTAAAATTCTATAAATTAACGAATCGTATAAATGATAAAAAAATTTTATAACCTGTAAGAATGCTGAGTAGCCTAAGGAATTTTAAAAGAAAACTTCACTACGAGCATTAGTTACAAATGAAATTACGAAAAAAAAATTACTGTAATTAAATTTAGAATTGCAAACTATGAGTGCGCATGTGATCCGTATGCACCCCACTGTTTACAAATGCAACACAAAAAAAAAAAAAAAATACATGCCATTCCTTGCGCAAACGATTTGCTGCATGCCGCAAACGCCAGCACAAGAGACAGAATGAAATTAAGATAAAAAAAAATTTGCAAATCCGATTGTAAAAAAATTAACTATAGCGATTAATGTCTTTAATTTAAATTTGAGAGGGAAAAAAAATTTCTTCCACATTCAATACATTCGAATTTCCATTTGAGAAATGAATTCCAGAAATCACAAGTGCAGTTGAAAATTTCAGAGAAAAAAAATTAAAAACATAAAATTGATATGCAACCCAAGTCATATGAGGCGACACATACAGAGTAGAGTAATTTAACTAAAAGAAAATTATTGCAAGTGTTATACATAATTAAACATAAATTCCAAGATAAAAAAAATTTCGCTAAACTAATCAACATAACTTTTTAACACTCTATGTAATACAATGTATCAAGTCCAGATAATATATAAAAAACTCAAAATGTGTAACTATACGCGCAACAAATATACAAACACGAAAAAAAAACACAAGATCTTCGATTTACAACAATACCGCTAACTCAATTCATCGAAAATCCTCTAATTAATAACTCAATTATAATTCTATAACACCAACCTAAAATTCTCAGTAACCTTAAAATGATTCCTCGATAATCCAAAAATAGCCTTTACCTCAGATCGTTCACATCTTATTCCCTAATAACACTAACTAAACTTATCTGCAACTTCCAAATAATCAATCGATTGTTCCACAACACCATTAACTAAAACCATCTATGCTCATCAACTTTCTTACTCGAAACCGTACCAAATCATGGACTCAAATTACCCTATCTACGTCAAAACAACGTTCTCAATTATACCGTATAATTATATCAACTCAATTTCCCTTGCTCCAAAATCCTTAAATCAAAACATCCTTCTGTACATCAAACAATTTTATCAAATAAACCATGTGACTTTCTTTTCAACTCAATTATCCATTTCCACAAAAAAACAACTATCGAATAAACGTACTTTGAACAAACTTATCTATCTCCATGAAAAAAAAAAACAAAAAAACTTTCCCAATTCTTCAACAAATTCATCAGTGCAAACTTTATCTATCTCCTTCAAATAACTTTCTCAAATATTCCACGAAATCCCTAACTCAAACTTATCTAACTCCTTAAACAAGTAGTGAAACAACAAAAAAATTCACACCCAATCCTCTTCCAACATTTTCAAACCAGAAAAAAAAAATTCATGGAACTCGAATCTCATAGCAACAGCACCCTAAAGTAAAACAGGAAACAAGGGGAGGGGAAGGAAAAAACGAAAACCCTTTGGAAAAATTTTGCTTAGTCTCTTCCCTCTGTCGCGACAGCAGTGGGAGGGGGGGTTCCTCCCAGGGCGCCAAGAATCCGACATCCAAAAATTCCACCCCTGAACTGCTGCCGCCCACGGGGAGGAGAGTCCCTGCGAAAAGGAGCAACCAAGAAACAGAACCCCAATCAACAAACAGTATCCCGCCTTGATTCGAGACTTCTTTGGGGGGGGGGATCTCACAAGAAAAAAATCGGCGGAGTCACCGGAAATGGACTTCACACCGTTTCCCCCATCACTCAAGCGCAAAAGTTAAATTGAAAACGATATTTCTCTCTCTCACTCTATTTCCAATCCTCAATTCTCAAGCAGAAAAAAAAAACGTCCAAGGGTGCCTCAGGTCAACGGACTCTATGGCGGGCGAAGCTGTATCCTTGCACAGCTTGTTGGCCAATCGGAATTGTAAAATTTACCGCCAGAACTTTGAAGCGGATGATTTTCCGTGTGGTGCGGTCAACCTATTTAAGGGTGGGCGCGCGAATTCTCGGGGCTTTTTACTCCTTCTTCGTCTGCCAGAAAAACCCTCCACTGCCGGGAAGCGCACTTGCTACCCGAGGTCAACCCCATCCGTCGCTCTCCCCTCTTATTCCAGATGAGTAAATACCCTTGAAATTCTTAAACGTTCTTTATTTAAAAATGTTAATTCAAAATAAATTAATTGTTACTTTAAAGAACCGGCCTTTTAATTTAGTGTACTGTTTATTGTCTTTAGAGATTTAGTGTTTTAACTTAAGCTATAATGCGATGCGACGTATATGTAGAACCTGGGTAATTGAAATTGGGTTTAGTGAATTGATTAATCTTTTAAGTCAAACCAGCGTCGCATTACTTACAAATGATGCAAGGAAAGATCTCTGAAACTGCTGAAGATCGAGAAAGGAGACTTAAATATCAGAAATGTCGCACTCTCTTCAAGAATGACTATTTGGAAAGGTAAAGAAAATGCTGCCTATATATTATTACGTTCCATTTTTAATTTTTGTCATTATTCACCAAAATTTCAGTGAAAGAATGATTTTCTTTTGTCATTTACAGTGTTGCCACAAATAAAAATGAATAGAGAAATTATGTAAAATAATTTTAAAGTTAAATTTTATGTCTTTGCGTAAAGTGGACTTACAGCATTTTCAAAGTAACTATACTTGTAATTTTATTAACTAATTAAATTTTTATTGACAAAATGAGGACAATTTTGAAGGATTTTGGCAACTGTTTTTAGATAAAAAGTTCATATCACAGATTACATTCAACTTTATCATTAACTAACTTTTGGTCAAAAATGGACTTACGCCACTTTCAAAGAAAACGGCGCAATTGTTGAATAATTTTCCTCCCAGTTTTGCAAATGAAATATAAAATTACTTATGCTAAATCTAGTTGATCCGCATGCAGCCTTTGCTTAGAGATCTTTTGATAGCATTAAAGCAGACGAACTGTTATTAGTCATTCTTACAAGATTAAAATTGCACTAAAAATCTTAAGCAATTCCTATATATAGTCGACGTCAAGATCAATTTAGGGATAAAGTTCTGCTGCTGCAATAAGATTTTTTTTTAAAACTTTGAAAGTAAGTTTTATTTAAAACATACGGAGCTTTAAACTACTTAGAACGCATTCGAAAAAGAAGAGTGAAATTCTCTTAAACATTATTATTATCGTAGGTAATCAAATAAAATACACTTTTCAACATCTCACTTTCTAAGAAAAGTAATATTTCTGAAATGATTTAAAAATATCCCGGATATATTAATAGTTTCTAATTGTTGTCAAATGTTATGGATATTAAGTAATTAAAACCCTGGTATTGGGAATACGAATGTGTAGCTATTATTTCGCTTATGTGGATTTATTTTCACATTTTCCTGAGTTAATAGATCTCAGAACAAAACGCATTAGAAAACAAAAGCTGAAAAATTCAGCTATGAAAATTACTTTGATATTATGTAAATTTATATGCATGAATATAGCATCTTAAACACATTTGAACTGTATTTAAAAATGGGAAGCTCATATATATATATAGATATAGATATAGATATAGATATACATACATACATACATACATACAATCTAATATAAAAAATTCAATATGTAAATATATATATATACACATATATATAAATATATATATATATATATATACATATACACAAATATAAACGAAAATATAAAAATAAACAGATAGTTATAACCTAAGATAACTATAAATAGGTAGAAGGCACAGTATATAGTATAATGACAAACTCCTGGCCTTAGGAACCAGGATTGCAGGTTTAAACATGTTTTGGAGCCGACCAACCTTCACCTGAAATTTGTCATACTATGTACCAAGATGAAAGGAAAGAATTATATAAGAGGAATTTAAATATTAAAAAATCATTAAACTAAATAACATATGAACAAATATATATATATATATATATATATATATATATATATATATATATATAAACATATGCCTCAAAAAACCAAATAATATCTTAAAAAGCTTAAGTGCTAAGATAAATTTAGAGGTGAAATTTAAAATTGTTCAGGTATATTAGAAATGGGTGAAAAAATTAACAAGGATGCTTTGTTGAAAAACCTAATAAAATTCACGACAAGAACTTTCGAAAAATTCCTGATTGCACTAAAATATACCAAATCCTAAACTAATTTAAACAACTTTTCAATTGGCTTCATTCATGTTCAGTTATCGTGAAATAAATCAACTGCACAAATAGAATACTCATTATAATATATTACTAAATATTTAAAAATTGCATGCTTTTATGAATTGCATAGCAACAGTACAAAGTTCCATAAAACAGAAATAAATTTAAAAAATTATATTTTTAAACTTATAAAAATGTTTTTTAACATTCATTAAATTTTTCAAGGTTAAAGAAAAGTTTTTATTACATTGACAATAAGTGGTAAAACCTATTTGAATCTAAATGACAAAGAGATAATTACATTTTATAACTTTACTATGAACCTTTCTTATTATGTGCATTAAATTCAAGGTAAAGAAAGAAAAGTTTTAAGGTTAAGGGGGTGGTTTTCGACTAGTATTTTACTATTTCATTTCTTCCATCAATTTTCCACAGTAAAATAATTTAAATTATTATAATGTAATTTTTTTTACTTTATAGCATTACGTCAGTAATACGTTAGACAAAAAAAGGGGAAAACAAATTTCGTTAGCTGTACTAAGCTGATTTACAAGGTGACTGAGATAATGACGTATATTTATATATACTACTGGCCATTCTCAAATTGCAACACCACGGTAGAGGAACTATTCAAATGCCAAATTCTCTTGAAATAATGAAGATGCTGGGATATGCAAATGATTAAATAAAAGCGCAATCGAATGATGCAGGAGGGAGAAACGGCATCACAAACTCCATATGAAAGGAAAATTACGCAGCGGGCTTCTCATTCAGAACTCGCATTCGGTTTTTTGGGAGAAGATAGTTTCGTGTCCCATATAAGGACAGGCACCAGTGGTGTGGATCACGTATTGGAGGAGAGGTAGAATCGTGCCCCCTTTAGAGACTGGGGTTTATATATCGTTCCGTGACACTGGTACTCGCATTGGTTAGAACCCAACGACTTTTATACGAATATGGAATTAATAGATTCAGAAGGGTCGCAGTGAATACAGTACGGGATCTTGATGCAGAGTCGTAACGTACAACCCTGCATCATGGGGGCCAAGAATACTAGAAGGCCCCAAACCTGAATGACTCCAAATACATACCATTTATAAGATCCGGCTTGGAATCCCAAGCCTAACTTTGCAGGGGGCTCTAATGTTCTCCGTTACGCCACTGTCTAAATGGCTACCAGTCACTAACGTTTGAGAGGACAGACATATTGTCAAGCCTTGCAACACCATATAGCCACATCACGGTCCTTGAGTAAACTTGTTTGCAGTCTAAGTATCTGCATGGATAATGCTAAGTCTGGAGCAACATGGACTGCCTGCATGGTCACCATTACTGCTGCCTTTCCCAACACTGAAGTATAGAGTAGCGTAACGGCTATGGTGTGACCTACGACAAAAGTGAATTCAGAAATGTCGCGACGGAATGTTTCCATGTCATTACCGATGAGAACGCACATGGCATTCTTGTATTCAATATCATGATACAGGCTCTATTCCTGATGTAAAATTAATGTGGTCAAACAATGGGTACACGACACAAATACCTCTTGTTGTCTTAGTCGGTAATCTGAGCTGTCATCTGTTACAATTCTCAGATTTTAAAGCTGTTGGCTGTTCCCTATCTTCGAGGTCTCGGACACACACACACATCATCATCCTTTAACAAGTTAACAGAAGTTATGTTACGACTATACGTCAGGTGTTGTTCAACATTGACATTGAGGGTGCTCGACTTTTGCCCTGGTTAGCACATTCTCCAGCGAGTGGGTTGCCACTGTTTCCTAGCCACTAAGATTGATGGTGTACGGCATAATCTAGAAGTAGCATGGAATGACTTGCCCGCATCTGTCATCCAATCCCAGTTTGACTCGATGCCTAGCTGGATTAGAGCTTTTTAATTACCAGTGCAGGCACTGGTGTGTACTAATTTCGTACTTATAAATTTTTGTGTGCAAATTTATAATGATGGCTTCATCCCATAATGATGTATACGTACAATAAGTAATGTTACGTTCTTTGCTTTCTTCCTGCTGCCACAATTTTATTGGTCTGAAGTACATATATATTCCTAGTATCTATAAAATTTGATTTTTAAGAATTCTAGTGATAATTTTTTAAGGTATTTTATTTATAAATTTTTATTTTTAATTTCATAATCAGTGGTTAATTATTCGATAATCAGTATTCCTGGAATATGCATGCATATTTTTTATATTTTAGTTCAGAATATATATATTTAATATTCTGTAAAATAATTTTTAAGTGATATCGTTAGATTGTTGTGAATGTCTGTATTTGAAATGTAGACACGATAAATCGTAATAGACGGCCCATTTCAAAACGAATTATCATAATGTAGCTTCTGAAATTAACTTTAAATGTTTCTAATGATTAATAATTATCAATTTTAAAAGAGTAAACAGATAAATCAAATTGAACAAATGATCGTTAGAATATTCAAAAATAGAACATTTTAATAGAAGTATTGATGTTTTTCGGACATTCAGATTTCTATTATTAAATCTCTAATTAAAGAGATAATAGAATTCTTTTTCAAGGGTCTTTAATTCTCTTTAGAAAAATGACTGAAACTTCTATTCGTATTTTATTTCATTACTTCTCCTGGTCTGAAATTGTCCATGATTCATAATGTGGAATGTTCAAACGATGTAGGATAATGCTTTGTAATTAGCAAGCATAAAGAGATTTATTGTTTTCTTTAAGTGTCTGGGATAATCTTAATGCATTTATTGATTATTAAAGATGAAAACAATGGTAAAGTGAATCATTTTTCAATTTGATATTTCCTAAATTAATTACTCAAAATTAGTAGATAAAATACAAAATTGAACTTGAAAATTTTAAGCGATTTTTTTTTGTTAATTGAATTAAAAAGTTCCATAAAAGAGAAAGCAATTTACTTTAAAATTATTTATGCTTTGCTATTATTTTATAATGGTTATATTTTTGGTTTTGATTACGAATCTAAATTGCAGAATGTGTATTTTAGACCTTTAATGCTCAATTTTTTATTTTATTTTTTTTTTCAGTTTTTTTGAATGCAAAATTCTTATCCGAATTTTGCTACTTCCTTTGTGATGCATCCTTTTATTTTTCGGTATCAAATAGTTTTATTCATCAGGCTTGATTGGTATTTCTAAAATCTTTGCAATCCTAGAAACAAAATATTTTATAATTCTTGTCAATGTGGCTGAGAAAAGAATTACAGGAAAAATTGTTTGGCGATAGCGGTATTTTTTTTTTTTTTTTTTTTTTTGTATTTTAGCTAATATGATTTTAAAAATTAATTGCGAAATATTATTCAAAGTTATCAAAAATCTTCGAATTATAAGTATAGTTATTTTTAATAATAATATTTTAATCCATTACAAGCTACGTTTTGGAAATATAGTTAGAAACCTATGACATAAAAGTTATTGATCTCTTAAGCGAACACTAGTCTAAAAATAGAAATATTTTTTCATTGTATTTTTTAATACTATACTTATTTATTTTATAACAATGATTGTATTAGATTCAAGGGCAGACACGATGATTTCAAAATTCTATGATTGTATTTTGAACATGGATTGATATATCTGTAAAGTTTTCACTGTCAATGGCAACATGCGTTAAATGAAAAATTCGATTAAAAATAACTTTGAAAGTGGAAACGCCGACAGGTAATTGGTTTTATTTCTTTTAATAAATATATTTTTTTGTAAAGAATGAAAATTATTTCTTAACTTTTGAAGTCTTTTAAATACAATTCCACTTACAGTAACGGTTGATTCTGTCAGTAAAATAATTTTATTTTTCATCTATATTTCTTCCATGCAAGTCATGAAACCTGATGATGAACTTTCTTAAATCATTAAGTTTGACCTAAATTGCTAAATCATTGAGAAACACAAGGGGTACTTTGCATAATGCTTAATACACCTAGACATCTTCATTTAATGTGAAAGTATGCAAATGAACTTTTGAAGAGATCATAATACTGTAAAGATGGTATGAAACTTCTTGGAGCTATCGAGTGTCACAATATGAAAGTGAAATGGTTTTTAGCAATTAAAAAAAAGACCTGGTGAATTATTCTATTTGTCTGCTATTTTCTCGTACAAAAATTCTACACTTAAAAGTTTTTTTAAAAAAAAAATATTTTATTTTGAACAAACTACTATAAATATTTAACAGTTTCAAAAACTTTTAAAGTTAATTGTTTTGTTTTCATGGAAACTATTTTTTTAAAAGAAAATATGCATGAAACTGAAAAAAAGAATGTGCCTTTATAAAATATAAAGTGTAGTCGAAATTATATGATTTGACTAGTTTAAATCCCTCATCCATTTAAGCGTAATGGAACATTATAATGTTTTTTAAATAACGTTAAGTTTAGAGATGTTAGTTAATTTTTTCCAGTGTCAAATTCAATAATAAAATACATATCCATGCATAACATACATATGTTGCCTAAAATATCAAGGTTGGTACAAACTATTAAAAATATGAGGAAAATGAAATGTGTGTTACTATTTCTAATCACTCTGGCTATCAGAATCTAGACATGAAAAGAATCATGAAAACATTCATTAAAGTATGAGAAAAAAGACTGAAACAATGAATGATAATGAAAATGTACACCTGGTTGAGGTCGTTATACGAAACGTTTTTGGAAACAAAGGACCGTTTATTTCAACCGCAACCGTAGTGGCAGTTTTATAGTTCAATACTTGCGCACACGTGTTTTTGGTTGATTGTCAATCCAGTGACGCTGTTACAGTCGGACGGTGCTGTTTTAGCACTTGTTAGTAAGCGTTCAAAATGTTTAAGGCGATTGCCGATCCCGCCGACAATGAAGTGCGTTCT
The DNA here is from genome assembly GCA_019973935.1 of Trichonephila clavipes. Lineage (NCBI taxonomy): Eukaryota > Metazoa > Arthropoda > Arachnida > Araneae > Nephilidae > Trichonephila > Trichonephila clavipes. The sequence goes on from BMAU01017843.1 coordinate 1,194,618, forward strand.
GCAATCCGTTTTTCGAACGCATGGAATGTTAATTCAGCTGAAATTCATTGTCAGCTTGTAGAGATTTATGTTGAAAACGTAATGAGTGGTAAAATGGGGAGAAAGTGGGCTCGACAATTCAATGATGGACACACCAATGTTCATGATGATATACGCAACGGTCAACCTTTTGTGGTTCGTGATGGTTTGGATTAAAAAGTGAGTGAGGAAATTCGTGAAAACAGACGGTTCACAATAAGATTGCTTTGAAATGAATTTCCATAAATCTCAAAAATTCTTCACTGGCGGCATCTTTCTTTAAAGAGGGTATAGACAAGTTGGTTTCCCGATATAAAAAAAAATGTCTGAACAATGGCTATAGCCATGTAGAAAAATAGTTTCAGATATTCTATTTCATGTAAAAACAAATTTTGTTTTTTAAAAAGATTTTTTATGCGAGTTTTTCCAAACGGTACTTAGTTTCCGGACACGCCTCGTACATTGATAGCATTATTTCTTGGCTCTCATTGCAAATATTTACTACTAAATTACTGATAAGTTTATGGAATTCGAATTGAAATTTATGTTTACCCATAAGACATTGCTGTGACGTCTGGCCTGTGGTAACTCATGCATTTTAGAGTAAATCTGCATTACTTTAGGGATTACAGAATTTAGGAAATGTGAAATTTTACAATATAGTCACTAATCTATCTATAAATGAGAGGATTCACTTCTATTTTTGAAGTGAATAATTATAAATCCTTGTCAAATTGTTACAAATTATTTAAAATAAATAACATAGAGAGGACGAAGATTATCTGTTGTGGATTAAGTATAAAGCATGCAATTTGCACAACAATAAAAGTGAAAAAGCGCATTTCTTTTAACAAAAGGAATTCCTCGTTTTCTATTTTAAAGCTTCAATCAACAGGTGAAGGGAATACCTACTAATTTAAATGATTTTAAACTGACATAAAGAACGAGAGTTGATGAAGCAAGGATTAGTGCTACAGATTAGAAACTTAACAGCTGCCATCAAAGCAAGAAGCACTTTCTAAAGCGCAGTAGGAAAACGAGAGACAGAATAATTGTACTTTTTCACTGATAGACTTGTCTATGAAATCAGGAATTGAGAAAGAAAAACTTCCTCAAGCATTGTATGAAAGAAACATGTGCATTACATGTGTCAATTTTTATTGAGCTCATGATTAGAGGTGTAAACATACCAGAATAACATCTAAACTTAAACACTAAATTTAGATACTGTCATGATATCCAAGCGTCATTTCTGTTGACATTCGATTTAAACGCTAGTGATTTGAAGTTTTCTTTTCTGTTATACCTTTTCGTATTTATGCCTATCAAGACCTATTCCCATTAAAACATTGACATTTTAATGTTTTTCTAGCTTTCATAAAATGTTTCTTATGAATGCGAGTCTATGAAATAGATGCTCTATAACTGCTCTTTTAAAGAATTTGATTAAGTAATTGCTTTAATACCTACTCAGCTGAGAAAGTGTTTTTCGCGAAGTATTTGTCACTAAGTGTGTTTTTCAAATCCTACTATTAGCTCACTCTCTCTCTCTATATATATATTTATCTTGTTCAAATTTTCAATCGTTAATAAAATACTTCTATTCATCCAATAAAGTTCAAATAATTTTTTAAAAATTTGTAGTGGATGACACTTGATATTAATACAGTTTTTCAAGTATTAATTCATTAATTAAATTAAATTTAATCAAATTAATTACTGGTTTTCAAAGCCAACTTAGATTTGTCTCCGTTGTTGTAACAATCTAACTGTTAAAACAATGACAAAAGTTGGCATCGAAAATCGGTTTTTCATCCAAACTAGCCAAACTGGGTGTGTATTGTTACAACAATGCAGACAAATCATACTCTTTTTTCAATTCCTAATATTAGTTCACTATCTCTATATATAATCTCTCTTGTTCAAATTTTCAATTATTAATAAAATACTTTCTATTAATCCATTCAAAGTAGGAATTTACTTGAATTTTTTTTTATATTACTTGTTTTTTTTTAAACTGAGATCTCAATAATGTGTTTAAAAGGAAATTATACTATTATGTAGACGTGACTGTTTCGTGCAAGTAGTTTACAAAAATAATTTAGCTCTCTCATGTACTACCATAACTAGCTGAAGTACTCATCCTATATATATATATATATATATATATATATAGTATAATAAAATAAAAAGTGAAGAATAACAGAACCCACAGGACTAAAGAAGTAAGAAATTGGAATTCAGCAAACTCAACAAAAGTAGATACAAAAAGTCATAGGACTAAAGTGGAGACCTATTATGATTTCTAAAGCTGTCACTGAATTAGGCCAGCGAATTAGGGTTAGCAATGCTTTATGGATCCACCTTCCCCGTACAGCAGAAATTTTCGACATAATAGGAAAAAAAAAAACCAAGTTGGAAAGTTAAGCCTAATACAGCACGTTGTTGTAGAACCTAACAAAATCGTAAAAAGAAATTGAGAAAAGAGAACACAGTAATGAATCTATCAAGGAGGGGAATTATAAAACTTTTTTAATAGAAAATATTAGGAAAAACTTACTCTTGTAAAACAAAAATCCTGAACTCAAATATATATATATATATATGTATATATATATATATATATATATATATATATATATATATATATATATATATATATACCCGTATAATTACCCGTATATATGTGGGAGACAACAAGGGGTCCAAGACGTTGGTCTTTCTTCTATTTTATTTTAACATTAAACAAAAATTAATTAAAAAAGGTAGTTGTTATTACAGATAAGATTGACGATGATATTCAGAAGGTAACGCCTGCTCGCGCACCTCTCGCGTTCTTCCTTTTCTCTCTCTAATGTCTAAGAGTTTTTGTTCTGGTTTTGATTTGCTGCGCCTGCGCGCGAAGACTGCCTGGTTTTGCTTTTGGCTGCATGCCACAACGGCCATTCTGACCGTACGCTGTCCGCAGCGGTATTTCCATGGAGACCAGAGGAGAATCTGAAACATACAAAAAAAAACGGAACAGACAAGGACTATACGACAAATATACAAAGATTGAACATATCATAATTTTTCTGAACTAGACAGTTTCTCCATCATGTGAAGGCACCTCTTCGACATCCGGAAGGTTCCACAGGAAAACATTGTGTTTCACCGGCATAAGAACATCTTTTTCAACAAGTTGATCTTTGGTTGAACGCATCGATATTTTCCTCTGTAGAGTTCTGGACGTCTGTTCAAAACGATTTCTCTTTTTCCTTCGTTTCCACTGCCAGGGCTGGAAGATCCTTCGGAGCAACACAAACCGATGATGTTTACTCTTCATAGGTAAAGGGTTAGGTGAGCGGGGGATAAATTCCACGGAACTCGTTTTCATGGCACCATTGGCTTTCTTACCCAATACTATATCAGAACAATAATCAAAAACACTCTCTTTTATAATACCTTGTCGTAACCAATCATCAATTTGATTGTTTACCTGTAATTTCTCAGAACAAGATAAACGTCTGGCTCTCTGACACACAGGAATATCATTTTTCAATTTAATACACATTTTTAACTTAGTACTCTTAATGTTATTACATTTATAATCCTTAATTAGAGAACTCAAATCATTTCTAGTATTAAAGTTCTTAACATATGGCAAATCATAACTAGAGTTTTCTATCACATTTGAAACAGAAACATTTGGAAAAGAAATAGCACTAGAATAAACATAAGCATGAGCACCTAAAGAGGATTCACTTTCATTCAATAGAACATCGCTCTTTGCGTGGCCTAGTTTTTTTATTTCAGAATATACACTTGGATGTATAATAAATTCTTCGGTCAAGGTCGGTGATATCGCCGTTCGAACACTTATACCAGGAGAATGTTGATCAAGAGAAATATTTATGGGTTTAACTTCTACCATACGCTGTTCGCCAAAACATGAACTTAATGTTATGATTTCTTCGGAAGGTGTTTGCACTCTAATTAGTGAGGAATTTAAAACTGGGATCTGGCAACCTGAATCAATCAATGCTGTTACGGGCTGATTTTCCACAAAAATGTTTACGTGTTGAAGATTTGCGCATTCATCGCTATTTTGTTTTTCGCTCTCTCTTTTCAAAGTATTCACATTTATTCTATTATGGATGTGATCATTAGATTCTTTAGGTTTAAAACGCTTCTCACAGTCTCTTGCGCAATGAGATGAATCACCGCATATAAAGCAATTTTTATTTTCTCTTTCAAGATATTGGGGATAGTTCTCTTTAATCTTTGGTTTAAAGTTTTGTGATCTATTTTTAAAGGGGTCTTGGGTATATCCATAAGTAATAGGAATTTCTTTATGTGATCCGCTTCTAGATGAAATATAAATATCACACTCTTTAGCTAAATCAATAGGCCTAAACCAATCTTCTGCTTCTCGAATGCCAATATGGGTTGCGGTTTCCTTATTTAAAGTTTTGAACTGTTTCTCTTCGAATTTAGCTGCAGGATTTAAACTTAATGCTTTATTTTTAACCCTTTGAAGTTCGACTTCTTTTTCTAACTGTGCTAACTCTAGTTTCGCGAGCTCAATTTTCTGTTTTCCTGAAGTTACTTCTCTTTTGTTTCGCGATACCCTCTCATCTATACAGTTTTGAATTAAAGTTTTAACGAAATCTGGATCACTTTCAAATGTACTACTGTTCTCAATTTTAGTCTTTAGTTTAACTATAGTGTCAGTACTCTCTACAGTACCGTCTAGCTTCTCAACAACTCTTATGAAATCCTCTTTAAGAGCGTTTTTATACATTTTATAAAAAGTTGGAAAGGTCCTACCTTTTTTTTTTTTTTTTTGGCTCCCTTGTTGCTCGCACGTACGATGTATCCAATGAAGAAAAAATTTCGATTCCACTGATTTCACCTCTTCGCAGGTAATATAGTTGAAATTGTAGTTCCGGCCTCTACACAGGCGGATTATTCACACTGAGTTAGTTCCAACCTCTACACAGGCGGAATTTTCGTCGATGGGTTTTCCAACCTCTACACAGGCGGAATGAAGTTGAAAAATTCAACCCCTACACAGGTTGAACGAAGTTTCCGAAAAATGGCGGCGCGTCTCCTCCACGGACGGCTTTTTTTTTTTTTTCACGTTCCAAATTTTGATCAAAATCGAAATTTTTTTTCAATCGCCTCTACACAGGCGGAATTTTCATGCTGAGTTCAAACCTCTACACAGGTTGAACGAAGTTTTCGAAAAATGGCGGAGCGTCTCCTTCACGGACGCTGTTGTTCATTGTCCAGACTTTGGTTCAAAATCGAAATTTTATCTGTCGCGGCCGAGCCCCCATAATTTGTGGGAGACAACAAGGGGTCCAAGACGTTGGTCTTTCTTCTATTTTATTTTAACATTAAACAAAAATTAATTAAAAAAGGTAGTTGTTATTACAGATAAGATTGACGATGATATTCAGAAGGTAACGCCTGCTCGCGCACCTCTCGCGTTCTTCCTTTTCTCTCTCTAACGTCTAAGAGTTTTTGTTCTGGTTTTGATTTGCTGCGCCTGCGCGCGAAGACTGCCTGGTTTTGCTTTTGGCTGCATGCCACATATATATATATATATATATATATATATATATATATATATACGGGTAATTTTCAAAAAAACTTCTCAATCTCACAATCTACCTTGCATAAATTTTTTTAATGAGTGTTCGCGTTCAACCCAATGCAAGACATCATAACCATAAACTTAAAACTATTTTTTTTTATGTGATGGTCAATTTTTTTAAAAAAAATCTTTTAAATGTTTTCCGTGGATTTTTGAAAGAATACGTTTTTTCGATGATTCATTCAAAAAAGAATCGGCAATACATCAGCAAATAACAAATAAATACGAAAATCATTAAAAATAGACAGTGTTGTCGTGTGATGAAATGTACAGATTCCGTGTGTATTTTTAAAAAAAGAACGAGAAATGTTCATTTTATAAATCGTATTAATTGCATATCACTGGGATCGATGGGTTTCTAGATGGAACGATTTAAAAATAAAAGAAATTGGAAATTGACTTGTGCTTATGTATCAGATACAAGATTTCACCAAAAGTCGGCTAATCAGTGTACATGCAAGTGACAGTATTTTGGGTCGTTTCAACCCCAATTTTGAGGGAAAGCTTCCTCAGATGATCAGGCACCTCCTACTAACCTCACGAGAGGACTTTCGGTTTGACGAATATTTCGCCCCCCCCGCCCCCTCTGTAGCCAAAAGAACTATATATTTACAGATATTCCTTCTTCGGAATTCGAGGAGTAAAAACTAGCCTTTTGCCACGATGAATTTCGTGGGCCTCGATCTGACACTGTCAATCAGGTGGCATGAACAACAACAACAAAATATGCTTTAAGCAAAATATGTATTTATTAAAAAATTGGGATTTCTCGCATGCAAGAATCGTAATACAGTTCTCTCTAAATCGTTGCAACGTTTCATAGAGCTAGGCAAAAAATATAGCAAAACGGCTTCAAGATCTAAAAATCAAACGGCTTCGGCTCAAATCGGCTTTGAATTTAAAAAAGATCTAAAAATTTGAAAAACATGCTTTAAAATGCACACCATTATCCCCCATAAATTCAGCGTACCCTAGTTTCATGCGCCTGGGACTTTCCCTCTTTGCGCTATGCCGCATCCCACATATTTTGTTTATCTACATAAACTGAGCAAACTATACAGTCATCTAAGCAAACAATATGCTCTACTAATGACCAAAATGTAATAGTTCAGTTCTTTAAGGTATCCGACTATTTACGGCAATTTCTTTTTTAAAAAATGGAGGTATGGGGATTTTCTTTGTGGTTTTTAGATTTATTTAGTACATTTTAAGAAAAAAAAAAGGCTAAAATTAAGAAGAGAAAAAGAAATTATTATTACTAAAATGAGAACAATTTGGTCAAAATTTACAAAAATTACATAAACAGGGCCCATTCCGTACAAAAAGCTTATGAACAAATTTTCGATTTTACGTGTTGCTTTGCTATTTACTTTTGAAATTACCTTCAGGATAAGAGATACTTTAATTTTTACAAAAACTGGAGCACTTTATCTTAGTTATTATATGAAATTGCTTAAAAAACAGTGATAAACATTCACATAAGGGACAGTAAATTTTTTAATAAAACAGGGATTAATAAATCTGAAAGTTAAGGCTGTTTTCGGCAAAAATACGAGACCCTGAACTAAACGCGGACCACATTTTCAGACAAACAAAAATGACTCAATTTTCATGAAAATTTGCAACATTATAACTCATACATCTGTTAACCATATAATGTTTCTAAAATTTCAAAATATTCCATGTGTGTGAATATTATTTTTTTCATCTTAGTACGTGAAAGGATAGCTTATTTAACATTACGGTATAGGAGAAAAAACGCGAAACACATTTTATGCCAGAAAAATTGGCTTAATTCGGTCAAAAACGTGAAGGAATAGAGAAGCCAGAATATAATATTAATTTTTCATTTCTTTTATATCTGAAAAATTGTACCTAATTTGGGTCCTATTCCTTAACATTAACCGAAAACATCCTTAAAACACTTCTACTATTATACAGAACATACATAAAAAATTTCAGATAATTATTTTTAAAGTGGTTTTATCAATTGCTGTCCCCATTTGAGCATTTTCAGAACAAAATTTTTTCGAGTAAAACGCATTTTAAAGTATGACATCTTGCTTAAAATAATGACATCTGCTTTTACTTAAACAATTGTAGTTTTTGTTCTTGTGAACGGAAAATAATAAATGTGGTATTTTTTATAAAACTAATAATATGGCCTATAAAATAAAATCATAAAAATGTCAATTTTTGACAAAATTCACAATTTTAGTGTAGTCGGATACCTTAAATAAAGATCTTTAATCAATCCCATATAAAGCAACCCTTAAACTAAAAATAAAATTATAATATTAGTGAAAATTTATAAAAAACACACACGCTATTTATATAGATTGATTGATTGATTGAATGAATATTAACGTCGCACTGTTCAGCTACACGAGGGCTTTTGGCGACGGACCACGTAATTTTGAACCATGGTCAAGTGACGTGGACGACACCTGAGCTGGCACCCCCCTCTCCTAACTACCACACCACACCAACGGGAGGACGTTTCAGCTCTCGACAGATTTAACGTGCATCGCTGCCCTACACGGCGGGTCTTTAGTGGTACTGGGCTCGATCCTGTGACAAAGCAAGCCACAGTCCGATACCTATACCACTCGGCTACCGCGGCCTCTATTTATATAGATAAAACAGATAAAATAGGTATAGTTTAAATGACACAAACAATTCTGAAGTAGATAATGAAATTGCCCCATCAGTAAATTTTTCGATTTTGGACTTCAATCCACAATATGACAATGGTAATTCGCAATACTGGCGAAAAAAAAAAAAGAACCAAATTGAGGAAATAATATGTATATGAAAGTCTCTTAAAGTGGAAAAGAAATTTAAAAAGTAAAAAATGACGTTAAAAACCATCCAAAACAAATGATGTGAAGCGATTTCGATAAAAAATAAATCGAAAAAAATTTACAACAGTAATATTAATTGGAGTTGAAAATTATCTGAAGCAGATAAAATAGGCTTAGCTTTGATCACACACACAAACTATCGAAAATAATACGAAGGCGCAGAGTAAAAGGAAAATTACAATAATTAAGTTAAATATATCGTACAGATATAATCATTTTATAATTTTGTTCGAATTACACATTAAAAATTCAGGACTGTAAAAACATAACATGATGCCAAAATTAAAATTAAATTATTGAAGTAATACTTTTTTGCGAGAAGATTTATTCGATAAACAGATTTAATTCTGCCACAGAACAAAAAAAAAGAGTAAATGCAATGATAAAACAAGTAATATATATATATATATATATATATATATATATATATATATATATATATATATATATATATATATATATATATATATATATATAAATTAATTTCTATTTATAGGTCAACAAAGAAAATTTTTATTTTAGTTACTTTTTAGTAAATAATTACAATTAATATAAATATATATATACATATGACAGAATCACAATATTAAGTGGCAAAATAGAAAATGATTTTCCTTTTTGTATAGGGTGTTGGACTATTATTTTTATTTGTAACTATTTATTCATTTATTAAATTTAATTATTCTAATAAAATAGTACAGTAAAACGAAATCACATTCTCAGAAATTAGGCCACCCCAGGTGGAAATCTTTGGATTAGAAGTCCAACGCGCTATCCATTGCGCTACAGGGACATGATGAGCGGTTTTCTTTTTTATATATGGTGTTGGACTATTATTTTTGTTGGTTACTATTTATTCTTCAATTAAATCTAATTAATGAATTGCTATTTGAAAAAACTGTATCAACATCAAGTGTAATCCACCACAAGTTAAAAAATATGTTTTTTGAACTTGAGTGGATGAATAAAAAGTATTTTATTAACGATTGAAAATTTGACCAAGATATATATATATAGTATAATAAAGTAAAATAAGATACCAAGCGAGAAAAAGTTGCTTAACCTGCAAGGCCAAAGAAGAAAGAAATTGGAGTTCAAGGGGCATAACAATTGAATATATAAAAAGAGTTTTGGACTAAAATGGAGACCTATTATGATTTCTAAAGCCATCGCTGAATTAGGCCAGCGATTAAGGGTTAAGCTGCTTTATAATACCACCTTCCCCAAGGAGAGTGTTAATTAATGGTAGGAATGGAAAAATATATAACAATTCCCAAAAACATTCGTGAAAAAAAATTCACATTCAAAGACATTCTACGAAAAATCACTCCAAAAGTGAATTATTTTTCTTAAAAATTCAAAGCAAACTTCGAAAAAAATATCTTTGAGGTGTTGAGCATTAAAATCCATAATTTCATCCTGCCAAATTTTATGCATTTTGGCCTTTCTGTTTCTGAGTTACATTGCAGATACACACACTAACAAATACACACGCAAATTCTTTCTATTATTAGGGTAGATTCGTTGGGAAAAAGGATTGTAAAATGAAAAATTGAGTATAGCTCTTTTAAAAAGATGTACAACCTGTAATATTATTTGCTTAGAAATAAGATGTTACATTCATGCACGTGGACATCGTGGTGTTTCTGTGATATTTTTCTGCTCACGGTTCGAAATGAGGCTTACTTTATTTCATACAATTCGGGTTAATTCATTATTTCGTTATCAAATCAAGAATACGGAAATGTGATGTTTAGACTAAAATTTGTTTTGGCAGCAAAGAGATGTATAAAAAATGAGATAAAATCTTCTACAAGTATTAATCTCCCAATAGGCATTGTCGAACAGCGAATTCGAAACCTTGTGCTGCCAATGATACATTGTGTACATAGGCTGATGAATTTTAAATTTCTTGTAGCTCAAAGTTCCCCCATTGAAGTGGTAGTGTGTTAGTTTAAAGAGCAGGGTGCCAGCTCAGGTGTAGTACTCGTCACTTGAACATTATTCAAAATTAGGAGATCTGTCACCAATAGCTTTCTTGATACTTCACAAGAGAAAGAAAGAGCGGTATAAACAAAAATAAAATTAAATTAATCTCACAATAAGCCCATACAATTTCATACAGATCGTAGATATTCATTATACTTGTAAAGAGAAGCAATGGATTTCTAATGGATCTTTTGTAGATGCCATGTATATTTCTAGGGAATTCAGACAAGAGAAAGAATAGAAACTCGTGGAACATGAATTATTATTTAGATCAATATGGATTGGGTTTATCTTGAAAATGAAGGAAAACAACAATTCGACGTTGAATTGATGCATATTAATCTCTCATTTTATGTAATGGTATTTAATACTATTCCTCTTGTAAGACTGTGACGGGTCTATCCACGTTCTTTCAAATACTAATCCTCTAGGGAAATATTGGGTCTTTAAAAGTTATTCTATTATAAATCTTCCCCGAAGAAGATGTATGCAAATTAAGACTTGTATATAAAGATTAAACTTTCAGGGTAGAAGGAGGGAGAGGTTAGACTGCTAACGGCAAGCAATGATTGATTAAACGTGAAGTGAGGCGCGGATACTTCGTAGCTGATTATTGTAATATTAAAGTTGACGGTTTGTCTACTAGTTAATTAAATTAGATTATGTCGCTTGGAATTGGAAGGTGTTTTGCCTGAACGTAAGTGATCCGATTAATTAAGATCTCGTATCTCGTCTACATCGACATTGCGTTCCATATTTAGTAGTTGGTGCATCTCTTGGTTAATAGTATTTGTGTTGTTGTTCATAATAGTAAATAAATAGAAGTTATTTTGAATATGGCTAATCTTCCTTCCGACTCCCCCACACTAATGGACGTCGCGGGGTGACTCTTACAAGATGTCTTCCAATTATGCTTCTGAAGAAATTGGAGGAAATGTTTTTTCAATTGCCGCTTGAAATATTCCCATTAAGTTTCAAGGAAAGAAGCTTCTAAAGAAGATTGTCTGTACCAATGGATAGTCACCCACATAGAGTATTTTGGAACTAGATTTGGGCTTTTATCTGATCCTTCAAAAAACAAGTAATATAAAAATTATTTCTCTCAAGTCAATTTCTACTTAGATCAACAAAGAAAAATTTTATTTTAGCTACTTTTTATTAAATAGTTACAATTAATATAAATATGTATATACATAGAACAGAATCAAAACATTAAGTGGTAATTAGTTTTTATTAATTATCATTAAAGTATCGTATTGTCATCCAAAACAATCGTGTATATAAAATTTCCATTCAACTGAATGCTTCAAAACGTGAGAAAAAAAACCTTTTTCAATTTTTGACAAAAGGGCCAAAAGGGTCTCTAAGTCACCAGAAATGATGCCAACGTGGCTGTATTTGTAATTCTTTAAATAATTAGTTTTAATCAATTAATTTTTATTAATTAGAAATAAATTTTGTATTGTCATCCGAAATAATCATGTATATAAAATTTCAGCTCAATTGAGTGCTTTAAAATGTATTTTATTAACGATTAAAAATTCCACCACGATAAATAAATAAATGTGTGGAGAATGTGAGCTAATAGTAAGAATTAAAATGATTATTGATATTAAAAATGTAAAATATACTACTCCAGACCATCAAAGAATCCCTTACACCAGGGGTGGGCAAATAGCGCCACCGTGAAAGGGTTTTTTGCTGTCCGCCAAGACAGTCAGAAATTTAAAAATATAGAGAATCTGTTCTCTATATTTGGGTAGATATATATTTGTGAACAAAGTTTTTCTTGCATGGAGATCAACAAGAGTAAATATAGATGCAAGTTGGCTGACATCAAATTGCACACAGGCTGTGATGAATTCTTTAATAAACAATCTCCCTCCTGATTTAAAAAAAGAAGAAGAAAGGCCGTGTAGAAAAGTGTGATTGGGTGCATTTACCTCTTTAAACTGATTCCAAAATTCAATGTACTGCTGCTATATATGATATAAAGTTAGTATAATAAATAAATTGAATAGAACTACCACTAATTTTTTTAACCTATTTTTACTCGTACTTTATTCATTAAGGCTGTCTTCGGTAAAAGTACAAGAGTTTGAACTAAACGCAAACAACATTTTCAGACAGAAAAATGCCTCAATTTCCATGGAAATTTGCAATATTATAACTCATACTTCTGTTAACAATATAGTGTTTTTAAAAGTTTCAAATTATTCCATGAATATTTTTTTTCGCTTTAATACGTGAAGGCATAGTCCATTAACATTACGGTATAGGAGAAAAAACGCGAAACACATTTCATACCAGAAAAAAATGGATCAACTCGGTTAAAAAGGAGATGCATGATAAAAAATGCCACTCTCTAAAGCAGGGGTGGGCAGACTTTTACATGGCACGGTCTACTTTTAGTTTTTTCAAGGGGTTGCAGTCCACCACGTGACGTAGATGCGATGAGCAAAAAAAAAAGCTCAACGCTCAATACAATATTTGTATTATAACAATAATAAATACAGTGTGTACTTACCTACATAACTACAGCAGAAAATCTTACTCTTTTAAAACTACGTTTTAAGTAAAACGCAAAATGCGACCATAATAATTACACACATAAATTTAATATTCAATGATGCATTTTAAAACAATTCACAATACACCACAAATTAAATAATTTTCACTTAAAATTAATTCTTATAGCTACAGTCTCAATAGACGACTTAGACTTCCTTTTATCCGCCCCAATCTTGAATACCTTGGTTTGTAATTACTGACTGTTAATCTTACACTGCATTCTAAGTAGTCGTCTGTGAAACTGGAATATGTTGTCTTAATTATATTCTTCGTTGAAAATATAGATTTACACTGGTAGGTATAGCGAAAGAACGATGTTAAATGAATTGCAGTTTTTTTAAATATTTGGGATGCTTTACTTCGACTAATAGATTCCAAAAGTTATTCTTCACAAAGTACGCCCTTTAGAAAGAGAAAAGCTTCGTTTTCCTCGAGAGATAAAGAGAACATGTAACATATATTTAGTTATATTTTTCACATCAACATTACTAAGCGGATAACCTATGAATGCAACTTCTGTGTGATTCTAGTCTAGTAAATTCTTGAAAACGTTTCTCAAATTTGGGTTGGAGTTTTATTCACGGGTGTTTCTATTATCTTGATAAGCATCTGTGTTTCTTTTAGTATGCGCGTCTAAGGTTTTATGTGAAGGCGGTCACCCCAAAATGTCTTAAAAATCCACCGGTCGACCACGATCGACTTAATGTCCACCCCGGCCTTAAAGGATAAGTAAAGCCAGAATATCATGTTAATTTTTCATTTCTTTTATATCTAAAAAAATGTTCGAAATTCGGGTCCTATTCTTTAACATTGACCGAAAACAGCCTTAACATATTTTATGGTTCAATTTATACCTTTTCTAAAGTGCAAAGTTAACTAATGAATGCAATCATTTTTAAAAAAGGATGGCCAATATCCTGTGCTTTCACTGTGACCCTCAAACCAAAACAAATGACCACTCCTGCCCTACATGGTTCCCAATTGGAACCAAGTAATGAGAATGAAATGTTTCTACGTGAAAGCCAAAATTAACTTCTGCAGCAGAAAACAAAATGATCGATGATTCATCAGTCCAAATAACGTCTTTCTAATAATTAAGGTTCTAATTTTGAAACTCTCTAAACCACTAAGGGCTTTTTCTGGTATTGATATTCGTAATGAAGGTTTTGCTTTTAAAAACACGGCCATAAAAATCTTACATACGAAGATTTCGACGAACTGTTCTGCTTGAAATAATATCTTCACAATATTTTAGTGTATTTTAAAACTTCAAGTTTTACAATCACAAACTGGTTTTCCACGAAAGGCTCGTATTAATCCGAATGTAGTAGCAAAATAATTAAGGATTTTCATGCTTCAAATCTTTTAAAATCATGCAGCCTTGAGTGGAAGTTTCGCAAATCAACACCACAGTGAGGAAAATACTTTAATAGATATCATTCGGTTGTAAATTTTTTGGAATTGCTTTAGTTTAATTAATAATATTTTGCCATTATTGGCAATATATATTTCCTTACGAATGACTGACTGTCTTAAGTTTTTCGTGGATAAAAAGGTTTTTTAATTATATACGTGCAATTGATGCACATTTTTTCCCCATTTAAATAATATTTAGTATGGATCTGAAAATCTATTCCCTTGTTGATTTTTAATAATTATTTTTCTAGAAAAACCTGAAAAAAACACGAAAATTTTTAAAATATCAACTTTAGCATTTTTTTAGAAAAATAACTAGAGTTCTCAGCCCTAAATCCATACTAACTTTTATAGAACATACATTTGGGAGTATATAAAAAAAGTTCAAGGCTCTATCTTGAACAGGAAAAAAGCTTTAGGGATTAGAAAACACTTATACCTTCAAAATTAAAAGTCTGAGAAAAACGCATTTAAAGTTTGTAAAGTCATAAAACAAAAACTTATAATGCCCGTAAAACTCTAATTTTTTAATATGTTATTTTCCAATGTATGTTATACATTAAAACACTATTTTATTAAATATGACTGAAAATTATACTTTTAATTCAAAATATATTTTTGCATAATATTGATAGCATTTGTTAAGACGTCAGTTTATTCAGCTTTATCTTAACCTAATATTTCACAAAAGTTTTGAAACACGAAGCATTTATGAACAAAATAATAATGATACTAACTTAAGCTAAAAATAGTTAGGTTTGCTCATAAAATTTAATGTTTTTCAGTTTTAAATTGGAGCAGTTTAGGAAGTTTTAGCTCTTGTCGTACGACTTTAAAATACTAAAATATAGTACTACAATATGTTTAGTATAATGTAGTTTGGTACATCAAGAAAATATTCAGTTATATCTGCAGCATTTAAATTCAGAATACTTGTATTCGGAAGTCTAATTGCAGAATCAGCTGAGGACTGATTTTTAGATACATCATTTTCAGTAGTATTCCATCTCTTCGAAATATTTTTTCCCACAGAAACCCAGAACGCATTTGCCATGGCATTTTCTCTACATGAAAAAATTAATGATAAAGCTTTTAAGTTATATAAACTATTTTTAAAGCAAAAAGTGGCCATGAAATTAATCTTTATTAATTAATTATGAGAACTCAAAAAACTCAAAACATAATCAAGCAGAAATGATTTTAGTAATGAAAATTGGAATTACCATTTCAAACTAAAAGCTCAAAAATATTTTTGATTAATTCAACTTAAGTGTGAAAAAATGCTTTAAAAGGAAACCGAAACCAAAACCATAGCTCATAAAACTTCAAATATCTTAAAAACAAATTTGCTAACAGATCTGAAATTTCGTGGCAAGCATCTCAATGATATGGGCCACCAGAACATGCAAAAACAATTTCGGTAAAAATGAAATTTTTAGGGTACTGTGTAGTCTTAAATCGATAAAATTATAATTTATAAAAACGGAAAATACGGCCAGGAACCAAAATTAATTTTTCAAAATAAATTAATCTTTAAATTGTTCTTTAACATGTTGTGTTTTTTAAAATGAATACAAACAATTTTTACAATGATTATTTAAATAACATGAATTACAGTTATATTGAGACGTTAATTCTCATAAAACTTTTTACGTGAAATCAAATAATAAAATATTGTTGCGAATCATGCTAGCCACACACGTTCAATTTCAAGCGAGGAAAGAAAATGCGATTTTTTAAGTCAATAGAATTGTATTTGTAAAATTATTTAAACTATAGATGTCTTCCGAGGGATTATCTTCACGTATATCATGATAATAAGTCACTTGCTTAACGCTGCCTTAATGGGTTCAATTCAGGACGGTCACATGATAAAGACAAACTCTCGTTCTTCATTGAATTCAAAACAGACTTCAAACTAATTGTACTTGTTGTTCTATTTGTAAAACTTGGGTAAAATTTCAAATTTTATAAAAAAGGTTCAAAAGTTATAAAACAAGAAATTTCTCAAAAAGATTTTAAAACTTAAAAAAAAATCTTATTTTATGCACGCACTTTTAAATAAAATGCATTTTGTCTACCTATGTGCATTATTGTTGTTGAGAAATATGTATTTTTTAAGAATAAGTTTCTGAAAAATCAAAAGTTGTCAACAACGAAGCGCATGAACTTATTAGTTGGAAACACAAGATTGCTTTTATGGTGTGGCTATGACGTCACATGATATTTTGAACTGATTGGCTAAAAACACGTGGTTATCATTATCTTGTGACTATGACGTCACATGAATTCAACCCATTAAATCGAATGATGGCATTATCTTTCAAAAAATGAACTACTCTCTGGCAATAGTTTGAATAATAATTTTTGAATAGTTTTGTAAAACTGTATTAAATTCGTTCTGTTATTATTTTTAATGTTTTTGAAACAGTTTTGAAGTTTGAACCATATATGAATGTAGTAAATTACATTTTTTCTTCAACCTTAGTATACAATTTGAATTCAAAATATCTTATTATTATTCATAAAAATATTCGTTTATTCATACATTATAAGCTACCACTTATTTTTCATAGTGATTCTCTGACATAATTAGAAGTACCAGAATAATCTCTTCTGAAGTGGTCTGCCGTTCCTGATGTCTTCTCTGGGGGTAAAATCTGGTTAATGGTTTCTTCTTTGCCATATGATTTTTGAATCGTTGGAAATTATCCGATTTTATGCAAAATTTAACGAGTGCCTTCAGATTTTTGTATTTTATAAAAATGACTGAAAATTTGGGCAATGCTAGTGGAGGGAGTATTGCTCAAACTTTGTGTCATTTTTATCAAAAAACAAAAAGCCGCCAGTGCTTATTTGCCTTTTCTAATTCATCAGTGGTGTTCCGGTGACTGATAACTTCTGTAGGCAAGAAAAATTGACGCGTATGCGCATTATAATCCTTTATTTACGGGTACAAAACCAAACCTCTTCAGTTTCATTTGTTTGTAAACGAAAATTATGGCAAGATATTTTTGGAACACGCCTCGTATATATATATATATATATATATATATATATATATATATATATATATATATATATATATATGCATATTAATTAATACTTCCAGAAAATAGAGTATTAATTTATTTTTCTCATTGCTATAAAATTTATTGTATGTTCTATACATAATGAAAGTAAATTGTTTTATGTATTCTCTTTCTTATATAGCCACAAATTATTCATTTTACTTAGGATCACTTCTTGTCTAATTTGAAATAGTTTAAAACAACTTAAAAAAATCAATTAATATTAATTTCATATTCCAAAAGTTGAGCTCACTTCAATAAAATTTTAATTCTTAGTTTTACTCTGAGATATAATACAGGGGGATTCACAAATAAGTAAAATAGACATTTTCCAGATGCTGTAAAACAGTAACAATCAAACACGCACACCACCACAGCGAGCCGTTAGGTCAGTGCTTCTCAAAATTTCAATGTTCACGTCTCAATATTCAATCATGATTTTCATCGCGCCCCCCTCATACAATAACAATTTATTGAATTTAATAATACTATACTTATAGGCGCTAAAATTACGATACGATTGTAACCTCTTAAGTGCCACCGGCGTATATAAACTTCTCGCTCAGCCAAAGCGTTAATTTCCCCGGACGCATATATACGTCTTTCCGAAGTACGATCTTTTCTGCTCACTGCTATTCATAAAATAATTACGGAGGCTTTGGAATGCAATAAAAGGACCTTGAGAATGTTTGCAAAGGATTTACTTATTTCAGACATTTTTGCTTATTTATTTCTCCCCACCCCCAATGTATCCCATACATGCACCTACGTGGAAAAGGATTGGCAATGGGAAGTGAATAGTGTGACTTTTAATCGGTAATTAAAAAATTAATTATAAACTGCACAAATTATGAAGATAAGTGTTAATTTTTTTATATAATTTTATATATATGACAGTCCCATGGGGTCACTAGTAATTATTAAACTTGTTCGTAAATTAGTATTGTTAAATTAATTATAAATTAATTCTGCAGCACCTGATACATTTATAAGTGTAATAAATGAATGTAAATGTGTATTTTATTTTTTACTATATCAGAATGTATTTTGTTTGTTTACTTTTTTACAATTTTTTTAAATAATCTTTTGTTTTCGACTTTTCAATATGCTCGCACCTCCCTCGTAGAGTTGTCTCGTCCCCCAAGGGCCCAACAGTTTGAGAAGCGCTGCGTTAGGTAGATGTACTCTTAAATTTTATTTCTCGTCCCTCATGAAAGAGACGTAGGCAATAATATGCGTGTCATGTGACTAATAAGTCGAAATGGTGGCGTCTGCGGTGGAAAAGGCTCATTGTGTTCTTGAATTTAACAAACTGGATGGGAAAAGGCGCCCGCGACCATCTAATTTTAGTTAGTTTAGCAAACTGTCACGGAGGCTTCTTTTTCAATATGTTAATGCTTTGGTCAATACCACTGTTACAGGACGACATTAACAACTTCATTCTCCAAAAGGATTGCGCACCATCACACTGGTGCATCATAAGAACGTATGAGATTACCTCGATGAACATCTCCTAGGAAAGGCGATCTAAGATCGATTAATCGAAAAGTCTATTTTTCGGGCAAAAGTCGATTTTTCGATATGTAGCACTGAATCGATTCAGTGAATCGATATTTCATCCTAGAAAATCGACATTCGATTTTTTTCTTGTGGTAAAAACCATAAAATATATTATTTTCAACTAGTTGAATGTACTATCTTTAAAACCCGTAATATTACGGTGTTGATGGTTAATGGGTTAATTACTCAAAAACTCGCGAGATGCCTGTGTTCTTAGTTTCCTTCGCCTCTCTAATAAATAAAAAATTATGTTTGTAATCATTGATTTTTTGTATTTGTTGATATTGCGTCTTTTGGTTATGCCTTGATTGACTGACTGACTGTCGTATTGTACTGTGATTAGTGAAATAAATATTTATTTTTATGTAGTGTTTGTTACGGAATAATAAGTAACTGAGAGTAAGTAAACCGCTGTAAGTAAAGGGGGATCATTTGTTCTTTGTGAGCGTCTTTTTTCGATTGCCGGCAACATCGCAAGTGATGAGTGAAATCCACTTGGATCCCAGTAGACTTGACAAACTATTGTTTTTAAAAAGATTAGATCTTAAACATCGGGAAGTATAAGCTATATTATCTATTTTCATAACTTTTCAATGTAACAAATACATTTAGAAAATAAACGTCTTCTTTTATACCTGATAGTTTGACATGGTACTAAAAATAATTGTAATTGTCGAATTCCCTGAAGTAAAACATTCCTTGATTTTACTGATAAGATTACTTTATTATAGCACCTTTCTTGTGTGTTTCATAAAAGGGATTTATATTTACATTGTAAATGCAGACTTGAAAAAAAATCGATCTTTTAGACCTCGATTTTTTAATCGATTCATCAGATTACGATTCGAATCGATTTAAAAGTCGATCTTTTTTCGGAAAGAATCGCCCTCCGTAACATCTCCCTCACCGATAGACTGGATGAGCCGCGGAGTACAACATGCCACTTATCCAATGGCCAACGAGATAACCCGATTCAACATCTTAGTATTTCTTCCAGTGCGGGTACGTAATGGACAAGGTCGTCCCCCCTCTTTCTAAAGATCTAGCGAAGCTAAAGTAGTGTACCACAACCTCTATCAATGGACTTGATTTAGATACCTTAGCATGCGTTGGGGCGGAAACGGATTACCGGCTCGATGTGTGCTGTGTGACTAAAGGCTCACTCATGAGCATCTGTGACCGTCTCTAGCAAAACTTAAAATAATCTTATGTAATTCTTTTACAAGCAGCATATAATATTTTACATTGTTCTTGATTTATAGAACATTGAAACTGTATACTTCTATAAGAATCACTCTGTATATTTTTTACCATATTCAATATTACAACCCTATTTAATTCTGCCATATTTATATTTTACTTTAAAAAACTCGGTGTTATGGCGCTCTTTCTTTAAAATTTTTCAATGTGTTTAAAGAAAAATCAAGAAGATATCTCCGACCAAGGGATTTTTTTGAGTATTAATGGGGACTTTCAAATCTATATATTTTAAAAAGAAATCCGTGTGATATGAAGCATGTTATTCCTATAACGCAGTGTCATTTTGTGTAACGTTTGTACAGTGGAATAATTAAAAAATGAAACGAATGCACACGCACATAAAGTGATGCAGGTAACGGCAATTTCAAAATTTTTTGGGTATCTTTTCTCATCTAGTCACGACGAGAAATTAGCTAAATTGTTAAAAAGAGATAATTCAGGACAAAAGGACAAAAAAAGCTCCTCAACTGTCTGATAAAATCTGTGTAATTTCACTTGATAATCATTAGTTTATTGCTTGCAAATATAGCGAAGTGTCATTTATCAAATTAAAATTACTTTACATCTAGTGTGCGCGTAATTTCATTTCTTTTGGAAAGGGAATTATTTCGCACGATAATTAGTTTAATGTAATCAAAAATAAATATATAAAATTCTTAAGCTTATAATAGGTCTGTATCCCCCAAATTCATTCAAAGTTGCAAGCTTAAACCTTTGTGTTTGCTGCTAAATTTTATAAAATTGCGATAAATTCATTTTGACTTGAAAACGGTATTTGTTAATCATATTTGACTTAAAGATTTAACTAACGTCACATTTGGAAGCTACACTAAAGTTAATGGTAACGGACCTCACCTTGGTCAAATTACAAGGATGACTCCCGAACTGGCACTCAGACTCTCCAAACTTCCTCACCCTACCTTCCCGAGGGCTTAGAGTATTGATTCTCAACCTATTTTTTGTTGCGGTACACTTTTAACAATTTCAAAATTTAGTAGCTCCCCATTAATCAAATAAGTTGAAATGAATTTCACTTATATCTGTAATACACTGTGTAAAATAGTTTAGGATAACAATTTTCAATGTTAAATAAAATAATATGTATGACAAGGCAACTAAATGTTTATTGAGTAATTAATTACAAATTAATTCTAAGAAGGTAAGGTGAGGTAAAATGTTTGGGAACCTTTGGTCTACATGTAAAAGTCTCGATCCTTTTTCATTTTTATATTTGTAAATGCTAAGAATTCGAATTCACATAAATAAGATGTAGAAAATAGTAACACTTTTTTAAAGCTTTTTTGACTATTATGAGATAATCACTTCTAATTTTAATCCAAATTAATTGACTCTTCCGAATGTTTAGAAATTAAGTAACAATTATTACAGAGCGAAATTAGTTTTTCCTCTTTATTACTTCATATACAGATATGAAGGAAGAAAGGAAGATTCGATCAGAGCACCTTCCGTTCCGTACGCAAGTACTTTATCGACCACGCCGAAACGATCGTCAACTCGTGATGTTTGGTACTAGTTTATATAGATATCACACCGCCACATACCCCCTGCCAGTGATTCGGCGAATATGCTATTGAACGATACCATATTCATGGCGAGCATGTGAGCAGTTGGTGTCACTTTGTGGGTTGCGTCATCGTGCGTGACGGCTTGAGAATTGCGCCATTTGTGTAAGACGACTTTGTGTGACGGCTTAATTGCGTCATTTGTGTGAGACGGCTTTGTGTGACGGCTTAATTGCGTCATTTGTGTTTGACGGCTTAGTTACTTCGGTGATGGATAGATGGTGCCACGACTACGGTACGTGAAGGGTGTGGTTCACACTTTACACGGCCAGGGTCACCAATGAAGGAAGGAAATGAAGATTCGATCTGAGTACCTTCCATTCCGTACACAAGTACTTTATTGACCACTCCCAAACGATTGCCATCATGTGATGCTTGTTACTAGTTTATATACATCACACACCACCACAGATATATCCGATCGCAAATGGATTACGAACCCAATCAATATTTTTTATGTCCATCGATCCACGAAAGGAAAAGTTAAATATACCACGAATACTCTTAGTTTATTTCTGTAAAATTGCGTCCGAATGATTCGGTTCCGGATTTTACTTTTCTTAGAGTATAATTAGTAATTTTTAAAAAATTGGCGATGCACTTCAAGAATTTAGCGCCACACAAAAGTGCCGCGGCACAGTGATTGAGAATCGCAGGTCTAGAGTTTTGACAGATTTAATGCACGCAACACCTTCTATATGGTGGGTTTTCAGTGGAACCAGGACTCGAATTCATGACTCAAAAGAAACATAAATGGCCATGAGTTCGTGACCACGACCATTTGGTTACCGCAGCCACCAATTGTTAATCATATCTGTTGGTATCTTACTAAATGACTACAAAAAATTGATTTACTAATTTATT
The DNA here is from genome assembly GCA_019973935.1 of Trichonephila clavipes. NCBI lineage: Eukaryota > Metazoa > Arthropoda > Arachnida > Araneae > Nephilidae > Trichonephila > Trichonephila clavipes. The sequence goes on from BMAU01017843.1 coordinate 1,217,455, forward strand.
GATTTAGTAATTATTTTTACATTGATACTGTTTAGCGAAGCATATAAAGTGAGTGGCTTTTTTTCGAGCCAGTGGAGCGTAGATAATATTCTAAATATCCATATTTTTAGACATCTTATCCGATGGGCTGTATATTACAAGAACCTGGAGTCGATACGATACATAGAATTGTGTGGTTTCTGCTATATTTTATATCTGTTATGCAGAATGCTACCTACACAAGCAAATTGATCAATAACTTTTTAATTTTTCGCTAGAGTAATCCATCACTGCTGCAAAAATTTCAACTCTATAAATCAGTTCTGAGGCTGGTAATGTTGTGTAGCTTCCCCCCGCTTTGGAAAACACTTCATACTATTTATCATCTAAGGAGTTACGAATATTCAAAGCAGACATTTATTAAAAGTAACAAATGATCCCCTCAAACCCATTTCGGTTAAAATTGTTTACCATTTCTTCAATTTATGCATGTACTTCTTAAAAATCTGCTGGCACATCATCCAAGATGCATCTCCCATCAATCTTTTGTTGATAAAAGCCAGAATGCGAATTATTTCCCAGCCGATCATATTGAGTAAATTTTAAATGACTTAACGTTAACTTATATATATATATATATATATATATATATATATATATATATATATATATATAGCTCAATCCAACTGAAATGCATTTTGAATCAATTTTTGTATAGAATAAACCTTAAATTTATTAAAATAAAGTATAAAGTGTTTGGAAAATTTGGTAAATTTTTATATTGATAACAACTTTATTTTGCTTAATTTTTTTCTAATAATCTTTATGCTGCTAAATTTTTTGGTAATTCTAGGATGGTTTAAAGCATTATTTAAAAGTCATGAAATTACTGCTCACCATTTTTACAATGTAACCAATTCAATAATTTTGGTGAAAAAGTTTAGGATCCTGGGTCCCGAGAACTTCCTAAATTATAAACACGCTTGCCTTCCCTTTCGCTGTGGATGGTGCGTAATTTTGGAGAGTTGAGACTAAGATATCATCCTTGTAACGTGACCGAAAGTCAAAATTACGAGCCCTTCTCGTTGCCTTATAATGCGACGTTAAAAACAAATCAAAATCTCTTTTGCCGTAAGTATATTTAAAATTATTTAAAATTATTTTTTTATTTGAAAATAGTACTGTTTTTTTGTTTTGTAGAGGGTTCTCATGGGTTTCTGATTAACCTCTAGGGAAATCTATTTTATTAATTGCTTGATTGGAGAACCTCTTCTTGTGACGAAACCGGGACATAAAACTGCTATTTAGAGATATTAGAACGGAAAAGTAGAAGATGTTGGGATAATCACTGTAAGGAAATGTTTTTGCGACTGTAAGATATAATAGAAAATGGAAGATTGTAAGATTTTCGGATTAAAAATAACGAGTTACATTGAAACTTGCGAAGCTACTGAAGAATTATCTGAGTGCAACTTGTGTACGTATTGATTCTGGAGGTGGAACCTCATGTGGCTCTTCCGTGAGAGTCAAGGGGTTCTTTTATCATTAATTACGATTCGCAGTAGCGTAACGGAAATATTAGGGCCCCACTGCAAAGTCGGATTTTGGGCCCCAAGCCGGATCTTACAAAGTTTATGAACTTGACGTCAGTCAGGCTTTAGCCCACTAGAATCCTGCCCCTCCCCCCGCGATGCGAGGGCTACGGAGCTGTACTTTACGTTACTGACTATTCGTGCATCATTTCCCTATCATTGCCATTTGTCTTGTAGACATTGTGATTCAGTTACGTAAAAGTTCCTAAGCCAGCGATACTCAACTTGCGGCCCACTGGACCTTTTTAAGTGGCCCGGTCATGGCCCATTGCTCTGAAAAATTCATTTATTTATAAAAATTTGGTGGGAAATTCTTTGTTAGGAAATCAAATCTATCAATATTGCTTTTTGCTGTCGATGTCGTATGGGTGCGAATTGATTTTTTTTCTGATTAGTGATAATAGCTAATAGTGGAGTAGCGACCATTTTATGAGAGGAACTAATTTTTAACTATATTTCGTATCTTGCAAGCGAAAAATATTCGAGGAAATGTTGTTTCAAAAAGTTGATTATTCTGTAGTGAAAAACAAGCATGGATCAGTAATTGTTTGATTTGTAACGAAAGTGTTGTGTTCAAAAAAATACCAATAAACAGGAATCACACGTTCAATGATACTTTTCCTTGAAGATCTCTTTCAAAAAGTGATGAATAGGCTTTCTTGAATAATTTTGACAACAGAAAAAAAAGTGTTTTGTCAGTGGTAATGCCACAGTGGTAAGAAAGGCACCCTATGAAATTTGTTATGTTATTTGAAATCATATGAAACCGTTTACTGAGATGCAGAAATTGTGAAAGTGATCCTTAAATGTTTCCAATTGAGAAAAATTCAGTGACAAAAATAAAAAAATATATTTACAAAAATAATTATTAAAAAAAGCAAAATAGCAGTTTAAATATTTTGATCAATTTTCCGCATTTTAAATTTCCTTTGTTATGTTGGTCTTATGGTATCCGACTATATATATATATATATATATATATTCGGAACCGTGATTTTAAAAAAGTGCATAAATGGATAATTTTCATGATATTTAATGTCACTCAGATTATAATACATGTATAAAATTTTTTCAGGACATTTTGACAAAAAAAAATATTTAAATACAATATTTCGGCAAAAAATTAATTTAGAATAATCTTTTTTCAAAATGTTCTCCTTTTGAGAAAAATGTTTCTATTATGATAATATTTTGCCTGTGTATAGCTCAGACCTCTGTACAGAGGCTCAACTAGGAATTTTGAAAAATTCACATTATTTTCAGAGTTAAAACCAATTGAAGTAATTATTGGCGTTTTTTTTCTTAAAATTTCTCCCCTCTGTTGTCGTAAAACATGGATAAACCCACTTCTAAGTTATATATTTCAAAAATTCTATTTGAGTCTCTGTACAGAGGTCTGAGCTATACACAGGCAAAATATTATTATAATAGAGGCATTTTTCACAAAAGGAGAATATTTTGAAAATTGGTCATTCTATGGCGAATTTTTTGTCAAAATATTGTACTTAAATAATTTTTTATTGTAATATTCTTAAAACAATCTTATATACATTTTCTAATCCAAGTGACACTAAATATCATAAATACACTCTGTCGCAAAAAATATATGCATCCAGAAGAAATCAAGCTACAATCACGAAACTCGGCAAGAATGTAGTCTGGTAAGAGATATGCAAATGATTAAAATTTCGAAGCCAATGAGACAAGGCTAATGTGCTATGCGCATATTAGTTGCGCAACTGGGAGAGTTTAAAAGCATGAGTACGAGCGCCGTACGGCTATCCAAACGAATCTGATGACTTTGATAGACGATATTGAGACTTAGGATGCCTCTAAGACGTAACCGGCGGCAGTACGAGCAGCTGACGGACTTTGATAGGGGCCGTATAATAGGCCTCAGAGAAGCAGGTTGGTCGAATAGACGTATCGGCCGCCACCTCGGTCGGAGCGATATGGTAGTTGCTCGGTGTTGGCAACAGTGGATCACAGAAGGTAGAGTGTACCCTCGCGGAGGGTCAGGACGTCCCAGGAACACAAATGATCGCGAGGATCGTGCAATCAGAAGAGTGGCCACTTCGGCACCAACAACGTCGCTAGCATCGATTCAACGCCACTTACCTCCTTCCAGACATCCAGTGCCATCAAGAGAAACCATAAGGAGACGACTGACCGAAGTTGGCTTGAGGAGCCGACGTCCGCTAAGACGCTTACCACTGACCCCACATCATAGGCAGTGTCGACTGGATTTTTGCCGACCTCGGGCAACTTGGAGTGTGACAGACTGGAGACGTGTCATCTTCAGTGATGAATCCCGATTCAGTCTCAGTGCTGATGACCACCGCACACGTGTCTGGAGGCGCACCGGCCAGCGGTCCGATCCGGCATTTATTGTCGAGCGGCATACAGAAATTTCACAAGGTGTGACAGTGTGGGGAGCAATTTCTTGGGACACACGATCATCTTTAGTGGTCCTTCAAGGCACTTTGACAGCTCGCAGATACGTGGACGATATTTTAACGCCGATTGTGCTACCCATGCTATCAAGTCACCCAGGTGCCGTTTATCAACAGGATAATGCTCGTCCACATACTGCGCGACTCTCCCAACAATGTCTTCAAGGATATGACGTCCTACCATGGCCTACCAGGTCACCAGATCTTTCGCCAATAGAGAATGTCTGGGACGCGCTGGGAAGGCAACTGCAGCCGTCCCGAGATACAGGAGAATTAACTGCGCAGATGCAAAGACTATGGCAGGATCTTCCACAGGGGGTCATAAGTGATCTAATTGAATCGATTCCACGCCGAATTTCGGCTTGTATAGCTGCCAGAGGTGGCTTTACTACTTACTGATTTTTAACCTTTTGCAAGCTGTAACCGCTTATTAAAATGATATTTTGTTCTGAATTTTTAATCATTTGTTTATTTTCATATACACTACATGCATACCAAATTTCGTGAATGTAGCTCAATTTCTTCTGGGTGCATATATTTTTTTGCGACAGAGTGTATTATCCATTTATACGCTTTTGCAAAATCACGGCATTACCTTAAAGCATTTTTCTCCCATCCCCTCTCCATTAATCATCATGTTGTGACCCGCGGGAAAAAGCTAACATAGGTAAGTGGCCCTGCAGAAATAAAGGTTGAGTACCCTTGTTCTATAAGCCTTACAATGACTCTTGAATCAACGCTAGTGCTAACTCCGGTTCGTTTCAGTTTGAATGGTAGTGGAAAATAAGTGTGGACACATGGTCGCAAATTTATGACTGGAGTTGTCGAGTCATGGGTTTGAAACATAGCACTACTGAAGATCCAACTCCTAGTGCAAATGGGCTGTTGCATGTTAAATCTATAACTTGCAACATCAAAATCGAGGCTTGTTGACGTGGAGTAGAAATTTGGAGAGGGGGTGCCGTCTTCGCGTCACTTCCCCTTGGTTCAAAATTACGAGATTCGTCGCCTTTGTTTTGCTTCCAAGTTCGAGGTAAATTAAAATCAAATCAAAATTGTTTGGGTTTGTAAACTAAAATAGAACTAGAGCATTTTTCGCTAACGGTTAACAGTATTTCATTCTTTTCGAGGACTAATTCGAACAGAAAAGTCATGTAAGAATTTTCGTATGTTTGAAATTATAGAATGCTTGTATCCCTGAAACAATTTTAGAAGTGTTTCATGACAATAATATGACTAAATGCGCCCTTTTAGTATTTAACGTGTTAAAGTTATCTGAATCAACCTGAATCTACTTGAGGCTTCATTTTGATGCCTTATTTTTTAAGAGTTAGTTTAATGACTGATTATTTTTTCTTAGCTCTGTTTATAACCATTCTTTCTAGTTTTATTTTCCTATTAGAATTATTTATAACGATAGCATACAAAGAGATCTTACACGCAAGCAAGACTACTTCAAAATGGATGCATATGATATGCTGAATTATAATTGATTAATTGAAGTGAAAATTTTTGTATCGGGAGCTGCAAATAAGGAGATGAATGTGCAATTTTTTAAACATGGTGTAAGCGTAAATTAGTATTCCTTACATGCTCTAAGCAAATCACTTAAAAAAAAAGAGAGCGATTTTTAAAGCTAAGAATTCACTTTTCAGGGCTTACATGTCGCAATCGAAAATCCCCTTGAAACTAGTTTAGGGCTTACAACGGATTGATGATTAGGAAAGCCAAGTTCTGAGTAGCTTTTAGAGCTGAAAATCCATCAAATGCCACAATTAGAAAGTTTTCCCGCGAAAAAGGAACAAATAAATAACGAAAAGGAAACCTAACGCGGGCGACTGAATCCGCGAAAAACGTCTTAGAAAAAGAAACCAAGATTAAAAAGTGTACCGTTATTTGAGCCAATTGGAGTGGTTCCCGGCAATGTGACGTCACAATTGACTAGCGGAACGCCGAGGTCACGTGGTTTTTACCTGTTGAATCGAGAGTTGTGAGTATAACATGTCATCCGTTCAAAAAGAATCGACAGGGAAAGTTACAGCGGGACGTATGGTGATTCCGATATTAGTTGACCGATAGCGATCACACGATTTTTTTGACACTTTTTCGAAGATATTTTTTTGTTGTTCGAAACAGAAATGCGAATCAATATGGAAAAATTTGATTTTTTTTTAAAAAAATTATATCTTATTTGTTTTTAAAATTTGTTAGAGAAATATCTGATTATTTCATTCTTTTGAAAATCCAATTTATCAGCGTTACTTTTTATCCAGGAGTGAACGGATCTTTTGAAGATTTGAAATAAGATAATTCTATTTTACCTTACCGTCACATTCTGTTTTAGAATAACCATTGCCAAAAAAAAACTTATTTAATTGAAACTTAAAGAAATAATTCAAGAACTGTGTGTGCGAGTGCGTTTTTCTCCTTTTTAGCCTAACCATTTGCATGAAGAATTGTCTTTCAAAGACCAGGACATCAAGTAACTTATTCGATTATGTTTGAAACAAAAAACATTTTTCCGCCCATTGCATTTAACTTATTTCAACAGCATCTCTCAGAGTGAACCATCTCCCACCTACGAACATTACTTCCCATTTGGAACAATTGAAGTTTTTTCGAAGATAACTATTGAACTACAATGTTGATGTTACCAAATTGTCAAAATGAATTCTGGAACCTTGTGTTGAGTTGTTTGATAATTGTAACAACAATTCGCTCTGCTCTTGGGGATGAAGCTAGAGCCGTTATTGCCGACAGCGTTTCCCGCAGTCACCAGGAAGTTGTACCTCCAGAACTTGACCATGATACAGTGGATGATGGACCTATTGTTTCCCCAATAAATCCTCATGATCACTCTAGTTTCTTGGAGAACTTTTCATCAAAAAATGGACACGGACACGAAGAACCTCAAAGATTTCCTTTCATTCGAATGGATTTCACGTATGCCAAGCCGGTTATTATTGGACTGTGGATTCTTATATCGTCTTTGGCGAAATTTGGTGAGTACTGATTTTTTTACATTATCAATTATTTTAAATAAAGCAAAGAATTTTTGTGTCGAAAAATAAATTACATTACATATAAATTCATAAAGATTTATATTTTCCCTAGTTTCGAAACGTAATTTGTTAGCGAAAGCTTGTGACAGTTGAAATTTATACTTTGGATAGATTTAATATAAATTTGCTCTCGCTAAGTATTAAGGTATCTGACTGCGTTCGGAACCGTGATTTTGCAAAAGCGTATAAATGCATAAGATTTATGATATTTAGTGTCACTTAGATTAGTAAATGTACACAAAATTGTTTTAAGATTAGTATTACAGTAAAAAATTATTTAAGTACAATATTTTGACAAAAAATCAACATAGAATGACCAATTTTCAAAATATTCTCCTTTTGTGAAAAATGCTTCTATTATAATAATACTTTGCCTGTATATAGATCAGACCTCTGTACAGAGGTTCAACTAGAATTTTAGAAATATTTAACTTAGACGTGGGTATATCCATGTTTTACGACAACAAAGGGACGAAATTTTAAGAAAAAAACGCCGATAATTATTTCAATTGGTTGTAACTCTGAAAATAATGTGAATTTTTCAAAATTCACAGTTGAACTTCTGTAGAAAGGTCTGAGCTATATACAGGTAAAATAGTATTATAATAGAAGCGTTTATCACAAAAGGAGAACATTTTGAAAAAAGGTTATTCTAAGTAAATTTTTTTCCGAAATATTGTATTTAAATAATTTTTTTTGCTAAAATGTCCTTAAAACAATTTTATACATGTATTATATAAAATCTAAGGAACACTAAATATCACGAACATTATCCATTTATGCACTTTTTTAAAATCACGGTTCCGAACGTAGTCGGATACCTTAATTATTATAGTTCATAATTTAACACTTGTTGAACTTCGTCCTGAATAAGTTTCGTGATAATTGTAATTTAGTTATGTAAGTTGTAAAATAAGCTTTTAGAAATTTAGGATGCATTGAAAATATATTGAAAACAACAAAATCAAAACTAAAAATGTTCTTGAATTTCACATATACTAATAAAAATGATGTTTCAGAAAATTTTTAATTATTAGTTTTTTTTTGTAGAAACCTTTTTTATAAAAAAAAATAATGTAAGTAATGTTAAATTCGTTGGAATATATATTTCGGGAATATTATAATATATAAATAACAAATTAGTATGCTCAGTTAATTGAAGCGAAATTCTTAATATATCTTGATAAAGATTTTAAAAGGAAGGGCTTTCGAAAACTTTTCTAAGCATTTTAAAATTTTCTGTAGTTTAAATATTACAAAATGATTCTAAATCACAAATTTTAAAAGTGTATTCTTATTTTACAAGTCACGCATTGCAATGAGAAAGTTTTTTTCTTTAGGGGTACATGACTTACAAAATAAGAATTACTTTACTTAACATATTCAAGTGATTGCAAAGTGCTTTTTCCCAGAAATAGTTCTGAATTTTGTGTAATAAGGAACAATTTTGGAAATGATGGCAGTTTATTTTTTCTATAAATTACACGTTAGTATTGCAACTTAATCTTGTTTTTTTATTTATTTGACTTTTATGGCTTTTCACATTCCCCGCTCCCACACAATTCCTATTTTCAAAAGTTTCTATACTTATTTAAAACAAATCAGACTAAAACGTATTTTTTATATTTACAAAAAGGTGGATTAAAAACGATTTAGGTTAATTTCGAAGTACTTTCATCTAAAACTGTGGACCCAGAGACAAATTCACAAAATAGAAAAAACATTTACTGAAAATGAAATTATTTAAATTTATGATTTAAGTGTCGAAATATTCTTAAAAATCGTGTTCTACAACTAGTTTAAAAATATTTATTTCCTCAATCAATCGACTGTAATATCTCAATGTCTTTTTAAAATGATAAAATTAACTAAAAAGTTTAAATCACCTGTAATGCTGAAAAAAAAAACCTAGTTCTATATGATTAACAGTGTGTGAGAACGAAACTCACTATTTCATTCTAATTTGCCTACAGTAAAGAAATCACATCCTCATCACATCATTCACCCTAGAATGTATATTTTCTTTACGTTACAAATCAATAAGGACTTGTTTTTATATTACTTTCCTATTCTATTTTAAAATGTAAGAACATGAAATAAGTATTAAATTGCATACTTAGCAGACGATTTTCTTAAGTAGAAAGGAAATAAGATCGGTCGTTAAATTTATTCGAAAAGCAATCATTATAATTTTGTACGAATGCTTGTATTTTTTGTGTGTTCCACTTTTTTATTTTTATATATAAATATTAAGAATTTTTTTTATTCATGCCATCACCTTGATTTGAAAATTTTAATTACTACACAAATCATTATTTAAGTTTTACGTGGCTCCGCAGTCATTATAAGTTGGAATTTATTATAATTATTTCAGAAATTTTTTCAGTTTTTTTTCTAATTACTCTTAACAAAAATAATAATTCTGGAATATTTTGTAATTATTTTTAGTGAAAATTTTAAAAAGTTCACCCATATGAGTATGTATGTTGAAAACATATCCCTTACGGGAAAAACATTGAAATATTTTGCTAAAAATATTCTATTAGGGATTTTTTTACAAACATATTTTTTTTAATACTTGATCTAGTTTTCGGTTATGCGTTCTGAAATAACGCAATGCTAAAAATAGAACATTTGATTTTAATTGCGTATTTAATAGACTTGTGTATATTCCATAGGCCAAGCGAATTTCTTACGCTAATTATCTAAAATACGCTAATTTTTAAAAAAATTAATAATCTTTAATTTTAAGAAAAAAATAAATTTAATTGCTTAGTTCAATGAATGTTTTAAGAAATAAAATTTTTCAATGACTATAGTCTTCAAAATTAAAAGTGTAAAACGGTTTGTATTAAAGAAAGGTGATATAAAATAAAAAAAAATGAAAACAATATGGTTCACAATAAAATCTATTTAAATTTTAAGGAAACAAAGTAATGGGGAGAGAAATAAAGGGTTTTTTAAATATTTTTTGATGAAGCATTCGCATGTTCAATTATGGTAAGCAAAGTTTTAAATTCTAAGAGGTCCAAATGTTACGAGCCTACAAAAAATTAATTTATTCTATTTTAAGAAGTAATAAACTTATATAGACATAGCTATAGGAAACAATAGTCTATTAGGTTCTTTTTTTTTTTTTTAATTAAAAAATACATTTATTTATTTTTTTAAAATTTTAAATTTGAATTACATTGTAATTAGCTTTCAATGCTTTCTATTCCAATATATAAAATCATTGAAATCTCTCTATACTTCAATTAAATTAAATTTTTTATCTATCATTCGATGGCTGTTCCAAGAATCGAAACAATTAATACTTCCTTCATATCCTAGAAAGCAACCCCTATTTCTTCAACTTTGATTTATGGAGGAAAATCTTCTAAGAACTAAGGAAAAAATATCTTATATATATATAGTTTTCAATATTGTGCACAATTCACTTCGAATTGTTTATTGTTGCCAAGAGATTTAGATAAAACGATGTATTAATTTTTACATAAAGTGTGAATATATAATTCTTTAAATGCATCTCGTCATGAAAAATACTAGAAATTTATAGTTTAACAGAAATACATTAAAAAAAAGTCCCGAATCAATAGTAAAAACAATTCACACATGGCACGATATGAATTATATAAATTTACACACATATATATACATAGAGCGCGCGGGAGAGAAAAATGTTTTTATATATATACACACACATATTATCCATAATCAGATACAAAATTGCTTAAAAGTATATTTGACTGTAAAATATTAGTTCTTGAGGCTTCTGTATTCCTATTTATAGCTTCGATTGTTATGATTTAAGACAATTTAGTACATGATTATTAATTATGTTTTTATATATTTGTGGCAGCATTAAGCCTAAATATGGTAGAATCTTTAATTTGAATTTAACTACCGCAAAATACCGTCCGGCTTATAACGTGCACTTTGAACACAAAAAATGCGACCAAAAATTATGCATGCGTGTTATACGCCGGGTATAAAAATGATAGCTTTAAAAACAAAAAAAAGAGATGAACATTAAAAAAAATAGACTTCTACATATATACTGAAGTACTGTTTATTTAAAAGAAATGTCATTCCTTATGAACTTGACTGGTTGTAGTTGTGGAAGTATAAAATTTTTTCACAAACTTGGGATAATACCGAGAATAAATGACTTTAAAACATAAGATCATTACACGCGTACAATTCAAGTTTCTTCATAAAAATAGGGTTGCGTGTTATACGGCGAATATATCTCAAAATAAAAAAAATGCAGCTTGAAAGTATTGGTACGTGCTATACGCCAGACTTTACGGTATTTACATTTTCTTATAATTAAATCGCATCAAATTGAAATAAAATATAGCCTGAAATGATAAAAAAAGGAATTAAGTATTTATTTTATATCTTTTATATCCAGTGCTTCTCAAACTTTCAATGTTGGTGACCCAATTTTCAATCATAATTTTCACGGCAACCCCCTTCATACGATAAAAATGTACTCAATTCAATAATAATTTAACCCTAAAACTACAATATGACTTTAATTATAAACTGCACAAATTATCAAGGCAAGTATTAAATTGTGCATACAATTTTGTATGTGACAAGACAATAGGGTCATTACTAATTGTTCATCTTGTCCTTTACTTAATATGGATGAATTACATAGTGCAGTTCTGATACATTTATAAGTATCCTATTTTATTGTATAAATGTGTATTGTTTATTATCTCAGAGAGTATTTTGCTCAAATTCCTTTCATTAAATTAATATTTTTTAATTTCTTATTTTCGACTTTTTGATGCACTCGCGCCCGCTAGTAGGATCAGAACGGCCCTCTAAGAGGGGTGCAACCCACAGTTTGAGAAACTCTGTCCTACCTCATTGTTTAAATGGGTAAAAAAACACAAAAAGTTACAAAATTTTATACACTCTCTTCAAAGTGTAACATTTTCCTTGAAATGAGCTTCTTTTCACCACACATAAAAATAAATTTCATTAAAAAAAATGAGATGTTTCCGTGATAAAATATTAAATTTCCTCTGCAAAATAAGTCTTCAAACCTGCGGCTGATATGTTCTTCATCCATGTTTAGCATAACAGCTAAATGTCAATCGCCGTTAGTTCAGTAAATATCCTGTTCCGAAACAGGATATTTATCCATTATTAGAATTCTTTCCAACGTGGTCGGAATAACAGTCAATTAGTGTTCTACCTATCAATCAAACCGAAAACGGAAAAAACAGTTTTTTCGGTTTATGAAATAGTAAAGCGAAACGAGTTTTGAAGGCTTTGTTTCAGGTTTAGAAAATTGCCTGTCTCTGAATACTTTTTATCATACACATAATTTCGTTCTTTTTTTAACTGAATTATTTCCGAGCACATAGATTATCTATTGCTTGAATGTTTTTATTCCCTACAGTGTGTAACGTGAATATTTAAAAATGTGATATCAATAATAAATAAATACGTATAATTTTTGCCTGTAACATTTAATTGTTATTACAGTAACTGAATATTAATCTTAAATTGAAAATAATTTTGATTTAATTTCTAAGAAATGTGTATTTGTTATAATTCTACCATGTGCTGTTAAAAACTTTCTAATATACATATAGAGAGAGTATGAGGGAGTGACTTTTATAATAATAATAATTATAAATACAAAATTGTTGTTGTGTTGTCTTGTCCAAGTAGTGCGGATAAATCAAATGGCGCCGAAGGCGTCCAAAATGGTCCTTGCAAAGTCGAAGACCCTTAGAGAATAAAACAGTTGATAGTCCATGAGTTTTAAGAGTATGTTGGGAAGTTAGCCAATATAGAAGGACAATTAAAATGTCAGGACAATGAAGACAAGTATTGTAACTTTTTTGGCCGCCAGGGGTTATTTTATATATATCTCTACATAAAACACCCTCTGCGACTCGCACACACATCCGTTCACTCACTCCCTCATTACAAAATCTCCAGATCTGTTATATCGACAGACTTGAAATTTGGGAAGCATATATCTTTTGTTAATTAAAGAAACACACGATCGGAACAATTTTCGTGGAAATCAATTCCCAAGGTTACGGATAATTAAAAGGTAAGCATACTTTAGTAATAATACTTAATATACCTTAACTCAATGTCAAATTTGATACACATATTATATATCAAATGAATATAAAAGTTTACAAGGCATATAAAAAGTATGATATTCATAGGTATCCTTTTTTGAAACTTATTAACTACGAATTATATTTTATGTTACAATAGCAATAATCGATAAAAAATGATTATAAAGTGTATTCTTTTTTTATTGTCATAAAATAATCGCAATACCTTTAAATACGTAAATTAGTGTACTTTATACTTCTTTCATGAATTAGTTCGTTATTATAACTATTCATAATCTTGGAGTAAAACTACAAGTATAAGATTCATCGGCTGATTAGTAAGGACTGTCACGCATTGAAGTTCAGTTATTATAAATTAATAAACAATTCCAAAGAGTAACTTATTTCGAATTAAAAGGTGTCATCCTCGTTATTGCATTGGGATTCAAGAACACGAGATTCATCACCATTATATTTCATATTGCTTGCGAGAGCAACGCTAAAAAACAATCAATCATTAAATGACCAGTGAGCCAAACTCAGGCGACTTCATAGTCACGTGATAAAGGCAACCACGTGTTTTAACCAATCAATTCATAAATGAATGTATGTTTACTCACATAATAACTGCAATCACATGTTTCCAACTAATCAGTTCAATTGCCTCCACTATTGTATTGTCATGGTTGAGTTTTCAGAGATGGAGATAGTACATTACAAGAAAATAAATATTTACAATCTTTCATTTAAAAATGATAATTACCTGTTTGAAAATCTCGCGCAATATTAATAGTGGAAACACATGCAGTTAAGTGAGGAAAAAATGCAACTTTCATTTAAAAAGTACCTGTTTGTCAATATATACACACATAGGTAAGACTTGATTTTTTTTTTTTAAATTTTGAAACAAATTTCTGAAGAATCTTAAGAGGGGAACAACTTTACCAAATTATCAAATTTGAAATTGTATCTGAGTGTTACAAATAGAACATCAAGTACAAACGTAATTCAATGAAGAAAACGTGATGGCATTTATACACTGCTGGACAATTGCCAAGGACGGATCACAAATTGCTATGTAGCATAACATTAAGCGAAACATGAGGCCTAGTAGGATAAAATATAGTTGTCACACTGTTCAGACATTAGAATAAAGAATATTTATTGTTCTGGAAAGTACAAAAGCTGTGAAACATCTGAAGGAAAAAAAAAATATTCATTTGATCTGCGTACGGAGAAATGGAACAATGCATCTAAAAGTCAGCAGGCACCTTAAAGAAAGGTATCAGTACGGGATATGTCCACCGTGGAGTGTGATGCCACATTCCACACGTCGTACCATACTTTGCACAACATTATCCAGCAGCTGTTGAGGCAATTTATCCCATTCCTCTGTGAGTGCACGGATGAGGGTGTTCTTGTTTGTCGGAGGATAGTTTCGACCAGCAACTTGCCTCCCCAAAGCATCCCACACATTTTCAATGGGGTTTAGACCTGGAGAACGCGCTGGCCATACGAGACGTTGAATACCCTCGCTGTCTAGACAATCCTGAACAGCGAGTGTTCGATGACATGTTGCGTTGTCGTCCATATAAACAAATTTATCACCGACAGCACCACGGAAAAGACGAAAATGAGGAAGTAGAACTTCATCAATGTATCGTTGGCCCGTCATAGTCCCATTCGCAACCACATGTAAGCGCGTGCGGCCATTGATCATGATGCCGGCCCACACCATGATACTGCATGTCGGATATCGGTCCTTTTCCTGGATATTTTCTGGACGATAAGCAGTACCACTCTCGCGCCAGATTAGTTGGCGTCTACAGTCCAATGACAGACTGAACCTACTCTCATCTGAGAATAGTACGCATGCCCAGTCCTGTTCAGTCCAATTGTGATGCTCATGACACCATTGCAAACGGGCAGTACGGTGCTGTCTGGTCAATGGGACACACACAACAAGTCTGTGTGCGTATAGTCCTCCTCCCCTCAAACGTCCGGCAACAGTTTTCAGGAGATCTGCTTTCCTGAGGCAGCAAGAAACTGATTTGCCGCCTGCTGAGCTGTGGTGCGCTTGTTCCTTTTTGCTGATAGGACGATATATCTGTCTTCTGCAGGCGTCGTACTTCTATCACGACCTTCCCCGTGCCGTCTACTACACATTCCAGTAGTTTTAAATGACTTCCACAGCCGTGAAACAACGCTGTGAGCGATGTCGAACTCCCTGGCAACATCTGTTATTTTTCGCCCTTCTTCGATCTTTCCAATAATTCGGCCACGCATAAAATCATCTATGTGATGTCGGGAAGGCATGCCAAAAATTTTAAGTTCGTCTATTAAATCTTTCCTGTAAAACTTTGACTTGAACCAACAACTGTCCACACGCGTCAAAACCTTTAAAGCTCTTATGAACGCTATCACGTGATGAACAGACGTGGAAAAAAAATTTGCATACTCATACTTCTTCTTACTAATATCCCGCACTTATTCTAATTTTCCACATTTTGCTTCCTTTCATTTTGTGGTTGCTATGGATGATAGTGTTATCCGTCCTTAGCAATTGTCCAGCAGTGTATATTGTATCAAATACAAGATTATTTTTTTTCTAATAAGATGTTTTTTTATAGCTTGAGTTTTGTCAAAGGCCCTGTTCTAAATTTGGAACAGATAAACAAAAATGTCCGATTTTCATGGAAATTAGTAACATTGTGACACATACTATGTTTGTTTATTCAGAGCGAAAAGAAATATTCCATAAATACGTAATTTGTTCATTTTAATACTGAATATTAATTACTCATTAAGAAATACAGTATAATAGCAACAAAATGGAAGAAATTTATATATATATATATATATATATATATATATATATATATACGGTACTTTTCCTTTTCGCCGGCGCAAACGCAAAGTCTCTAAAAATGGTACAACCGGCTCCAAACAAAATATTCCTGCTGGTAACCTTTTGTCACAGCATTTTTAATACAAGTGGTGGTCTTTTCTTATCAGTAACAACTTTTCATAATACATAAAAAATTGATGAAAAACCAATAAGAACTAATATTTATTGATATTTTTTATGTGTATATTGTGTGTTGTCGCCAATAACGATAAATTAGCGAGGTTTGCGCCGGTAAAACGGACAAAAACCGAAATATACTTATCTATGCTTAGCTTTATTAAGTAAGAATATCATATCAATGTCAGTGCATAATTGTATTCGAGAAAGTTATCCAAGTTTTAATAGTATTTTTTAAAATTTTACGCGAAGATAGTCATAAAAATCTAGGACAAATGATATATATCCGTATGTTTAAATTTAACATTTAAGATGAAAAATCGTACAAAGTGAGACGTTTAAAGGATTTTTAAAAATGCACAAATTTTAAAATTTTGCTACATTTGAAAAGTTTTTGAAAATAAAAATAAATCCTCTTAAGGAAATATATTCATTCACAAAACACCAGTATGTCTGTGCATAATATAACGTGCATACGTTTCTTAAGAGTAAAATTGTGAACCGTATGGCTATTATAATAGAATTCTGACACAGCACTTAAAGTGGTTCGCATAACACGATTAAGTAATAAACTCAGTCAATTATAGAATATTATTGGCTTTAAAAGAACTGAAGTGAGAACAAATGGATGTATTGTCACACTTAAAGAGTTATTTTTATGTATACACAACTCCTTTCGGAGGAATAAAAATTATTGAAATCCGTGAAAGATTTATTAACTTTTTGTCAAGTCCTACTTTCAGCTGTTGAAACATTAACTACATTGAAAGCACTAAACATTAAATACCAAATCTAAATGCAACTAAACCGTCTATCTTCATGTTTCCCTCTAGGTCAAGGTGCGAAGACAAATTTCAAAACACTTTTTTATCCGTTTATCTCATTTAATCGAAGAACACGCACGAGCGTAATTCAAGCGCGCAGTTTGTGTTGCCAGCGGAACTTATTAAAATTGTCCAGATATGTGAAGCATTCCGTTCGAATTTTTTCCTTTATTTAAAAATTTCTTTTTCTTCAGACGATTTTGTGGTAGAGAAGAACAAAGAGTTCTCTTGGCACTAATAATATTTAAAACGGAAACGGCGAATATAATCATAAATTCGCTTGTCCGTTTGACCGAAATACTTCTGTTTTCCATTGTTAAGACACACTGTTTTGTTTAAACTTGTGACTAGTAAACAAATCAGGCTTGCGCATCGAATTCACGGACGAAAACGATCCGAACGTGGCCTGAATTGAACATCAATAGAAAATTCTGAAGAATTTTCCTGATCTCACAAATGGTATAGCCATGAAAATGGTTTACGACTGAGTGCAAGATAAACAAAAGAAATGATCCGTCAAAACATTGATAGTTCAATTCCTAAAACTGAGATGTATTTTGGATTTAAAAAAAAATTGCTTTGCTAACATGTAGCAATTTAAGAAAGTGCTTTATTTTAGACTTATTTTAAATTTATAACAAATAGTGTAAAAGATTAATTTTTTGAGTATTTTTTAATTACCATTACTTTCCTAATAGTAAGTTTTCATTATTATATCTAGATTCATTTAAAATCCCAGTTTTGTTATATTCTAATTAATTAAGTTTTTATTTCAGATAGAATTTCACACATTGTCTATATATTCAAAATAATATTAAAATGTATATATGGAATTTCTTCCAATTTATTGCAGTAAAATACAGGGTTTTTCATAATTTCGAGGAGCAATAGTAAAATAATTAACAAAAATACAGCAAAAAAGAACATTTGAATGAATACAGAAACAATTCAAGTTTTAGATATATGTTCTTTATAGGTGTTCTATGAGTGAAACTTTGATTGCACGGCATACATCAATGCAATAGTCCAGTTTCTACCAAAAAATAACATTTCCAACACACCGAAAAAGAAAATTTGAAAGAATACAAAAGCATTTTAAATTTTATTTAAGGGAACCGGGACGTTCTCGATGACACAAAATGAGCAAAATTTGGCTTTTCGAAAGAACATTATTTTCACAAACAGAATGATAAATAGAAAATTGTGTCATACAAGATACACTTTTCTTAATATACTCATAAAATTATTAAATATATAAAATATTTTAAGAAATATAAGGATTCGAAAAGTACACACCAAAAGAAGTTTTCGGATACATGGTGCTTTTAGGTACATATATCTTTCCTTTTTTGACATATAACACCACAAAACATGCTGTTTTTAGTTATAAAATTGTACGTTTATTCAAATGTAATAGTTCTTTTCATATTTCCCTTGCTTAGAAATTTTTAAAAAAAATTTTGAATTTTGACTTTTTGAAATTTTGATAAAAATGGCAATTTTTTTTTTGAACAATAAAAGTAAAAATACTAACTTTTGAAATAAATTTAGTAGCAAATATTATGACACAAAAGAAATAGATTTTTCTATACATGTACCTAAAAACTGTATCAAAAAACATTGATAGATACACTTACCTAAAATTTAAAGTCTAAAATTTCCAGCACTGTACGCATCTTGACTGTTCTAAGCATCCTGTTTCCTTTTAATGTGGCTTCTTTTTTGAACAGCCATCTCAGATTCTGACGTAGTCAAACGAAGGCCTTCACAAGTGTTGACGCCTGGATTTGTTTTTTTAATGCTTTTAATACTTCAGTTCTTGCATATGCACCTTCATTGAAGCATATAACCGCGTCCATAACACCCATTTGCAAAGTTCGTTTGCTTACAAATGTTTTTTCGGCAACGATTCCATACACAGTTATTAAAGCTTTCGTTGGGGTTCTGAGTTCGGCCATGCAAACATTTTAAAATTTGCAGTTAAATCTCAAAAAAAATTTTAATTTTAAAAAGAACTGCATCTGGGAGGGGAATGTTTTGGGTGTATTTTTCACCTGATACAATTGTATTTACCCGCACCAACTTTCTTCTCCCATTAGCATGTTGTGGATTTTCATCTGTACAGTTTACCGAAATATATTGCCTAGATGGATTTGGACATATCTATCCAACATTTCTTCTTATGGCTAGGCCATAATATTTTTTCAGAAGAATTTCTGCATCTGTCAGCCTTCCTCGTCCAAATATCGGTTTGTTGTCTGACAGCTTGGTGAATTTTAAATTGTTCTTTAGGGCTCTCAAGCTCTTTTAATTGCAAGTTTTTATTCATCACCGTATATGTTTGATTCTTGAACCCTTAGGAACCCCTTCGAATCTCCATCTCAAGGTACTGAACATACCGAACATTGTAATTTTGGTAAGAAGCGACTGAAAATCCGCAATGCTCCTTCAATTCCCGCAATAAATCCATGATAGTTTTGGCAATTAAGGTTTTGTTGTACTTTTGCATTCAAAACAATATTTTGAAAGACACTCAAATTTACTTTTCCATTATCGAGAGAAGTTGCCGTTACAACGCCATTCTTCGAAGTGTGTCCTCTTTTTCTGCCAGGTCAAAGCAATTGCTATGTTCTTATTGTGTTCATTTTCAATGACAGCTTCATTAACGCTCGCGCTGTTAACCATTGAACGAGATGAAACAGTTTCAACGCGCTTTTAAATATTGGCGTATACAATCTTTCAAATTTAGCTGGAGGAGGAGTAAGTTCATCAGCGCACAAAATATTTGAGCTGCACTTTTACCAATTATGCACCTCATGCCATAAACAAACCTATTTGCTTCATATCCAAATTTGAAGTCATTGAAGTATGACCAAAGAACATTAGTCGCAAGGCCTTTGCGACTAATACTTTTATTTTCAGCAAATCAAAGCAGAAAAACATCACAATTGCATTTTGCAATGAAAATATCATTGAGCATATTTAAGTCAATAATAACATACCTACTTTGAGTATCAACTGAAAAATTATCTTCATTAAAAGATCCTTCACTCTTCTCAATTTTCTTTTTTAGATGCACTGACATCAAGTCGTTCACTCTCAGCATTTACTGAAGTTTTACTAATGCAATTAAACGACGTTTAACTTGGCCAAACTTTTTTTGTTCGAGCATTGTGATGTTTAAAAAATTGCAAATTACAAAAAATTGAATGTAAACAACAAAATAGTATATAACATCAAAATAATTTACTTCACGTGTTTGTAAACCAAGCACGAGGTAGCAAAACGTTCAAAATTTAGCTTGTGTATAAACAAGATTGAGTTGAGTAGTTATAGTCCTTCTCAAACCACAAGAATAAAATAAATAAATCAGATTAAGTGATATAAAAACTCCAATCTACATAAAAACATGCTTCGGTAAGCTGTAACATGGGCGTGGCAGTTGACGTGCGATAACGTAAACAAGAGGCGTGACAGCTGTTGCTTGCATTTTAAAACCGCAATTACTGGGATATTAAGTTTTAAACCTATACATGTTATACATTTTTGGAATCAGCATTAAATCTACTTTTTTTTAAGATGAAAATTGAAAAATCGATTTTTTGAAGGCTTAAAACGTCTCTGTTCCCTTAAATACCTTACTGTTGTTCTATTTGTGAAACTTTGTTTACACGGTATACATGAGTGCGATAATCCAGTTTCTACCACACTCTACCCAACAGGGTACGTTGGGTAGAGTCAACGTTATTGACAGCAAGTGTTATCCTTACCATATGATCCAATAGCTTGGGTTTTTACATACTCGTAAGCCAAAGTTTTCGTGTCCCTTTTGCCGCTTGATTTAACAAAATTGCATGAAAGGATAACATGTGTTGTCAATAACGTTGATAGTACCCTGTTGAGTAAAGTATTGTAGAAGCTGAACTATCGCACTGATGCATACCGTTCAACCAAGGTTTCAGAAATAGAACAACAGTAAGGTATGTATATAAAACTTGCATTGTTTTTGTATTGTTTCAAATGTTCTTTTTTGGTTTATTCGTCTCTGTTTTTTTACTTCGAAAACCCCATAGAAAATTATGCTTAACCCTGCACTTTAAATTTATTATTATTATTATTGGAACATTAAAAAAATTTACAGAATCTCTGAGTAAATTCGCTTCAAATGTTTAAAATTTATGTGACACCATAGACACGTGATAAATGCAATAACGTTTTTCCTGCCAATTAGTTCATGCACCTCCTTGTTACCAATTTTTGTTTTTTACAGAAACTTTCTTTTTAAAAGTGCATAGATTTAATTAATTATTTTTTATTTTCTTTTTAAAAAGTATGTATTACGTTAGAAATAACGCTTATAGGTTTAAGAAAAATATATTTGATTTAAAAGTACCCGTGTAATATAAGAATTTTTTGCGAAAATATTTTTGAGCTGTATTAATATACTTGGACTTACCTAATTAACAAATTTTAAATTGTTTCTGGGTTTTACAAATACTACAAGTCTAATATCAGCTTTGAATCCAGCAAAAAACACGTGAATATACTCATAATGTGATCTTCATGAATCTAGGCATGACGTTGTTTTGATATTCGGTAAGTTTGAATTGTTAACACGGATATTTCTATAAACTGAAGGACATTTGCAAATGTGCAAAACATTAATTATTTTAAAACTATAAAAATTAGCAACGAAATCTCTAATTTAAATAATAAATAAATGAAATATATCGACGAAACGTGCAATAGGTGAAATAGTCTTTCATAAATGAGTGTTTTTAACTCTTATTGTTTCTACAATACGAAAAACTACAAAAAATAAAAGAAATTCGAAGAATGTTTTTTTTCTTTGTCCTTTCTCCAAATTAATTTGCAATTCCGTCAATTCCATTATTAACGAAAGAAAATATAATTCCTTCAAAGGTCTCCAGATTTATTCAAACGGAATGGAATGTAGAAAAAGCTACAATGGGGCTGTTGAGATTCATTGTTCCTAACTTTATTTTAAAACTCTACAAGTTAAAATCATCCATATCAACTACAAATAATTAAATACGAGAAAAACAACTTGCAATTGTTTTAAACAATAATATACAAAACAAATCGTTTGTTAATATCTAAACAACCCGTGCAAAACAAGTTCTTAATTATCTATTACCTTCGGCGGTACTGACCAATCCTTTTGAGGCTCAATCTATTGCTCTCTTTATTTTTATTCGCACGATGAAGACACTGATTTGGCTACCCAGATCGTTTTATCTGATCGCAACGTCAATAAATTTATGGAAAAACACTTAGTTATTGACTTATATTGTATAAAAATATATATGCTGAGGTAAATTAATTTTAAAGTTAACTTAAATGTCGGAACTTAAGCCGTTACGGCCGTACACACATTTGAAAATTGTTGGTTTTTTAGAATAGCAATAAAAAGCGAATTAATCCACTTTAAAAATAAAACGTGATACATAACATATTTCTAATTACAGATTGATTATTTAAGCAGTTGAAAATTTACATAATTATCTAATAATATAACCTCATCAGATTTCAATAGTTTTACTCAAAACAAAAGAGAAAAAATACTTAGTTGCATATTCTTTCGCTAGGAATATTATGCTTCACACTTAAAAATTACGTTAACAATGACAAATTCTTGTCAAAAAATGCAGAAGTTAATAATCTTTCTTTGTAGTATAATATCGTTTAAATGAGTGAGTGAATATTAATGTCGCACTATTCAGCTACTCGAGGACTTCGAAATTTTGAACCATGGTCAAGTGACAAGGACGACACCTAAGCTGGTACCTCCTCTTCTAACAACCAAACCACACCAACGGGAGGACGTTTGAACTCTCGATAGATTTAATGTGCATCGTTCTCCTACACGGTGGGTCCTCATGACACGCCAGCCACGAGTCCTTTACCTTGACCACTAGGCTACAGTATCATTAAAAAGATATTACAATAGTAAATTCAACTACTATAGCTTGTAAACTACACACAATTTCATCAAAGAATCTTCTTATATACCCTTTTCATTTCAATTTACTTGATTTTTATTTAAATTATTTCAAATATAAAAAAAACAGAATATTGCTGTTTGTAGACTTGATATCTAAAATTTGGAATTTTAGTGAGTGAATGTGATTAATTATATCAAGCATTGTTTTATTTTTTAAAACAAGTTATGTATTACCCTCCAGGGTATGCTACTTACCAGACGAAAGACGGACTAAAATGTAAATATTTATTTTTATAGATTCATTTATTTACAAACTTTCAGCTTGATAAGTATAACAAAAATAAGGCGAAGTTTGAGGTTATTACAACCTTACTCCTCAAGACGGAACTACTGTAGCGTTTTTGTAATTTCCCACCAGGCGGAGACCTTGTAATTAAATTCCTCTGCACTAAGTTAGTTTATATTGATGTTATGAACGCGTAATAGCGTGAAATTTATTTGTGTGTTCAAAAGAAAAATAAATGCATCCAAAATGAAATAACCTATTTTGATGTATTTTGACCCATTCCGAGGCTCATTACGGAGGTAAACTGGAAAACAACCTACAGGATAGGAAGACAATTTAAAAAAGGTTATTTTCCGTAGTAGAAAGTTATCCTATGTTCAGAACAGACGTACCCTGAGTTATACCTATATATATATTTTTCAGGTCTTACAAAAGTTTTTTTAAATTGTATTTTTTCTTCTGATCAGGGACGTCTTACGGCATGAACAAACTGGGCCAGGGCCTTGCTCTCGGCGGGGGCCTCGTTTCGTTTTTGACTCAGTCTTAAGATCTCATGATTCAGATAATTTTTATGGTCAAATATTAGGTTGGGGAAAAAGAAATCCGTTATTTTTGCATGAAAATCAAGACTTTATTTATCATGCTTTCGATTGTCCAATTTGGGTCAAATTTGCACCCTTTTATTGTATAATTTGTTGCAATTTTAAGGGTAGCTTCATAATGCCTCTCTCATAGAAATCTTGGCCCTTATTGGCAAAAACATCTAGTAATCAATTTTCACAATCTTCTCTTGATCCCAATTTCTTATCACTCAGGAAGTTTTGCAATGCGAGAAGAAGGTGGTAATCAAGTGGTGCCAGGTCCGGCCTATATATGGTGGATGCTGTAAAACTTCACAACCAAGCTCTCAGAGTTTCTGGTGAGTCACTACAGAAATGTGTGGCCTGGCGTTGTACTCAGGGAACACAACACCTCTTCTGTTAACCAATTCTGGCCATTTCTGGTCAATCGCTAGCTTCAAACGGTTCCGTTGTTGACAGTAGTTATCTGAATTTAGTGTTTGGCCATGCGGAAGCAGCTCCTAATAAATGATTCCTTTCCAGTCGCACTAAATACACAGTAGAACCTTCCTGGCCGTTAGTCCTGGTTTGACCACTGTTTGCGTTGCTTCACTGCACTTTGACCACGATCGTTTTCGCACAATATTGTAGTATGTGACCCATTTCTCATCCCCAGTCACCATTCGGTTAAGAAATGAGTCGATTTTATTCCGTTTGGCCAATGCTTCGCTGATGAAAATTTGATCCATCATGATTTTTTTTGTTAACTGGGGCACTCAAACATGGAGCTTCTTTTTGAATCCAACTGTGCGCAAATGGCTTTAAACTGTTCTATGGCCAATTTTTAGCTCCTGGGCGATACTACGAACATACCGATCAACTTCGATTATTTCTGTGATTTTATCGACATTTTCGACGAGGGGTCTGCATGTGCGAGGTGCATCTTCAACATCAAAAATTCCTGAACGGAATCGACGAAACCAAAATTGCACGTAATTAGCTGTTACAGTATCGGCACCAAACACCATGTGCAATTTCAGCCACCTGACTTGCATTTTACCTTTATCAAAGAAAAACTGTAAAAAGAAATGAATTTTCTCTTTGTTGACTTCCAATTTTAACACCCTATAACTCACAACTGAATCAACCAAACAAAAAGCAAAATAGTTTTTTTAGTGTGAAATGTCATCTTGACAATGAGCATAAATTTGAAATTGTTTGATCGATACTTCACGAGATATCGACACTACAGCCTTCTACCGAAAAAATAATGAATTTCTTTTTCCAAACACAATATTATTCCCATTCATAATCTCCGAAAAACAGGAAATTTCAAACTGCATATCAAATGGCAAAAATGGTAACACTGTATTTTTTGTGATGACCGTTGTCCATGTCTAGGCCTAAGCCTAATACCATGAACAATCACTCAACTCATTTAGTCGAAATGCGGTCATCCATCGAGCCAGTTTGTACCTAGGTTTTTGAGATTGAGAGTCGTTCACATTTATTTGTTTCAAATAGCCATTTGAACGAGTATTTGACAATGCATGTCATATACTGTCTATTTTTAAAGATTTCAGGTAGGGTTTAGTTTTTGATCGGGGCCCAGGGCCTCAAAACCTCAAGATTTCTCTGAGCCCAGAGCCTCAAAGAGTCTTAAGACGTTCCTGCTTCTTATTTTTGCCCCTTAATGTAGCAAATAAAGAAGGGGAAGGGGAGGGGTGGCATTGAGAAACAATGCTCAATTCTACAATCTTGCATTACAGACTGCTATTACGTGACTGCGGTCATTCTACGATGTGTGACCTGTATTATTTTACTATATTCCTACATATTGATAAGCATTTAGCAATTTAGCATGATTAGCGCTTTAGAAGCGGTCACCTGCGTAGTATGACTTTTGTGCAGGGGGTAAAGTCTTTCTTTACCTGTCCCTGCTTCTCCTGCTCATCTTCTGGACTGCTGGGGCATTTCCCTGCGGCAGTTGTATGAAGAGCATGACCTGGTGTGTGACGCTATTACGCGGAAAGGTCAAATGGACTTGGTGTACGCTTTCCTGCTCCAAGGGGATTGGAAACAACAACAACAGTATATGATTATGAATATACACTCTGTCGCAAAAAAATATATGCACCCAGAAGAAATTGAGCTACATTCACGAAATTTGGTATGCATGTAGTGTATATGAAAATAAACAAATGATTAAAAATTCAGAACAAAATATCATTTTATTAAGCGGTTACAGCTTGCAAAAGGTTAAAAATCAGTAAGTAGTAAAGCCACCTCTGGCAGCTATACAAGCCGAAATTCGGCGTGGCATCGATTCAATTAGATCACTTATGACCCCCTGTGGAAGATCCTGCCATAGTCTTTTCATCTGCGCAGTTAATTCTCCTGTATCTCGGGACGGCTGCAGTTGACTTCCCAGCGCGTCCGGACATGCTCTATTGGCGAAAGATCTGGTGTCCTGGCAGGCCATGGTAGGACGTCATATCCTTGAAGACATTGTTGGGAGAGTCGCGCAGTATGTGGACGAGCATTATCCTGTTGATAAATGGCACCTGGGCGACTTGATAGCATGGGTAGCACAATCGGCGTTAAAATATCGTCCACGTATCTGCGAGCTGTCAAAGTGCCTTGAAGGACCACTAAAGATGATCGTGTGTCCCAAGAAATTGCTCCCCACACTGTCACACCTTGTGAAATTGCTGTATGCCGCTCGACAATAAATGCCGGATCGGACCGCTGGCCGGTGCGCCTCCAGACACGTGTGCGGTGGTCATCAGCACTGAGACTGAATCGGGATTCATCACTGAAGATGACACGTCTCCAGTCTGTCACACTCCAAGTTGCCCGAGGTCGGCAAAAATCCAGTCGACACTGCCTATGATGTGGGGTCAGTGGTAAGCGTCTTAGCGGACGTCGGCTCCTCAAGCCAACTTCGGTCAGTCGTCTCCTTATGGTTTCTCTTGATGGCACTGGATGTCTGGAAGGAGGTAAGTGGCGTTGAATCGATGCTAGCGACGTTGTTGGTGCCGAAGTGGCCACTCTTCTGATTGCACGATCCTCGCGATCATTTGTGTTCCTGGGACGTCCTGACCCTCCGCGACGGTACACTCTACCTTCTGTGATCCACTGTTGCCAACACCGAGCAACTACCATATCGCTCCGACCGAGGTGGCGGCCGATACGTCTATTCGACCAACCTGCTTCTCTGAGGCCTATTATACGGCCCCTATCAAAGTCCGTCAGCTGCTCGTACTGCCGCCGGTTACGTCTTAGAGGCATCCTAAGTCTCAATATCGTCTATCAAAGTCATCAGATTCGTTTGGATAGCCGTACGGCGCTCGTACTCATGCTTTTAAACTCTCCCAGTTGCGCAACTAATATGCGCATAGCACACTTAGCCTTGTCTCATTGGCTTCGAAATTTTAATCATTTGCATATCTCTTACCAGACTACATTCTTGCCGAGTTTCGTGATTGTAGCTTGATTTCTTCTGGGTGCATATATTTTTTTGCGACAGAGTGTATATCTGTAGTGTTACGGATTTGAACTAAGACCATTTTGTTGGATGGAATCAATTAATTTGGGGCAATCGTTGAGGGATGAGTATAGGCTTGGTTCTGTAAATTCACATTCATTAAGTCGAGTAGAAAACACAACACCAACATAAAACAAACAGGACAACACAACACAAGACTAATACATATAATTTACATGACGTTCACAAAAGCAGCCTTTGTTCACTCCAGAGATCTCATCTATTTCTAAAGAAGTGTAATTAAATTCTAAAAGTTTAATTAAACATTTCTTTGTCATTTTTTTCTGACTTTTGCTATTTTTAGAAATGGCAACACATTTGAATTTGTGTTCAAGACATTTACCAGGTATGAATTTAATTCGGTTATGAATTCCTTATTCATTATGATATTTCCACAAGGTAAATCAGAACACTTATCTATAGCCTGTTGTTTAAGCAAATAAAAAAATCCGTGCCTTACTTTGAT
Organism: Trichonephila clavipes; assembly: GCA_019973935.1. Lineage (NCBI taxonomy): Eukaryota > Metazoa > Arthropoda > Arachnida > Araneae > Nephilidae > Trichonephila > Trichonephila clavipes. The sequence goes on from BMAU01017843.1 coordinate 1,245,315, forward strand.
TCACGAAAAATTTAAATGTCTGATAAATGGAAATAAATTTTTCTCTATCCGGTTCTGCAAATCTCTCTCTTGGCCTTCCTCCTGTTCTATTATCAACCACGTGCGAATATCGTCAAGGTTATCTCAACCAGAAGTTTTTATTATTTTTTGTCCACGCTGGCCCTTGCATCCTATTCCTCGAATCAATAGATCGTTAGAAGCGTCGATTGACCATTGTTGACTGAGCGACTTAACAGGAGAATGTTATGGTCAAAGCGGTGAAAGACTAAAATAATGGAAGTCATTTCTTGGTTGGGTTGAAATGGTTTCCGTTTTCCATCATATTTATGGAAATTGTATGAGGAAATTTTACCTATGTGTTTAAAATATACAATTAAGAAATTAAATGTAAAATTAAGTAATAACATATTTAGTAATAAAAATATTACAATAAAAAGTCCTGAAACTATATAAATTTTGAAATTTTTAAATGAAGGTAAAAATAAATTGCTTGAAAAATAAACGTAAAAGTGAGCGATTATTAGCATTATAAAGAAACACAAGCGCTGTTGGCGGAATACCCAAGCACACCGAACTCCCCCGAAAGGGTTTTAGAGCTATAAATCGGTTCCCCGGAAACCAACCACCCCCACGTTCAGTCTTCATATAACAAAATCTTAGTTTATATTTGTATACAAATACCCATGGAACTTTGACAAAAAAAAGGATAACATAATCATCCAATTAGTCCAAAAATTAATCTTTAGTGTAGTACTTGGTATTTTTCAATTCCTACTATTAGCTCACACTCTCTATTTATTTATTTATTTATCTTGATGGAGTTTTCAATCGTTAATAAAATACATTTTAAAGCGCTCAATTGAGCAACAATTTTCTATTCACTATAGTTTTGGGTAAAAATACCATAATTTAATTATAATTAATTGACTGAAGCTAATTATTTACAGAATTACAGATACAGTCACGTTGGTTTCATTTTTAGCGACTTGGGTCAAAACTTTAAAATATTTTTTCCTCCTTTTAAAGCATTCAGTTGAACTGAAATTTTATACACATGATTTTTTTGGTTGAGACAATACAATACTTTAATGCTAACTAATAAAAATTAATTACCACTTAATGTTGTGATTCTATCATATGTATATATATACGTATTTCTATTAATTGAAACTATTTAATAAGAAGCAGCTAAAATAAAATTTTTCTTTGTCTAAGTAGGAATTGACTTAAATTTTTTTTTATTTACTACTTGTGATATTATTTTTAAAAACATTTGAATATGTAATAATTAAAGTAAAAATAATATAGTAGTTGTGTGACCTTGAATTATTCACGAATCAGGTTTAGGAACTAGTACTGCCTTTGCTAAATTATAGATATTAAATGCATTTTTCCATTCGAAAACTTCTCAAAAACTTTCATTCATTCACAAATGCTAGCTTCGTGATTCAAAGCACGTAAAAAAATTTCCTTTTAACGTGGATGTTGATTTGTGATCAGCTGCAGGCATATTTTGGTGTTTTATTTTTTTTCTTTTGATTTATTTCAAAATCATGGAATAGTTACAATTTTTTTAAAGAAAAACGTGAAAGGTTTTATTTTGATACTGCTGGTGTTTTATTTTAGTATGAAAATTGGATATTTTACACTGAAGTGGGGTTGATTTGTTAACGAATCATTCGTAGTTACTCATAAGAATCTAAACATTATATTAGATAAATTATCATAAATGCTTGCATGTATCTTTGTTTTCCTTGAATTTCAAATTTTAGTGAGGCTTTTAAAACCTTATTTGGAAAGAAATTTTTGTCAGATAGAATATCAAAGTAGACACATGAAATATAGATTATCTTTAGAAATATTTTATATTATTAATGTATAACTACTGTTAGTTTAAATGAAATAAATATAAAGGAACTTTACTCTGGCTATATTTCAAAATTCGAACGCTTGACTTAATTTTTTTTTCTTTTATCTGTATCACAACCTTTACTAGTAAGTTTCATTTTTGAAAATTATATTAAATAAATAACACCATTCACAAAACCAGGAATTTCTCACATATTACATTATTCGTCTCGCATCTATTTATTTATATTGCCATTATTTAACTGCCACTTTGAAATGCTAAATTTTAGCATTTTTTGAAATAAAGAAATTATGAATGACTTTTTTAAAATCTAACTGGTTTGCCTTTTTACGTATAAATTTGTAAAAAAGCCGAGTGTTACCTGTTGTCGTATTATGAATCTTGTAAAACCATATTCTGATTCCTCTAAAGAACTGCTATGGTGCTGTTGTGGTGAAGCGCTGTTGAGGTCGCTGTTAAAGCCGGGTCATTCCTGAAAAAGACTGCGTTAGGACGACAATGATATGTTCATTGATAGGAGCCTTGATAGTGTAACGGAGTCCAAGCGAACCTGGTAGCCAATAGGAGATAGAGTACATAGGAGTGTATTAGAGCGTCATAGAGTATCTAATCCTGAAGAAGTGTCTCTCTAGTTAGGTTTCCCCTTTTCGTGTCTCTTTATAGATCGAATTCGTCACGCCAAGCCTCACGTGATGCAGAATAACTTCTGTTTGGACGTAGCTGGGATCACTATTCTGCTATTGGTCCTTGTCCCACTCTAGCGGTGGAATTTGAAATTGGATATTGGCGTGAGAACTGCGCCGGTCACTTCTCTGACGACTGGATAAAGGAATGTCGAAGGTTGACTTACCTTAGAACATAAGCGTCGGATGGTCCAGTCTGGGATATTTTCTAACTCGAAACTACGTGACCGTTGTGACGTCACTAGTTCCCTAACAGGGAACGGATCATGTGGTGTAGACCACCGTAGAACCATCTTACCTATTAATGCAGGATGGAGATGAGTGCATATTAAATAGAGTGGTATGGTGCTCTTATGGTGTAAAAGTCAGGAAAACGAGGGCCAAATCATGAATCATTTTAGTCACTCCACCGTAGTCCAAAATTACGAGATGCATTGCCAGTAAACTTCGTTTGTAGCCTCTAGTGTAGCATTAATAAAAAAAGAAGTGGTAATAGAGTTAATGAATCAAAGAGTGAAGTTATATTTGTAATGAATTAATTATCAAATAGAGTTACTTTCAGTTGATAGATTGGACAATAAATTGGCAGCCTTTTTAATTACGATTCTCAAAACGATTTATTGATAAACATACAATCAAATAAATAAAATCAGAACCTTATTCAAATAACATATGTCACTTTTCATTATTCTGTTGTAATTTTAAGGCGGTCATATCTCCCAACTGATCACTTCTATAAAATGACACATCTTTCGTGTGGCCACTGTACCCGAGTAGTCATGGTAGGAAACTAGAAGCTCATTTTGTTTCTTTCAAGTCGTGGGCTCAAGTATCGCTAAAGATCTGCCGTGTAGGGGAAATCAATGCTATATTTATAATCAAAATGTCAATATATAGTATAGACTTATCAGGCACCATATTGTGTTCAAAGTAAAACGGGCACAATTCATGTGACGTCATAGTCACATGATAATGATAACCACGTGTTTTTAGCAAATCAATTCAAAAATTCATACGACGTCATAGTCACACGATAAAATCAATCATGTGTTTCCAGCTAATTAATTCATGCACTTCGTTGTTGCCATTTTTTGATCTTTTCAGAAACTTTCTTTTAAAAAGTACGAATTTGTCATCAATAATAACGCATATATGCAAACAAAATGTATTTTATTTAAAAGTACATGCGTAAAATAATTTTTTTTTTAAATTTTAAAATCTTTTGAAGAAATTTTTCTTATAACATGGGAACATCTTTACCCAATTGCGAAATTCGAAATTTATCTAATTTTTACAAATAGAACAGCAAGTATATTTAGTTGAATGTCTGTTTAGAATTCAATGGAGAACACGTGTTTGACTGTATCATGTGACCGTCATGAATTGAGCCCATTGGCCTCTCAATGTTGACCACTTCTGTAGATTGCATGTTGTTCGCTTGGATTGTGTCTGTCGAAGTTAACTTACTATTAATTTAATCTGTATAAATTGACCCGATTACATTCACCTGTATGAGAGAGGAGGATGGAAGTTTCGTTATTTAATAGTGTTGTTTACTTATTTTTTTACTGTAGGAGTATGTATTATACCTAACATCCTATTGCTTATCGAATGTTGGTGGAGCTTTTCCCCTTAAAAGAATTTGTACAAAATATAAGCACTTCAAAAGTTACTGAAAAAATGTTCAGAATATAACAATTTAAAAGATTTAATAGCTTAAAAAATTATTCTCTATTCTGTATTAAAGACATAAATTAGATTAACATGTCGCACACCTGATAATGCAGGTAAAGTCCTAGGAAATAAAATAATCTTTAAGTAAATAGTATAGTGAGAATGTGTGTGTTTGTACGACTACATGAATTTAGATCTTTTTTCCACTTACTCCATAGATAAATACAAAAATAAAACTAAATTTTTTAAAGGGGAAAAATAATTAAATGAGAAGAAATAGCAAACGCATAAATTTTAAATTATTTTCTATGTGGAAATTTGCTATGTGATGATATAACGTGTTCACTAGAAAATTATGTTTGAAAAAAAATTACACAACGAATAGGAGGCGTATGTTATTCGAGTAGTGTGTTAGTCTTTTGTATCTCAATGCTGTGAAGTAGTTTAGCTTAGATATAGATATTTTTAACTTATGGAAATATTTTTTGCCCTTTGAAAACGACTTTTCCTTTCTACCCATGAAAATTTACGAGTGAGATTTGGAACGTTCTTTATTATAGTGGAACTTACATTGTAAAAATTGAGCTGGGATAATTGATGACGAGAACATGTAGTTTCAAGGCATCATATTCTTTATTCATTCAAAAGAGCCTGCTTATTTAGCAAACTGTGACGTAAATGAAATGCATTTGCGTCAATAATTTGCATACGACTCTCTTATTTTTATTGATTGGAGGCTTTTGAATCATCGCTATTAATAGATTAAAATCTCTTGTTTTACGTCAATTATAATTCTTACAAAGATGGAGAGTCACCGAAGATTATATTCAGTACTATAATAGAATGACGTTACGGTTATCATTAGATGAAGCATTAGAAATACGTTTAATTTTTAGAAAAAGATGAATATATTATTATTGGAAAAGAATCAATTTTCTTTATTTTTACGAAAATGAGTTGTTCAAGGAGTCCAAGAACAATTTAATAAAAAAAATAGTACTCATGTTAGAAATTTATGAAAAAAAAGTATTGATAAGCATAAATTATTCCATTAATAAAAATAAATTATTTACTTTTATTATTAACATATTTTTTAACTTATGCAAAACATTTAAGTTGATGTCTAAAGAAAAAGGATTTATACTTTTTTTATTCATTGAAAAGTTCTTAATCCTAATTATATATAGCTGTAAAATGAGCAAATAAATAAGAGAAACAGTCTATGAAGAAAATAATTCCTACTCTAAAGCAAAAAAAATCCTCATTTAAATCTAAGTCAAATAAATATGTTACTACAAAAGCTAAAAGTGGTGTTGTTCAAGGTGTAAGATATTTAAGAACAAATAAATATATATTTGTCCGTGATTAATGTTTAAAAAAAGCAATGTATTTTAAAATATCACATATCGAATAATTTAACGAATATAATAGTACTAATTCGAATAATTAAAAGCCATTTGAACTAATTTGTTATCGGTATGCTATTCGGTTTTGGCGGGATTTTGAAATCGTTCCAAATAGGTCTTTGGCGGCCAGTTGAATGTTATCGTACAGAAATGTTAGCGTCACAAACCCTTGCAAAAATTTACTGCTTTTACTTTTATTAGGATTCTGATTTATAATAAACTTGTTAGAATTTCAACGAACAAGTTAAGCATTTAGTGTAAAACTATGAAATAACACATTCTAAATTATCTGTAAAAGGGCTTTAGAAAATTCTATTGAAGTCTAAGAATTTTGGTGTATTTTTGATGTGTAATTAACAATTATATCGAAAAAAAAGATTTAACAAACAATGGGAAATACATTCATGAAAAATCTCTTGCATTAACAGATCATTGAAATGAACTTCAACACCATGAGAAATAACTTCAATAATAACTTCAAAACTCCTGGAAAGTTTTAAATGTGTAGTGAAGTATCATCCATATTAAATACAAAATGCGCACAGTAAAAGAACAATAACTAAATCTTTTGCTCACTCACATAATTTGCATTATTTCTTTTGTTGACTACGTTACTTATATTTCTAGAATTCTCTCTCTCTCTCTCTCTTTTATGAAATAAAAATTCCAAATAAAATAAATATTTTCAAAATATCCTTTACATTTTTTTTCTGTATCTTATTAAAACAGATCGGTTTTAAGATATAATTACAATTGATGAATGTTCGGCACCTAGCCTCGCCATCAATTTGTCATCGATGTCCCCAAACAAGTTTGGTGCCTAACATCTTGTTTTAATTATCTTTTGAATTTATTATGCGACTTGTCGAAAGATGATGCATTATCAACAAATAATATTTTTCTTTTTAACTACAAATTTATGCAAATTCATTACTTTCCTGTTTTATAGCTATTTTTAGCTTAATGTATGCTAGAAGGGGACTTTTACAACAACAAAAACTATATGTTCTTTCATTTTTTTCCCTTTGAAAATAAGTAAAAATCGCAATATTATTTAGTTCATTTTTTAACATATGTAAATTATCTTACCAATGAGAATTGATGCGGATTCCGGAATATTTTCTAATTATTTATTTCTGACCGATTTGAAGATATAACTCAAAGAATCAAATCGCTTCGTAATTGCGAATCCCTTCAAATGACGAGGTCCACACTAGAGTAACACCCCACTTTAAGTACTCTTGCCATATTTTTCATGATTTGTGAGCCTGCATGCTGTTTTTCCAACCCATTGAACACATATGCTACACTTGTGATATATAAATTGAATCAACAAATCTTATTCAAATGTACGAATATTTTATTTTTTCTTTTGTTTGCAAATCTTTGGAATTAAATAAATAATTCATTTTTACTGTAACTTATTACGTTTTTGTAATGTGAAATCTTTTTCTATATAATTCAAAAAAATGTCTATTAAACTTAAAGATTTATAGAAATTAATATCGACAAAAACATTAGTTGGTAATAAAACATTTTTTATTTGCTGTAATTTAAATTAATTAATCAAAAGGTGAAATATGGTAAAAATTTTAACGAATATAATTATACCTTTTTTTCTACATATAATATCATTTTAAAACCATCTCTAATTCATATTCAAACTAATCCCTAATGAAACCCTGTTTACAGATAAATTTATTATTCTTCAATTAATGTAATTATTAATATCAAATATTTTTAACGAATAATGAAAACTCCAGCCATCCTCTTTTATCCCCCCCACTGTGTTATTGTAATGAGCCCTAAATCAAATTTTTGAATGTATACATGACTTTTTAACCGAAATATGGTACAAAAAATTTAATATAAATCTCTTTCAGCTTTTTAGAACTAATTTCTCTTACAGAAGCCACCATCTTATTCTTAAAAATATGAATATCGTTTTTCGAGTTTTTTCATACACTTATCAAGTTGTTTTTTACTAGGACATGCGTTGTTGTTAAAAGGAAACAAAATTTAATTGCACAATAGATCCTCAAAGCAAAACTAATTAATTGTTGAGAGGGGGGGGGAAATGAAACATTTTCGTCTAAGACTTTTTATTTCACTTTTAATTTATGCTTTAACCGTTTTCAATAATTTAGATTTGAAGATAATATTGTTTCCTGGCGTACACAAAGGTGAAGTTTGGGAATTCACTCCCTCCCCATAGACAAAGAAATTATTTTTACCAAAGAGTTTACGTCTCGAAGCTTTCATCAACGTGTTTTTTAGAATGTAGTCCCCCCCATAAGAGATATCTATGTACGCTACTGATACAGAAATACCCCAAACTTACGTGATGTGTGGGGCTGAGGTATAACCGCGTAAATCGAGACATAATTTCACATATAAATACATATAAATTATTAATAGTTGGAGCCAGAAACGAAAGAAAATAGCAATTTATAAAAAAAAAATGTTTAATGAAATCTTAGATAAAACAAATACAAAATCGCAAACCGAAGTTATTTTGATGTAGAAGGTTTCATAAAATCTAGCAAGTATTTTGCCGTCTCAAAGATTTTTTTGCTAGCTCAGAATTTCTTCGTAGCATGCTAATAATTTTTTTAGTTCCTTGTTTTGTTGAAAAAATATGTTCTTTGTTCAAATATGTATTTTCTAAAACTTGTAAGCCTTTTTCAATTAAACTGAGGCCTTCTGCCAAATTACCAATTGTCATTCGATCTTCTGATTGAACTGGGTCTAAGGATTCAAATTTTTCAATGTCTTATTCTTGCTCGTGCATGTCTATGAGCTCATCAGTTGTCAACTCTTAATTGTGGGAATCCAGCAGCTCTTCACAATACACTTCTAAATTTATTTGCGAATTTATTATAGTAACTTCTTCAATCAAATTACCGATTTCCTCAGGGTCTGGCACTGATTCCGCCTGAGTTTCAGTGATAAAAAAAGGACGAATAGACGAGATTTGAAAATCGCGTAACTCCGAATTTGCCTAAGCCGGGGTAGCGTAAGTCGAGGTATTGTAACGGCGTGGCACATAGTACACTAGGAGGCTTGACACATAGCACACGATAGACTAGAAAGAGGGCGCTGCTGTGAACTGTTTTTGGCCTTTGAGCGGGAAGGAGAGAAGAAGCAGAGTCTGGAACGAAAAATGGACGAAGCTGCCTGTAGTTCCGTTGTGACTTTTAATTGTAAATGAAATTATTAATATAGTGATGTGTTTTGAAGGAAATAAATAAAACGGTAAATCCGGTTAATTAGAGCTTATTAATTCAACTACAAGACGATGTTACAGTATTACACTGTATTGTTATAAATTGAAGGACATAATTAAATTTTTTTTCTTGCCAAACTGGAACACAACTAAAATAGATTCTGAGAAAAATCTCAAATACACAAAGTTTTTAATGAGTTTTACTCATCACCCCTCTTTTAGTATTCACAGCACGACATTTCAGCTCCACTTACTTCACCAACGGTAATTTCCTCAACAAGACCGATAGGATCGGATTGCTATCCTAATCTTCACCAGATCTAATCTCGGAGAAGATGACTTAGCGGATTAAGGAATGACCCCAAAACTTTTCGGGTTTTCCTGATTCTGAAGGTTCAAACCGCAAGTCGGGTCAGATGGTAGAGATCTCACATACGAGATCTTTTCATTTTCTTCATTTGCAAAATCGGAAACCTCACCCTAAGAAAGTTGCCAAGGTTAACTACTTGAGGGCTTTTCCTGTAGGCCTACTTTGAGAGAAAGGTACTATTAGACACATTTTATTTATTCCTTTATTTTTTTCTTAGAGATTCGATAACCAGGTGTGGGCTTTTATTTCCGGCTTGAAATATACGTTCAAGGTACTTAATAGCCTTCAGAATTGCTTTGAGAAAGTAGTATTAGAGAGCCGGATTATTACGAGGGCTAGTTTGCTTACAGAAGGCCTTCGAGTTTTTGTTTATTTTAGGGCGATAATACAAATGCAAATATTTTAGCATGTTTATGTAAGCATAAGAGAGAGAAAGATGAGTTAATGTTTTGAATCTTCATGGAAAAAAATTTCAAGGGCAATTTAAATGAAAGGCATATATAAATAATGACTATGCAAGTTTCTATTTACATTTTTAACCATTTCAGTTGTATGGGGTTTTCCCTTTTGTTTTTATTACTTTTGATACTTTTAGAATTTTTAAGACTTTATATGTTTTGAATCATTTTTTAAAAATTTTAGTTTTGTTTGCGCATTAATACGTAAATACTAACCCAATAAGCTAGTTAAGAACTGAAATAGGATTCATGTAATGCATATATAAAAAAATTGTGTTTTCCGAGTCATGCATCCAGATGAGAGATTATCAATTATTTCTTTACGTATGTAATTTATCGGATTAATATGTAGTCTTGGAAATCATTGCGTGTTACATTTTTTGATAATTATTTTTAAAAGTATTCTATTTCATGTGATTTTTACAAATAATAATGCATTCCTGTTTTTAATTTTCTGCTTAATTATTTAATTTGGCATATAAAATATATTTTTAATTGCCATTCCATTAAGATCTATTAATGTATACATATAATAATTACTACTAAAAGCTATTTGGAGATAATCGTTTAGGTAAGCTATACGATACAAAAATAACAAGAATAAGAGAAATATAAGAACAAAATTTAGTTCACATTTAATAGTATTTTAAGATGTTTCACAATCTTAACCTTCTTCTCATGCACACTAACTCAAAAATCATTTCAGTTATATGTTAAAACTTGAAAAGAAATTGTATAATTATCTCATTAGTACAATTTTACGGTAAGAATTTTATTTAGAAAGAAATTCTATAATGGAATAAATCAAATAAGTAATTCTTAAGCAGTAATCAGTAAAAAACAATTGTAAACTAATATTATTGCTTCCAAAATGGTTATAAGTTACCTATAAACACAAGAGCTCCTTACAATCCTGCAAAATAGTTCTTAAAATTGCTTCTACGTTGAATAAAAGTCAAATTATAGAGGTTAAAAATTATAGGAAAAGGAGAAAATCAGTAAAGAAAAAAATACACAGGTTTTAGAATATATTGATCGAATAAATGCAAATAATTTTTAGAAGTTTTTCCGTTTCATATAATGAATTCGAATCTAATTTATAGTGTATGAAGATAATAGTTAGAACACAAAAGCGAGAATTAGGAGTTTAAATACAAATGATTATAGAATTATTACTGCACTCGCACCATTTATTTGAAACGGATCAAAAATTGTTTAATAGAATTACAATAAAATCAAACGAATATTTATCTACCTAATAAGAAAATTTTCTTAAAAAATAAAATAAATACATTGCAAGAGATATGAGGTGCTCTTGCTGAAGGAATTAATTTTTCACGCAATAAAAAAAGATCCATTTCAATCTGATAAAAAGATTTAAGGATTTATTTATAAAAATATTTTAAAATTCTTATCTATTTACTGATATATAGCTCTTTAGCTCATATTTTCTTCAAAAACGGTATTTCAAAACTATAGTTTCTCAATATTTCGAACATTTTCATATTCCAAGTTTCACTTTAGCTTCCGATTTGTTTCTTGAGTATCTAAATATACGCTTTCCTCAAAGGAAACGATTCCGATTCTAAACAAATGTATATTTTTGATGTTTTCTATGTCAATTGATGCTTTTCGAATGTCCTTTTCCAAAACAAACAGAAAAAATACAAACAATAGAAGACTGAAACCAAATGAGAGAGCATCGTGTTCTGTCTTGTTGCCAAAACTAATTTGAACATTCTCTAATGTGTCGTTGCCTTCCAGCAATTTCTAGTTCACCGTTTGGAAACAGCTTCACACCGCTTGGTTGCACTTGAATAATCTTCTGGGAGACAAAAAAAATTGCAATGATGGAGCTCAGTAGCCAGAAGGTCAGTTTCTATATCACAGTTTGGGAATATTACTCTAGTTGTTTGGTTTCGATAGCCATTGTATGGGATCAATTTTTTACTTATTTTTAATCTTCTGTTCTGGATATTCAGGGCCTGTTATGATTCCATTCACAGAAAGCTGGTATTGTGTTATTTATGACTTGACAATCAGTGTTTTTATGTCTATTTCATGCACAATTTAAAAACTGTGACAGTACATATTTGTCATTGTTACAGCAAATATGTTTAATAATAACACTCTTACACACAAAGTAATTGTTGATACATCTTTTTCCCTAGAATTTTAATTGTGGAACCATAGAAAGATATTCACAAAACTCAACTTCTTTAATTGATAAGCATGAAAGATGCTCTCAATAAAATGATTTAGAATTTTCAATTCCCCTTTAAAAATTCAGTTGTTACAAATATGTGTCTCTTCATAAATTTATAGGCTGAGAAATTTTTTAGACTTGTAAAAGACCTTCAAAGTTTAGCTTCTACTTATAGGTGGATTGTCTTTTCCAACCGATTTTCCCACTTCGACATACATAGCCAAAATGTATGACATTAAACTCAATGGATGAATAACTTCACACACCCTCACATTCATAAATAAATAAATATATATATATATATATATATATATATATATATATATATATATATATATATATATATATATATATATATATATGTCAGGTTTGAAAAGTTTAGGTTCAAAATTAAGGAAGTAATAAATGAAAATAGAGCGAACTCTTTACCATCGCGTAAGGATTTATGAGTAAACAAGCCTGTTAAAAGGAGCAACGAGCGCTGACGAAGGCGACTCTAATTCATCTGATAAATTCCTATCTCGTTAACAGGACCTTCCAAGTCCGCGTTAATGACACCCTTTCTAGTTCTCTTAGTATTAAATATGGAGTCCCTCAAGGGAGCTTACTTGGGCCCTTACTATTCAATATTTATATTAATGACATTCCTACTCACCCTCAAACCTCCACTAACATCTATGCTGATGACACTGTCACCCTTGCAACTTATAAAAATCATAACACAATCACAATTGCACTCAATAACCACCTTAAACTTCTAGAAACCTTTTTCGACACCTGGAAAATCAAAATTAATATTGACAAAACAATAGCGGTTCTCTTTACAAACAGGAAAACACAACCAACACCTCCTACCCTATACTCCACACAACTCCAATGGTCTCAGAGCACAAAATACTTAGGATTGACTCTAGATAAAAAACTCACTTGGAAACAACATATAATACAAACGCGAGATAAATTCCGGAGAGCTCAAAGAGCTATCTTCCCCTTAATTGGCCGGAATTCTGAATTAAATCTATACAATAAGTTGCTTCTCTACACTGCCGTTCTACGTCCAATTTTGACTTATGGATCACCTGTGTGGGGCTATGCCGCAAATTCTAATATTAAAATACTCGAAGTTGCTCAGAACTCATTAATAAGAAATATAGTTAAAGCTAATAGATATGCCAGAAATAGTAAAATTTACGAAGATATTAAAATAATTCCTTTCAAAGCCTACATTCAAAAACTGGCAATCTCCTTTTTTAATATATATATATATATATATATATACATATACATATATGTAGTCTAAGAAATTTCTATTAGGTTTCTGTTGACATCTAATTTTCTACGTCTAATTATAATTCATCTAATTCTAATTCTAAAAGTACGGATTATTCTTTTAAATCGCGTTATTTTATTCTTTTTATAGCTTAAGGTTTTCATATTTTGCTATTACCATATGTTAAATTAAATCAAAAATTCATGGTTTGGTAGGATTTGTCTGAAATAAGTGTCTGAACAGTTTCTAAAAACATGCATAGAGTTGAAAAATAAAACTGAACTGCTTAAGACTATCGTGTAAAATAAACTTCGAATTTTTTTAGAAAACAATTTGAATGACATGGCTAAATTTAAGAGGATTTTGTCCTATTTTTCTTTGAAAATTATTAAAAAAATCGTAAATTATTTTTGTATGAAGAAAGTGATTCAAATAAAAAAAATTAATATATTAATTACTTTGGAATAATTAGGAAAATGTTCACTTTTTTATTTATATGTGATTTCATTCATTTTTAAAAAGCTACACAAATAACAACAACACTTCTATATCCTGACCATTCCTATTCGTTGTCCAGTTTACAATGGTTGATTATGAACATAAAAATTTCTTGCTGTGGAAGGAAATTTTTTAGCATTATACCTTTCCCTTAATCGTGTTCGCTTTCCCAAATTAATTTAATGAACTGATTTTTAACATGCCAATTATTATTATTTTTTAATGTGAGAGAATCTTTCTTAACTATTTTTACATTTGTTTTATATTTTAAACAATATTATTTTTATTTTAATTGTGTTTTTATTTGTTTTGTAAGAAAAAATATTGCAATATAATTCTTTTTCTTATTTTTCGAAATAAAATAACTTATAAAATACATCGTTATGATTTTTCAGCAACAATATAGTTATAATAACTTAATAATTATTGAAGTTATTTTAAACTTTTTGTCAAGTTTTTTTTTAAAAAGCTTGTTTTATATATTATTAAGTAAGTAAATTTATATATATTATTTTTTTAAAAATTTATAAAGTCTGGATAATGAATTTCTATTTTAGGCATAAATCTATGAAATAAAATTCCTCAAAAATCTACATTTTAAAGTATATGACTACTTTCGGAACCGTAATTTTGCAAGTACGCATAAATAGAAAATGTTTTTGATATTCAGTGTCAGTTGAATTAGAATATACATATAAAATCGTTTTAAGAACAGTTTTGCAATACAAATTTATTTAAACACAATTTTTTGGCGAAAAATGAAGCAAAATTTCATTTTATAAAACATTTTTTCAATTCCCTCTATTATAGATCACGCTCTATATATATTTATTTATTTATCTTCATGGAATTTTCAATCGTTAATAAAATACGTTTTAAAGCGCTCAAATGAGCTGAAATTTTATATATATGATTATTTTGGATGACAATACAGTAATGTAATTATAATTAATAAAAACTAATTGATTAAAACTAATTATTCAAGGAATCACAAATACAGCCACGTTAGCATTATTTTTGGCAACTTGTGTCAAAACATGAAAAGGTTTTTTTCTTACATTTTAAAGCGTTCGTATGAGCTGCAATTTTCCATACACTATTGTTTTGGGTAAAAATACGATAATTTAATTACAATGAATTAAAATTAATTGACTGAAACTAATTATTTAAAGAATTACAAATATACAGCCACGTTGGTTTCATTTTTAGCGACTTGGGTCAAAACTTTTAAAGATTTTTTCTCACGTTTTAAGGCATTCAGTTGAACAGAAATTTTATATACACGATTGCTTTTGATGACAATACGATATCTTAAAGTTAATTAATAAAAATTAATTACCACTTAATGTTGTGATTTTGTCATATGTAAATACATATTTATATTAATTGTAACTTTTTAATAAAAAGTAGCTAAAATTAAATTTTTCTTTGTTGATATAAATAGGAATTGATTAAAATTTTCTTTATATTACTTGTTTTTTAAGGAAAATGCTTCTGTAATAATATTTTACGTATATAAAGCCAGGGTTTCGAACTGAAACTGAACCAAAAACCGGAAAAACCGTTATTTTGGTCGGAATGAAAACCGGAACCCAACCAAAAAAAAGTACCGGTTTATTTCGGTTCGATATATCTTCATTCATTTTGTTTCTGTAACCTTCATAAATAGTTTCTACTTTAGTGACAACTGTGTAATTATCATCATTAAAGGTACATTGCTTCTTGATTTACTGTTTTAATGTTTGCTAGAACTTTTCTGCTTGATTTTCGGAGGAAAATTCTTGTATAAGGCAACTTTAATTTATTTAAATGAACTGGATGATTTTTTAAGAAAAATTATCATATTGTGTACCAATTAAAAAAATATAAAAATCCTCTAAATTTTGATAGAATTGCATTTTTTGTTTAAGATAGAATTATGTATGTAGTACAAATAATATACATAAAATCAAATTACTCATTCGGAACTGAACCAAAAACTCTTAATTTTGGAGGAACGAAAACCGGATATATCTTTTGGTTGAACCGGAACGAAAAAATTATGGTTCGAAATCCTGTCTATAGCTGGACCTTTTGTACAACAGAACTTGATCTACGATCTTTGAGATACATAATTTAGAAGTGGATTTATTCATATATATTTTAGTACGTATGTCAGTAGATAAATTTTTATAAAAACACCAATTATTTTTTAATTGATATTAATTATGTAAATAATGTTAATATTTCCAGTGACACTAAATATAAAAAAAATCAATGGTTTATATATTTTTGCTAAATTACAGTTCCGAACATAGTCAGTAACACGAAATAAATCTCAAAAGTAAATGATTTTAAATTATTTATTAAGTATTCCTTATTATAGTTCAATTAATCATTATTAAATGAATGTGATTGGCATTTATTATTCACGATAAATTATTTGACTAATTAATATCAAAATTCAGATTCGGTGTATATGCTGCACGTAAAGTCTGCCTAAATTCTCTTCAGAAATATTTCTATACATATATTCTTAAATAAAAAAATCACCTGAACACGATTAATATATAATAAGGACGAGGTTAATGCGATATATATATGTCTTAATTTAAAAAAATATTTACATTAATTAAATGCACGTTGTTTATTTTATTATTAAGAAATATACAAAATGGCAAGTGAAGTTACATAATTACCCTGTGTTAAAGATGCTAAGCACAATACTTAAGAATCATGTGATGCAATAAATTGTTTTGGAGTTGCTTTGTGTTTTGGATATTTATCAGATATATATGGCTTTGACGCATTTCAGCATCCCTTTTGAAAGAAGATGAATTTATTAATGATAGTAAGGACTCTTTTTCAAAGTTAAAACACGCGAAACAAATAAGGACTGTAAATCCAGGGCTCTTTCTACCCCAAGGTCATCTTGAGATATTTTTTTTCTGGGGATTAAGACTATCATATAAATTCAAAATGTTTTATTACCATGGATTTAAGATGAAATCCACAGGTTAAAGTTCGCTCTTATATAAGTAATAAGCACTTGTCCATGGACTTCGTTGTGATTTATAGAGAAGCGAATAATATAATCATTTTTAAAACATCTTTTTCTCTGAGACTGAACAGTTAGAATTCGAAAGTCTTCCTTTTATTGGTACTTTAAAAAAGGAACTTCGCGGCCAGGGTGGAAAATTTTATAAATAGTGTATCTGTAGCTGATTTGAGTAGTGAGAGTTAAATCCTGAAGGCATTAAGTATTCAGGCACAAGAAAGGGTTAATTTGTGAAAAACTATTTTTTGATTGAAAAAATATTAATTAATCTGTAATATTAGAAAAACATATTTAAATTGGGCGATGATTCACACAATCGTCAAGTGTATTTCTCGAATGAAAAGATTTAGCATTTTTCAATGGGCTCCATTTATGAGGGTCACGTGATAAAAGACAAACACGTGTTCTGCATTGAATTCAAAACAGACATTAAGCTAATTGTACATGTTGTTCCATTTGTAAAACTTTTTAAATAAAATGCATTTTGTATACTTAAGCGTGTTATTATTGTTGATAAATTGGTACTTTTTAAGAGGAAATTTCTGCAAAGTTGGCAACAACGAAGCGAATGAGCAGATTAGCTGAAAACTCATTATTGCTTTTATCGTGTTACTGTGACGTCACATGAGTTTTTGAACTATTTGTCTAGATACATACGGCCATCATTATCATGTGACTGTGACGTCACATGCATTTAGCCCATTGATCGTCAGTTTGAATACTTTTATTTTTCTTGGATTTATTATCATTATTTTATTTAATACTAGCTGCATGGCCCGGCTTTGCACGGGCTTTCTCTTTCCTTCATGACGCCAGCAATTATGTGTGTGTTTGTACGCGCGCAATGTGAGTGATTTCTAAAATTATTTCATTAAATTTCCCTTTTTCGAAATTTGTGTGTGTGTGTGTGTGTGTTCCATATATTTTCGATTTAAGACAGGTTTTTTCCCCTCTCTCTAGCCCGGCATAACACGGTTTTTTTAGTGTAAAATTACTGTTTCCTCTTCCCCTCCCCCTCACAGATAAAATATAGCTTCAAATTTCGATCTATGACTTTTAAAAAACAATATTGCATTAGTTAAAAAATTATTAATGTGAAGCAATAAAAAGAAAACGATTCTTTAGTTAGCTTAAAAATGTCTCTGAAATGTATTATTATCCAAAATAATAGACAATGTACTTTTTTAATTAACAAATAATTAATTTAGTAATGAATTAATAGAAAAACTTTTAAAACACTCACACACACATATATATATATATATATATATATATATATATATATAAAAGTTATAAAAAACAGTATGGGGGGAAGCGTAGATATATATTTACATGTACTGAAAAAAAACAATCAAAAAGAAAAAAAAAACTAAATGATAAAAAACATTCTGATATTTTATTTTAATTTCATAGTTTTCCTTCCACTGTCAAAGTTACAAATTTTGTGTAATGAACGCTTAAAATAGTGTAAATAATTTATATCAGGAAGTGTAATACATTAATATTACTTTTTGTTGTATTTATTGTATGTTAAAATCTTGCCACCACCTTTCCCTTCGAAATCTAGTTTTATTATGAAATACAAATAGTGGCAACACTGATGAACGGAATCAATGAAAAGCGAAAGCGCACTGTGGAATGGAGAAGACAAAACAGAAGGGATAAAAAAGATAGATGAATGCTGTCACGGGCTTTTTTGCAAATGGCAGAATTTTTTCCTACTTTCTTGACAATTGTCGTTATATTTTGAAAACTTCTCACAATAACTCTATAAATTATAGTCTATGTGTTATTCTGATGTATAAACTATATTACTGTAAAGTTTCATTAAAATCCATTCAGTTGTTTGTGCGTGAAAGACCCACAAATATACTCACAAACTTTCACATTTATAATATATATTAGATTCGGTCGGATTTTTTACTATCGTTGTACTTTTAAGCTGCGCATAGGCTTATGGCAAATGGACGTTGGAATTCTAAATCTTGGTCAAATGGTGAAGTCAACACATGAGCTTATCAAATCCAAAATGCTTTAAAAAAGATTTTTCAATCAATGAGAAGAAAAGACAGGCTTATATTAGTTTCATTAATGCCACCATATCTTTTCCAATGCCTACAAAATTTTGGATTTGTATAATCTTTCACTTTTTTTTCTATACTTGAGACCTGTTCGGTGAATGAGACACACAATTAAATCCCTATGCAACCAATGAAACTTGAATATCATATTAAATTTTCAGTTTGTTTCTACAATAAAATTATAAAAAAATTAAAATAAAACTAAAAATTGGCATCAACCATTTAAGATATATTCGAAACCATGTTTTTCTTTCCAACTATAAATTATTACTAGTATAAAAATTCTTTTATTCCTATTAATTTTGAATATTTTATACACTATTTTTCTGTTTGTTGTTTAAAAAACCAAGAGGTTTATCGGTGGAAATAACTAATTTCAGCTGTTTTCAAAATGAACATACAATTCAAACTCCTTTGAATAACTTGTTAAATTATATTTAATGATAAAATAAAATATCATTATTACTTCTATTAATTAAATTACTAATTTTTAAACTGTTCTATTAGTACTAATTAGTTGTTAATTATACCTTAAAGACTGTCTATTTAATTATCATCTAGTTGGCTTATTATTCAATTAAAATATTTGGTATTTTTCCATTTCGCAGGCCAAAATCTCTCCAAGCAGGTGTTATTGGCGACAAACACATAAAAAAAAATCTTATAAATGTTTGCTCTCATCTTTTTTTCATCCATTTTTGATATATAATGAAAAAAAAAAACGTTATTGATAAAAAAAAACGACTTGTTTTGCAATATGAATATGGTGGTAAAAGGTTACCAGCGGGAATATTCCTTTAAGCTTCAGTTGTACCATTTTGACGACTTTATCACCAGCGTCGGAGAAACAGAAAAGTACCAAAAATTCATAAGGAGTAATTCCTTTTTCCAACAATTTTGAGCGACAAAAGAATAGAAAAATTATTTTACAAGTTGCTCTATGGAAGAAAATTCCTTTTCAAAATCCAAAATACTATTTAATATCCAGATAAGGAATATTTAAAAATAAAAATTAATTAAAAATTTACATCCAAAATAAAAGTATATTTAAAATACTTCATAGCTATGAATTCTGTTTATTATTTGTACACAATAATCATATTTAGAGTCTTGTAAGTATTTTTTCCCAATAGATATTGCCCTTTCTGCTATTTTTAAATAAGGGAAAAAGCATAAAAGCAATTCTGCGCACCATCGAACTAGAATAAAATCACGAAAAATATTTCTTCGTTTTTTTTTTTTGCGTAAAAAAAGTATGTCAGAGAATTCGCTAAAAAATATGAGGAAAGGAAAAACGCTACTTTTGTTGAGATGGCTCTTTCCGAAGAAATGATTAAATGTCACTAATTTGACAAAATCTTCAATTCAGGTGGAGAAATGATTTAAAAATTTGAAAAAAAAAGCATACGTATATTCAAAAATAACATCGAATTTCCCGATCTAGTGAACTGGAATTGAATAGTTGCAAAACCGTTAAAGGATAAAGAAATGTTTTGAATAGTATTTTGAGTTGACAGTTTCAGGAAATATTCCTTCAAGAAAAAACAAACGATCACAGAGAGGAATTTAAAGTTTCAAGGTGAGGGGTTACATGAAAATACCTCAAAAATTTATTTAAAAAAAATTGAATATTCTTTAAAAGCTAGACAAAATTTTTTCAAATTTTTTTAGAATTTTTCACTTGTTTAATTTTTTCTGAAAATATTTTCATTTTTCACTTTTATTTCATTATCGGCTGTGTCGTAGGAAACGAAAAAAAATCGTATTTGCTTTCACAAATAATGAACTTATTTTAACCCTTAACTTCGCAATTTTTTAAATTTCTATGAAAAAATTATATCAGCTAGTTCTCAAGTAATATTAAAAGGGCAAAATATGAAAAAAAATTAAGCATTTTTAAATTGAATTTCAGTCATTTTTTTTGTTTGTTGCAGAAGTGCTACATTGCGCAGTAGTGCTGTAAATTACAAAACTTTTTTTTATATGAGGAATTTATTATTCATCATAAAATGTTTAAATTTCTTACCTGGTAATTTATTTCGTCAGTAAACAAGATGAAGCAAAAAATATAATGGATTCTTTTTATAGCAAAAACACAGTTCTTGAGGCATCAGAGATTTTATAATTGTTGTGATTTCTGGAAAAAATGTACTTCCATCTAGTGACAAAATTAGCATGTATTTCGTTGCAGTAATCTTTTTTTTCTTCAGTTAAGTGATTTGTAGGTAATTAAAAAATATTGAGTCTGTTAAATTAAAATAAATCATATGTTGCAGAAATGCAACAGTGCGAAGTTAAGGGTTAAAAGTATATCATGGTATAGGAAATTTTCTTTTTTTAAATGTCTTCTTCGATTAACTTATTTATTTTTTATAATAAGTCTTGGAGTCTGAAACCATTTTTTCAAAGTTTTGAGTAGAACAAATAAGTATATTGTATTTTAAAATCTTAAAGTGGAGTGCCAGCTCAATAGCCAACTTCATTATCCAATTGGCTTAAGTCATTGTCACATGATAACTGCAATCACGGGTTTCCAGCAAATCAATTCACGCGCTTCGTTTTTGCCAAATTTTGCTTTTTGTAGAAGCTTTTTTTAAAGTATATATAGGGTGTTTTTTTAGAGGTATAGAACTTTAAATTGCAATAAAACAACGATGTATTATTCGATTGACATGAATTTTTTTTATTCGAAGGATAATCTTGTGGCATTACATTCTAAATATGATCAAGCAAGGCGTAGATTCGTCGAATGGCCCCAAAACGAGATTGCCGTTGTTCCCGATTTTCATAAGAGAATTTTGTTTAGCGATGAAGCGCACTTCTGGTCGAATGGCTACGTCAACAAACAAAACTGCCGCATTTGGAGTGAAGCTAATCCAGAAGTGTATGTCGAAACACCGTTACATTCAGAAAAACGGACTGTTTGGTGCGCTTTTTGGGGTGGTGGAATCATTGGTCCGTACTTCTTCAAAACCGATGAAGGCCACAACGTTACAGTCAATGGTGATCGGTATAGAGCCATGATTACTAACTTTTTCATTCCTGAATTGAACAATCATGATCTCCAGGAGCTGTGGTTCCAACAAGACGGCGCAACATGTCACACAGCTCGTGCCACAATCGATTTTTTGAAAGACACGTTTGGTGACCGCCTAATTTCCCGTTTTGGACCTGTGAATTGGCCTCCAAGATCTTGTGATTTAACACCGCTAGACTACTTTCTGTGGAGCTATGTAAAGTCATTGGTCTATGCGGATAAGCCACAAACGCTTGACCATTTGGAAGACAACATTCGCCGTGTTATTGCCGATATACGGCCACAAATGTTGGAAAAAGTCATCGAAAATTGGACGTCCAGATTGAACTACATCCGAGCCAGCCGCGCCAGTCCTATGCCAGAAATCATATTTAAAATGTAATGCCACAAGATTATCTTTCGAATAAAAAAAATTCATATCAATCGAATGATACATCGTTGTTTTATTGCAATTTAAAGTTCTATACCTCTAAAAAAAACACCCTATATTTGTAAACAATAAGAATGCACACAGGTAAATTAAAGGCATATGATTTTAAAGAACATCCGTAAAATTCAGCGTGTGACGCACTCCTATGCTTTCAAGCTACAATTTTCAATTTTTAGGTATATTCGCCGTATAATGCGAGCCCCCTTTTTTTACGAAGAAACATAAAATGTACGTGCGCAATGCTCGTATGTTTTTAAATAATTTATTCGAGGTATTATTCCAAGTATTAGAAAAAAATAGTATATTTCTAGAAGTACAATCCCTTAAGTTCATGAGGAATATCATTTCTTTTAAATAAATAGTGTTTCGATTTATATAGAAGTCTAATTTTTTCTATGATCATTTTTTTATTTTTATTATTAAAATTCTCATTTTTATAACACGCTTCCCTAAATTTCGACCTTATTTTTGGTGTTAAAAGTGCGTGTTATACACCGGATTTTACGGTACATAATAAAAGTGCTTTTTTATTTTGGAAAACTTTTTGAAGAATCTTAAAACTTGAGCTTCTTTAACTTATTTTCAAATGTGAAATTGCGTCTTAATTTTACTAGTAGAACAGCAATTTAAGTCCAGTAACGGTTTTGAATTTAATCGAGAACACGTGATTGTATTAATCATGTGACCTCATGAATTGAGCCCACTGTGGGTTTCTAATATTACACTTATATGAAGTACTGCTTATCTTAAAAGTATTCCATCGGAATTTATTTTAACTCCTTCTAAATTGTGTCTCTTCGCAATTCGAATTAAAATGATAGAGTACTGAAAAAAAGGAAGTTACATTTAATGCATTACTGTACATTTAATGTATTTTTTTTATTTTTAACGAAAACGTGCTTTTACTATTTAGGAAAGCCACTACTACTTCTACTACGAAAGTCAGACAGCACTACTCTCGTTCAACTCTCATTCAATAATTGCTAAGTGTAGTTAAGGCAGTCGTCTTCAGAATTCTTTATTAGGGAAAAAACAAAATGGTTTTCTCTCCCCCCGCGAAGGGGATCAATCTCTGAGCATCTTCAAAGAGAATTGTAACAAGGAAGAGAAAAATTTAATTGATCATGAGAAATTTATTCGAAACGTGTAAGGAATTCTAAGGAAATTTGCTAAGTTCGTTGGCATTCGATATAAATATATTATGATTGTAAAAGGAAAAGTATTTTATGAAAATTGCAAAATTAAGAGTAGTTGGAAGATTATTTCGAAAGACATGAAATGCTAATAACTCCCCATTTAAAGAATTTTCTAGTAATAAATCTTACTGAGGAAATTATATCAATTTGAAATCTAAAAATTGTATGTAAGAGAAGCATGTTAAGTTGGAAATAAAAGCAGATTTTTAAATATATTTAAATATAATTCATAAAAATGTTTCCTAAGCACATTTAAAATACATTATTTGTCTCTTATATTTTGAATATTTTAAAAGGTATTTCATAAGAAAAACGATAATTCTGTACAAATGTTTAGAATAATTTCGAATACTTAAAACTTTTCAGGAAAATTTGCTGCTTAGATTTATTATCATAAACAAAGAACTGATGGTGAAAGGCATTTAAAATGTTTGTCTTTTATTTTTTTCTCTGATTGCGCAAATTTCACCAAATGTAAGAATTTCGTAAAATTTATAAATAAGACTGCAAAAATGCAACAAAACTTGAATGGGTAGCCCTCCTCCCTTTTTTTGCTTCAGAACTTTTTCCCTAATTGCAGCATCAGAGTACAAACAATAGCTTTCAAAAATAAAATAAAAATTGTTTTAAAAGTTATTTCAGCCTAAGATTATTATATTTATTATCTCCTTTTGTTACTTCCCTTCAAATCAATAAGAATAATTCATTAGTTTAAACAAAGGTACTTATAGAAAACAGGCAATGCAAATATTCTCGAACATTTTGAAAGAAACACTTTTAATGACATTATCAGACAGGTAAATAAAATATCAAACACAACTTCATACTTCATTTCCTGAACAATACTTTTACGATACGTCGTAGTAAAATGAAAAACTTTGTTTTCGCCAAATAAACTACAAATTTTTGTTTCTGTTGAATGTCCTCGAATTCTAGACACTGAATTTTTGAAGTTAAGAAAAAGCCATTGATTAAAAATAAAAAAAAGTCTTTCAGAATGTTCTACAAGATACAATCATACATGGAAAGAAATTCTGTTGACGTCAATGATAAATGGGCGTGTATATATTTAGCACTCAATTAGTCTATGATTTGTAAGTTATGCATAATTGTTGTAAAATAATGTCACATGCACAATCGTCTGATAATATTACGCAAAAATAGTTTTTCTCTTTTGAATGAATACTCAGATTGCACAATGCGAAGTACTTAGAGACTTGTAATGCCATATAAGGAAACATTATTTTGTTAAAGTTAGTAAATTTTTGACACATGATATACTTCTTTCAGTTGCGTGAAAAAATCGAGCAGAAAGAAATATAAGCAATTGTCAATTGGGCAACATGGTGCAGAGTAAAGATGATAAAACATTTATGTAAGGTTTTTCTATTTTGTGATACATTACACACATTCGAATTTTTCTTCTAAAACTTTTATTCAGTTCAAACAAATTTGGATTTTTTTATAATGTAAAAATAAAAAAAAAACCTTAAAAGCTGTTTTATAAGAAATAAAATAAAATAGTTTTAATACTGAAAATTTTCACTAAATTTTGAAAAAAAAAGAACTTTTTTAAAATTAAAATAGGAAAAAAGTTGTATCATCGAATAATTTCCCACCAAATTTCTTAAAATATTTTTGGTGGATTTTTAAAAATATTTTCTGAAATATCGCTTGGTAGCTATAATTATTTGATTGAAGTATTGGATTTATTTCAACCAGTTAATAATTTGTTATAAAATGTGACATTTAACTGTCACCGTAACTTCTAATAACAAATCATTCTATAGTTCGAGTTTTGCTTTTAAATTTGATTGCACGATCTGCATCTTGATACACTAATGTAAGCAGAATAAAAATCTGTGCCGTGAATACAGTTAATATGGATACCTGAATTAATGTAAAGAAGTTACATTAATTATAAAGAGCATCACGATATGAAATGATAAGCCCAACTTCTAAAACAATCATGGAAACATTCTAAATTCAAATTGAGAGTTTTTTCCTTAAATTTATAAATCGAAAAAATTTACTCTGTTTGCTTGAATTCAATAATAAGTAAACCATAGTGCTTTTTATTGCCAACACTTTTTAGAATTCCTTACAGAATAATTGCTTTTTCTAAACAACAGTATCAATTGTGCAAAAAATTGAGAAAGATACAAATAAAAGAAGACTATTCAATTAAACAAAAAAATACCTTAAAAAATTTATAACTCTAAGCAATTTTAAGTGAAAAGAAATATTAAAGTCTTAAATAGTCAGTTATATATCTTGCAAGGCAATCTTACAAAATATTTAAGTAAATTAGTATTGGAGCTATTGTGATGCAATCTTATGTGATAAAAAATATTTCAATACTATTGCGCACGTGTATATATAATGATATAGCAAGATCATATGTATATCAATGACATGTGTGTGTGGATATATTATATCTGATATTCTCTAAAATTTATCACCATTTCTTTTTAAAATGTCAAAAGCTAAATAAATGACATATAATTATTCTAAAATGTTTTGAGAAAACAGAAATGATAAGAATACTCACTTCCTTTTTGACTTTGAACGGAAACCTTGAATTTTGTCTAGTGACAAAATTGTTATATCTTATTTGAAATTTCTTTTGATTATTGTTATTTTTGAAACACTTATTTATTTATTTTTGATTTTTACACATTTATCAAAGATATTAATATCCTTATTTTTGTAATATCTGATAGACTGGGCATTACGTACATCAAAATTAAAAGAATTCAACACGTTCGGTAGTTGTTTCAATTCAGTTCATTTTAAGCAGATAGTTTGTGCAATTCTGTTTTTTCAACATAGATAAATACAGAAATTTTTTTTAAAGTAAATTTATTGGTTTTTTATAACTATATATAAAAGTTCACAGGAAGCATATAACATATATTTCTAGCTCTTTTTAAAACCTATTTAAAAGTTATTTCCATAAAAATCAAATTATATCAAGGCATTTTTCAAAAGTTCGAATTAATTAAACTTAGAGAGTCTGAGTAAAAGAAAGTCCTCGAAAATACTCAAATGCAGGAATATATGGCTGTCCGAAAGAAGAAATTCAACTCGAAACGAATAATCGACACGCTTTTTTCAATTGAAAAGGTTTTTTTTCTTTCACCAATTCCATTTTCTTTTTTGTGCCCCTTTTCTTTTACCCTTCTAATATTTTTTGCTTTGTTAACTTAAATAACACATAGTCATTAACTATTGTATAAAACTAAAACCAAGTCTTTCTTTAAATCTTTTCTCCTAAATTTGTCTTTTCTATTTTCTAACGAGAGGCGTGCTTCTATCGTTTCTTTTGCCCTGAATTGCAAATTGTTTAAAAATTATTGAAGTTGCTCTAAGGTCCATTTATAAAATAGTTTTGAGAAGCAAGTTATAATATTCACTATTTTTTATTAATGACATATAAAAGATTTGAGATTTAAATAAGTTTTGGTAATAAGTTAAATTTATAAACTTATTCATAAATTTTCTGAAAGAAAACATTTCAATAGAATAACCAAATACTTATAAATTGCATCCAAATTTTTACTTTGGATATTCCTTTGGACAACTTGCACACGGATTAAACTTATTTATCTATTCTTTCAGTTTAAAATAAAAAAAGAATTTTTATGAATACTTATGGAAGGGGATATATTCACATTTTATAACACTCCAAATTCATGACTGAAATTGAATTAAAGTAGTAAAAGTTTTTATTGAGTAAGAGTATGAGTAATAATATCAACACCATAAAATGTAGAGCAATACATTAAATGTTGTTACCATTTATATTTTTTCTTTTTATAAAAGTTCAATGATTTTATTTTATTTATACACACACACACAGATATATATATGTATGTATATATATATATATATATATATTAAAATTCAAAAGACTATATCAAAACGTATCTTACGTCTCATAAATAATAATAAAAAATTATTTATTAGTTCATTCACAAAATAAAGTTCAATTTTACGGCAAGTTCTCCCAAAGCAATTTCAAAGCGAACACTGTCAGATTTTAATGACATTATTTTTATTGTAACTTAATTTTTTAAATCAGCTAAAATTGAAAATTTTAACATTTCTTTAAAGTAAATTTGAAGAGGTTGTTTTTCACATTGAACGCCTTTTTGTTTTTATTTTTTAAACTATTCCCAATAATAACATCTGACCTTATATAAGCTACATTATTATGCATTTTTGTCTCATTTCATCCTATTAATATTAAAAGTTTATTTATTCTGAAAAGTAGCAAAATGGTTCGTGAGACATTTGTTCCCTAATGTAATATTCAGGAATAATGTGAATTAAATTTTATATATTCATAAAAGAATAATTTTTATATTAAATTTTTTTTCATGTAATGTTTTAAATTATTTCATTATGTAATCCTTTCCCCCGAATCAGGATGTCTAAGGAAGTGACGTGACATCGTATCAAAAGGGTATTTATTTGTCCTTTCAATTGTGATTTTGGCATTGTTTATACACAATGCCTACATTGAAATACAAATTTCAAGTAATAAGAATAGTTTTTGTTTCTTATTCAGTTTTGTCCTGCTTAATAATAAGTAGAATAAATTTTAAAATAAGCCCTGAATGAACTCTGAAAAGACGAATAATGAAAAAATAAATTATCACTTATTTTAATAAATATCAGTGGAGATTATGTGAAAAAAATTAAGGTGACTTCGTGAAGAACCGCGATTTTGAAAAAGCGTAAAAATGAACATTTTTTTTATATTTAGTGTCATTTAAATTTGAATATATATCGTAAAATCCGGCGTATAACGAGCACCTAAACTTTCAAGTTAATTTTTTTAATTTTTAGGTATATTCGTCGTATAACGCGCACCTCTTTTTTTTGCGAAGAAATATAAAATATTAGTATACATTTCTCTTATGTTTTGAAGTCATTTGAAGGTATTATCCCAGACTTTTGAAAAAATAGTATATTTCTAGAACAACTACAATTTTTTGTTTTAGTTCATAAGGTAAGTAATTCCTTTTAAATAAATAGTATTTCGATACATGTAGAAGTAAAAAAAAAATTTATGCTCATCTCTTTTGTTATTTTTACAGCTACTGTTTTTATACCCTGGGTATAACACGCACCCTTAAGTTTCGATCACATTTTTTGTGTTAAAAACACGCGTTATACTCCGAATTTTACGGAATACGTATAAAGTTGTTTTAAGAATATTATTAAGATAAAACATTATTTAAAAATGCATATTTTGGCAAAACATGAAGGAGAAAATTACATATTTTTAAAACATTTTCATGTGGTAAATGCTTCTTTAATAATAATTTGTTTGTAAACTCTAAGACACGAAGACGGCACAACTAAATAGGTCTTCTATGTTCCACCAATCGGTACACGAAGAAAGGGCAGGCCAAATCTTAAATGGATTGATAGTCTAGAAAAGATCTCCTAGTTTTGAGAGCTAAGAATTAGAAAACACTATCAGAAAGAAGGCTGGCCTGGAAAAGGCTTCGTGATAAGGCCAAGGCCCACCCTGGGCTGTCGAGCCACTGAGGAAGGAATGAAAATGCTAAGATCTCTCTACAGGGCCCGAACTAGGGCTTTTGAAGAATTCACATTATTTTCAGAGTTACAATCGATTGAAATAATAACCGGTGTTTTTCCTGATAAAAATTTTCTATTTTGATATATTAAAATATGAACAAATGCACTTTTAAAGCATATATATTTCAAAATTCCCAATTCAAGCTCTGTACGGAAAATTATATACAGGCAAAATATTATTACTACAGAAGCATTTTTCATAAAAGGAGAAGGTTTTGAATATATGTTATTTTTTTGCAAAAAAGAAAAAAAAATTCCCTTTTTAATTTCTT
The DNA here is from genome assembly GCA_019973935.1 of Trichonephila clavipes. Lineage (NCBI taxonomy): Eukaryota > Metazoa > Arthropoda > Arachnida > Araneae > Nephilidae > Trichonephila > Trichonephila clavipes. The sequence continues at coordinate 1,274,642 of BMAU01017843.1, forward strand.
TTTTTTTGCGATATTATTCTTGAAATAATTTGATTCTTGAATATTCTATTTCATGTGTGACACTAAATATCAAAACTTATTCACTTACCATAAAATCCGGCGTGTAACGCACACTTTTAACGCGAAAAATAAGATCGAAACTGAAGGGGGGCGTTATACGCCGGATATAAAAACGATAGATTTAAAAATAACAAAAGATATGAGAACAAATATTTTTCTTACTTCTACATGTATCGAAATAGCGTTTGTTCAAAAGAAAAAAACTTGCCTTATGAACTAAAAGAGTTGTAGTTCTAGAATTATACTATTTTTTCAAAAGTCTGGGATAATACATCGAATAAATGACTTCAAAACATAAGAGCAATGCATATTAATATTTCAGATTTCTTCTTAAAAATGGGGATGTGCGTTATATGGTGAATATACCTAAAAATGAAAAAAGTCAGTTTGAAAGTAAAGGTGCGCGTTATACGCCGGATTTTACGGCATATGCTTTTTCGAAATCACGGTTCCGAATATAGTCGGATACCTAAGCAACCCCCTAGTTAAACTTAATAAACGTGTTAAAATATTAGTTAACCCTTGCACAATTAATGTATAGAATTCGCGGGATTTTATCTATTGGACTTTAAAAACGTGTTTCTACTTCTCAAAAGTAAATGGGCCCATGAAACAAATCTACTTCAAACACGCGGATGTAAAAATCTAGTTCAAAACTTTCAATTTCTGCCTACACACAACTCTCACCTCTAAGTAACCACGTAACCTTATCTTTCCGTTGAAGAATTATCCGAAAATTACAACAGTGACAAGAATTTAAAAAAAAGTCGAACAGGATGTTTCTAACCGTTACTTTCACCTCCAATGTGTAAGAGAGAGAACGAAAAAAACATTGTTTATCATGAGAAAATAAAAGTGGGTAAACTTTTCTTACCACAATTGAGTTAACAACCGTGATGTGATGAATTAGCACGCTAAGGAAATGTTAAATGGGGAAAAACCTTCAAATTGCAAGCATGCAGTGAAGAGAGAAAGGGAAAAAAATTACTTCTGGTGACAAAAACGAACAAGGTTCTGTTGGAGAGTATTTTCTACATTACCATGATGAAGCTTCCTAAATAGCTTGGTGGGGATAGAATTCTAAGTTAGCGGAAGAGAGTGACTAGTGAAATTAGTCTCGAGTTTGTCTTCAGTCTACGCAACTTTTTTTAGGTTAAATTTAGAAACAGGAAAAAATTTTTGACGGAAAATGTCAAACTGTTTTTTTTATTAAGTTATTCCTTTTATTGTCTTTTATTTAGGGAGTAATATCTATTTTTGAGTAAATTTTACATAATTTTGAGCCAATTAATATTTATTTCCCTTCGTTTTTAGGTTAAAATGTTAATGGACTAAAATGCGATGGTACGAAGAAGATATCATGAAAACAAATTATACTTCACTCGTATAACGCGCATTTCTTTATGTAAAAATGTTTTAAATTAAGTAACATTAAAATATTAGCCAGTAATATTTTATTTACACATACATAAGTTCTTTTAAATTAACTGCAAAAATGATTTAATACAATGATATTATTTGACAGTATCAAAATAGTTTACAAATTTAATTTTTTTACAACTCATTTTTCAACACATAACGCATTATACGCATTCTCAATAAATCAAAGTTTACGTAACTACATCCAAGAACGTTTAACTTTCTTGTAGGGGTATTTACATAAAGTGATACAATTTATATTAAAAGCTTTTGTGTTGTTTAAAACAGCGGTTACCAGCCTTTAGAGCTTCATGGGCCACTAAAGGTATAATTGTAATTGATCTTGTTATAACAATTGTAACTGACTGTCCCAAACCACAGAAGCGCCCCCTAGCAATCTTATCTTAAGTAAAGGCCAAGTGAGGAAAAAAGTGTGGTCACTATAAAAAACCATGTTCTTTGTCCATTTTTTTGTCAATGATACACATGTGTTTTTTTGTGTAACCTAACTTAAATTAATAAATAATTGTCACAGTAAAGGACATTTTAATGATCTCAACCTCGAACTTACCACATTTAGTTTTATCTTTAATGCCCGACGCTCTACATAATTTTATATTTTGTGGAGTACTAATATGATTGACCACTATATGGCGGACTATTATAACTGTATATATTGTCCCTTATTTATATCTTTGTTTCCATTTCCATATCACTGTAAAGGAATTTTACGAAAAGCAAGAACAAATCGGTGACGTAAATCCCTTTTGAAAACACTGAAGCGTTATGCCACCAATTTATGGTTGCCAACTCTCTCTCTTTCAAATGTATTTAGATACATCCGACACATAAAAGTATCCAAAATCAGAAGGAAGTTTGCTAAAAATTGTAGCTGAAATTTTTTAAAAAGTATGATCCATATTCAATAATATGTCTTATTACTCTTCCTTTTTGAAGCTGAATCTTCTTAAAAATATAATATGTCCTAATAGTATGTCCCAATTAGTCTTTATAAATATGTCTCAATTTTTCTATGAACCATCAAAAACTTTCCTCCGACCATCGGTTGGCAACAGTTCGTTTAGAACATATATGAATCTCTGTTTTACACAATTACGATTGTGGAAAGAAACTTTTATTTACAAAAAAAATTAATTATAAGTAGAACATTGCGTACTTTGAAATTAGCAATACCTAAAAATGCCTTGCCAAAAAAAATTATGTTCTTACACTATTAACAGGGGCGTAGTTACTGCCGTATCAGCTATATCAATGGGTCCCCCAAACAAAAGGGGCCCCGACATGTATTACAAAATTGTAAAATGTTATCAATAGTCCCATTTATAAAGTTACCATTTTTAAAACGAGGCCATGAAGGAAGTTTGATGCAGGGCCCACTCTGAAAATGCTACGCCAGTGACTATTAAGGTATGAAATTTTATCAATAGATAGAACCATAGAACACAGAACACGGAATTTATGTTCTGTTTAAAAGACTTTTATATTAATATTAAATATTAATAATTATAAAAAGTCTTGTCTTCTAATAAACAAAATACGTATACGTATTTGGTACAACTGTGAAACATTTCTAAATGAACAAGATAGAAAGGTACTCAAATTCACACAATACGTTTAACCGGAAGTCCGCATTATTAAAATATTTTAAATTTTTGAAAAGTCCAAATACACATGTCAATATAATAGTTAATAAATTTGTGACGTGATTCAAAATCCGATTTCATCTGTAAACATACAAAGGGAAATGTGTTGCAAGATATCTAACCGCAAAAATTCGTTTATTTCAGAATTTTACTGCGTTTTCTGTTGACCACTCCGAAAACATGTCTTTAATATAGACGTTTGAATGCAAGAGTTGTAGAGTAAACATTGTAATCTATAAGTTAAAATTCAAGACAACAAATATATTACGTGTTAATAAACAGAACCTGATTGTGTTTTAACAACAGAAACATATTAATTAAGCTGTAAGATAAGTATGTGTTTACTTGCAACTATTTCTCTTAATTCTCTTAATATTTAACGCACAAGGTCAATTGAATATTACTGCAGCTGTAAAACTCGTGCGATCAAATGTTTTTAACTCTGTTTACTCTCAGGATTGTTTACGTATCGGAAATGGATGGCTAGCACAATGTCTCCCAGAAAAAGAATATGAAAACAATTCTTCGGAACTGCGCTGTAAAAGGGAAATAAATGCTTAATAAAACGTTATTAGTAATGTTACGTAAAAAGATTATTTGGTTTTTGCTACTGTGAACCTTAGCGGCTAACTACGATCGAGAAATAATCCCACGTGGGTTTTTGTTACGTAATGTGACATTGACCAACTGCGAGTCCTTTGAAAGACAATGAAACGTAGATTTCAAGATTCTAGAATTTATCTGTTCAGTAACTGAAATGTTTTTGCATTTTCATTGTAAATTAAATCTCTGACAACTATTTTTAATGTCTGCACTATAAAAAATGTCATTCAATTTAAGTTGGTTGATAAAACTGCTACAAAATAATTTCTTATGTTGATTTAGAAAACAAAATCACGGAGGAACTTTTTCCTCAACGTAATTTCATCCTCACGATCTTGAATGTAACATACCCCTTCATTATGATTAATTTTCTAAAATACTCACCAACGTGAGCTCAGAAAAAAAAGAGGTGGATTGGAAATTTCTTTCTTCTTTTTTTTTGGCTGTTCATATTTTTACTTCTTGTTATGTAATCGTTGCATAATATATCCGAGATTAAAGATAAATGGCATATGTTAAAGCAATAACATTTGAAATTGCTGAAGTGGCTTAAATTAGTGACACATGGAAGATGACATGACTCTTGAGATACATTTTTTTAAAGCGAGATCGGTTTGAAACACATGATTACATTTGTCATGTGACTATGTTGTTGTGGCTATTATGGAGCGGTCATGGTCACGAATTCGAAGTAGCGAGTCATGAGTTCGAGTCTTGGTACCACTGACCAGCCATGCAGAAGGGTTGATTCCCATTGAATCTGCTGTGGCTCAAAGTTTGGTTGGTGTTGAAGTTTGAAGGGTGGGATTCCTCGTCCTCGTTGCATGACCGAACTTCAAAATTACGAGGTCCGTCTACAATACCCCTCCTGTTGATTTACGTTGCGATATTCACTAGAAATATAAATTTATTGTAATCTATAGAAATTGGTCTATCCGGTAATTTTGATATCGGGAAAAAGTCTGGTTACGTGGCAATAGATTAATGTATTTTGTAAATATAAATGTAATAGATAATTGTGTTTATAATGCTAAAGATATTTTTATTGAGTTTAAATTTATACTAAAGCTTTCACAGGTACGAAATTGACCCATTCATATATAATTTATCATCGAATAATTTTTTTTTTATTAAGAACTAGTGCATTTTTTTAAAACAAAATATGTCATCCAGTCACAGGTTTCAGATATGTTTTGTCACAGATTTGTCTTTTTTAGTATAAAAACAGGAAGATATATATATATATATATATATATATATATATATATGTTCCAGTTTAAAGCAGGATTTTTTTTTAATTTATAGAGAGAGCAGGTTAACAAAGTCATAAAGATATGAGAGTGATTCTTGCTAATGGTGGTATACAAACAATTTAAAAGAATGTTGCACTATCGCGCTTCTGGTAAAAGAGTTTATTAAGCAGTATATCATTTTATTTAACCTCTTTCAGGTTTATTTCTTCTGACAGACCTGACACGATGACAAAAAAAAAAGATAAACATACTCTTTAGAGAATTTTTGTGAAAATGTGCATTTCATAGAAGATGAAAAGATATTGCTCTATTGTAGTATTCAATTTTAAGAACAAATTTAAAATGTAAATCTGGCAACAAGAAAATTAAATAAATGACGCATTAATTCTTCATTTCCCCCCTCTTTTCTCTTTCGAAATTTTGAAAAAAAATGACGTTTATTTTCTACGTCTTTATTTTCTTTTAAGAGAAAATTTTTTTACTTCAAATGTAGTAGTAATTTACATCATTTCATGATATATTTAATCCATTTTTAAGATATAATACTTAGCCTTCTATTTTTCTTACATTGCAATAATGAATTATTTTATTAAATAGAGTCTTTAGAATATAGAAAAAAAAGTAAAGAAATCTTTTTTCCTCTACCATTCTATAACTAAACCAGCCTACACACAAATCTGAAGTCGTCTACAAGTACTGCTACAAAAAAATTTACCATGTGACTACGATTATTAATATTTACTATTTGTGAAAAACCCACGCGCGTGTGAAACACATTTCATTATTACCTTCAAATTTATACATATAATATTTTAATGGAAAACCAATTACCATTTAAAAGGTGATTCGCCTTAAATAATCATATTGCATTTTATTTAATGTTACTACAAGGTAATGAATATTCTCAAGTAAAGTCAGAAGCAGAAACTTTCAACGTAAATTTGTTTATAAAAATGTTGATAAAGCTTATGAAACAATTCATTCTACTTTCTTTTTATTAAGAACATTACATTTAGGATCAATTTTGCTTTGATGATAATATAATATGTCTACAGTCTACTATCTATTTGTTCAATGGGTAACTAAAATTAGATCCAAAAATACAGAAGATACTGGCTATTTTTTTCTGTATTTACAATCAGTTAATAAGGTATTATTAACCTTATTTTATGTTGTTTCATAAGCAATAAAGTTAAATATTAATAACCTTTTATATATTGTACATAAAAAAAGAACATTGTTCTGAGTAAATATTAAATTATTGAGCGAATTAGGAAAAGGCTTTGGTTTGAAATAAACAAAATTCGTCTGCTAAATTTTCGTAGCCATAAAATAATAAGAAAAGAAGACAATTTAATAAAAATAGAGTATCGAATTTTCCTTTCTTTTAAAATAAACTATAAACACTTTCAACTTTTAAAACATAAAAATAAATAGCTTCAGTTTTCATAAACATAATGGTGTACAATCGTTACTGAAAAATGAGTAATTTTATATCTTAACGAATCTTTATTAACTGAAAAATGAGTAATTTTATATCTTAATGAATCCTTATTAACATTCTGTAATAATCATTAATTTAGTTTTGTATATGGATATTATGAACAAGAAATTTTATTACGGTAAAAAAGATTATTTTTAATCACATAGAACAATTAATACACATTGAGGTTTTGTTTTGTTACCAGCTAATCAATTCAAGCTCTTCGCTGCTGTCAACGCTTGATTTTTAAGGAAACTTTCTTTTTAAAAGTACATATTTTTCAACAATAGTAACGTATACAGTTAAACAAAACGCACTCGATTTAAAATACGCTTATAATATAAGAAATTGTTTTAAAAAATTTAAAATATATATATTTCTCAAAGAATTTTAGCATTTGATCCTCTTTACCCAATTTACTTATTTCAAATTGTATCTAAAATTTTACAAGTAGAACAACAGGTACAAGTCTAATGTCAGTTTGTTTTGAATTCATTGTAGAACACGTGATTGTATTCATTATCTGACCGTTATGAATTTAGCTTGTTTAAAATAAAATGGTAGTGAATACTTGTTTTGGTTACATAGTATTAACATCATTAAATATATGAAAATTCTGAGTGAATCGATTCATGTCTTATAAAAAGTATTTTCTTTTTCAAATTAACATATTGCTACACTTGTCAGCTCTAACTCTTTTTAATAACTGAAAAATGTTTCTGAGGATTAACTACGAGAAGATTGAGATTTAGCAATTTTTTGACTCGCCGAATATGATCTCGTAGACTGGAATAAATTTATTAATTACCTAAGAAGGGATTATAGTAGCAGGAAAAAGGATTTTACTTTGCGGCTTAAATGTGCAATGACAAGCTTACCTTGAATTCACACATAAATTATTTACGCAATCAAATCGCCAATAAGAGCGTTGAAAGAAGATTTCGAATTCTTATATATTTTAAAAAGCGCAACGGCATTTTATATTATAGCAATTTGTAACAATCGTAATTAAAAAGCTACTTAATAAAATTTATTTGAAAATGTAATTACTTTTTTATGAAAAAATTACTTTGTAAATAAAAGATGCTTTTAAATTTACTCGATTATTAAAAATTATGCTCATAATTAAAAAGTGGTGTACATTTCAATTTTTTGTATTCGATTATTTTTTAAAAAAAGAAAAAGTGCTTTAGTTTAATGAATTATGGAATTTAATTTAAAAAAAAAGAAAATTATTTCTTTAAATAAGGAACTGTACAAATACCAATGACTATCTTGAAAATATAAATGGTACTTTCGTTTTGTACCGTCAACCAATTATTTTCAAATCAAAAGACGCCAGTCACCAAATGCCACGATATACAGCTTACCGTTCCCGCGCACGTTCGGACACAGTAATAGGAACAATGATATCATTCTTGAAATAGAGATGTCTTTTCGTTTGGCGAAATTTGTCGATGGTATAATACGTATATTACAAAATAAATTAACTTCATTCGAATTTTTCGTAAGTAGTAATAAATATCTTAAATTCTCTAGTAAAATACTTTGCATTCACCTCAATTAAATAAGTATAGAAAAATTTGATTAAAAAACTTTGAAGTTCATTTCAATATTTATGCTCAAACATTGTTCATTTACTTTTACAAAATATAAAAACTTCATAATTTTATTTCAATTACCAAGCAATTCTTCAAATTCATTTTGATTCTTTAATTGTACAACGCAATAATACTCAAAAACGTGGATTAAAAATGTAATAATAGATGATAATAATCAATATCTGCCCTGCCTCGCAACATGTGGTTTTAAAATATCTCAATTCTACTTATTTTTGAAAATAATAAATCAATTAAATCTGGTGGGGGGGGAGAAAATGGCGGGAAAACATTTTTAAGAATTATTGAACATATAGTGTTCATGAGGAGTCCAATTTATTGGGACTAAAACTGCTTATTTTGAACAGATATGATTTTAAAACCAGATTTCATGAAAGGTCGTTGTTCGGAATAATGAGTGTAGCAGGCTATGTTGTGAGGATTTTCTCTGAAACTTATTTGGGGTAATATTCTTCGATGTTTCCTTTGTAGTTTCACTGCCACTTCCTTACAGTGGAAACGTAACATGCAGATTAATTTCAAAGTTATAAATGTGAGAGAGTGTGTTTTTACTATCCTCGGAAATAAAACAACACGAGGGCTTTTGGTGACAGGCCTCATAATTTTGAACCTCGGTCACTTGGCTCACCATCTTGGAACAACCTGAGCTGGTGAACTAACTAACTAACACACAACGCTCTTAAAACCTAGTTAGATTAACCCTTTTACAGGCTTCAGCAGCACTAGGGCTCAAACTCCTAACTCGAGCTCGTGCTTATGAAAACTCGGCTTCTGCGGCTAGTAAATTGAAAGGGAGAATTGTGAAAGTGGATAGTTGTTAGTTAATTGAAAAGAGCTAACGGTTAGCGATGATGATATTTATCATTTGAAAATTAGATGTATCTGTTCATGGTACGGCGTTACCTAATTGAAAGCATTGTTCATAGAACAAGGGTCAACATATTCTCGGGAGTGTCCGTCATTTTGGGAAGAAGGTTATCCGTGCTTGCAATCTCTCCCTGAAATCGGGACCCTGGGCCCGATTGGTTCATTCTTTAAATCTTCTCTGAGTATAGGTTCCTTAAAGCACTAAAATTGAGAAAAATAAATTCAAGATTAGAGACAGTACAGAAAAAAAACCAAAAAAAAAACCCTATAAGTTAATAAAAAGTAAATCTGGAAAAAAATTACTCGATTCTTAAAATTATTTTCAAAAACTTTTTCAATTCCTACTTTAGTTTACACTCTTTTTATATATATCTTGTTCAAATTTTCAATCGTTAATGAAATATTTTTTATTCATTGACTCAAGTTCAAATACATTTTTTTAAACTTGTGATGGATGACACTTGATGCTAATTCAGTTTTTTCAAATATTAATTCATTAATTAGATTTAATGGATGAATAAATAGTAACACACGAAAATTATAGTCTAACACCATATATAAAAAGGAAAACCGCTCATCATGTCCCTGTAGTGCAATGGATAGCACGTTGGACTTCTAATCCAAAGGTTCCCACCTGGGATGGCGTAATTTTTGAGAATGTGATTCCGTTTTACTATATTATTTTATTGGAATAATTAAATTTAATGAATGAATAAATAGTTACAAAAACAAAAATAATAGTCTAACACACTATACAGAAAGGAAAATGAAGAATTGCAAGGGAAATCGCTTTCTTTTTTGTCACTTAATATTGTGATTCTGTTATATATATATAAATATTTATATTAACTGTAATTATTTAATAGAAAGTAATTAAAATAAAATTTTTCTTTGTTGACCTAAGTAGGAATTAACTTAATTTTTTTATATTACTTGTTTAATGAACAAAATATGTTCATACGCCATTTAGAAAAACAGGCCACCCGCATATATTTGTACTATTAAATTTCCAGGCTCCATTTAGGCTGCGCCGTGTAGGGCAGCGATGCACGTTAAATCTGTCGAGAGCTGAAACGTCCTCCCGTTGGTGTGGTGTGGTAGTTAGGAGAGGGGGGTGCCAGCTCAGGTGTCGTCCACGTCACTTGACCATGGTTCAAAATTACGTGGTCCGTCGCCAAAAGCCCTCGTGTAGCTGAACAGTGCGACGTTAATATTCAATCAATCAATCAATCAATCAATCCATTTAGGCTGCAAAAGATTGTTTAAAAGCTCATAGTAAAGAGTTTAAATCCAAAATGCTTTTACTGCGTCCACATGAAACATCAAATCTTTAAGCCAATCCAAAGATTTTTTAAAAGAAGAAAAAATGGTAGCAAAGTAGCTCATTTCAAAACATTCTGTACAAAATTTCCTTCTAAAGTTTAAAAATATCAAAACTTTTACACAATGTTTATATTTTTTTCGAAATTGAAAAATCACTTTTTATTTCCTCATACTAATTTTAGCTGGCCGTTTGATAACATTGCTTTCGTTATTTCGAACGAAAAAAGGTGAAGGTGAAAAAAATAATTTGAACACCAATAAAAAGTAAAATGAAGAAATATATTATTTACACATGAAAGCAAATTCACACATTGATTAAAATTGTAGAAACTATTCAAGTGAAGAAAAAGAGTTTCTGAACGAAAGAGCAATTTCGACTGTTCCTAAATTACTCTAAATAGTGTCTCCTTCAGTTGGTCAAGGGTGAAAATCTGAGTTGAAACACCTTTTTAATGACAATGTTTACACATGTTTTTAAAGATTGATGGGGTTATGTAATGAAGCACTTAATACGGTGATTTTGACCCTTGTTTATACTTCTTAATTTTTTCCCACTTGATTTTGAAACGGTTATTTTTTTGTTAACGTTGTAAATTTTTCATTTTTAAAATCGTTTTTAACGGAAAGAAATCGTTTGAGTTAAAATCTATGATTAACATGACAAATTCTAACTTCGTTTTATCATACATATTTGCATCATTGCATGATGAATTTTGTTTTATTATAAGTTTTACAGCGAAGAGTATAAACTAAGAACTATAATTTTCTTCTCAATGTGGTTAAATAATTTACATTTATATTTTTAAAACATAGATACGTTCGTTTTACTTCAGTTTCTGTTTGTTTTATTTTTAAATATTATTCTATAGTTCGTTATAAATTATACATAAAATGTAAGTTTTTGCTAGGTTTTGATTTTATAGACATGTTTGCGTTTTATTTTTAAAACCAACTTTATTGTATTTTTCATTTTATTATTCGAATATGTGAATAATAGTAGTCAAATTTTATTCCATGGGTGCCTTTTATCTATACAGATGACTAATATATCGAAAATATATTAGTCATATATATTTAAGTTCAACGAACGTCGATATTATGCATTACAATTCTTTTCTCCAACTGAAAATCCATATTTAGAATAATCACGAACGATGCCAATTTAAGCAACATAACTTTAACGGCACACGATTATATATATATATCGACAAGTAAATTAAGTAATCAAATAAATTAGAGTTCCACGAATTATTGAATTAAAGTAGACGATAATAAAATGGAAGAGTATTTTCAACCCGAACAATATTTATAACTACTCTACAATTTAAAGAGGAAATTAAAAATTGATTGAAAAGAAATGTGTGCAAATAGAAATAAATGTTTTGCAATACGAAGCAGAGTTCTTTATAACGCATACATAAAAAAATGTAGTTTTTCAAGAATTTTTGGGTGATTTTAGAAAATTTAGCTTTTAATCTATTTCCATGTTTGCGAATTATTTTTTTTTGAGTTAAAAAACTATTTTAGTAGTATGGTATGGATTTTGCATACATAAAATAAAAAAAAAATAGAAGTTTCATTTGCTTTAACTTGGGCTAGTCTTTCTTATATTGAATTTTCTAAGACTTTATTCGATTATAAGAACTGTTGTGTGTGACTCTCTGCGATAATTTGGATTTAACTCAATTCTAATTCACAGATAAACAATAAATTATTTGAAGTTCTAGTTATCTATCTTACGTTCTAAAAGAATTTATGAAACCCTTAAGTAGGGCACAAAAACAAATAAGCCCGAAAAAGTTTCTTGGAAATAAAGTAAACAGTATTCCAAAACATTATAAGAATAACGTAATTATAAAAACTTTTGCAAACATACAGAGTGCCTTTAAATTAAATTAAGCATTTCATTGATTCTGTTACAGAAGACTAGACTCCATAATAATAACAACAATAACACCCAGCCTAGTTTTACTAAAGTCAATTTATTTGAGTTCTTTATGAAATATTTGGATGAGCCATCTTTCCGCCATTTTGCCTTCATTAGCTTCTATTGTGAAAGAGAATGGATGATGCGTTTTGAATTATTTGTTATATGATTAATTTACTGTAAATAATAATCTTATTGAAACCATCTTGCATTATTTGCTTCAGTATTATTTTACATTTGTTTACCAAGTTCTTTTATTGCTTTAGCATTGCAATGGGTATTTATAAACATGATTTCGCTAATTAAGCATTATTTTATGTATGTCTGTTTTCCTTACTATTCAATTCTTCTAATGGTAATACCATTGTAGAACACCATGAAGATTTTTGGCAATGAATTTATGGTTAATAGAAGAAAACCATATTGTAGCTATAATTTCTCACTCTCTTGTCTTCTACATCCACCATACTATATAAATGTTAATACCCAATTTTTCTTAACATGTAGCAGCTTGAAGGCAATTAATTTCTTTTTTACCAAGTTACGAGAGAAATGCGCAAAAATATCTTGCCTCCTCCTCCCGTCTTAGAAATTTTCACCTTCGTTGTTGATATAATTATATTAAAAAATAATAGCTTTCTGTTTGAAGTTAAGTTAATTTTATATATCTTGAATTATAAAGTTTTATCTACGAGCCCTAGAGTACTTAAAATATTACACATTTGACCCATTTTGCCAGTTCAAAAGCCATCGCAAAAACAAAAAAAATACCTTCGCCAAATGTTGTTATCGTTTCCGCTCATACGTTAAAATAAATTTCCAAGCATACTCCTCCCGTATCAGCATATTGCCAAATAACTTGGCGAAGAATTAAATATGTATTTAAGTAAAACACTACACTTAAAATAAAGGAAAGATCAGATAACAACATGATTATTCCGGCAGCCCGAACGCGGTAATTGCATTCAAAATTAAGACAAACTAGTCTTCTTTATATCGACAATACTACAAAATTTTACTTAATTAAAGTACTAATTAAGTACTGTCTAAGTATCTAAGTACTGTTGTACAGTTTTACGATGTTTCTCATTTCTCCATTTTAATAAACCATAGTTTGGCGGGTAATTACGTATTAAAACCACATTTTTGGAAATACTTCCCTTGTATCTCTTTTACTGAAAATAGATCCCTAAGTTTGTTAATCATTTTTCGAAACAAAACAAGTCAAGAATAATATTGCAAATTATGAACAATGTTATAATGTCGAGCATCCGCAGTTACTGCATAATCCAGCGTATAGAGCACTTATGCTTTCAAACTGCATGTCTTAAATTGTAGTACATTACCCATAAAACGCGCTCTTAGATTTACGAAGAAACTTGAAATGTTTATATGTGTGTGCATGTTTTTATCTTAAACCTTTCACTCTTAAACTCGTGAATTTTCTCACTTCATGTGTACAGTATATTTACTGTATTCACTATATTTATTTTATCCAAATGTTCGTATAGCAAACTCAAACTCAGTGGCGCAACAGCCCAAAAGGACCAGGGCCTACTGTGCCCATCCCAGTATACGTGACCATTAGGCGCTGAGGTGCATCAGTAGATATCCCGATCAGGTGGTTAGTCTGAAGCGAGACCCCCAGTGTTTAAGTCCCCAAACACAAGCTTGGTACTCATTTATCGACCCACTGCAGTTGGGATGAAAGACTGAGTCGACCTTGCCCAGCCCGGGAATAGAACCCGAACCTGTGGTGTGAAAGCACGATACGCTACTCATTGGACCTTCACAGTTAACTATTGATAGAAAATAACTTTAAAGTAATGTTTTGGGTTGATTATATTTAAATAAAAAATAAGTCCAAAAAGTTATGTGCATAAATCCTCATCTGTTTAGACCCTTTTTGTTAACTCAACGTTTTATTGCTTCTTTCTATCCTGATTCTCTATTATTCAAAAAAATATTCGTTTCACTTTGTATAAAAAAACAATAAGCGAACGTTATTTTCTTGCGTAAAAGCGAATCTGTGCATAAAAGTCCATTTGAAAACACGAGAAAGAAATAAACCTTTTTTTGTAGCATTGTCTTAAAAATATTCAAAGGGCACGTGTGGGTTGCTTGTGTCCTATCGGTCCAAAGCACGTTTTTTCAAGTAGTACTACTTTAAGAAGAATATAAGAAAAAAATTTTTTTCTTTTTTGTATTTATTGTACACGAGACTATTTGGAATTGAATTGGAATTCAGTTTGAACAATTGAAACAGAATTTGGCTTTCGAAAGTACAATACAGTGAAAATCGTTTAACATTAAACTGAGGGGGACTGAAATATTTTTTCGGGTTAGAAGAATTTCGTGTTCAAGGATGATGCAAAAAAAAAAAAAAAAAAAAAAAAAACGTATACTCAACAAAATTAAGTTTATTAGTGTACATCTTATTTACCTACTGTATATGTATATATGCATGTATTTAAGGATGATCAATGGAATAAAAACTGTAACGAACTCTAGACTCGTTCTGAAACTCCAGGTGGCAACGCGGATTTATCTGAAGCACTGCACACGAGTGCCAAGCCAGCGTCAGTCAGTGATTTCTCGACGAGAGAGGTCAAATTTTTTGTGCTCCATCCGTGAGCGTAGTGTGGAGATTTGGAGAGAGTGTTTTCCTCTCGACGAGAGAGATTGTATTTTTAGCTCCATCAGCGAGCGTATCTGGTGTGAATTATTTCTCTACAAATATCATAACTCGGAATATTAAAGATTTTTTACTTAAAACGTATAAATACTGTGAATTGTTTGTGTCTGTGAACTGTCCTGTGTGTTTGAAAATTAACCTTCAAAATACCAACCAAGTTTCATCACTTACATGGCTAGGACATTACAAAACATTCACAAGATCTTAAAGATATTTAAAACAAGATGTTCAAGTTTTTTTTTTAAATGGGACATTTATTGAGTTTTTGGGAAAATAATCTAATATTTTTCATAAACATTGTCTTTTTTAGCACATCAAAGTTTCAACAAATTGTTTGATGTCAACCATTTTGTTATTCATTTTACCATTGAAATGTGTATTTGAATAGCTGTGCATACTTTTCATGATGTTCCTCATTTCGGATGACATGGGGACCGAAGCTGCATCATTCTCCTTTTCATCGTCTGAATCAGCATCAATGATAATTTTTGAGTTCTGAACAAACTTCAAAATGTCTTTGTCTGTCGTAATTGTGGCTACACACACATTTTCATCATCTACGGCAGTGAATTTTCCCGATACATAGTAGTTTGAAGGGACCGTTGTTTTATTTCGTCTTAACCGTTTTCGCGTTAAACGTATTTCACTGTAGTTATACATGCTTTTATATAACTAAAATAGCCTTTACAAACATTTAATTCTAAAAATTGTATTCAATTGTTTGAAGCGCCTGGAGATTTATTCAAAAT
The DNA here is from genome assembly GCA_019973935.1 of Trichonephila clavipes. Classification (NCBI taxonomy): domain Eukaryota; kingdom Metazoa; phylum Arthropoda; class Arachnida; order Araneae; family Nephilidae; genus Trichonephila; species Trichonephila clavipes. The sequence goes on from BMAU01017843.1 coordinate 1,290,304, forward strand.
AATTTTCTTCACGCTATGATACTGGAATGAAATTGTGTACGTAAGCTATCCCGACTTAAAATAATTAAAAAGTCAGTCATTTACAGTTGAAAGCTCGTAAAGAATATCAAACGCCATGCATTTAAAATTTGAGTTTGAGAAAAAAAATTATTAAATGAATTTAGAATTAGAATTACATGAAAGAGTCTCCGATACTATTTGAAATAACTCTTCATATAATCTGATAATATTTGGTTAAAGCAGTATTTCTCTAAGTGCGGGGCGTTCCCCATATTGAGGCGTGATACCCCTTTGAAGGGGGTTCGAGCATATTGAAAAGTCTAAAATAAAAGATTTCAAAAAAGTATTAATTTACTGAAAGGAAGCAAGACAAAATACATTCCAACCTAATAAAAATTAACACACATTTACACTGATATAATATACTTATAAATGTATCAGTACTGCACAATGTTTTTGATAGTTGATTTATTAATACACACTAAATTAAAAACAAGTTTAATAATTGCTTATGTCTCCCATTGGCTTGTCACATATAAAATTTAATACTCATTTTGATAATTTGTATGGTTTATAATAAAAGTTGTATTGTAGCTTTACGTCAAAGTTTATTTCTCTTGCATTCAGTACATTGTTATTGTATGGGGGGACGTTGAAAATTGGGTCGCAACTACTGAAAGTTTGAGAAGCACTGGATTAAAGTATCTGGATGAGGAGGTATTTTCAAGAGTAAAGTTTATAAATTCAAAACTTCTCCAAGAAATGCACTGAATCTTTAGTATCAAAGATTTGTTTAAAATTTAATTTGTTATGTAGAAGTAAACATACTCACACACTAATCAGTAACGTAACGACTGCTTAGTTTCATTTTTATGGAAAAGTCAAATTATTTTCATATGTATGCGTACAAACTGCTTTCAGATGAATTTATTTATTTATTATCAGAAAATACATCATTCTTATTCTTACTTTGAGTACTTAAACACATACTTCAGATATCTGCTTAAAACGAATTAAATAATAACACATGAAAAAAATTACGTAGTCCTACTATAGAGTGTGTTTTATTCAATTATAAGAATTGAATAAGTCTCCTTTTTTTCTAAAGAAGCAAAAATGCTTGAGAAATACCACAACATTTTGTGTGTACTTTTTAAAAAAAAAAACCATTGAAAGTAAGCATTGTTGGATAATTGAGATAATTGTGGTTTTATTACCTCCCCCCTCTTTTGATACTCCCACACACACTAAATCACGGTTTTAATTGAAATTTTAAGACCGCACGTGGACTGCGCCACACCTCAGAAACGACCTTGACAACTTGAAGAAACTTCAAGCAAACTATTCGGCAACGTTTCGTAAACGTGTCTCCTGCGTCTTATAAAAACAGAGAACTAAAAACTCCTAATAATTCATTTAAAACTATTAATGTGGTCAAGCGTGATATATTCAGAAGTGATACTCTGCACGCTCCGCTGCATTTGTTCATTAATTGACCTTTCCTCTTGTGTTCACGAAGCGTTTCGTTGCAATATCATTGCAAAAGTAAAGAAAAGTGTCATTTCACCTTGACTGATAATCCTAAATCAGCCTAAATTAGGCAAGCAGGTGCATTGCGCTTCTTTTTCTGGAAATTAAGGGAGAACTGGACTATACAAGATCCTACTTAACATTTGATGTGAAACAAAATTAATGAAATTCTTTTTATGCGGTTCAAAATATAAATTTTTGGATACGCATATAGTTCCCACAGTTGTTTTGAAGATTCCTGTGTATAGTACAGAATTAGGTACTATACACATCCTAAATGTAATTTTAAGACTCAATTGTCTTATTTTTATTTGAAGTCTAATTTTTTTTCTAATTTAAAATTTTAGAAATTAATGCTCTAATTTCAACATGCTAGTTTCTCTCTATCTCTCTCTCTTATTGTGACCACGGTAGTCAAGTGATCACGGCCACAAACTCGTGGCTGGCGTGTTGTGAGTTCGAACCTATTACTCCCTGAAATATTCGAAAGCCTGAACGTAGGCTGTAACGATTCCCACCACACAACTATGAATTAGCTTCTTTGTGGATATGATCAACACATTCAAGGAACACCTGCCTCCTTAAAATATTGCACGGTCTTGTCTTGGACATCGCCCCGGAAACCTGTGACACCACAAAGATCTCCCTACTCCACCCACGGACTGGTTGCAACTCAAGGATGTAGGGGCCCTGCGCTAGGATCCCGAAGCCTAGCGAGGGCAGAGAGAGAGGGAGATGTTCTGAAAACTTATCTGAGAAAGGCGCAATCTTCTCCCTCAAGAACAACAGCACTTGGACTCTAATAATCTAAATAACATTTTAAAATTTTTCATTGTTTGTATCATAAATAATATTTGTGACGTAAGTAAACTAAATATTTAAATTAATCATTATCACGCTACTTTTATTTATCTCAAACGTCACACCGCCGTGTAGAGAGAGTTATGCACGTTAAATCTTTCGAGGCTCAAAGTCCTTTCTTGGGGCGTGGTGTAGTAGTTAGAAATTGGTGGGAGTTCCAGTTTAGATGTCATCCTTGTCACACTTGACCCTGGTTCAAGATTGCAAGCTTCGTTGGCAATTCCCTTCGTGTTGCTTTATAATGCTACGTTAATATAGAACACTCACTCTATTTTTGTACCTTATTTAATTTCACTAGCAATTTTACCGCTATTGAGAAACTCGAAGTTAGTTTGTGATGGCTCTATCAGCGATCTTCTTACTAACAGCTCTCTTGTGGATTTTTTGGTCCTTAAAAAGTATTTTATCAGAAATTTTCCTTCGAAGAAGAAAACGTGAGAATGCAAATTAAGAATACCATATAAAGTCTAGGTTTTCAGGTTATAAAGGAGAGATAGGGTAGACTGCTAGAGGAGCAGTGATTAATGAAATTTAATGTGAGGCGTGGATATTTAGTAATTGATAATTGTATTACTTTAGGAGGCGATCTGTCACTTGAGGTTGAATCTAGATTAGGTAGCTACGAAGGCAGAGCCATTGAAGTGACGTAAGTGTCCTATTTAAGGTATCCGACTACGTTCGGAACCGTGATTTTAAAAAAGCGCATGAATGGATAATTTTTATTGTATTCAATGTCACTTAGATTAGAATACATGTATAAAATTGTTTTAGGCACATTCTAACAAAAAATTATTTAAATACAATATTTCGGCAAAAAATTAACTTAAAATAACCTTTTTTTCAAAATATTCTCCTTTTGTGAAAAATGTTTCTATTATAATAATATTTTGCCTGTCTATAGCTCAGACCTCTGTACAGAGGCTCAACTATGATTTTTGAAAAATTCACATTATTTTTAGAGTTACCGCCAATTGAAATAATTATCGACGATTTTTTCTTCAAATTTCTCCCCTCTGTTGTCGCAAAACATAGATAAACCCACTTCTAAGTTATATATTTCAAAAATTCTAGTTGAGCCTTTGTACAGAGGTCTGGGCTATATACATTCAAAATATTATTATAATAGATGCATTTTTCACAAAAGGAGAATATTTTGAAAATAGGTCATTCTAGGTTCATTTTTTGTCAAAATACTGTACTTAAATAATATTTTATTGTAATATTATTCTTAAAACAATTTTATATACATTTTCTAATCTAAGTGACACTAAATGTCATAAATATTATCCATTTAAAAGCTTTTGCAAAATCTCGTTTCCGAACGTAGTCAGATACCTTAATTAAAGTCTTCTCATATCTCGTGTACCTCGTTAATTGTCTTCATATTTATTAATTGGGTGCATCTCTTAACTTTGGTTGATCGAACTTGTGTTGTGGTTTGTGCTGCGAGTAAATTATTTTAAAAATGGTTAGTCTTCCTTCTCCCTTTCTACCACACATTTAGGTGCGGAGGCAAGACCTTTACAAGTTAATCTCAGTTCCAAATTTTAAACCCTGATGTAAATTTCTCTTTTGTTTAATGATTGTGATATCTATTTCATCTTTGATCGATGACATATTTAATAATTTATGAGCAAAATATAAGAGTATTATGGTGTCAATTATGGTTTAACTATCAAAAATGAAATTTCTCTTTATTCTGATTTCCACCTTTGGATTTCTTTACTCTAAAATGTTTTAGAAGAGGATGATACCTGAGGTGACACCTCACTTTCCAAACTTGCATGCCACGTCAGCATGAGGACTACGACACGTTTTCGTGTTTTTTATTTGATTTGTTCCACCAATGTAATTGATTTAGTTTTCGAAAATTCAATTATTTCCTAATTTCATTGAAATCAAAAATTTTTCACTAGTCCAATAAAAATTTTCAGAGTTTTCTAAATAAACATAAATTTTTGAGCAACACCAAGAAGAAGTAACTAATCTATCAAGAAATTCCAAAGTGTACACAGAAATAAGAACCCCGGACAATTATTCGTTCCAAATGCTTTTTTTCTTCAGCAAAGCTCTTGAACAATCATACTACATCTTAAGAAATTCTAAACTAATATGTCCTGGTATGTACCTAATTGGAGGTCTGGAAAAATTAGTTTTAAAAGTAATTTTAAAAATGTTGGAGCAAACGATCCTCCGAAGATTACCTCACAATGGAACAGACAGAAAACTGCATAAAAATATATACCGTTTCCCACTTATATTTATTTAAAACAATTTTGGTAAAAATTGAGTTTTTGATTGCAGGAGCTCTGTAGTAATTTTTAGATGATATATAATAAAATTTCTTTTAAATTTCCTGAAGTGAAAGTAGAAGTTCTTGTAAATTATTCGAAACAATTGAATTTTCGATGTATAATTTTATTGAATTCTGGTTTAATTTCGGATGCATATTTTAATTATTTTTAATCAGTGATTTTTCCGGGAGAAAATGTATTTGCAATATCCTAATGGTTAAGGTCGTGAACTCGTGGTCAGCCTTGTTTCTGTCGTGTTCTGGTGACACCAAAGATCCATCGCTTTGAGAGGCTAATGCATGTTAAATATTTCAAGGCTGTAAATCCTCACGTTGGAGTGGTGTGGAAATTTGGATAGTAGAATGCTAGCTCAAGCGCCATTTTCATGCATCACTTGACCATGGTTTAGAGGTCCGTTTGTAATAGTCGCCCCGCAACGTCCATTATTCCACCCCAATCCAATTTAATCTATAGTTAACCAAATTGCCAACTTTAATATTACACGAATCAGCTACGAAGTATTCACAACTCACTTCACGTTTAATCAATCACTGATATCGATTAGTAGTCAAACCTCTCTCTCTTTTTAACTTGAAAATTTAACCTTTATATACAAGTCTTAATCTACGCACTCACATCTTCTTCGGGAGAAGGTTTATAATAGAATAAATTTTAAAGACCCAATATTTCTCAAGTGGATTAGTTGCAAGAACGCGGATAGACACATCACACATTATTCTGCTTCAAAGTGACATGTTAATAAACAATAAATCCAAAAAATTTTTTTATCTTTCCTGACAATTTTTTGTACTATTTAAATTAACTTTTTCCCTAAATCAATGAGTTTTCCAAAGAAATTTTAAAAGGCCTTGGCTTAATTTTGCATTTTAAAATTTGTTATTAAGATACTAATTTTAGAAGTTAACAGAAAAAAAAATCTGAAGAAACCTCAGTTGATAAAAACGCTGGTTTGTAAATTAATTGATATTTTTATAAATGGAAGAATTTGTGTAAGCCAGATTTGAATTTTTAGAGCGTTAATTATAAAACACACATCTGCAGGAAAACTTCCGTACATAAAATGTGTCACATGCGTACTTTTCTTTTCCAATATTTTTATTCATTACTTACATTATTTGACAAGAAATAGATATTTCCCTTTTTTATCGATCAATACAACTACAACCCTGCAATATTTTAATAATGTTAGCCAAAAAGTCCAAATCCCCTAAATTATCTCCAAGATGCAACTCCGATTATTCTAGAATTTCGTGTCCATCAAAAAGTAACATCTGTGCTATAATAGCACAAATGATACTTTGTGCAAAAATGGTACAAAAGAGAATCATTTCTGACATGGAAACACGCAATGTCTGTAAAATAAGGTCTCCCAGCATTACTTCTGATATGCTAGTATCGACAGCTACTCCTCATGTAATTTTTATTAAAAAAATGTTTTTCGAAATCATAAATTTAGTTATTTATATGTTTCCTTTCGTCTTATATAAGATCATATTATCGCATAAGAATATAAAATATTTATTGCGAATAAAATCTAGGTCAGCGTTTTTCAATCTGGGGGACACATCCCCTTGGGGGGGCATGATAACCCTACGTTAGTGCTTCTCAAAGTTTCAATATTCGTGACCCAATATTCAATCATAATTTTCATCGCGTCCCTCTCATACAATAACAATGCATTGAATTCACTAATACTATACTTTGACGCTAAAGCTTCAATACGACTTTAATCTCTTAAGTGCCACTGACGTATATAAACTTCTCACTCAGCCAAAGCGTTTATTTCCCTGGACGTATATATACGTCTTTCTGAAGTTCGATCATTTCTGTGCACTGCTATCCATAAAATTATTCCGAAGGCTTTGGAATGCAGTAAAAGGACCTTGACAGTGTTTGTGTGGAGGATTTACTTATTTCAGATTATTTTCTTCTTTATTCCTTATCCCCCCCCCGAATACATCCCATACACGCGCCGCCTTGTAAGATCGTCTTGTGGGTGAATTAATCAGCTCTAATTAACCGGATTTACCGTTTTTATTTCCATCAAAACACATCACTATATTAATGATTTCATTTACAATTAAATTTCAAACGGAAACTACAAACAGCTTCCTCCATTTTACGTTCCAGACTCTTCTTCTTCTCTCCTTCCCGCTCAAAAGCCAAAACAGTTCACAGCAGCGCCCTCTTTCTAGTCTATCGTGTGCTATGTGTCAGGCCTCCTAGTGTACTATGTGCCACGCCGTTACAGTCTAATTATTTCCTCCCATCCTGGAGAAAACTTTTCACGATATTTGAGTGGAAAGTTTTACTGTGATACCTGAAAAATACTTGACATAGGATCAGTTTATGCAGCAGTAGAGAGTTAAGAATTATTTCTTGAAATCCTTTTCTTTTAAACGGAGCGAAACAATATTTAAAAAAAAAATAATGTGCAAGTACCTGTTCTATCCGAAATAAGTATCTTATTTTAAGGAAGGCATTAAACGTATCCCTACTAATCTATGTGAACTTTAACATATACAAAATATTATTTGGTGAAATACTGCTACCAAATGCACACTTTAAAACACAAATATTAATTATCAAAAAATTTAACATACAAATATCAAAATACAAATACAAAAGTTTAAGATACTAATACCAAATTTTAAAATACCAATACAAAATATCAAGTTTAAAATACAAATACAAAATATCAAAAAAATTAAAATACTAATATACAAATACCAATCATTCTAGACAAAAAATAATAATACAAAGAAAATTCTTATTTTTCCATCAATTCTTATTACAAGTGTGTGTGTTTTTCACATTTTAAGGGATACGGCTTAAACTATCAGCATTCTGATTCTGTTTTCCTTTCCGATAAGCAATCTCATAATTAAATGCTTGCAAAATTAAGGACCACCTTAAGAGTCTTGGATTAGTCCCAGTATTTTTCTCTAACCAGACCAAGGGATTATGGTCAGTTTGTATGACAAATTTTTGGTGTCCATCAAGATAGCATTTCAACTTTTGCACGGCAAAAATAATGGCTACACATTCTTTTTCCGTAGTGCTATATTTTTGTTCTGCAAGCGACAGCTTTTTGCTCAGGAACATGATGGGATGTTCTTCGTTTTCATATACTTGCGACAACACAACGCCTTTTCCAAGATTGGATGCATCACACTGAATGATGAAGGGTTTTGTGAAATCAGGGCTGTATAAAACTGGATTTTTAGATAGTCTTGTCTTGAGCTCCTCGAATGCATTCTGGCAAGAACTGTTCCAGTCAACGGTTGATTTTCGATTTTGGCCCGTAAGTAAATCTGTCAGTGGAGCTGCGATTACCGAAAATTCGGGAATATATCTTTTATAATATCCAGATAATCCTAAAAAGGCTCTAACTTGCGTCTTGTTAGTGGGGATTGGAAAATCTTTAATGACCTGAACCTTTAATTCTCCAGGTGTTCTTAAGCCTTGGCCTACCAAATGTCCAAGATATTTAACGTATGCTTGAGCAAATTGACATTTCGATGGCTTGATATGTAATTTAGCGGAGCGTAGGCGATCAAATACATCTTTTAGATGTTTTAGGTGATCATCCCAGGCTAGTGAAAAGATAGCTATATCATCTAGGTAGGGAACTGCAAAGTCTTCACAATTTCTTAATAAGTTAGCCATAAGTCGTCTAAAGCAATAGGGCGCATTTTTCAGACCAAAAGGTAACCTCAATGGTTTAAAAGTTCCAAATGTGGTCACAAACGATGCGTACCTTTGCGCTCGGGGACTCAGGGGTATTTGCCAATACCCTCGAGTAAGATCCAAGATAGAGATATATTTAGCTGCAGATACCTTTTCTAAAAGTTCCTCGATATTAGGCAAGGGAAAGAATTGTGTCCGAGTTACTTTATTCAACCTTCTGTAATCGATACAGGGCCTTGCTTCCTTTCCCTGAGCTTCAACAAGTATTAATGGAGATGTAAAATCAGATTCTCCTGGCTCTATTATTTTCGGTTCTAACATCTTATTAACTTCTGATTTGAGAATTTCAATTTGTCGAGGAGACATACGATAAGGCTTAGCAACAATTGCTCGTTCAGATTCTAATTCAATATCATGTTCAGCTAAATCGGTACATCCAGGAATATTCGAAAAAAGATTACTATATTCATATAAAAGTTTTTTGAGCTGTCCTCGTTGAATTTGAGATAATTTTGAATTTAACTGCACATCGCTGATGATTTTGGACCATCCCTACCTTTCGTTTTCAAGTTCCAAACTAGGTATGTCTTCTTCTTCGTCATGCTTTAAAGGATTAATGCACAATAAGTTAATATTTTCCTCTCGTTGGTGATAAGGTTTTAGCATATTAACATGATAAACGTGGGTTTTATCCTTCTCTGGGAATTTGACCACATAATTTGTCTCAGAGAGTTGTTGCACTATTTCTCCAGGGCCAACCCACTGAACAGATAACTTGTTAGGCCTGGATGGAGCTATGACCAAAACCAGTTCACCCAGTTGAAATTGACGCTTAACGGTCCGGCGATCATACCACAACTTCTGTTTTTGTTTGGCATCTTCCATGTGTAGGATTGCCAATTCCTGACATCTTTTCATTCTATTAATGAGTTCAAATACATAATCCACAACACTGCTTTCTACATGCTCTTCTTCTGTCAGTTGCTCGTACAATAACATCACAGGAGTCCTTAGATTTTTCCCGTGAACTAGTTCAGCTGGTGAAAACCCAGTACTATCGTGTATAACAGTCCTTAGGGCAAAGAGGGCTTGAGGAAGAATTTTCTCCCAATCTGGAATTGCCTCCAGACACAGGACACGAAGAATCCTCTTCAAGGTTCTGTGCATTCTTTCCACAGGATTACTTTGTGGATGATAAACAGAACTTCTAACTACTTTAACTCCAAATCTTTCTAAAAATTCCGTAGTTAGTGCACTCATGAATGACGTGCCTTGGTCAGTCTGTAATTCTCTTGGGAACCCCATTCGGCTGAAAATCTGTAACAATGCATTTATAACAGTTGTTGAGCAAAGGTTTGCTACAGGAATGGCATCAGGATACCTTGATGACATACATAACGCCGTAATTATATATTTATTTCTGACGGTGTCATTGGTAAAGGTCCACTTGCATCGATGTTAATCTTTGTGAAAATTTCAGTTATTACGGGAACAATTTTTAGTGGGGCCTTCTTTTATCTTGCGGTTTACCCACCCTTTGACATTTGTCGCATGTCTTTACAAAGTCCTCAACATCACTAAAGCATTTAGGCCAGTAAAATGTTTTGAATATGGCATCTTTCGTTTTAGTTACTCCTAGATGAGCTGCAGTCGCCTCGTGACCTATCGTCATCAAATTTTTCTATACTTTTCGGGAACAACCAAACATTTACGTTTAGTGCCATCCTTATCTTCTTTTTGGAAAAAATAGTAAGTTATTTTTGACAATATAATGATTTTTCTTTGAAGACCCGCTTTTAGCTTCTTCAAACAGTGTTTTTAATTCAGCACTGTTCATTTGTTCCTTTGCAAAATCTTTATGAGATAATTTTATAAGATTTGATTCAGAAATTTCAGGTTGAATTAAAGGCAAAATATCATACAGTTCGTCCAGAGATTCTTTATTCTTTTCGTTACTTTCAGGAATAGTTTCTTCCGACATGTTAAGATCTTGTTTACTCTCTTCAGTCAATTTCTTCTGCGAACGTGTTTCAACAGCGTTCACCATATACACTTGTATTTCTTTATTCTTCTTCACTTCTTCAAACAATTCAGCAGTCTTATTTCCCAAAAGATATTTTCCTTTATCTAATGAATCTCTTAAAACAGCAGCTTTCGTAATCACATGACCAAACACACAGTCCAACTCAACTTCAGCCATTGGCAGACACACTGCGGTTTCCTCCAGAGGAGTTCGAATCCACACAGTTTCATTTATAAACATGGAAGGCTTTACGTATTTTTTACATATTAAATCGAGAGTTGCACCAGTATCTCGTAGTATAGGCATTTCAATTCCATTCACTGTTCCTAAAGTTGTATATGGAGCCAATACATCAGTACCATTTCTAACAGTTTCATTAGACGCGACTGTTTCGTAATTCTTCTTTAGTTTATCACATTGTGGTCTGAGATGTGAATAAGACCCGCATTCATAACATCGAAGCTGTCTTCTCTTCTCAAAGTCTTTCTCGTGATTTTTTTCATGGACAGGTTCCCTTTTTATTTGAAATTTTGACTTGAAATCTTTAGGAGTTTCCTTGGATCTGGCGCCACTATAATTTACACCACCTTGGAATTTGTAACTATTTTTCTTAGGGATTTCTCTTCTGAAACTCTGTTTGATGCTTTCATATTCGTCTAATTTCTCTGCAAGTTCATAGGGAGTTTTAACTTGATCCAGTCATCAAGAAAATGCTCTCTTACTTCAGCTGGAACACGGTACTTCAATTGTTCAGTTATTAATAGATCTTTCAGTTGCTCGCGAAAGTTTTAACCTGCAATTCAGCTATCCATTCTGTAAAATAACTATTCAGCTCATGAGCATAATTCCTCCAAGACTTCTCTGCTGATTTTTGATGTCTGTAAAAACATTGCTTCAACTTTTCGCTGTTCAACCTGTACCTCTTCAATATAAGATCTTTTACAAAATCATAATTATTTGCCCTTTCGGTAGGTTCTCTAGCTAGCATATTAGAGAGTTCTGCTGATAAAACTGCCAACAAGTAGGCCACCCAATCCTTCTTTGGTACTTGAGCTAATTCTGCTTTCCTTTCAAAATTAATCAAATATAAACTAATCTCATCATGTTTTTCATCAAATTTAGTTGTGATTTGTGTCAATTGAATCTTAGGTCCAATTTCAACTCTTCTTCCAGATTCATCATTTAATGGTTGATTCTGCTGCGATAATTCTAATTTTCACAATTCTAATTCGTGTTGTCTGGCCTCTCGAGCCATTCGCTCTTCTCTTTCCCTTTCCCTTTCTTCTTGTTTACTTCTTTCTTCCCTTTCTTTTTCTTCTTGTTTACTTCTTTCTCGTTCTTTCCTATCACTAATGACTCTGTCGAGAATTATCTTAACTTCCTCTTCAATATAAGATTCGCTATTTAGAATCAATTTTTTTATATCTACCACCTTGCTGGAGTGATCTACTTCAACCCCCATTTCCTCACATACTGACAAAAGATCAGGTTTATTACCTTTAGCTAAATATGCCATGATTTAGGGACTAACAAGATCAGAATGCTTTCCAAAAAGAAAATTATAATAAGACGAGTAAGAAACTTATTTTTCGATATATTATTTAACTAAAAGTAGTTATCGATTTTGCACTGTACCAAAATATGCACAAATATACACTTAAATTATAACGAATACATACATATTCAGTACTTTCGAATTCTATTTTTCAAAAGTTTCAAGTGATTAAAATATTTACGTAACTACAATACCAGAATAATCAAACAAGCACAAAAATAAAAAATAAACATTTCAATGCGAAACAATAACATACACCTTAAGTCCAAATTATCTCTTCATAAAGTCTCTTCAAAATTTAATTTGTCATTCATTAATTGTCATTTATTTTCAATTTAAAACAAACAAATGCGAGCAAGTATATTAAAAAAAATTCTATCTATAGAAATTCTACAACTTCACCCTTAACTCGAAAATAATACTAGATGTTTATATTTGTAAAAACAAACACATTTTTTTATTAAAATTGTTTCAATGTAATGACCACTTTTAAATCAAAGAACACCATTCAAATAAAATCTACAGATTTACTTTTTTTTTCAGAAAAACCAAACACTTCTATTCGCAAAAAAAATCTAACACAATACTGACAGTAAAACAATTCCGCTGGTATTCTGAAACCACAGCAACAAAAATTTTACTGAACAACTTATAAAAAACAAATTCTTATATGATTGGAATAGCTACATAATTTATGCATTTAACCTTGAGAACTTTTGAAACGTAATGAGTCAGCTTTTTTTTTTCTCTCAGTAAAAGAGAAGTCATAAATATTCCGTTGACTCAGCAAAATCAAAAATATTTCTACTTAATACACTTTATACATATATTTTTTTTCACTGCACCTTCAAATCGTGCTATAATTACAATTTTCATAAGTTATTTATCATTCACTCTTCACAAATTCTTAATATTGTGTTTACAATGGATTTTTTTAAACACCGTTGAGAGACTCTTTTAATTTATATCTCACACATAGAAAACACAGTTTTAAATCAGAATACACTAACTAAAACTAAAAAAAGAACAATTTTATGTGTTTAATTCAACCCCAGACAAAATAAATTTTCTTCCTTTACATAGGATAAATTTTTGTTTTTAAAAAATAAAAAATTAACTAGAATAGCAGGGATAAGTAAAAAGCTTTAAAATAATCAAAATCCAGCATTTAATACAAAAAGTGAATTAAGAATGATTGCTGTATTTAATTTGTACCCTTATTTTAATACAAAAATTGAGATCAAATTTAAAATACGCCTGAAGGTACTTTCAGATAGAAAAAGTACTTACCCCAACTATTTCTTTTGTTGTTAAAAACACTGTTTTTAGTTTCGTCGCATCGCTGCCACCAGTCTGTAAGATCGTCTTGTGGGTGAATTAATCAGCTCTAATTAACCGGATTTACCGTTTTTATTTCCATCAAAACACATCTCTATATTAATGATTTCATTTACAATTAAATTTCAAACGGAAACTACAAACAGCTTCCTCCATTTTACGTTCCAGACTCTTCTTCTTCTCTCCTTCCCGCTCAAAAGCCAAAACAGTTCACAGCAGCGCCCTCTTTCTAGTCTATCGTGTGCTATGTGTCAGGCCTCCTAGTGTACTATGTGCCACGCCGTTACAGCCTACTTGGAAAACGGTTGGCATTGGAAGCGAATCGCGTAACTTTTAATCGGCAGTTAAGTGATTAATTATAAATAGTACAAATTATCAAGATAAGTGTTAATTTTGGTATATAATTTTATGTAATATATGACAAGCTCATGGGGTCACTGGTAATTATTAAACTTGTTCTTAATTTTGTACTGTTAAATTAATTATAAAATGCATTGTGTAGCACTGATACATTTATAAGTGTGACACATCAATGTAAATGTGTATTTTATTTTTTATTATGTCAGAATGTATTTATTATTTTTTGAAGGTAAACAAACAGATTTAATTAAATAAAATCTTGTTTTCGACTTTTCAATATGCTCACGCCCCCCTTCCTTATAGAGTTGTCATGGTCCCCAAGGGGGACGTGCCCCACAGTTTGAGAAACGCTGCCCTACGTGAAAAGCGTGAGCATATCGAAAAGTCGAAAATAAAAAAAAAATACTTAAAAAATTATTAATGTACTGAAAGGAAGCAAAACAAAATACAAATATAAAATATACATAATAAAAAACAAAATACGCATTCACACAGATATAATAGAAATGTATGAGTACTTTACAATGCATTTGATAATTAATTTATAAATACTAAGTTAAAAACAAGTTTAATAAATACCAGTGACTCCCATGGGCTTGTCGCATTCAAAATTATATGCAAAATTTAATACTTATCTTCTTAATTTGTATGGTTTATAATTAAAATCGTATTGAGTCTTTTAGCGTCAAAGTACATTGTTATTGTATGGAAGAGGGCGCAATGAAAATTATGATTGAAAATTGGTTCGCAAATATTGAAAGTTTGAGAAACAATGCTCTAGGAGAAGTATAAGAATCGAAATATCCGCAGTTTCAGAGCAAATTTACATAAGCATTATATAAAAGATGCACAGTTCTTTGATTAACAAAATATCCTGAAAGATGAACTAAGGTATGGTAAAAATAATTACAAATATATTACATAAATTATATGTAATGTAACATTAAATATATTTAATTTAGACAACAAAAATGTATAGGAAAATTGTTATTTTTAATACTTTGGACTTTAAACAATTTATCTCTCACAATTGGCGACATTTGGAAACTAGGTCTTATATTACTCAAAGAAAGAGTTTAACTTAATATTGTTTTCTATACACATGAAATAAAAAAAACTAATCGTACTAAAGAGTAAGAGAGATCTGGATTCCTGCATTAAAGTTAGAAAAATTTTGTAAATAAAAATTCCTTGCAAAATGTTTTTTTAAAATCACTTTAATTTTTGAGGTGTAGAGTGTATATTGATACTTTTCTAAATTTTGTAGAGGAAAATGACTGAAAAATATTAACTTAATTATTTTTTTCAATTAAATTACAATACATTTAATAATAAACTCTTTAAACGTTGACAAATATATATACACATAAAATAAAAACCATCTAATACAACTAGAAATCTACAAATTATAATTTGGGTTCTGTTTAGCAACAGCCTGGAATAGATAGGAGATTAAAACATATAAGGATGAAAGTAATAAAAAAAAACTATTCTGCAATAAATGCTTTTAACTTATTAGTTAGGTGTAAGTTATTTTAATAGAATTAGAAATATATATACATCATTCTGACACAATTAAATAACTCCACTGACGATTAATAAAGGATTCGAGTCCAGAGCACACATTTGGGCTCTCGACTGCTAAGGATCGATGTTTGTGGGCTACATTCCTCCAGGCAAAGACCGTATCTAGGGCCTTCTATGCAGACTGGAGTAAAAATACGGAGTCCTGCTTTGGGACAGTGCATAATCAGACGTTGTCTAAGACTAGGGTTACCACTAATTTATCTGTGCGATTTAAGGGTAGAATGGAGAAGATAAGATATATATTTAATTCAAGGAACTGTGAAAAGGAGATGCATATATTTATTGAATACCTATATTCAAAGCAAGATGTTTCAGAAAAAGAACTACCATAAGCAAACAGACTAAATTTTTTCCTTTAATGTAGGAAAAAACATGGTAAAACATAAACATTTCTTTTTTAAAAAAATCGTATATATATATATATATATATATATATATATATGAACTTAATGTTTAAAAAATTTTGGATAAATTGCTGATTTTATTTTTGCTTTGTTTTTATTTGGATTTTTCGCTTGCTATTTTCATTTATATAAAATTCATTCCGAATAGTTTTCTTAACCCTTAGCGCGCTGTTTATTTACACGTGCAAATTTTTAACAAATGCTTCATTTTTTCTTACCCTATATAATGCATAAATATTCTCTTCATAGAGAAAGTTAGGATCCTGTGAAACAAACTTAACCCTACTTTATTGCCTTAAGTCAATGACATCTTTCGAAAATGTAATAGTTTCCATTTTTATTAACTGACTTTTCAAGATTATTTATTAAAAATAATTTCTGTGTACAAAATTCATCCGTTTGTTATTATTTATTATTAATTGACAGATCAAGTACGACATAAAAACGTTGTTATTGCATATGTCACCTGATCGACAGTAACATTAGATCAATGTCTACGAAGTTCATCGTGGCAAGATGCTAGTTGTACGCCTGTCGTTAGCCGTAGCTTTGAGCACCTTGCAGATGACAGTAGTATTTGGCTAGGTTCCACCCCCAATTTTGAAGGAGAACGCCCTGAGAGGTTTGATAAAAAACTAAATTTATTAATTAATTACACTTATGAAATATCATTTTATAGAGTCATTTTATTCCGCGTGTCTAATGATAAATAAAGAATAATTTGAATGTATATATATATATATATATTGGATCTTTGTAGCCCCGGTAACCTAGTGGTCATGGTCATGGACTCTTGACCAATGTGTCACGAGTTTGAGTCCTAGTTCCACTGATGACTCTCCGTGTAGAGGGACTGATGCACGTTAAATTTGTTGTGGCTCGAAGTATTCACATCAGCATGACGTGGAGGTTTAGAAAGAGGAGTGGTTGCCAGCTCTGGTAGCGTCCTCATCACTTGACCGTGTTTCTAAATTACGTTCCGTCACCAATGGCCCTCGTGTTGCCTTTAGTACGACGTTAATATAAACACTCATTCATTCACAATGATTGGACATTAAAGAATTCTTTAAGTGAGCATGATTTGAAAATTAAATCTACCTTTTTACCCTTGTATATTTTTTATTCATTCATAATAAATACACACTACATCTACTTTGCGGGATCTGGAATAGAAATATACTTACTTTGAACCAAAAATAGTACACAATTCATTTCATCGCCATACTTTAAAAAGAATGAAAACTCATTTTAGCTTCAAATATCAAAAAGCAAACCGGTTAGCAGAAAACATTACCGCAAAAAACAAATTTTCCTTGGAAACTCCTGTCATAACTCTTTTATTATTTTAGTACATTACACCATATTTTATGACCAACAGTATTAAAAAGACATCTACATTTTACACCGACGAAACACATTTTCTTGCATTTTCTTCTGCTACTATTTCATATATCGTGAGCTACTTACACTCCAATAAAACATCATTTATTAAAAAAAAACCTGTGCACTATTTTTCAAGCATCCCGATGAAAAAACAAAATTTATTTTTAAACAAAATCTTTTCCTCCAATTAACTCGTGCATGACCCACGACATACGGCGTTTTGCATAAGATATACTCTTAACACAACATCGAAACACTCAATTGATTTTTATATTGAAGTATAATTTCGGTGTGTGTGTGCTTACGATGCCAATTGCGCAATTTATTACTCAGAATTCAGACCTTGTACAAAGATTAGTTTGAAAAAGTAAGTAAAAATAGTATCATTTTCTGATCATTTTACTCGCTCGGTTGGTTCGAGAAAAGGACATCTATTTTGATCCTAAGCAGAGTTTTCTCTTTAAAAAATCATTTAAGCTTTCAGTTCCGCCAGTAGGGATGATTTCTAGTATATATATTGCTGATACATCCTTAAAAAACCCCTAGAAATTTGTTTTGATCTTCTCATATTTGTTACTCACGAAGTAATTTAACAATTAGATTGGATTTTATTACGTAGAAAAATAAATTATTGCATTTGAATTCCATCATTTTTTCAAAAAAATACTTTATTTTGGAAATTGTGAGATTTAATCTGCCACAAAAGCGCCTGACTTTATTTGTTTGTATCATAAATCCTGCAAGCCTTATTTAATGAAGCAATGACATGTATGAATACATAATTTTCTCCAATAAGAAATCTTATATCCTCTTTTAGATTCCTTTTTGAAAAAAACAAAGCAAGATACTATTTCAATTGACAAACAGTAGTTTCCGTTCTTTTTTAAAAAAATTATCAAATCTACTGCCTACACCAGGGATGGACATTTGTTTTAGCACGGGGCCATATTGCGGAAGTTGAGGATGTCGGAGTACCGCTCCTTTTTAAAATGATTACATTCATTAGTTAACTTTGCAGCTCAAAAAAGTGTTAAATGTACCATAAAAGTTATAAAATAGTGGCAGTTTTATTCAATTTATTTATTGTTCTAATTTTTATATCATCTGTAGCTTCCAACGCAGTGAATTTTAGAATTAGCTTGTGACGGGCTCACGCGTCTTTTCTTTAACATGTCCTTTGGGTTCTTTGGGCCAGAATTACTCGCAACTCTTTTTCAACCAAATCCAAGAAGTGAAGTGTGAATGAAAGATGCAAATTAACAAGCTTTTAAATATCGGAACTTAGTGTAAGCGAGATGGCAATGTATGGCAGTTTGTGGCAGTTGATGGCAAGTAGAGAAAATTTAATATAGTTCATGGTTCAAGTTTAGATAAAGATACGTGGCGGTGATTAGAAGTTATAATTGATAAAGATCTAGAGAACCAAGGTGCATACCAGTGCACGCAAGTAAATACTAGATTGCCTTAATAATATTAGAGATTGATTCTTCAGACTGCAACAAGGTAGGATTGAATATTTAATATTAGAATCATTGATTGTATTGGAATTGAGGTTAGACTATTCAGTTATTGATAGTGGTCCGAGTTTGGTTAAGTCGTTATTATCTTTATATATTGTGTGTTGCGTATTTTGCCATCGTAGATTCTCTCACATTAATTATTATAATTTAATTTGTTAAAGATTTAAGTTGAATATCTTAATAAAGTCATATTAAGATAATGATTCCTTCTAGTTCTTTCGTCAATCCTACACCTCTAGCTCACGCTGACACTCCGAGAGATATTCTCCCAAGGAGAGAATATCACAAGCTTAATCAGGCACAAATGTGCCCTATTCTACTTTTATACAATTTTAGTTAAAATCAGAAGTGAAATTGCTTGTGGAAATTATCCTCACAGCCTGCAAGTGAATATTCAGTCAATTTTCACCTATATTTACTCTTGATCTTCATGTAATAAAAGCTGCTCACAAATATTTATTGACCCAAATATAGAGAACAATTTCTGTATATTTAGTTTTCAATCTTGTCGGGGTGGGAAAAAACTATTTGAAAGCCGCATGTGGCCCACGGGCCGCTATTTGCCCATCCCTGACATATATATGTAACATAATCTTCCTGAGATAAAAATCTAATATCCTCTTTTAAATCCATTTTTGAAAAACCAAAAAATGTTGTAATTTGTGTTTATCATTTTAAACTTTATTTCCTGTAAAGTAGATTAAATCTGATACGCTTAAAAATTATGTTTTACTAGCTTGTATACCCGTTCTTCGCACGGGTGAATTGAAAAATTAAACAACACAGATTGAAGGAAAAAGAAGTTTTTAATGAGTTAATTTTATGTGAATTGCAAATTAAACAAAAAAAAAAAAAAAAAAAAAAAAAAAAGCTTTTGCATATCTCAGCTAAACAAAAAAAAAAAGAAAGAAAAACACCTTTGTTAAATTTTAAGTATGTAGATCAAATAGCTGATAAAAAGGATTTTTTTTATTTATAATTCCTCGTAACACTCTTGAGGGTCGATTTTTCAAAATACCTCCATAAGCTGATCTCTCCTCACCAAAAGTAACACATTGTTAAAAGTTTTGCGTAATGAACGCTTAAAGGAGTGTAAATAATTTATATCTGAAAGTGTAATACATTAATATTACTTTCTGTTGTATTTATTTTATTTTAAAATTGTAATTTTTGCAAGCAACGCCGTTTTATAAATTATAATGGCGATTAAATGAAAAACATAGCGAAATGTTAACGATAGAGTCAAGTTGGCAAATGCCTAGCTACTTTCGTAGCTCGAGCTTTATTAGAGCTTTGTAAGACCCTCCGTGTAGGGGCACAATGCACTTTAATACTTTATCCAACCGCATTATGATTTACTGCAGTTTTTTTCATACAATTTTTTTTGGACATGTACAAATTAAGGGATATACATAAACAAAATACTCCACTTTGGAAAATCTAATCCATTAGAGCTAATAAATTAATTAAAGATATTCCACTGTAAAATTAATTATGTACACCGTTCACTTAAAATAAGTAGTTAAATCATTTTCCAAGGTCTTCATTAACATACAAAAACATAAGACACTTAAATTTTGAAACTATTTTTTCCGCTAAAATACTCATCATGGAACCCGTGCTGCCATATATCTTGGAAGAGTGGATTTCAAAGAATATTCCTGCTAAGTATTGGTAGAATATTCCTTCTAAGTTGGTGTGGTGGGGTAGTTAGGAGAAGAGGGTGCCAGCTCAGGTGTCGTCCACGTCACTTGACCATGGTTCAAAATTACGAGATCCGTTGCCAAAAGCCCTCGTGTAGCTGAACAGTGCGACATTAATATTCGCTCACTCTCACACTCCAAAAAATACAGTACAGTAGTTATTGCGTTTTTAAGTATAAAAATAATTATATCTGCCTATTCAATTAAAATTATAGCGTTATAATTAACGACTGATCACAAACAAATTTTGAAAATTTGTTCAAATGATGCAGTGTGAAAGAGAAAGCTTATTTACTTTAAGTATCAGAACTGATAAAAGAATTTATTTGGAAAAAAGACCAATTTCTTACTACCAAATATACATAATAAAATCATAAAAAAACATTAAAATAAAGAGAGATTTATAACAGCCTCTCCCTTCAAAACTTAATTTTATTCTGAAATAAAAAAAATAGGCATTATGCTGATCAGTGGAATGAATTAGAAGCGAGCACCTTGCGTAGCCAAAACAAAACAAAAGTTTTTTCACAAACAAAACATAGATATATGCTGACGTTGGCTTTTTTGCAACGCAAGCTAGAATTGCTCGCAAATGGCTGAATTTTTTCCTACTTACTTGACAAATATCGTTATATTTTGGACACTTCATGCAATATATTTATAAATTATAGTCTATGCTATAAATTATAGCCTATGTGCTATTCTGATGTATAAGCTATATTACTGTAAAGTTTCATTAAAATCCATTCAGTTTTTGCGTGAAAGACCCACAAAGATATTCACAAACTTTCGCATTTATAATATATATATTAGATTACTAGAATTTAATCTAAAGTAAATTATCTTTTAACACCTTTGTAATTATTTATCAAACCACGCAGGAAATAATGTATTTTAATTTTAAATAAAATATTTTTTTGAATTGTTTATAAGAATTTCTCTCTTATTTTTCCACTTCCCGCTCAAATATTTTTATAAATTTGAACATAATTGTTTTTAATAATAGACTTACATTTTGAGTACATTAACTTCTTTTTTTAGCAAATGTTTATTAATTATAATTTATCATTGTCATGAGAAAAAATGTGTTCCTATTACATTTAAATACATTACGCAAAGTTATTCAAATAAAAAAGTGAAAACATAATTTGAATCACGAATAAGTGTTTATGATTCAGTAAGCTATTGAAAGGACGTAAAAATAATTTTAAAAAGCATAACTCAAGATTTAATACCGCTAAATCTGAACAACGCGCAATTTTTTGGAGAAGTTTTCGTCCTCTGCTAATTCAGTTTTTATTTCTGTTCTCCACAATAAGGCACTTTTATTTCTTCTACTTTTATTTAATGTATTTATTTATTATTATTTTGCTTTTTTTTATTTCTTCGCTTTGTAGTTTTTCGCTTAGATATTCAATTTATATTTTTAGTTTGTTGTCTCATTTAAATACATTAAATCATAACTTTTTTACGATAATAGATTTTCTTTTTTCAAAGTTGATTTCGTAACCTACCAATCTTTCGAGGAATTTTAAAAAAAACGAATTGCCTCTGAATTTTATGCCTTTTTTAATTTTAAGATATTTTTGCTTCGTTGTAGGGATAAGAGGGCAAACTTCACCAAAATAAGTATGCTTTTAACTAAAAAATTCACATTGGAAAACTACAGATCTCAGTTGATGATAGAATTAAAAAATCAAGGTTTTTTTATGGTTATTTTTTATTATATACTAATACTAAAAAAATGCTGAGTTGAAGAACAATCAGGGTTTTGCCAAAAGCCATTTAAATATAAATTCGTTTTAATGCCAAGAATGAGATTCGAATTCGAAATACTTATTCAGAACATTATTTGTATTCTGTTCATGTTATAAACGAGTATAAGGTGTCAATTCGTATTAAATCGATAATACTCTATAGTGTTTCAAAGAATTGTTTCATATGTCTCATATCGTTTTCGAGTGGGAACATCTTTTAACTTTGTCGTTAGAAAGAGTTTTTATTGGTTTTTTCGAATAGAATATACCAAATATTCCGTTTATAAGCCGAAAATATTTGGATCATTTTTAAAGTGAAAGTTGAGAGCTCGGCTTAGATACGGATACGCTAATCTCGGAAAAAACGTTATTTAGGAAAAATATATATATATTTTTTTTACATTTTCCTTCAAACATGACTAAGCAATTTCAATAAATTTTGGGGGTTTTGAATGGAGCTTTTACTCTAAAAAAAGTATAAATGTCATATAAAGCCTTCAAAAGTTAGTAACAGAGTCCATGTTTCCGAATAGAGTGTAAAATTCTCATTTATTCATTGGGATGTTTGGAAGCTTATGATCATCATGCAGGGAATTCTACCTCTGGGGGACATGAAACCATATGTCAACGATCACGTCCCGTATACGAATTTCTCTTTCCACTCATTCTTCAAGCAAAATGAAATTTAAAAAAAGTATAACTATCTCAGACATGATAAAAGCTAACAAATGAATGGAACAAATGTATAAGTTTTGGATAGAACTCCCAGGAATAAAACCATTGTCGTTATCTTTTTACTTTACAGCAATTCGATTATAAAATATTCCACCCATTTTATCTGCTTGGCAATATTTTGGGTCCCATGTTACACATACCAGAAAACTACATGAATTTTCATTCTTGATTTGGCTTATGTATGGAATTCAAGTTTTGGGTAATTTTTTTGAAGAAGAAACGCCCTATAAGTTTATATACGAATAAGCTAAAATGTGAAATTATACGGTAGCTACCACATTTCTGATTATCGCTGTCGATGTTCAAAGATCATTACAAATACGATCGTTAGAATTTATCACAAAGTTGACAAAAGTAGCTCCAGAAATATTTGAAGGGAAATATTAACGAACGTAACGGTTTATATATCGATTGTCACAAGGAGATAAAAATAAATCCGTTAATCATGACAAATGTGTTTAAATTTTTGTGAAGTTCTATGTACATACTATTTTTCACTTTAGGCAGTTTTAGTTGAATATCTACAAAGAGCTTTACAGAGTGTAGGAGACAAACTATAGTCCATATTTTATATCCCCCCAAAATTAAATGATTTAAATGCAGATGAGTTGTATAATAAACAGGATGCTTTCTGAATGATAGGGAAGATAGGATGTAATATTAACGTAAAAACATTTTTCTGCATGAAAAATTGTTCTAATTTTAGTCCTATTCTGTAACATTGAGTGAAGATAGCCTTGAATGAAAAAAAGACATAAATTTAAAGCAACACGAATGACTTAAGATGCCAAAAACCTACATTGTTATTCGAAGAAACAACAAAAAACGCATTTCTATACACAAAACAACTCCACTTATTTCTTCAATCGGCTTTTGTCTACGGTTGTCGGAACATCTCACTGTCGCACGACGAGAAGACAGCAACATTGTATACTTGATGAAGTAATTGGCTCATTCCTGAAACACATTTCACAACCATTCCAGTTCCAAAACACGGAGTAAACATTTCCAATTACACCTTATCAATCCATATTTCACCACTTTTCTTCCAAGATCTGAATTCCAAACGAATGGCTAGAGACAGGTTTGGCTCGAAGAAGTTTTTCAAGCTCTCTCTCCTTTGTTTTCTCCAACTCTTTTTTTTTTCTTTTTTCCCTTCCGTTTCCATAACCCAGAAAATTTTCAAGGTGAACAGGAAGTTCGATATGGGCTACTGTGGTTCAAGGTCTCGAATAGGAATCGCGTTCCATCATCATTTATAGTCCATTACAATGGGGTTTTCAGCGGAGTTGAGGTGAAAAAGGTGTTCGTGGGCAAAACAAAGGTGAATTTTATCCATAAGCGATGCGTGACTTCTGATTTCGTACTTATTTTTTTCTCTCCTTTTATGCTTGTCAGTTATCGTTTAAGGTGTATTGGTGGTAAATAATAGGGTATCAAAACACAATTATTGTGATTTCAGGACTTTAGGGACTTAAAGAAAGGGCTTTGCCCCAAAAAAAAAGAACTTGTATTTTTATCAACAATGCTCAGAATTTTTTTTAAAGAAAATGTGTTTTTTTAACGACGATGTTTTGGAACTTCTGGAGCAAAATTATAGGTTTATGGAACATATTTGCTTCAAACCGGATAGTTTCCATAATTGTCTCAAAAAGAAATAAATGTAAATGTTCAGAAATCATTGTAGTGTAGAATGTAAAATGAAAGCTAAAAATATTCTCGATTTTTCTAGTTTAAAAAAAGTATGAGATGAAAAAAATGTGAAATTATAAAGTTAAGTGTGTGTGATGAAATTGCATATATATACTCTATAATTATGCCTCTTTTGAACATCTAAAAACAAACATAACTTTAGTTTTGTATATAATCAATGATAACTTTGGTTATGAAGTAAATTATACATTTTTGTTACAAGCTGTGCACTGTTTTTGTTACAAGCATTTTTTATAATTCCTGTTGTCATTTTTCTATTACTTTCATAATGAATTGTTGTTAAAAGTTTAAAGAATACCAATTTTCAAAATGCTTCATAAACTTTATAATAATATTGTTAACATGTTATCTTATATTAAGAAAAAGCGAAAGATTCAAACGCAATACAGCTATCTTTTTTAATTTTAAAAATTTGCTTCGTATATTTTTTAAAAAATAATTTTTATATTTAAATTTATTTATTGCTCGAAGAATCAAAACAGAATTTACGCAAGACAATTTCAAAAACGAATAACGAATGATTACTATGCAAACTATGAGCAATTTTTACAGTGTTTCGTATTACATATCAGTTGTAAATGGCAGTCCATAAATTGATTAAAAAATTTCTACCGTACAATATTGAACTCTTAACATTTATATTTCACTTTCATAATGTAAGCAAATTACTACGAATATATTATCCAAAATAATATAAATAACTTTAAGCAGATCATTAAGAAATTATAAATAGTGTAGGAAATATAACATTTTAACTATTTAAGTATACTAGCCTTTACCCTTCCACTTCGCTGGGTATTTCACGATGTTGTATGACCACATATCACTTTTAAGTTATTAATGTCTAAGTCCTAGCATTAACCCAGCGAATATTTCAAAAACATTCTTATAGAAGCTGCATTCTGATTTAAGAAGTATACTACTTGAGCTTCTAAAATGGGCATATATTTATCGTTGACGCCTTCACCCCCCTCGGAATCGACTTCCACAAAATCCATTTATCCATTTTAAGTGAATCTCTAATTAGAAGAAGAAACATTCTTATTAAATTTTTCAAGTCTGTAGCTCTAATAATTCAAAAACAGAATTTTTAGTATATAATACTCCAGAACACCCTCTCGCGTAACCTTCTTTGGGGGGAGGACATTCTCAAAACCCATTCTTAATAGATCTGTTCTCAATGAAAGATACATTGCCAAATCACAAGTTTGTTCATCCGAAAGTTCAAAAACGAGAATTTTTGTGTATAACGCCCCCTCCCCGCAGTTCTCTTGGGGGTAGATTTCCACAAAATCTGTTCTTAATGGATCTCTACTGAACTAAAAAAACATGCCTACAAAATTTCAAGTCTATAGATCTAATAGATCCGGAGATCTCGTGATGTGTGAAAGAGTAAGTCGCTCTTTTCTCGTACATATAGGTATTCAAATATATATATATATTCCCTATTTAAAATCTTTAAAAAAATTAATGTATTAAACAGACTTTAAATTGATAATTTGTGATTTTTAAACTGCAGTTGTTCAGCATTATGTTGAGGCAATTACATCAAACTATCTAATAATTAGAGTAATCCCTTTCATCGAATAGTTTCAAACTAACCATTAAAAATACTGGAAATCTTACAGAAAAGACAATATATACAAAAGAAATAAGATGTTAGAAGAATTCAAGAGCTATATGCATCTTCATAACAAACAAATATCCATTTAATTGCTTCTCATTCTCGAAAAAAATCTCAATGGAACATCATTAAGCCTAACAACCGCTTCAACATTCAAACATGAAAGCTAACGAATTCAATTCCATAAAGACCGAGCAAAGTCATCGTTATTTACTTCACTTCTAAAGACTATTAAGCACCATTTAAGGCTTAAGAGTTTGACTAATGGGGAAAATGTTTAGATCAAAGACAATTCTCCCAGTACGCTTCATTCCTTCCACATCCCCAGCATTCTACTTCTATAATCAAGTTCAGAACAACACTTCATTAAAGACTCGGATTTGTAAGCCAATTTCCGTTATTTCATTAGCTTTGCGACGGAGGGAAGAGTAAATCGAGATGGTACAGGAAATTAAAGATGGTAGAACCTCCCTATAACATGGCTCCCTAGGGTTATTTCTCACCGTTTACGGGTCCCTCGTGGAGGAAACTTCGCCATTTTCGCGAATCTTTGCGAGATCGTTACTACCGAGAAGGATTTCGCGAAAGGAGGTTTATATTTATTGTTCCATAAAGTGGAAGGCTGTTTTAAAGAGGTTTTATTATCAGTTTTTTGCGCTTCGGTATTGAATGGTGGAGTTGTAATAAAGGACTGGATGTGTAGTATCGTAAAATTGATAAAATGATGATGGCTATCGATTTAATTCACAATTGAGTTTTCTAAAAAAATTTAGAATGAATTTCAGATGTTTAAAAATGAAACTTAAATGTTGGTATAAGTGTATTATTTTTTTCAACAAATTTATTATTTTATTAGTTTTAATTTGAATATTTGTCTCTCTTTATACATGTGGGAGACAACAAGGGGTCCAAGACTTTTGTCTTTTTCACATTTATTTTTAACTTTAACAAAAATTAATTAAAAAGGTAGATAAGTTTGACAATGATATGCAGAAGGTAACGCCTGCTCGCTCACCTCTCGCGTTTCTCTCTGCTGTTCTCTTCAAAGTTCACAGGTTAATAGTTTCAGTTTCAATTCACTGCGCCTGCGCGCGAAGACTGCTTGGCTTTGGCTGCCACATACATAAAGAACGTAAGCGATTATTACGTACTATCGCAACAATATAAACGTTCAAGATGACCCACGATGTTGGCAATGCCGATTTCGCGTGTGTCGAACGAGCTGAATTGGCAACCAGTGGCGTAACGTACACCCCTGCATTAAGGGGGATCAGGGTTCTAAAGGGCCCCAAAGCCTGACTGCCGCTAAGTACCTACCTTTCGTAGAATCCAACTTGGGGGCCTCAAACCTGACTTTGCAGGGGAGCCCAAATGTTCTCCGTTACGCCATTGTTGGCAACCATATGTTTCATTCAACCATTTCATATCATGTCACCAAATACGGTTAAGGCAGTACATCATTGTAAGCCCTCGAAAAAAATATCGCAACGATTGCCTGGCCTGGAATCGTTGCGTGAGAAGAAAAGCGTTGTCTCATACGATTACTTATTAACAATCAATGGAACGAAATGTTCATCTTTGCAGGAAGGTGCAAGAGCAGCAGGTTTATCAAAATCTAAGGACTTTATTAAAGAAGTGTTGATCGATGCAGCTTCAGCGATGAATTTAATTGAAGAGGAACGCCAAGAACGAATTTTGAGAAAAAAAGAGCAAATAAGTGGAACTACATAATACATGCAAACTATAGTTTTACAATTTCAGCAATGAATATGAATAGTTGTTTAATTTGTACAATATGGACTAGTCCACCTTCAGGCGAACAGGGGGTACTTCTCATAGTTTCTATAAATAGAGTGTACCAATTGCTTTAAGTATCGTAAAATGTGTTTTAGACATTTTAATACTATTAAAAAATCGGACATTTTACTATCATTTTAAGCTGACTTAAAATATTCGCATCCGCTTTATTTAGAAATATAAGTTTTTTAATCAACTAATTTATTTTAACATCCTGAAGAAATCTATTTCTCATCCTCTTAGTCAAATAAACATTCATAAAATAAATAGATTGATTAAAAATAACTCCTATTTGTTTTAGGTTCACTGTTTTTAAAGTGTTATTCTTCATGAAATATCTTTTTCTAAGGTTCTAATTAAAAAAAAAATTCGAGTAAGCTCATAAGTATAAATAGACACTAGCCGAAAATTTAAAAAAGACACACACATGAGCGCTGATAGTTTATTGACGTCGCATTTTGAAGAAACACGAAACTATTGGTGACTGGAATTCAGAACCTTTTTTTCTGGTTAAGTGACGAGTATGACATCCAAGTTAGTCTTTCACTCTTCTAACTAATACGTCATGCTAACATGAGAATTTTGATTCTCAACTAATTGAAGGGGCATCAGCCTTTCTATACGGTGGGTCTTTTTTGGCACCAGGATTTAAATGTACGACTTCAAGAAATAGCTCCTGATCGTGAGATCCGAGATCGTGACCATAATCACTTGGTTACCGCAGCCTGAAATATGATAGCTGAAAGTCTTAAAATATACTACTCTGTTTTAGATTATCAGCTACTACAAAATACATGCTGAAAATTAAAACTTAATTACAATATTTTTTAAAACATCCAAACAATATTATTTTAAATTAAAAGTGTTTTAGAACTGATTTCTACATCACCATCTGGGAATTGTATCTTCGGTACAGTTTATATACAGAGTGTTGTCAAATTCGACCGACAAATTCAGAGGGGTGATAGTAGGCAGCATGGGGATGACAAATCACTATAGAACACAGGGTCGAGAAAACGCGATAATAGTCGTCGTCGAGAGGAGGGGCCAAGCGAATGCGGGGATTTGGAAGGCCGTGGTAGGGTTGAAGAAACCTGCACATATGCAAATTTCGCACTCGTCTAGGAAGAATAAAAGCGGTGAGCGTAGAACCAGGACGTGGGGTTCCTGCACAATGGTGCATCAGCACATTTTTCGATTGCGGTGCATAACCACCTCTCTGCTATCCGTGGTGGGGAATTAGACGCAGTGGACCTGTCATTTGGCTTCCACGCTTCCCGGACTTCAATCCCTTGGATTTCTTTTTCTGGAGCCATCTAAAATTGCTTAGGTATAAGACGCCGGTATTTACAGTGGAGAATATCATGGCACGGACAATCGGCGCTTCAGCTGACATCGCCAGCGCACCGAAATTTTTGAAAGCGCCCGGCAATCCTTCGTCCGTCGATAACGGCTGTGGTATGGCCTACGCGGCCGCATCTTCGAACAATTCCTGCGACAAATAGGAACGTGGAGCTGAAATACATTGTTCGTATTGTAAACATGCTTTACGTCTAATACATGTATTTCGTACCTCTTAATTGACGCTTTTCATTCACTCGACATCACCCTTCATAATTGTTTTTGCGAATATTTCCGATTAAACGTGGTTTGCAATTCCATGTACTATGGTGATCTCTGAATTTGTCAGTCGAAATTGGAAAGATCCTGTACATTAATCAAATAATAATCAATCTCTATTTTACAAAAAAGTAATGTTTTAAGCGTAAGTATAAATTTCCGTTGTATTTCTCAGAGAAAATACCTAAAATATCCCTTTCTAGCTCTTTTTATTGTATTCTTATATTTACATTCATTCGCTAAATGTGTGAAAGAATATAGCCGATAAGATGTCTAATAAACATGAATCATACAGTGCTTACATGTTTAATTAGATACCTACAGATAGATTTTGGTGGCCGCACTAGCCGAGTGGTTTTGGTCACGGACTCGTGGCCGATGTATCATGAGTTCCAGCCCTGTGCTACTGAATACTCGCAGTGTAGAGGTCCTGCTGCGTAAGGCACGTTAAATATGCCATGGTTCAAAGTCCTCCGTTGCCGTGGTGTGATAGTTTAGAGAGGAGGGTACCAATTCAGGTATCTTCTTCGCCTGTTTTGGACGGTGCCTGAGCGCGATTTAAAATTACGAGGTTCGCCGTCAATAACCACAAAATAATGTTGCTTATATATTTATATAAGACCCAGTGGTCGAGTGGTAGCACTTCGCTCTTCCTCATCACAGGTCCGGTTCTATTCTCGGGCTGGGCAATGTCAACTCAGCCTTTCATCCCCACTGCAGTGGGTCGATAAATGAGTACCAAGCTTACTTGAAGACATAAATACTGGGGGTGTCGCTTCAGACTGAGCACCTGATCGGGACATCTGCTCATGCACCTCAGCGCCCAATGGTCACATATACCGGGATGGGCACAGTAGGCCCTGGCCCTCATGGGCTGTTGCGCCACTGAGTTTTAGTTAAGTTATATATTGTTGTTCACAAATAATATTGCTTTATAGCGCGATCTTAATCAGATCCTCACACACGTGGATAGATTGTGTTTCATGCTATGAACTGCGTTTCATACATTGATTAGTCAATTTAGAATTGTTTTGCTATATGCTATTCTATACAAATCTTCGTAAAAGCACTAAGCTTTTGAATATTTCGACTGTACTCTGCAGTATCGATTTGGATTTATCCAAGGTAATTGTCCAAAAAGGCGATTGAATATATATTTAATCTTTATTATTACTAAATTGGTTGTATAATTTAAATAAAAAAGAACTTTTTTTTTTAAGAAAAAAAAAAACACATTGGCTTGGCTTATTATTTCAAACTTCCAAAATAAAGTGGCGGTTTGTGGTTTTCTAAGTATAATGCACTTAGTTATAAATAAAGAGTCATCATTGTGATCATAATGTCCTTGGTCAAGCATGTTATTGATCCGCATAAAACAATGAAATGTGTTTTTAAGTTTAACCACCCGTGATTCATAATAAAATTAGTTTGTTTCACAAATAATATGACCTTGATTACTTTCAGTTGTAATTTACGAAGTTTAATAACCAGCATATTACTATATGCTGTATCAAATATTTTATTTTAAACATCTTTAAGGAAACAAATTTCCTTGGCGAGGCTATAAATTTTGTGATGAATTTAACAAATGATACAACCTAGATACGAATTTGGTTTTGACAAAATCTCAGCAATTGATGTAAACGTGTTTTTGTTGGGTTGTGGTTTTCTTCTTAAAGTGTGGACAACTTAATACAATATGGACAATAACCCATTGCTCTATTATTTATGTTATTCCTTTAGTTTCTAAAATACAAAATATTGTAATAAGGTATTGTAGAGTTAAGAAAACTCGGCACTCAATAACCCGGCTGTCCGGATTACTTGGCCACACCGATGCAGAAATTATTACTGCTGTCACAGTTAATGAAAAAATGTCGGAAAATAATGAAGACGTTAGCTTTGAGAACACTGCACAAACTTCTAAAATATCACTTAGTAAGGGACTGAAGGGGCTGTCGAAACCACCCTTCAGTATTTTAAAATGAATTTGAGTCGTTAATGGGGACTTACTACTTCCTTCGTTGTCTTCGTGGTGAAGCAGCAAAACGCAGAGGGCAGTACGGAAGACAACACTGCATTACGCATTTTTTTTATGTAAGCAAGTAATATAAAAAAAACTTTTTTAAAGTAAATTCCTACTTCGGTCAACAAAGAAGAGTTTTATTTTAGTTACTTTTTATAAAACAATTACAATTAATATATATATAAATATACATGTGAGAATCACTATATTAAGTGGCAAAATAGAAAACTATTTCCTTGCAGTTTTACATTTTCCTTTCTATATATGGGGTTGGACTATTATTTTTGTTTGTTAATTCGAATAAAAGAGTACACTAAAAAGAAATCACATTCTCAGAAATTAGGCCATCCCCCGAGGGATTCGAACCCCATGACCTTTAGATTAGAAGTCTAATGCGCTATCCTCTGTACTACAGGCACATAAGGAGTGAATTTCCTTTTTATATATGGTGTTGGGCTATTATTTTTGCTTATTTTTATTCATTAATTATATTTAATTAATGAATTAATCTTTGAAAAAATTGTATCAACATCAAGTGTCATTGAATGGATGAATAGAAAGTATTTTACTAATGATTGAAAATTTGAACGATATATATAAACTACTGTGCCTATTTCTTCCTATCTAGTATAGTTATCTTAGGTTCTATAACTATCTGTGTATTTATATATTTTGGATTATATATATATATATATATATATATATATATATATATATATATATATATATATATATATATATTGTAACGTTTGAAAGAATAACGGTAGCGTATTCTTGGGTAATTTAAATATGGAATTTATTTATGTCACAACTATTGAATATTATTTACTGAATGATACATTAAAATTATTAAACTTAATTAAAGATTGTTAGAGTCCAATATTTTGTGAGAGGAGGAACCGTTGGCTGCCGCTCCCTTGTAAGTTCAAAGTATCTCTCCTCTCTCATCTTCCGGTCGACGGTGTTCGATTCCTCGGGGGTCAAAAAGGGGTTGCGCTGCAGCTGCAAGATGCACGTGTGGGTGCCGGGTACAACAAAGACGCCGACCGCTGCTGATGTTCGGAGAAGCGACGTTAGAATATATATATATATATATATATATATATATATATATATATATATATATATATATATATATATATATATATATATATATATATATATAGGATGAGTGTAAACTAAAAGTGGGAATTTAAAAATAGTAGGCTGTTTTTGATGAGTCAGCTACTTAATTTTCATTAAAGAAAGCTTTATGCTTTCATAAAATATTTTTCTGAGATGTGTATCTGATCAGGAAAATTACTGAATACTATGTATTCATTAATTTTAATTTTCAAGTAGTCCATGCTCTATGCCTTCATAAAGAAGTTTTCATTTCCTTTTTAAGGGTATTTGGGCAGTTTATTTTCTGCTGTATGCTGAAGCAAACAATACATAGAATTGCAATTTAATATTTTCTGTAAAAATTTACTCGTACTTATTCTTTTTTAATCGTATTCTATGGAACCCGGCATTTTCACAATTTCGACCACTGATCGGTCCACATTCGGTCACTCGATCTGTGTTACGCGGTACATTACTTACATCTCGTTAGAATTTTACTTGCTCGCAAAATTTAAGGCGAAAATAAATGATGGAAGAAAAATATTTCAAAACTGTAACCACAAGTAAAATAAAATATTAGTTATGTTTGAAAATGGCATTACTGTTATATAAGTAAGTCAGGGAAATATGACGTAAAGATATTTCATTCATGTCAAATGGAAAATTAATGTTGAATCTCACGTTGTTACGAATATTAACAGGTTTTGCCTTGATGAGACATTGGATGTGATTCTGGTATACAAGAGCGTTTGATGTTTACATGAATAAATTTTCTTTTGAATCAGAGAAATTCTCCTTTTTACATGCCGTTCCATCCCTGAGGACATCAAATTTGAATATTCTGTCGTCGATAGTCATTTTTATTTATTTTTTTCGTTTCTCGTAGAAATGTCAAGATCACATCAACTAGTCTCACGGGATGTGACTTTTTAAGACAAAGTTCGAAGTTCAAGGACTCTTTCAAAAGAGGAATTCGTTCAGTGTGTTACAGGTTTTTTCCTTTTTTTTTAAAAAAAAATAAATGCAGAAAAAGTGAAATAATTCTTAAAAAAAGAATATGTCTTACAATATACTTGTATGCCTCTGTATAAAAATGAATTTTTACAATATTGTTATTATTTTTGCTATTATATTGGTGAAATATATGTAAATGTATCATCAAAATAAGTTTGTAAGATAATTGGTATCTTTTGTGTTTCGAATACAACTTAACAAATTTTAATAAAGTAAAAATTTAATGAAAAAGGCAATAGTTAGCAACATCAAAATCCTTACAGATTTCCGTTTTCGTCTTCTGTTTTTGATCAACAGCTTTAGGAAGCTCCATCTTTATTTTAAGCGAAGTAATAGTTCTCTTTCTCCCTGAGCTTTTTGTCATCGTGTTTGCAAAAAAATTCTAAAATAGAGAAAAAAAACCACAAACCAAACTCACTGACTTACTCTCACTGCGATGCACTTTTCATTGAATTCCAAAGCCAACTGATGAGAGATGAGATGCTTTTGTGGGGAGTTTTTAAAAGTGCAGGGTGAAAGAAATTTAGATGAACAAAATTGACTCATGTCACAAGCTAATCCGAGAATATTTCAAAACCAAGTTAGCCTTCTTTCTGCGAAACAAGTGAAGCCACCTACCTTTCATTTCACACTCCAAGATTAGATGGTATTTTCTGTATTTTGTTTATACACAGAATGGAAATCTTTTCGTGTTAACAGAAAAAAATGCATGAAAATTCATAGTAGTTTGTCGGGACCATTTATAATTTCGTGTTAACCGTTATTTCGTGTTAAGCATTTTAGCGCTAAACGTATTTAACTGAATTTATAATTAAGGCGTTTTACTTTTTTTTATACAATGAAACTTTATAAAAAAAATAAGGTAAATAATATCTAAGAAGAGCAATTTATGCCTATATAAAATAATTGATAAAAACTTTTTCACTGTTATAAACTATTTTTTTTAAATTATATGCTCGTTAGTTAACACTAGACTTAATACACTTCGAGATATTTAGAGTTTCGAGAATGCTAGGTCTTTAATTTTTTTTAAATATATTATGTAAATGCAAAAGAATTTTGTTAAAATTAAATTATGTAGTTATAAATGCATTATGTCAAAAATTAATTATTAATATTAAGTGCAGCAATGAACAATCTGTTAATTCCCCTTTCAAAATTTAAATGATTTTTTATTCATATAAGGAATATTGAAAGAAAATAATAAATTTTCTTTATTGCATTTGTTTACTGAATACTAAATTTCAAACAGATTCAACACTACAAAAGCTCTGAAAAATAAATGCATAATAGATCTCAAAGTAAAAACTTTGCTTTTGTAAAAATTCTTTTTAAGCAATTTTTAAAAATGATCGTGATACAAAGTTTTATTCGTAATTTGTGTGATGTCAATAAATTCTTTCCGGTATGAATTAATTCTCTTTACTTTTTAATAATTTGCCGTAAAATGGACGCCTTCCAGTTGAACTCATGCCTAATATCTGTGGTTCCGCTGCCAAATGACTTTCGTTACATTCACCTTATTTATTACAGACAAAACTGTTGCTTCAATCTCAAAATCAGCTGTTGGCCATTTTTTACATACTCGTTCTATATGATGGATAATTCCGGAAACAATCAAACTATAAATGAAGGAAATTTTAAAATTACAAATTTTAAACAGAAAAGAATTTTGTTTTGAATAAAGCTCTAAATTTTCAGTAAATTTCTCTTTTTTTTAAAATTAAGATATGAGACGAAGTTCTGAATCAAACAAAATTTAAATGTTTGTGGTTTAAGTAAATGAAAAAAGTATTTTACTTCTAATGGATGATGCTTCAGATTGATACAAATTTTCTAGCGTCTTTTTAAATTATAAATCCAATTTTATTTCAAACACCAGCGTAATTATTGTTCTCAGTATAAACGTTATAAGGCCCAGTGGTCGTGTGGTAGCGTATCACGCTGGTGCAAGATCGACTCAGCCTTTCATCCCTACTGCAGTTAGTCGATAAATGAGTACCAAGCTTGCTTGAGTACTTAAACACTGGCGGTCTCGCTTCAGACTGACCCCCTGATCGTGATATCTGCTCATGCACCTCAGCGCCCAATGGTCACATGTACTGGGATGGACACAGTAGACCCTGGCCCTCATGGGTTGTTTCGCCACTGAGTTTGAGTTTATAAACGTTAATTATATAATCTGCAAAACGATTCCATTATTGCGGAATAATTTTTATGCCAGAGTGCCATGGAGAATTTTAAGAAGGACGAACTAATTTATCCACAATTTAATAAGGCCTTTTTCAAACAGTTCCACTTGCATATTCATAAGAAAATAAACTATTTAATAAAATTCTTGTCCTGACAACTTACTATTTTCTAAACTAAAATTTAATGATTTAAA
The DNA here is from genome assembly GCA_019973935.1 of Trichonephila clavipes. Lineage (NCBI taxonomy): Eukaryota > Metazoa > Arthropoda > Arachnida > Araneae > Nephilidae > Trichonephila > Trichonephila clavipes. Next base: position 1,326,349 of record BMAU01017843.1, read on the forward strand.
ACAAATTTAATAATTGGAAAAAATGTATGGTTTAAAAAAATGCATGGATGAAAACAAGACACTTTCTGAGATTAATCATTATTTCTAGTTTTTACATTTAAGTGATATTAGTTTTTTTTTCGATTGAATCTACTTCCTTTTCCTTTACCTACGTTTTTCTTGCAAAAATGTAAATAACTGGAATGAATTGCGTATTGTAATTTATCACATGAAGGCGTTCTTGGATGCATTCGAGAGGAGAGGCTTATCTTGCAAAAGTAATGTTTTATTTATGCCCCTACCGAGAGTTTGTGAAAAAAAGGGGGAGGGGATTTTCTTATTAGTCCTTTTCCTATTCTGCAAAAAGCTTTTTAAACAATTTTAGGGTAAAAAAGCTATCAATGCAAGTTCATATATCAGAATTTCAAATAAAAAAAGAATGTATTTGCTTAATGACACTTGATGACCCAAGATGAGTATTCTACCAAATCTAAAAGAAATATTATATCACGCATTTACCTTACTACGTTAGACAGATAAATACAGTATTAAAATAGAATTTTAAAAAAACTTAACATAATCAAGTTTATTCTATTTCTAATGACATAAAATTACAAATAAAACTTCTATTCTTGCATTTAACATCAAATTCTCTCTGCTATCTAAAACTTATTAATACATTGAGAATTTTCTACCTGCTATTTCTTTCGTTCTTAACCCTTTAAGTTTTGTGATTATTGTTGATAATTTTTCCGGTTACTACTATTTAGATTTTCTTTTCCTTTCCATAATGATATTGTTTACGAGTAGATCCAACGGACATAGCACTTACTTAATGCATTGCATCTTGACTTTGAAATTTTTTTCATTGTCATATTTAATCAATTTCCTGTTTGTACGTTTATTTTTGTTGCAATCATACACGTTCCACTGATAGCCTATTCAGGGTTAGTGAGAAATGCATTTAATTTTACAAATCACAGAATATTTTCAGGTAGTACAATAAATATTTTAAAACTCTGAATGATGAGTGATGTATGCAAAAGTTTAAGGGAACAAAACGATAATTTCTTTGAAAATGTTTAATTTTTAGAAGTATTAAAATCTGTAAATGAAATTTTGTGTGGCGGTTCTTAAACGTTTTTCTTTTAAAATATCCTTTGACTTGAAGCTAAAAAGGATTTACTTCTTTATTAATTAATGATCAAAACTTTGATATACCCCTCCCTCCCTTAACCTTAATACAATTTTTATAAGTGCGACTTCTTTTTTAAAAAATAGTTATTATTATAAGAGCTTCTTGCCGCCAATTATAGGCAGGAGCCAAATAGACATAGAACTCATGACCGGTGATGCGTTAGTCCAGTCGCATGTACGAATTCAGATTCTCTGAAGACGCGTCCTATAAAGTGGCAAATGGACATGAAATCTGTTAAGGCATAAAATTTTCACGTTGATGTAGCGTAAATGTGGAGAGAGGAGTGCTTAGAGATCAGCCCCATCATCTGATCATGGTTAAAATATCCAAGCGTATTTGGCTGCATTTGGCTACAAGTAATTTGATGAGAGATCCCCTGGCTTATAATATAACTATAATAATAATCCTTAATGAGGAGAGACTCTAGATAATATAGTGGAATATTCTAGATAATATTCCCCTAAGTAATATTTTTAACGCGTCGAAGTTTTTCTTTTAATTTTGTAGAAAGTAAATTGTTGAAATTACACTCGCTAAATTCAAATATCATTTAAAAATAATCACTCCTACTCAGAGTTTATCATGAAGGAATATATTTAAGTTCTAACGGATTTTTTTCAGCACGTTTAAATAGCCACGAGATACAAAACTTATTCAAAGGATTAATTATCTAATAATATTTGTTAAAGTGGTTTGTAAAAGGAATACTTGATACAGACAACAAGAGAAACCTCGTAACTGTTTCAGTAGAAATTAGTTTCTTTAGACCTGTATCTCTTTTGTGTGTGTGTGTGCTGTTGTCAAGAAATTATTCTGAAATATTTTGTAATAAAATTTTGCCATTTATTTGGTGTAAAGTGAAATATATTGACCTTGACTTAGGTGTAGGATTTGAATTATTTACCTGCCGATTCCCAGACATACGCCTTGCAGTATTTTTATCAACCACATTACAGTTTGAGAATTGCTGACTTCAGATTTTGATAACACAATCTTGTGATTTGAGGGGAAAAAATCGGGTGGGGCTGTGCTGGGGCACACAGCCGTTGGTTTTCACGTGAAACGTCTATGTTAGCGAATCGCTTTTAAAGTAAAGGATTGAAATAAATAAAAACAGGATTGACGGTGTTTTAAGTATTTTAATAAAAAAGAACAGATACATAATAGAAACATAAATTATTATTACAATTAATATTCGACAACGATTTTATTTAACATAGGTCTGTGATATGTGAAATAAGAAACATACGGCATAATGTCAACATTAATATTTCTAGTGAATATACAGTCTATAGTGGTATTGCTTTGGAGGATAACGAAAACCGTTTGTCGGTGATGTTTGGCATCTACGTAGTTAAGGCCGAACTCATTCCTCATGAACTCAACAAGATAGCTGTTCTCTTTGTGGATCGAACCAAAGTCGATGAAATCGCCGCATAGAACGATTGGAGTCGTTTTCCAAGTCTGACTGAGCCAATGATTTTGCAGTTCTACTGATATTAATTTTGTTAAGTTTGCTGAATATGGCAGGTATTCCAGTGATTGATAAAGACATAGCTTAACAGCTTCAGCTGACGCCTTAGGATGTATATATACGGCACCGAGGATAAACAGCGTAAGATCTTCGAACGATAGCCGTGATTTATATTTCTGCCTGGCTCTTGCACGAGCTGAGGCCGACATAGCAAATATTTATATATATTTTTTTATCACTTTCTGGTTATTTTTAATATATAAATACTGTCCAAATTACACTTATTTTTGTATGAATCAATCGGTTTCAATAATCTTGATAAACACACGAAAGAATCACCGCGCTGTCAAGTCGGAGTCACGAGTTACACTGAATAGAAACGAGCGAGAGCGCCGGTTTCGCACAGTTAACGCAGTACCCCTCCCCCGCCGCCCCGGTCGACCCAGACCCGGACTCAAGGTCATAACAGCGAGCTGACTATATAAGTGAAATATTCACACCACATTTTTGTTTCTATGACTAATAGTTTTGTAATTATTAAGGTACGATGATATAGACCTTTTCGTTACGGTCCACTTTTTGAACCTGGTACCCGTATGTTTCGGCGCGATTTTAAAGACGTTTCACGTCAAAAGGAACTCATGCCAGTTATATGAGGCTAATCTAATAAGCAAATGTACAAATAAAACGAATATTTAATGTGTTTTTAGTGTATCGGGAAAAACTCGATCGATTATTGCTGAATGTAAAGCACAATTAAACTGATATATGAGCAGATTGAAAGAATGACGAACCACATAAATGTAAGAGTAAATGATGAGTCTATAGCGCTTATATGCAAATTTCCTTGCTTTCTATTGCCATGTATGAGAATCCCCATCAATAGTCCCTGGTGGGACATCTAATTGATCTGAAACAAAAAGAAAAAAATCAGATAATTCCCAGATTTATAGCACAATCTCAAAACAGGTTTTAAAGATTCAGAAGTACATTTGAATAATTTTTAAGTAACACAACACCATCAACGAATTAGACGGGGAAAGTGATGGAAAATATATCTCGAGCCCCGTACGAGATGTACAAGCTAAATGCGGTTAAAAAGAAGAAAGATACTTCGATGGCATACGGGATGAGTGTATAATTTTCAGATATTGCACATCTAGAAAGTGCCTTATCTCAAAGGAACAGGTGCATTAAGTGACCTTCTATATTTCTTTTATCTTTAAACGAGCCCATTTTATTGAATTAGGGTAAGGAATATAAGGAGGCTAAGAAAGAGAGAGCTGTCTTTATAAAATGAAAAAGAGCTACGGAACACACAAATTTACTGAAGTATGAAAACGGTTATTTGTAAAAAGCTTCACTAAAATTTGTCTTAAATACAAGTACAGCTGTAGAAATTTGAATTCACTTCTTGACTGCATTTACAACTCTCAGCTTTAGAGGAACAAAAAAAAAGTCTTTAAAAAGCAAATTTAAGTTTACTTAAAAAATAACCAAAAAAGAAAAAAAAACCTTATTCCAGATTCCATGGCATCCTTTAATTCCACATTCATATGACAGTTGTTGGATTCCTATCAATACGAGTATAGCAATATTGTGGAACGATAAATGTAGATAGACTACGATCATACTGCCAATTCCGACACGTGCTGCTAACCATTCCTGCTCCTTATCGGAGGTATAGCACTATCTTTTCACAAACAGCCAATATTCAGATGCGATTTCTGAATGAGCGTAACTTTATGGAATGTTGTTTCTTCCTCATGCGCATTCGGTTGCTTTTAAATGCTAATCATTTGTATATCCCTGTATCTTCTTCCTTTCATGCGAATTAAAAGTTTGTACAATCCTTTCTTCATTCTGTTCCAATTTCACTGGGCAGCAGTGTTGAACAGTACATATGTCGATAATATAATCAATTTATTGACGATATGTTATAGATTTTAAAATTACAAAAAAAGCCATAAGCATTTACAGTACATGTAATTTTAACAAATTTCCAATACCAGAAATTAAATACCTTTTATTGATTTTTTTCTGCAAGGAAATCTTGGACCAGTTTTTTTTAATGGAAATATAATATTATAAGCAAAGAAATATCGATCTGAACTGTTATCAATGAAAAATATATTAAACTAAGTTTTTCTGTTTTTAGATCAATGCTGGATTTAGTAGGTCAAGGATTTAGAGCAAATGATGTATATAAAATTGTTCCTTTTAATATATTTAAAATACAAAAACTTTATGATATTATACTATATATCTGTAAATAAGATCTAGTTAAAAATAACAAGTAAGAATATATCCCCAATCGAGATATCAACAAAATTATATTGAAGTAAGGTTTGGATTAGTTCTTAGGTTGAGAAATATAGAATATATGTACATGATTGGATTATTCATGCAATAGAACAGTAGTTTTATCTGTGTAGTAATTAGTACGTCATTTTTTTAGTCTCTCTGTCAATATTATTTTCAATACAATATTCGATCCGCTTAGCTTTTTTTCAAAATATGAGTTAATTAACCAAGTCTTTTTGAAATGCATTGATAATGAAGTGATCTTAAGAAAAGATCTTAAGTTAAGATCTTAATAAAGGAGATCTCCCCTCAATTCATGACGTAAAGCTGAGTAAGAAATAATGGAATTCAGAAATATCAGAAAATATATATTTAAACATATGCACATGATGTTCAATTTAAAGCCAGATTAATGTCCAGAAGAATCCATAGCAATCACAAATAATTTAGTTTTTAATAACATCGCTTCTCTAAAAAAGGTATTTAATCAAAGATTCTCTAAGAAGGTCCAACCAGCCAGGAACTTTAAAATAAATTTATTTATTTGTACTGAAATGTTATTTTACAAGGTAATTTTGCCTCAAGAACGTTTTGTTTTCATTCTAGTAAAACCCTTTTATTTGAAAGAAGTTTATTTCCATTGCATGAAATGAAGAATTTCACATTCAATGGAAAATCGGTTACAGCGGATTTTAATCAATTAGTATTTTTTGGCACAAAATACAAAGGAGTTATAACATTTCAGATAATAAGTCAAACCCCAGAAAGACACTAAATTTTCATCGCAGATTTAGAAGAAATTAATTTCTTTAAAAGATGATAAAAAAAAGTTAAATGAAATAACTTTTAAATACAAAAGATATTTTTAAACTCTATTTATAATACCTTTAAAAATTATACATACTGTTTATATAAACAAAAAGAGTGTTGAAAGTATGTATTCTATTAAATTAATGCTATTACTAAATAAAATATATGAAAATTAGGCAAAAAAACTTCTGATATAAAACTCTTATAAGACAGAAAACATTTTAAAATTTGATCATACCTTGAGTGCTAGACTCAAAGCAACCAACTGAAGCTTTTAAAAAAAAGTCATGTTTTTCATCAAGAAAACAACAAGAAAATAAAACTAACATAACTAGCATTATATCCAAAAATTTTTTTTTTAAATTTTGGAAAAAGGACCCAACAATGAAGCAAAATCGACAACAAAAAAAGCTAATTGTCAATGTATGAATCATACCATCAAGTTAACGGAAATCAATACAAGGAACATGGAAACGGATGTACGGAAGGGCAACAAAAATGTTCTCATATTCTATCTGATCTAATGGAGCTGCAATAGGAATTTATGAGACAGAATTTATTTATGACGAGCTACTGAAGAAATAAGTAATGTTGGAATAAATAACAGTTTTCATATTTTGGAATCCTGAGTGCATCTAAACATACACACACAGCAAAAGTATCATGGAATACTACGTCTAATAATATTCTACGCATATTTTTATAAAGCATTATTAACCAATAGCACCTTAATAATTCAAGGCGGAGTATCATTGGATTCTGTGACTACTATTCCAATTGGAATATTGTAGCATTCCGTAAAAATGATTCTGAGCCACGTGCATTACTTACATACACTTAATGTTCCTCATTATTACTTTTTAATTACACGCGTTAAGTATAATTACCAGTATATATACATATATATTTAAGTATAATATAATATTTATTTATTTACTTTTTGTATGTGTATGATTAGACAGGCTTACAAATTACGAATCTTGCGAATTATAAACAATGTTTAAAATTTTGCTATGATGCAGCTGTTATTCTTTGTGTGTGGGAAGTGTTTGTTTAATATTCTTGTTTTCTCCCCCCCCCAGAATAATTTATTTAATTTAAATTCATGGTTTGTGGATTTTATTTTATTTTTTATTTCAATTGTAATCTTGTGTTTTTGGATTTTTAGTGGTTTAATTTAATTTCGTTTGTTAAGGTAATGCATGTATTGATGCTAATAATAAGTGTAATAATAATAATAATAAAATGTGAATTAATAATAAATAATAATAAATTTTGTGTATATTCGTGATCGTATTTAATATACTCCTCAAAAGACTGAAAGTAACCGATATGCAGAAAAAAAATGAAACACAAAGAAAACTACAAATTAATCCTTGTGTCTGATAGTTTGTTCGATAAAATGAGAAAAGCAGAAAACTTCTTAACCAGTAGTGTGTTTTTACTTCTAATATCCAAACATTACCAGGAAAGAGCTGCCTATTAATTCTAGGATATAAATTATTTAAGCCGAAATACTTCACTCAGTATTATATTTACTTAGGAGTTGTAATTGAAGACTACATATTTCCAAAAAGTGTTTTTCTTTTTTTTTCTTTTTTCTCTGCTCGAAATCGTTCTACCGTCACATCAAATTTGTGGTAATGTTTTTCGATAACGAAAGCAAACAACTGTTCAGATTTTATGAAGTTAATATTTGTAAAAGCCTTCTACTCTTTTGCGTAATACTTTTCCAGATAAAGTACTGGCCTGTGTTTATCTTGAATCCTATGTGAGTAGTATTTAAGCACTACATTTTTAATGGATTGCTTACATTATTTATTAAGATATTTCTTCACTTTTTTGTTTGAAATTACCTCTGCTTTTAATGCAAAGTTTTGGGTTTCATTTGTGCATGCATACATAACTATTTAATTAATTATTTTGCGTTGAACTATTTGATGCTAAATATACAATTGAAATATCCTGGTTATTAACTAAAATGCTTCTGGGCAGTGCCACTGGGTGATAAGGTAGGCGCCCAGGGACTCGGATAAGTTAGGCTTCATTAGGTTTTCTGGTTATAAATTTCAATCCATTAGTGTCGAGGGGGCCTGTAAATCTTCTGCACCCCATATACTGAATCTATTGATTATTTTAATTTAATTTTAAATTCATGAATGCTTTTTTAAATTTGACCACGTGATACTAACCACAGTCACGTGATAAAGAAGATATTTGAACTTGTATCTTGTTTAAATGATTTTCTCTTGGTGAATCCGGGGTCTATATACATTGAACTAAGTCTGCAACAGCTTCCATTTACCAGCGCCCAACACTGAAATCTTTGGCGGAATGTTGCTTCTAATTCTTTCACCGGCCACCAGGCCGATATTTTTTTAATTAGGGTACATTGGCCTGATACATACCATTTACAACGCTAGAAAGTATTTAAGATACAAGAGATAAAGATATTTCTAGTTATTTATTTATTTTTGTAATATTGTATGTCATGTAATACCTACTTTTAATTAAATAATTTTTTTAAAAAAATTAATTTTAATTTCGTGGAGGCTAAAAATACTACACTATTGTTAGTATACATAAATATACCATTGTTTCAATTTCGGGTGTGAGTGAGTGAGTGAATATTAGCGTCGGACTAGTCAGCTACATAAGGGCTTTTGGCGATAGACCTCGTAATTTTGAGCCACGATCAAGTGACGAGGACGACACCTGAGCTAGCACTCCCCATCTCCTAACTTCCACACCACACCAACGGGAGGACGTTTGAGTCTGGACTTTTTTTCGTGAATAGGCCTCCTCTGTACGATGGGTCTTCAGTGGTTCTCGGCTCGAGTTCATGGTATGCCAGCCACGAGGCCTTTACCGGAACCACCAGGCTACCGCGGCCACGCTTCAATTTCGGATAGTAAAAACTCTAATACTTGGATTCTAATATCGAATGTGAAAATCTGATATGTGGTAATTTATAAAAAACGAGAAGATGTGTGACTATTGAAAAATAATCACCATTATAATCGCTGCAATCTGCGAAATTTTATTATTAAATTAATCGTTTATTTCTAAGAAAAACCTTTCAATGCTGCAATCAGCTAAATTCATGAGACGTCATTGTCATGTGATGACGACAACCACGTGTTTCTAACCAATCAGTTAAAAAAACACGTGTGACGTCATAGTTACACAATACATAGAGTCATGTGTTTCCAGCTAATCAGTTCGTGTACTCCGTTGTTGCCAACTTTTGCTCTTTGCATAAACTTTCTCTTTAAAAGTACATATTTGTCTACAACAATAATGCACATAAATAAGGAAAATGCACTTTATTTAAAAGTACACGCGTAATATATTATTATTATTTTATATTTGGAAACGTTTAGAAGAAATTCTTATCCTTAATACTCGAACCAAATGCAAAATTTGAAATTTTACCTAAATTTTACAAGTAGAAAAACAAGTCTAATATCAGTTTTGAAGTCAATGGAGAACACTTGCTTCTCTTTATCATGTGACAGTAATGAATTTAGCCTATTAGAGTTGAATTTATCAAGAAGATAATGTTTTACAAAAGTTTTTGAAATAATCATTCTTCTCGTATTCTTTGTCTTTTTTTATCTTCCAGTATAAAATGTTGAAAATTTGGGATGTCATTTTGTAACTTTTAATAGAAATCTAACTTTAGATATGCATGTTTTTAAACATGTACTACATACACGTAAATATTTTTGTTAACGAAAGTCTATTCTACTTTACGAAACTATCCAAAAATTTATAGCTCTATAAATTATTTAAATTGTATGCTATAAATTGAATGAAACGAATAATAGCATTTCAAAATATATTACTCTACTTCTTGTAACCTGTTCATTAAAATATTCAGAGTGTGAAGAATTTTAGAAGCACCCTGTATTACTTCTCTTTCTGGATGCTTATTACGTAATATTAATTTCCAATTATTAGAACCTCAAATTTTAATTTTGATTCATAATCTATTTATTTTTTTCAAAAGAAGCCGACGAATAAATTTAATTCTACTTGTATATATGCCAGCTATAATTATCGCCCTTTGTAGGAAGTTATCATCTATCCACTAGATAAAACATGTGTCAAAAAGATTCTTTATGGTCCTTCATAAATTTAGCACACCTTTCATTTTGGCCTCTTATTTTTTTGGCACTCTTCCCTCTCAACTTGACACTTCACAAAATGACTTAGTTTTTTAATCTCTTTTTAAACAACACTAACCTATTTAACTCCTACATGGCTTCTGTTTCAGTTATAAGCAATTCTACTAATACTTATGCGAAACTATGCCGGAATATACGTATAAATTAAAATGCCCTCGAAGAATAACTGGGATATTATTATATTTAAAAGTTATGGGTGCCATATAAAAAATTTATTCAAGAAATCCTTACAAAATATTCTATTAAGGAAATTTATAAATTAGAAAACTCAGTAATGATTTCCTTTACTTTATTTTTTATAGCATTTTCATAGACTTAAAAGACATATTTTTGTACTGTAAAAATTAATATAAAATGCATGAGTTTCGACGAGTCAATTCTTGTACTATTGTTTTTATGTTCACGTCAACTAAAATTATTCAATAAGCTCACATATAGCTTTAATTTTTGTCATTTAATTAATTATAGGGATTTTTCTTTATCAAAACTTAAGACAACGAATTTTCAAGAGGGACTGGGATATTACGTCTTTAAATCATGATTTTCTTCAAATTTTTTTTGTCATGTTTTTACTAATTTCTAAATTTGATTCGATTTATCTGAAGCAATACGAGGTCTAAAAGGAGACGACTTTATGATTCTAAACCATGTTCAAGAAACGAGGACGAAACCTGAGCTGTCAATCTCCTCTCAAACTTGCACACCACACCAACGGGATTTAACATGTCTCAGTCCCAGCAGATTGCGGATACTAATTTATAGATTATTATGGATTATTATATTTTGCAATCTGTTCATCAATGAGTTAGAAGACAAATTAAATAAAAATTTGTTTTGTTTAATTTAATTTAAAAATGTTGTCTCTCTCTCTCTCTCTTTTTTACGTAATAGAAAATATTTTCCATTGAAGTAACTGAACATTTCTTTTTTTTTGAGTAATTTGACTTTTAAGGTCATATTATTCATGAATTAAAGTGACTTAACTTTATTCGAGGTGTTTCCTGTCTGTTTTTATGTTAAAAATACAAATTATGTAATCGTAATACGATTTTAAAAATTTACTGGTTTATAATTTTATTTTCAAACAAACATAAAGTAAAATATATATAAAATGTTATTCTTCTCATATTTATTTCCTGTGTGTTCTAGCTATTTAGTTGATAAAAGGAAATAAAAACAATTTCGAAATTCTAAAAAGTATTTCCGATACATAAAACCAATCAACAAAGCAACATTTTTGTCATTTCCTCCAGATTTAAGCTTTTTTTATTTCAAAGGAGAGAAAAACAAGCAATTCGAACAAAAATCTTGTTAAATAAAAGTCATTTCTCACCTTATCCTAAGCTCTCCGGAGATTCTCTTATAACATTCACCATACCAAAATTGCCATTCGACGCAGCCCACTGTGACGTCGTCATGACGTAAGGGTGGAGCGACTGTGCTGCTCCCTATATCTCATGCTTCCTCAGAGTCCGGATAAAGATGACTTTGCGAAGATGCGGCGGTTTCCGTTGCATTGCACAAATTAGAGCTTCGGTAATTTTCCGACTTCGGTGCACGGAGGTTACCTGATTTACGTGTCCCGTCTTTGTTTTACATTCGGCTCCTGTCACAGCCAATGAGCGATCTAGATTTTCGGATGACGATTTCTTACGGAATATGAATTCTATGTAAGAGCAGTTACTCTAACTATAATTCATAGTACCGTCCTTAAGTTGTGATTCTCCATGCGGTTTCGATGAGACGGCACATGCTGATATTTGAAAACAGTGAAAGCATGTTAAAATATTAGTGCCTTTCATCGCTATCTCGTGAATAATAACATTTATGCTGTTTTAAAGTTTGGAAAATCGAAGTTTCCGAGCGTGCGTTCGCCAGAGTCAAAACGAATTTTTTTTAAGGAACTTAAAAATTTAGTTGCGGGATTTATAATATATTTAATTTTTAGTTAACATGATTTTGCTAAACGCTTTAATGCCGCAAGTTATCGAAAAATTGAAAATTTTATACAAGTTTCGAATGAAAAGTGGATTTAAATTTTAATCGTTGTCCAATTTTTGCTTAAAATTTGCCGCTTTTAGAAACTTTTAAGAGCTTCATCTTGGTGAATTTCTTATTATTGATCCATTTAAGGAAAATAATTCTGAAATACGTCCATTTTATTATTTGCTGAAAATTAATATTGAAAGAAATTACGACAGATTTCCCCCCTTTATTACGATAAATATTACATAATTCACAAAACTTTCTAATAGCAAAAAACTTTAATTTCCCTCTAACTATATTACTGACCATCTCTTGCCTTTAAAAAGGGACCATCGAATATACCATTTCGGCTTTAAAACTTTCTTAAATACAAAATCATATTTTCATACCACTAAAGTTGAACAAAGGAGATTTCATTGTGCAGGAAAACAAGCATTACTAAAAACTATTTAAAGAATCCAAAGACAAAGCGATCGGCATGCAAGAGCTAATGAATCGCATTTTGTTCCTCCTCTTGGTGGGTTGTTGTTTATTCGTGATTCCCGCTACGGGCCACGAAGACAATTCGGCGGCACATTCCGGAGAATCTGTGGAACATTCTTCGACAAATGAGAGCGAATCTTTTGGAAGAAGAAAGCACATAAGCATCTTCACAGTGGACTTTTCACACATTTCTACGCCTTTTATCATATCCCTGTGGATTGCGATAGCATGCCTGGCAAAAATTGGTAAGTCATTTTATTTATTTTATTGCAAAAAGCAGTGTTGGCTTGAATATTAGAGAATTACTCGTTCCAAAGTTTTAAATTATTGAACCATTAATAAATGTATTTTCAAGAAAATCTTTTCTATATATACATCTCTACTTTAATAATCAAATAACAATGTCATAACGAGACAATAGACAAATCTCTTTTCATAAGGCAATATTTAATAGAACATTATCGTAAAATAAATAATATTGACTATTATATTATAACTTCATGTATATAGATTCTAGATTTGAAAATAAAACGAAAAGATGGCTTAATTTCATTACAGAGTAGTTTTTAAATGACAGAATTAAAGTAATTTATTCTCCTGGTAATTAGTACACAAAAAATAAAAGTATTATAAGTAAACCATGTTATAAACAATTCGTAAGGGTCTTTGTATGAAGTATCCAAATATTTGATTTATTGGTAATTAAAGAACCCAAAATTAAACAGTGAAACTTCTCTTCCTCACTTAAACAAGTGTAGAAAAATTGGGAAAATATAAGAGAGATTTGGTGTTTTCAAAATTATATGAAACATAGAAAAATCAAAACTGTCATGTATTCCTGTAAATACTAAGTATTATTTTAACTTCCTCAAGATTAATGTTTCCTGTTTTATATATATGTTATATAAATTACTCTTTTCATTCTTCAAATGTTTTTTATATATTTGTCAATGCTTCTATTGAGAAATATATATTGAATTACCTTATACATCGTTTCTGGTGTAGTAAATATTTCAACTGAAGTAATACGCAGGAAGTTTTTTCTACTATATATTTTTTATACATTTATAAATAAAATATCCCATTTATACTATCTGTCATTATTTGCCTCTTTATTCTCTCTTTAAATGATTACCCCTAAAAATTTCCTTTAAGACTGTATATTTAGAATATTCCTTTAAATTGTGTTGAAAATTGCATGACTTTACGAAAATTACATCTTGTTTACGCTAAGAACATTTACAAAAAAAATATTCACAATCGTATATTTATAGCCATTTTTCGCAATCTAATGCTCATCATCCATTATGACTCATTTATTTCTCTCTCTCCTAACTTTTCAAAATAATTTCCTACCTTTATATGAGAATTAGTTCCCCGGTCTTCGAGATAAAGAGAAATTGTGATTAATTTGATATATTTAAGCTTTGTTTCCTTTGACTAAAAAGCAAATAAAATAACCGACGCAACTAATATATTTAGTTATATTAAATTACTTTATTTTTGAATCAATTGCAAAACTACAAACAAAATAACTTATAATTTTAGTTCTTTTTAATTATTTAAATATAACTCTGAAAGTATTTTAATCGTAGCAAGTATAGTTTTTCACTACATTAAACATGACATTATTTTCATGATAAAGTTCAACAAAAATAAACGCATTATACAATAATAAAAATCACTCTGTATAAATCATGTCAATAATTTCATGTAAAAGAGCAGTGGTGTATTAAATATGTTCTGAAATAAAATAAATATGAGATATCTTTTTCTTATATATATAGAAGCATATTTGAACTTCTCGTATGTTCTTTAAAAGAGACAGTATTGAAAATCTTATTAACTATTCAAAGTGTCCACTTCACACTTTTGTTATTCAAAAGTGTGCATCTATGATAAGAATTTTCTGACTGACATGCTTATCCGCAAGAAATGACATTGCCCTTGGCTTGACTCTCCTAACTCTATGAACTAAAATAATATTATATAAAGGTATAATTTTCATCACCCATATCTATGTTTCTTTATTTATGAGTATGTTGCTTATCTATCTAAGACGAGAGTTTTTTCGTATTTCACTTAACATTGGTGGGATCTCAGATAGCTTTCATGGTAAGATAAATAAGAGAGACTGAGTTCTAGAAATTTATGTTCTGCTTCTGAATTTTTTCGCTCAAGAGCTGCATTAATACATTAAAACTAAACAGTTTTACTGGAAAGAAAGGTTCCCATAAAAGAATAATTATGTACATTTTTTCTTACGTATCTGTATAAAAAAGTAAAAGCCATGACAACTTACTAAAATATTCTTAATTATGGAGTAATATTAGCAGCTTCACTCGAATAACATATTTATTTCTTAAAAAACCATGTTTAAAAACGATTATTTAAATTTTTGAATGCTTTCAACAAAGATACTTTTATAACATTCTAGTGTATTAACTTTAAATATGCTTGATAAATAATCCTTTTTTTTCAAACAAAAATGCATAAATTCACGCATACCGCTAATTTTGAATCAAATAGACTTAACTTTAAACCTTACTTTCTACGTGTGGAAAATTTTTCTGTATGTAATTCTTCAATTATCCTATAAACAATTTATCTCCCTATTTTCAGATCTTTTCCTTTCGTCTTAGACCATAGCAAGTTACCCAAAGCAACGATAAAAATGCCATGGGTTAGTTACCAAAGCAAAAAAATATACGAATACGTTTCGATATAATTTTACAATTGGTTTGAATATATTCTGAGTTGTTTCATTCCCTTGCTTGAACAGAATTTTGAAATGTTTTGAAACCTTTGATTTTATTTGGTTATAAATTAATTCAATTCGATATATAGATATTAAGCATAAAACACGGTTGCCCACAATTTTTAAATAACTCATGACATGGCTATTTAGTATCGATTTACGAAGAATTAAAACAAATATCATTAGTATATACATAAAAAGGTAAATATTAAGAAATGTAGATGATAAATGAAATTTGATCCATTTTGTATTTATTTGTAAATTTATTTTATAAAATTTGAAATTTGTGCAAAAAGTTAGGAAAAATTTTGAGCCTTTAGTTTTTGGTATTTTTTTAACAATTCGAATAAACATCGCAGCCTGTAATAATAATCATCCGCTGTGTTATTTTCTATTCATATAACCCCATTAAGACTTTTTTAAAAATTTTCATTTTTAATGCAATCTTTCTGAAAATATAATAGCTTTAATTTTACATATAGCAGATTTCTGAAATAATCTTTAAAGTTATTGTGTAACCGTTACATTGTGTAACACACATTTATATATAATAATATTTTTTTATTTCAGTCTAGAAGTACTTGAATTCTTATGATTTTTTCCAAGAAAAAATCATTCTGTTCATACCAGGCTTGTTTGAAAATATTTTTTTTTCATCTTACAGATTTTTATTCGTAAACCAGTTGAGTCAGCAGAATTGAAAACGTGAACATCTTTAATTCCCCCAAAATAGACACAAAGATCAATTAAAAAGTTTAGATTATATTTATTTAATCAATTTTCTATTATTACACTTCCATCAATTACGAATACTAAAAATACATTTGTAATAATATGTATTTCTACGAATAATAAAAAGAGATTGCATTGTTAGAATTCAAACCATTGCAATTGCTTATATTTCTTCAAATAGATTATTCTATAAACCAATAAAAGTATTACATCATTACTTCATTTATCATTGATATTTTTAGTTATTTTGTTGCAAGTGCACGTTCATAATGTTTCAATCAACTATATTCTATGGCTTGATTTTAATATGACTGCTGTAATATAATTCATATATAAGTCCAATTTGGACTAGTTAAAAGTTTGTTAACCTCAGTAACTATTTTGCAACATGAAAATTCACCTTTTTAATGCATATACACATATCGTTTCTAAGATTTCATTTTTCTTTTTGTTTCTCACCATCTAAAGTTAATTTTTTCCCTTTGAATTGAATTAGTGATGTATCATTGTTATATGCAGAAGTGCTGACTTGAATGTTAATAACTGACGGTTTATAAAATCAAATGCTTAAGCGCAAAATTCTTTAAATATATTTAACATACATTTAAAAAATATTATACGCATAATAATAAACCTAGAAAACATTGAGATGTTTTGAATATTCAAAAAAAAATCATCTTACTGTGTTTGCCATTAGCTACATATAGAATGGGTGGTGAATTATTGGCTTGAAAAAATACGATAATGTGATTCCAGTTTTGATTTAAAAGTAATACATTGACAATCAGTGAGTCCACTGTAAAATATCCACTCAAAATTCTTCCAATTTTAAGGCATTTGCGTAAAAAAAATAAGAATTCTGTGATTTAAGAAATAAGAATATCACAAAAAAAATCACACATTTTGTAACTTGCGTTTGCTTCAAGTTTTGCAAGTAATTCTTCGAATTATTCAAAGTTTGCGTTTAACATTGGGGGATTCTTAGATTCAAAATAATAAAGCCACACTATTATACAAATTGTATTAATCAGTGTGAAATAAGTATTGATGTTTCAAATTTTACAAGCAATTCTTAGAATTCTTCCGTTTGCAGAAGTTAAACAAAATTTTATCTGTACAAATAAACATAGAAAGAACATGCCAAATTTTTATGGTTAAATTTTAAGCGTGCACACTATTTCTTATATAATCTCTTTATACCTATCTCATTAAGAAAACCGATCACATCACCTATATGCCATGTATTAAATATTCACTTTCACAATCTTATTTAAATTCATAATGAAGCTAAGAATTTGCTTATCGTAGAAAGTTCAACTTATTCTCTGATGCAGATCAACAGATCAAGCTTTGTGCGATATGAAAATATTTTAAAATGAAGATAGAGAGAAAAATGGAAAGTATTTTATTTAAGTTTAATCCCCCCCTCTTGAAATAAGTAATATCATTTGAATTAAATTTTAGAAACGCATTGTGTGAAATATATAAACGTATCGTTTAAAGCAAAATTTCTTTCTTTTCAGCTTTCTTTAAAGAAAGTTTTCGAATTTATGGAATTTAAAACACATATATCTCATAGTTTCCTTTTCATTAATCTGATAATTTCATTTAAATATTTTTCAGAATTGTCTTTCTGTCTTAATATTCAGAAAATTCATTTTGCATCAAATATCAGACTTTCACTATCTCACATTTCTAATTTTATTCAAAATGCAGCGGAAAGAGAATAATAGATTTTTTTTAAAACAAAAAATTAAGACGTATGCGTGATTTCGATAATGTGCAACCTTAGTAAAATCTCTAACTTAAGAATATTATTTTAAAAAATGGAACTTTAACCATTTTTCCTTAAATATTATGTACAATTAAGATTTCCTCATAGACTGAACTTATTAATACTTATAAATAAGCTCCTAATGCATTAAAACTATGATGAGTTAAAATTTAAAAACGTTCATTTATTATTACTGTCGTTGGAATATATAAATTTTTTATGATTAATTATAGCTTGTATAAAAACGCAATCAATTAAGTTAAAGCAATTGCGAAGTAAGTTGTGCTTTATGTTGTCTAAATCTAGAGTTATATCCAAAAAACTGTCCTAAAGCAAAAATCATTCAAAAATATCAAAAGATGGCATAAGTGTAAATATTAAATAATGAAATAGTAATAAAGTAAAAAGAATTTTTTAAACAAATAAGAGACGAATAAATATTTAAGAAAAAACTTACCTAATTGCAAATAAAAGGCGGGAAAATATTACAATAAAGGATCACAGAAAATAGAATTTTTAAATTATGATTGCTCTAACACGATAAAAACCAACAAATATGAGATACAACGACGAATAAGACTAATAACTTTTATATAGAGCCAAGGTTGCCACAAAATCCTTTGAAAAAGTAGTGATTAGATTATTGCCAGGATATTGACGAGTACCGGAAAATATTTATTCTTAGATGAATAGTATTATAAAAATAATTTTAATAGTCACGTGCGCATTTAAGATTTTGTAGATAAGTGAAATTTATGAAATAAGAATATCGTTTGTGTGCTTAAAATAATGAAGTAAGTTTTTTTTTTATTCTGGCGACTTTTTCTAGATTGACCTTTAACTTGCAAATTCAAATTATAGTATTTTTCCATAATGATTTTCTAATGTAGCTGTTTGAATAAAAATTAGTTTTGTGAAATTAGAAGGAATTTATTATTACAACACAATATGATTGGTGTTTTCGTTTCTACAATGCTTAACGATGAAATGTTTTAAATTTATTTACCGGTAATTCTACTAACAAATCGAAGCTTATATTTAAAGCGAGCTATAAAATAAGAATCGTTTGCTTAAATTAAATATTTTTAAAAAGTAACGAAGGAAAATCTTATTATTATAGCGAGATATTTTACATAAACATTTAATCTATACATTTAAATTATAATTTGTAAATTATAATTGTTTATAAGTTTTCCAATGAAACTGTTTGATAAAAATTAGCTTACTGAAGTTAAAAAAGTTTATCATTAAAATATGTTTTTTTCACAATGCTTAGTTAAGTGACTTAAATATTTTTATCTGCCATTCTAATAACAAATTTAAATTTATAAAATAAAATAAAAAGTCTTTTAAAAAATAAAAATGTTTAGATAAACCGAAATTTTCCCCCCTATATAAGGAATTTGCGGAAACACTGCAATATTCCTTTTATATGGATTATTCTTTTCATACGTACGTGACTATTTTATTTTAATCAATATTCATTATTAATCAGTTAATGGAAAGCTCTTTCTATGCAGCGTCAAACCATTGACGCATCTCAGTAAAAATAATAAATGATGCGTGCAGGACCTGGTGGAGGAAATATATATCTCCATTAGTATAATTGCTTCGTATAAAAATATACCGACCAAAAAACATGAAAAATGAATACATAAACAACTGAAAAGATTTTGTTTAGTTTGTTAGTTTTAGTTTGTTTTTTAATCAATATAAAATCTATTGATTCTGTATTTTTTGCAAATACAATATTAATATTTTGCTTGCATTTAAACGGGGATTTTATCATTCATTAATGTTGCACTCTAGATATTGGCGACGGACCTCTTAATTATAAACCTTGGTCAAGTGATAAAGGTGACACCTGAGGAGGCACATGGAGATGGAAAACATGCAAATTCAGGGGAATTTGATGTTTCTTGGATTATTAAATGTGGGTTTTTGAATGAATTTTAGTTTTGCACCAATATGTTTTGAAGATTTATTAATATTTATTATTTTTTATTTCTAATGGACTGCGAATTGGTGTTTTCCCATTGCAGACCTAGTACATTCCACGGAAGCTGAAATCTCTTTTTAGTGTGGCACCATATAGGCGGATACCAATCACCGCAGGTAAATTTGATACCCAGTTTCCTCTCTAGAGGGAGGCACCTGAGCTCTGACGATGCGAACCGGAACAAGAATTTTATTTTGCCGAGAGCACCCAAGCCAAACAGACACTCTAGGGTTCTTTTACATACCGTATAATTATACGACATGGCCGTTGTGGATTTTCTGTATCATAAAAATTCTCTGACTTGGGCCGGGGTCGAACCCCCAACCGAAGGTGCAGAAGTCCAGCGACAAACCTACCACGCCATCAAGCTGCCTTATTCATATTTATTAGCTAAACTATTTTTAATCGTCAGCAAAATATAATTATTCGATCGTATCGTCAATAATTAAATATATAAGTACTGATTCTATTATTATTTATATTAAAGATCTATTTACAGATATTTATTTTTATCCTAATGATGAAATAATGTACAGTTTTAAAGAATAGAATGTACCGTAACTCTTTAAAGCTTGATAAGATTATTTGATAAAAAATTGGGAATTAAAAAATGAAATTAAAAAGATCAATTTAGTTGGGTGCGTTAAACGTAAATGTGTTAATTCTAGAAAAAAATAGCTGGAATAGTAAACTTCTAGCAAAAATATTCGGTTTTCTATCAAACTCTTTTTTTTTAAAAAAAAACATTAAATAAAATGGCACCCTGAAACACAGTTTTGATTCACTAATCCCTCTTATGCGATCGCTATTTACTTCAAAGCTCTTAAATTATAAAGCTCAAATAACACCCGAGTATTATGTGAATGCCCAAATTTGAGGATCCCTCTGTGAATATTAAAATTTTTAATTCTGTAAATTTACCTGCAACGCATTACGAACGTTTAAAGCCTGATTAAAAATGCGAGATATTTTATACAGGGTCTCTTTTCTATCCAAAGAGTCCTAAATATTGCTATAGAAAAGGTCAATTATGCTGTCGAGTTCTGCTTCAATTTAGACTCAAATAGAACTAACTGATCAAGAATCGTGTTTACATTTTTCAACACTATTTTCATTCAAACGGATTTTAAAAAATGGAACATGAAACATGACTATTCGATCTCTGTATGTATAATAATTATATATACTGTGCAAAAAGAATTATATATATCATCCGCCTGATTATCAGAATGCGTGACTCCTTCTGGGGTTCTAATTTGATACAGGAGTGCCACGCGCTAAGTTGTTTATATTCACCAAGACGGGTGATAATATTACAATATGGTTACTTTGATATTTTTATCGTGTGGTAATGTGGTTGCCACGGAGATAACGTATATTAAAGTTAATTTTTATTGGTTTTTTTTCTCCCAGTGACCCTTTTTCACGATTTTGAATTATATTTCAAAACAGTTCTTTGATATTATTTTCCTGACGATTTGTTACCTCTAGGCCACCATCTTGGATTCCACGCGACTCGACAGCAACTAGTGCTTGGCGCGTAGCACTCCTATATCAAATTTAGTTTTTTTGTGGAGTTAGGCATTCTGATCATTAGGCTGAGCCATCAGCTCTATGTGTCTGTTTCTATACCTTTTTAACACTATCAATATGTTTATTTTTCTTTCTTTTTTTTAAGTCGTTATGCACGAATGATCGTTGAAAATTGAGGAGGAGTATATATACATACATATATATATATATATATATATATATATATATATATATATATATATATATATATATATATATATATATATATAAATGGAGATGGGTAGTTCTATATTCCCAGTTTCCCTTTTTACCTACAATTTTACCAATTACCCTCGTAAATGAAGAATTTTTTTGTATCTATTTTGAGACTGTCTACATGGGAGATTTGCTTAGACACTTAAGTTTTCGCGCTATTATTCTTCGTGCAGCATATAGAACGAATAATGCATTCCTTAAATTTAACAGATATTTCTACCGTTGTAAGGTTATAGTTAGAATTTTAAAATCTAAAATTGCATTACATAGATGAAAAAATGTTTCAAATGTAACATAATGCTTTGAAAATATCTTAAAAAGGAGGAAGTGTGATACATTGTTTATACAGGGAAATGAAATTAAGAAAAATATGAAGAAAACTCGATCGATCAAGATAAGAATTTTTACTGTAAGAGTAAGCAACAATAAAAGAAAAATCACTTGTTGAATCACGTATTCAACTATTTCGAATATCTTTCTTTTTAATATATGATTGAAATATCTATATAATTCTTTAAGAACTTTAAAATATAACTATTTGATATCAAAGCCAAAACACATCTTACATGCATTTTAAATCAATTCACTTTCTTATCAAAATATCAAAAACGTTAGTAATTTTTGCACAAGAAAATGTTGACTATATACATGAAAAAATAAAAATTAATACTTATTTGGTGATTATTCTTTAATTATTATTAGAAACATGATGCAAATTGTTATAGAAAAACACATAATCGACATGTTCAAAAATATTTATTACACTCTTAACTGGTTTGATCGTACACCATACGGGCTACCGAAAGCTGGCCACAACTGGTTTGCCCGTACACGGTACGGGCACTGCTATTTTCTTCTTTCTATCTTTGATTTGCACATATTTTTAATTCTTTAAGTGAGGTTATTAGTGCTAGTGTTTTTAAGAGATGCAGTTTGTCCATGGTACTGAAGTACTTCTCATCTGGAACTTTCTTTGTGGTGAAGCCGGGAACTTTTCATTGAAATCAGGAATTTAGATTCTTGAAAATATTCGACAGAGAACAAGGATTGACAAGATAATGTGCCATTTTTTGCTTGAGAAAAAATAAAAATGGGAAGATAATCCAAAAAGGCCGATATTACCTCTGTCCTTATTGCAACGTAAACTTAATATTACACCATGTTTCAAATTGTGTGTGTATATATATTCACGCACACACAAAATCCTCAACAGTTTAAAAAAGAGGCACGTAACAGAGAAGTATTAGAGAAATTTTAAGATATATGCAGCATTTTCATAGCATGCAGAGTTGGCTTATAAGTTTGGCATTTAAGGTATCTGACTACGTTCGGAACCGTGATTTTCAAAAGCGCATAAATCAGGGCTTCTCGAAGTTGTAATACTCGTGACCCAATATTCAATCATTATTTCCATAGCACCCCTCCCTCCCCATACAATAACAATGTACTGAATTCAATAATACTATACTTTGACGCTAAAACTACGATACGACTTTAACCTCTTAATATAAACGTCTCGCTAAGCCAAAGCCTTTATTTCTCCAGACGTATATATACGTCATTCCAAAATACGATTTGTTCTGTGCACTGCTACCCGTAAAATTATTCCAAGACTTTGGAATGCAATAAAAGGACCTTGACAATGTTTGCGAAGGATTTACTTATTCCAGATTATTTTTGCTCCTTTATTCCTCCCCCAATACATCACATATGCATGCCTACGTGGAAAACGGTTTGCATTGGGAAGTGAATCGCGAAACTTATGATCGGCAGTAAAGGTTTAATTATAAACAGTACAAAAATTATCAAGATAAGTGTTAATTTTTGTTATAAATTATATATATGACAATCCCATGGGTTCACTGGTAATTAATAAACTTGTTTTTAACTTAGAATTGTTAAATTAAATATAAAATACATTGAGTAACACTGATATATTTATAAGTGTAATATATCAGGGTAAATGTGTGTTTTAGTTTTTATTATGTCAGAATGTATTTTGTTTGTTTTCCATCAGTAAATTAATAATTTTTTTAAATAATCTTTTGTTCTCGACTTTTCAATAGGCTCTCGCCCCCCTTGTAGAGTTGTCACGCCCCCAAAGGGGGCGCGCCCCACAGTTTGAGAAACACTGGCATAAATGGATAACTTTCATGATATTTAGTGTCACTTATATTAGAATATATGCATAAAACTGTTTTAAGAACATTTTGACAAAAACAATTATTTAAATACAATATTTTGGTAAAAAAGTAACTTAGAATAATCTTTTTTCCAAATGTTCTCCTTTTGTGAAAAATGCTTCTATTAGAATAATATTTTGCATGTATATAGCTCAAACCTCTGTTCAGAGACTCAACTAGAATTTTTGAAATATATAACTTAGAAGTGGGTTTATTCGTATTTTACGACAACAGAGGGGAACAATTTTAAGAAAAAAATGCGAATAATTATTTCAGTGGGTGATAACTCTGAAAATAATGTGAATTTTTCAAAAATTCTAGTTGATCCTCTGTAGAGAGGTCTGAGCTATATACAGGCAAAATATTATTCTAATAGAACCATTTTGCACAAAAGGAGAACATTTGGAAAAAAGATTATTCTAAGTTAATTTTTGCCAAAATATTGTATTTAAATAATTGTTTTTGTCAAAATGTCCTTAAAACAATTTTATGCATGTATTCTAATCTAAGTGACACTAAATATCATGAAAATTATCCATTTATGCGCTTTTTTAAGATCACGGTTCCGAACGTAGTCAGATACCTTAAGGATTTTTGTGTTCCACAATTATAAAATAAAAAATTATGTGAAAACTTTAAAATTAAAAATTAAAATAAAATCCTTCCATTTTCACATTCTACTAAGCATTATGTTTAGTTATATGCAGTAAAAATCTGCCTTTTTTGGAACATTTTGGGTAAAAAATTGACTTCTTAAGGGATTAATTATTATAAGATCATGACACAATTTGCAAAAGATAAACACACACAATCGAAGTCTTTGCTAAACATTTATTAAGATGAAGATGCTTGTAAAAGTTCCTTCCAGATAACAATCAATATTGCACAAGATACTACCACTTATACACGTAGTTCACACAAAATGAATAGGCTTTCAAGTAACAGCATATCGAGAATTCATAATGTCAAGCCAAGGCACAGCACGGAAGATAGATGATGGAATATAAAATAAGTATAACAGTAAAGAATCTATGCTAAAATACATTATTGATCTAACTTTCTGCCTAGAGATTCTCTGATTTCTATATGTATTCGTATACTACCTTCCGGCTGAACATAGAATCAATTTATTTGTACGTGAAGCGACAGAAAGACAGCGACAGGACTTTTAAAAGAACTGTAAAAGCTTTTAGAGCCATTGGAGACATTTAAATTGTATCTACAGCATCTGCAATTCTTTTTGGCGGTTATTTCCTTGAGAGTAAGCTGAGTGCTTTTAAAGGAATTTTTCATTTTCGCTATGGATATAGATGGTAAACAACTAATATAAACATATCCTCTTTTTTTTTCTTCATAAGCGTTATTTTTGTCTTTCCTCCATCTGGTTTTATTATTTTGTTTTTAAATCAAATAAAATCTTTATTGTTGAGATATGTTCCTCGTAAGGTATGTTTATGAACTATAAAACATAAGACTTTAAGAGTTATAGGTACTTTAAATCTTTTTCCTGTTTAATAAGATATACTTGGGTTTTAAATGGTTGTACCTCAAAAAACAGGAAATTAACGGATTCATGGAGATAAAAAAAGTATTGGTTTCTTCGATTTTTCTGTTTTATCGTGATAGTCTTACTAACATATTGGAATCCCCTTAGATTAATATTGTAGAAAAAAATCCGTACATAAGAAGAAAAGTACTTTTCAATAAAACGGTTTTATTATGTAATATGATTATTAAAAACAAGAGAAAATTCTAATACAGATATTCTAATCACATAGCAAGTGTTGCTAAGTTATAAATATTCTGTTATTTTAAACGACATTTATCAAGTATCAATGAAGATAAATTTCATAAAAAATCTCCATCTATGCAAAACAACAAGATCCACTCTACTTATATATAGTTGTATTGTAGATAATGTAGAATAATAACGCAATTCTTTGACGTTCAAATATATTTGTTAAATTATTTGAAATATCAACTAAATTTTCCTTTAGAATTTTGTTTTTTTTCAACTCGGAACGTTTTTCTAAATGCATCTCTTGCTTTTTTTAGTGATTTGAATTTATGAAAGGAAAAATGGCTATTCCTCTATGGATTCGAAATCAGAAGAATTGTGATTATAGTTATTGTACATTTAAAAAGAACACTCAAAAAGCATATATAAATGGCATAAGACTTCTAATAATTATTAAGTTAATAGTTATTAATACTCTAAGGCACATGAATAGCAACTCAAAGGTCTTTTTTTCTCTCTCAAAAACTAGAACAAGATAAAAAAAACCTACCTGACTGTTGCCCTTTTTGCTCAACTTAAATTTCTAAAATACATTAAAATAAAGATAATAAGATAGAGGATCAACCTAACATTGTTATTCGGTAAAGCCCTCGTGTAGCTGAACAGTGCGAAGTTAATATTCAATCAATCAATCAATTGTTATTCGGTGAATTAAAATTCATTGAAACAATCTAACTAAGAGAAAAAATGCAAAAACTACTTCTTCAATTACAAAAGGCACGTTAAATTTATAAAAAGACTAAATATTTATTATTCTTATTATTAAGAGAACATATCAATACTTATGCATCTGTTGAATAAACAAATATATGTTTCACATAAAAAGAAAAAAATTCAATTCTTTTTTTTTAAAATTATTTTATATATTTCTAACTTATTTATACTTTTCCAAAATTATTTTACTAATAATTTAAGTTTCAGCGAATTATATGAAGGATTAATTCTATTTTAAAGTGTCCTACTATGTTCGGAACCGTGGTTTTGCAAAAGAGCATAAATGGATAATATTTATGATATTTAGTGTCATTTAGATTAAAAAATGTATATAAAATTGTTTTAAGAATAGTATTACAATAAAAAATTATTTAAGTACAATATTTTGATAAAAAATGAACATAGAATGACCCATTTTCAAAATATTCTCCTTTTGTGAAAAATGCTTCTATAATAATAATATTTTGCCTGTATATAGCTCAGACCTCTGTACAAAGGCTCAACTAGAATATCTGAAATATATAACTTAGAAGTGGGTTTATCCATGTTTTACGACAACAGATAGGAGAAATTTTAAGAAAAAAACGCCGATAATTATTTCAATCAGTTGTAACTCTGAAAGTATGTGAATTTTTCAAAAATCATAGTTAGGCCTGTGTACAGAGGTTTGAGCTATATACAGGCAAAATATTATTATTATAGAAGCATTTTTTATAAAAGGAGAACATTTTGAAAAAAGGTTTTTCTAAGTTTTTTGCCAAAATATTGTATTTAAGCAACTCTTTTTGCCATAATGTCCTTAAAACAATTTTATACACGTATTCTAATCTAAGTGACATTAAATATCATGAAAATTATCCATTTATGCGTTTTTTAAAATCACGGTTCCGAACGTAGTCGGATACCTTAATTCCATTTTCTAAGAATTATAATTCCCATCTCCGCGTTACTTATATTATAATTCACAATAGTTAACCTATAATTTCTTGACTAGCATAAACTTCACACACGTGATCATTTTTAAGATGGCAAGTAAAAAAAAACAATACTGTTGAAAACAAAATTGCACCTGCTATAATAAATCAGGAACTACGCTTTAAATTGCGTACACCATGTTTTCAACCCCTTTTAATGGGGTTTTCAGTTTAAAAATGTTCTGTGTTTATGCTTATTTGGGAATACTTTAACCTGAGACATGTCTCAAAAATTAACAGAAGATTTACTCAAATAACCATAATTTATATTACACATGTGGTGTCTTACATAATAAATAACAAAATCGAATAAGAATTGGTGTTTTTTCAATAAAAAAATGATTATCAAGATTTAAATTTTAGTCTGTTCGGTGACAATCTTCTATAATATTATAAAGTTTAGAATTCTGTATTTTTTAAAAATCTGCTTCATGAAAAAATGATACTAATTTATAAGATAATAGTACTGTTCTTCAGAATTTCTTGTTACATGTTTTAAAATTTTGTTTCATACATAAGAAAAGATTTCCTAAACTTTGGCTTACAGAAATAGTCAAAATTATTAAAAGAATGAGCAGATATTAATATGTACATATGTAATGTTGAAATAAGCCACTATACTCGTAAACAACATCACAGTAAGCACTTGCAGCTTCTTGGAGCCTTAAAACAGTTAATAATTAGGTAAGGTATACACATGCATAGATGTATATACATATATATAAGATATAGATACATATACATAGATGTATAATATGAATGATCAATAATTGATGAGAAATGAATGCATTTCTTCCAGATGCTCTAAAATGATAAAAAGTTTAGCATTGAAGAAGAGTATGTTTCTGTTAAGAGTATCGCTACACAATTTTCAACATGTGCGCAATAGGTATTTTAGTAAGGAAACTTGTCCTAAAAATTAGTTTTTAGTGTGCTAGGTACAAAAACAATGTACTAAAAAATTTACTGCTTGCGTTTCAGCTGTTTTCTCTTGATGGGATAGGTAATTCCCCGTAGAATGCTGTTTACTTAATCCATTAGATTGCTTCTTTTATAATATATACAATAAGTGATTGCTAGTTGTAACATCGAACGATATTAGGATATGATATTATAAGTATTGCCATCATACTAGTGTAAATCCAATCATTAAAATATATAGTGAGAACTGTTCCTTATGTTTTTAGTTTTTGATGACAAGCACAAAGAAAATCTGACGTTATGGTATTGTGATTTTTAATTGGATAATACGAGGAAAATGAGAATGATTAGTTTTTAATTTTGAAGCATTTGCTTATGCAAGTTTATTTTTAATATTTGTGCATGTTAAAAAAATTAAAGGTGGCTGATTACGTTCTGAACCGAGGTTTTAAAAAACGTATAAATAAATAATTATTTTGATATTTAGTATCACATGAATTAGACTATGCATATTAAATTGTGTGCTTTAAGAATATAATAACAATAAAAAATATACTTAAATGCAATTCTTGGTTTAAAAACTGAAGAAAGAATGACATATCTTCAAAACATTCTTTTATGAAAAATGTATCTATAATAATAATATTTTGCCTTTATATAGCTGAAACTTCTGTACAGATCCTGTACAAAAAAGCTTGAAATAAAAAATTTTAAAAGCAAATTTATATATATTCATATATTTGAATGCATCAGAGAAGAGAAATTTTAACAAAAAACTCCATTTAGTATTTCTATTGATAGTAACTCTAAAAATAATGGGAATTTTATAAAATCCAAGCTCAGTTTCTGTAGAGAACTCTAAGCTATGTACAGGAAAAATATTATTCTTATAGAACCATTTTCCATTAAAGGAGAATGTTCTCAAAATATTCCATTCTTTTTTTTTCAGTTCTGGCAAGGAAATTTGCATTTAAATAATTTTTTCTCGTAATAATTTTGTTAAAACTATTTTATTATTTATATTCTAATATACCTCAAATTAATATATATATATATATATATATATATATATTCATTAAAGCGTATTTTCAAAATCATAGCTCCGAACGTAGAAATTCACCTTAAAACAAAAGCGCAACAAAACATTTTTTATTTCCTAATTGCAATTATTTAAGCATAATTTTTTGTTCATGCTGCTGCATCTTTTATACAAGTTAATCAGAATATTAGTTTTGAAACTTTGAATTCTTTATTGGACTATGTACGAACTATGTCAGCGAATTACGCGAGAAATATTTATCAACACATTACATCATTTACTACATGAAACCATAAAACGTAACATCCATTAGCAAAGCATCACGTCTTGAAAGACAACCTTGCTTCACTGACAAAATGCCAAAGGAGTTTCTCCCAGGAAATTGCGGACCATAACTCATACTTGTTCTTGCTGACGAAGAGTAACTCTTCGTCTAATTAATCTTCTAAATTTCCCAAATAACTTCTAAGAGCGTATGATGAATAAAAACATGGGCAGAGTAAGGATCTTTGTTTATTGATTTTTCAAGTGTTCTGGGATAAAATACTAGTGAAAAAGACATTTTTACTTCTTTTAATAAAATAAATAAGTATTGTTTTTGGAAATGAAACAATGTATTTTTAGTAGCCATCTCTTACATTTATTGAATACTCATATAAAAAAATTTGGGGAAACGAGTGACTTAAAAAAGAATGTGGATAAACGTGCTTAGGACTTCCCCTTGTTTCTTGTGGCTGCGGTATACAAGTGTTTATGGTCTCAAATTAGTGGTAGGAGTTTCGAAGGCTCGAGTCCTTTTACCACTCAAAACCGGCCGTGAGTGAGTGAGTGAATATTAACGTCGCACTGTTAAGCTACACGAGGGCTTTTGGCGACGGACCACGTTATTTCGAATCTTGGTCAAGTGACGTGGACGACACCTGAGATGGCACCCCCTTTCCTAACTACCACACCACACCAACGGGCAGCATTGGACGTTTTAGCTCTCGACAGATTTAGCGTGCATCGCTGCCCTACACGGTGGGTCTTTAGTGGTACTGGGCTCGAATTCATGACATGCCTGCCATGATCCGATACCCTCACCACTGGGCTTCCGCAGCCCTGAAAACCGGCCGTGTTGAAGTAGCAGATGCATATTAAATATGTCGAGGTTTAATGTCGTCCCTTTGTGTGGTATGGTATAATTGGGGATAAGGGTTCCAGCTCAGGTGTCATCCTGGTCACTGGCGTAGCTAATTCCTGTATTAAAATTCCTTAGATGACCTTTTTTTGGAAACCCTTAACGTTTTTCGACACATTTGAGAGCCCCTAAAGTTTGGGGCTCCGTATCATTGATACGGCGGTAGCTACGCCCCTGGTCTTGGACACTTGGTTGAGGTTCAAAATTAATAATACTGTCGCCAATAGTCCTGGTGTTGCTTTATAGTGCAACGTTAACATAACTCTCACTCCTCGTTTCTTATTTTATTTCGAATATTCTAGATCAGGAGAGGGCAATCGCTTTGTCTCAAAGGCTCAAGTGTGGAATTTTAGAATAACGGAGGGCCACCTCTTTTTTAAAACGATTGTATTTGTTAGTTTACTTTGCACCTCAGAAAAGGTATGAATCGTACCCATTAGCGCACACAGGAATTTTTCAAGGGAAAGGGTACAGGGTCGAAAGTTCACTAATCTTGTATCATGCTCCAATACGCTGTTCAACATATTCTTTTGATTTTGTCAATTTTCGGAAACAAAAAACTGTAAAATTAATTATTTAATGAATAATTAGAATTAATTAATAAAATTAATCATTAATAACAAACACTTAATTAACTTTTACGTACTATATACATAGGGTTATAATCAATCACAAAAATCAAAGGCTTTGGGAAGGGTCCAAACCCGAGGACCCCCTTCCTTGTGTGCGCCACGGATTGTACCCAAAAAACCAATAAATTTCAGTTAAATAAAATAATGGCAGAGTTTTTTTTCAAACAATTTATTGTGCTAATTTTATATCATCTATGCTGCAAGCATATTTAGTTTATGAACCAGAAGCATAATAATAATAACAAGAATAAGATTTCTGGTTGAAATTCTCATCACAATCTGCCAGTTGATGTCAGCCAACTTGTATCTATAACTCTAGCTAATCTTCACGAAAGAAAAACTGGTACTTATGTATTATCGCAACAATCGCCAACTCTATCAATAACTCGTCAAGTTGGCAACCCCGATTTCCTATATGTCGTACGTGTGTGCTTCGTTTCATATTGTGTCGCCAAAAGGTTGCGATAACACGTAAGTCTAGCCAAACATAGAGAACAGTAATCCTGCAGCATTTTAATACACACACATGCAAAGGGAACACTTCTCGTACCTTTATCTTACTTAACATTAATTTATAAAACTGAATAAAACATACATATAATTGAGTTTTCAGATGTTGTTTTCCACTGAAAAACTTTTCTCTTTTACTGGAGATATAGTAGCTTCGAGAAATACTAAAGATAATAATGTCTTGGAGAGAAAATTGGGGGTATATGGCGTTCGTTTTATATTTCTTATGCATCATTTCCTTTTCGATAATAGTATTTTCTTTTTAATTTTTTATACCTCTTATTATAGGGCTTTTTTTACAATAATTTTCAGATATGTAGTTGTAACACATTTGAGACGGAATCGCAAAATAGCTAAATAATCGATAAAATGTTCCATTAAGTAAGAAACTAATCGACGGAGAGTTTTTTCCGTGGATCTTCCACAAAATAACAATTGCTAACCGAAAGTAGTCGTTCACATAAAAGTCGTTGGTAACTTGCTTGGCTTATGAACAATGATTCAGTCATAAAATCCACTTTTTAAAGGTTTTCACCAATTTGTCGTTTTTGTTTCGGTAGTTTAGTGTTTGAAATACGGTGCAAATAATCAATTCGGAACAAACTAAATTGTTTGATTAAAACTAGGGTGTAACAAACAAGAACACAGATTTACACGTAAGAAATTGAAAAAATTCCTTACAATAAAATCAATAAAAGCTACAGCGTTTTCAATTAAGCGTCAAAACCACGTATCAAATTCGAATTGTAATAGTCAAAATAAGAATTCTCGCATCGAGATTCATTACAAAAGGGATGCCAACTTATGCTACAAAACTTATACAAAGAGTTCCGAAAACTCGGCATAATGTGGACCGAAAGGTGGCCGAGTTTGTAAAAATACCGGGTTATCGAAATCGGGATTAAAAAAGAATAAGCACGAGTGTTTCCTCGGAACATATTGTACTGCTCTTGTATGTATCATTTGTTTAAAAATACACACAGCAGAAAATTAATTGCCTCAATACCCTTAAACAAAGAAAAATTACATACTTTGTGAGCAAGCATAGAGCATTGGCTACATGAAAATGAAAATTAGTAAATACATTGTATACGGTAATTTACCTGATCAGACACACCTCAGAAAAATACTTTATGAAAGTATAAAGCTGTCAAAAATGAAAAATTGGCTACTTTTTTTTAAGGAAATGCATTCTGCGTTTTTCTGCTTCCTCATGACGACGAAGGAACTGTAGGTCCATTACCAACGAACTTTGTTCTTCTAAATATTGAAGGGCGGATTCGACAGCCTCACTAAGTGTTATTTAAAAAGTTTGTACGGTCTCCTCAACATCAACATCTTTATTTTCCGGAATGTTTTCACTAACTGTGACAGCAGCGATACTAATTGCTCCTGACGTGATGTCTTGCTCGGTATGATCCTCGAACAGGCCTGCACGTGGGGTGTTTTTCTACTTACAAGGGTGTAGCTGAGTTATGCGGAATGCTGGGATATCAAGCGCAGAGTTTTCAGGACTCTATTGTTATACCAAAAGCACAAATATCAATCAATAAAATATGAGCCTTGGCCTTCTCAAGAAGCCTTCTTCCTGCTAGTATTCTCCAATTTTTGGTTCTCATAACTAGGAGGTCTTTTTCTAAGCCATCAATTCATCTTAGATTTGGTTCGCCTTTTCTCCGAGTGTCAATTCGCTGTAAGGAAAGTTAAAGTTATATAAATTGTTAAATCAAAGCATGCGATAATAGTATGAAAAAAGACAACCTTAATAAATATATTATAAAACAATTTTAAAGAACATATTTCATATTAACATATTACATATATATATATATATATTTTGATTTTTATTCAAATCTAAATCAAATGCGTAGGGTTTATTTTTTTTATATATAGCAACCTCATCGAGTCTTGGTGGGGTATAAAGAACCATAGTAGGATGTCAAATAGTGCGAGTTTGTATCTGTTTTCAACTACTTTTTTCACAGTTTTAGTTAACATTGGTACATCCCAAATTGAAAAATACTATGTTTCGAATTTACGCACCACTTCCACTTCAAGTTAAATTTCAGTTTCCAGTTCTGTTTTAAAAACTATTTTCTTGCTTCATTTTTAGACCACGATAGCTTGATTTATGCAGTTATGTGTTATATAGTTATATGCACTTTTTTTCAATAGCACGTTTTGAATACCGTCGTTAAATACTTCCCTCTTATTCAGTAAAATTATTTTTTAAAGGAAAAAAATTGAATTGGTGGTTCTCTAACTTTTTTTTTTTAAATTTCAAAATCTTCTGCTACAATAAGAAGAAATGGTAAAATTCCATGAATCTCTTTCCCTCTTGGCGAAGAAAAAAAATTGCCTTCGATTGCACCAACAGCACATTTTTCAAACACACTGAGAAAATATAACAGAAGAATAATATAGAAAATGCAGTCACCGGAAGGATATTAAAGTGGCGCCGTTTTTTCCTTCCCGTTATAATCGGATCCAATCCGAAGGAAAGCATATTTTCAAAATTACATTTTGCTAGTTTTAGCTACCTGAAGTTACATTATAACCCCTTTTCTGTATTGAAGATATTTTGAAATTTCAGCAGTTCAATATAATCCTTTTTTTAAATGTTTTTCAGACAAAAGTAATATTACTCAGTATTTTGCTATCGTTTTCCGTTGAACTGTTTTTTTTCTCCTTACTTTCGAGGTACCGATGAAAAACAATATATATTCTTTAATATAAATACCCTATATGTTAATTTTCTGTTCTATAATTTAAAACTGCATAGAAAAAATTTATTAATGTTCTGTTGGAAAAAAATATCATTATTCAATTACTATAAAATCGAATACAAAAGACTTAAGTACAGTCCTAGTTAAACCCTCTGATTTTTAGCTCCAAACATTTTCGCTATATGGTACCAAATTTTTCAAAACGGCCAACTTGTGCTAAATTTTAAACATGCAGCTTGAGTGCAAAAATTGTTAACTTGATTTTAAAACCTTTAAAAAATTGATGTCTCCAAATTAAGGAGTTCAACTAGGATCTAATCAAAATTACAAAGGAAAAAATTGATTATTATTCAGCACGAATTCAAATGACTTCCAGTTTTCATTCAAGTTATGTGATGTGAACTCTTTTAATATGTTAAAAAATAAACTAATACAATCATATTAAAATTAATAATCGATATTAAAATCATTATGCTGATCCGAAATTTAACATTATATAAATGTGCCCAACAATGAGTTAAATTCGTGTGACGTCATAGTCACATGACAACTGCAATCACGTGTTTCCAGGCAGTCAGCTCAAAAATTCATGTGACATCATAGTTACTTGATAAATGGAATCGCGTGTTTAGAGCCTATCAGTTCATACGCTTTGCTAATGCCAACTTCTGCTTTTTAGTGAACTTTCTTTTAAAAGGTACATATTTGTCAATAATAATAATGCCCATAAGTAAACAAAATGCACTTGACTTAAAAGTACATTAAGTTTAACAAAATGATTTTTTTAAAGAAAGTTCTAATTGCAAAATAATTACGTGTAATATGAAGGCACAAAATCCATTCAACATTACTTGAAGAAAAAAAGGTTTTTGCATAGCATGGCTATTAACATAAAATTAAAAGTGAGAAACATGCTATGAATACGAATATTAAAAATAAGTATAATTACGTCAGTATAACTGCTTACAATCACATTTTGTCGCAATAATTTCTTTTTTGAGTGTGAATTTAAATATCTAAACAATGTTTTCCATATATATGCAATTAGATCCCTATCAAATCTTTGTAATGATATCTAGAGAAAAAACTATATTTCTTGACGCTTTAAAATATTTAGAGTGTTATGAATTGTCTTGCGGAATATGTTTTTGTCAAATTACTTATGGCTGACGCAAATATTCTAGAGTTATTTTAAATTAATTAATTTATTCAAAAATTCAACTGTTTTGTTTCGTAAGTGGTTGAATCTAGTTCCCATTACGTCATAAGAAACAATCATTAACTTTTCAGAAAATATGGAATGTTACATTGAGCGTTTTCATGAAGGAACTCAGTTTGCATAAAAATTACCAGCTTTCCACATTTTTAATTCAAGAGTATTTTTTTGTTTTGTTTTTGTTATGAATTTAAATCATAAGTATAGGGTAAAAAGTAATTTCATATGAATTGTCGTAATATATATTTAAGGGAGGAAACATAGCCACACACATTTTGGTCAAATTATGAATTCCATGAAACAACACAGAAAAATATACACTGATTTAAGAACCTATTTCTGATTTAATTCAACTTCGTCAAGACTTAATCTCGATTCAATCAAAAGAGTTTTTTCCATTACTTATATGGTTTTGTTAGATGAATCTTTAGATAAATATATATATACGTATAAATATATATGTATAATTTGTATAACTAGCAAACATTGGATGGCATCAAAGAAAAATGAATTAAAAATATAATGATACGCCTCTGTATAAAATAAAGTCAAAATTTAGCATTAATAATGAAATATTTTTCTTACTAAAACACTTTTTGAACTTGTATTCTATTTTTTTAATACCAAACAAAGATAAATTTAGATGAATTTAATGGAAATATACTTTTAGAAATAAGGAAAAAGTGGGAAAATAAAAAAATCTTCTGCCAAAAATGAATATTAATTTAACATTCTCTTCTGATACGGTTATTCAAAAAAGTATTAGACACATTTGTGGATTATTTCATCTTAAAACTTTTTAAACCTCGCTTAAAGAATCGAAGAAATGTTATTTGTAAAACTGCTATTCTGAAAACTGTGTATGAATATTCTAAAGAATTATGACGGTTGATTCGAATTCTTAATATTTTTTTCCTTTTATTTTTAGACTAAAGCTTATTTATTTCCAAAAAGTAATTGATTTTTTGATATTTTTCTATTCCTACTCTTAGCTCATTTTCTCTCTGTATATATTTATATATTTATCTTGTTCAAATTTTCAATCACGTTAATAAAATACTATCTATTCATCCAGTCAAGCTCAAATTATTTTTTTTAAAACTTCCAGTGGATGACACTTGATGTTAATACAGTTTTTCAAATATTCATTAATTATAATTATACTTAATTTAATTAATTAATGATTTTCCACGCCAACTTAGATTCGTCTCCTTTGTTATGCAATTTAACTCTTAAAACAATGACAAAAGTTGGCCGGTTTGGAACTAGCCAAACCGGGTGTGCATTGTTACAAAAATGCAAACAAATCATACTCTTTTTTCAATTCCTCCTCTATTAGTTCACTCTCTCTCTCTCATATATATATATATATATATATATATATATATATATATATATATATATATATATATATATCTTGTTCAAATTTTCAATTGTTAATAAAATACTTTCTATTCTTTCATCCAAAGTAGCAACTGACTTAAAAAAATTATATTACTTTTTTTTCTTAACGAAACGTTCAACATTTTGCCATTTATCATTTTTAACCATTATAGAAACTGTTGTTACAACCAATAAATTTATCAACTAATTACTTTTTAAATGTCTTTATGCTAAAATTCATGCCTGATTTCACCAATTATGAAAATAATTTTTTAAAAAGTATATTATGGCAATGAAAATTTCGTTTCATGTTTCACTCAATTTAAGTATTTTTTTTTAAATAACGTAATCCCTAATGGCTAAAAAATTCTTTGCATAGTGCAATTTAATATGTTGGGACTCAGTCATGAAATGGGGTACAACCTATTATTACCGACCTTGTCAGCTGATCATGTATATCACATTATTTTTAAATAAGTATTGTGCACAAAACGCTTTCATAAATTTAGATCTCTTTTGAAAGCTTCCGTTTAAAGGAGCCCGGAAAAATATTTTCCCTTGTATTAATTACCATATTCATGTCAAAAAGTTAAGTTGCTTTAAGCAGATATACTTTAATAAACTGCTCCTTTTATTGTGTTGTCAGAGATAAATACATCTTGGGTAACTAAAAGTAGTAGGTTAGAAAATGTATTTTTTTCTTTTTGAAAACTAGCATCAAAAATTAAAAAAAAAGAAGAAATAGTTTTTTTTCACCCTTCCATTCCAAGCGAACTTTTAGGGGTACTTCCTGAAATCTAAGAATATATTTCTAACATGTGTATTTTGTGAAGAAGAGTTAGAGCGTATCAAAACCCCAATTTATATTTCTCTTTTGGCAGCTATCCAGAGGTTCTTAGCGCATTGCCGAAAACCCCTTTTTTTGATGGATACGCTCTAAATTTTTATGACCCATATTTTATCATAAATTCAAGAGTTGCAGCCATCGGGATTTAAGGAGGGTAACATCTTATCTGATATATTATGTATATATTTCTTTTGCACCAAAACAACACGAGTTTTATGTCTCTTGGTGGGAGTTTTAGATAAGCTGAATTAATCAAAATAAATTACCCGCTTAAGTTTCTATGAGATAACTCATTTATAGTGTTGTTGTGGAAGCTACACAAGAACGATTCACAATGTACTTCCTATTTTTGAAATCACGTCAAATGACAGAAGGGTTTGTCTGAGCTGGAATCACATTTTTCCACACCGCATCAGACGGGAACTCAGAGAGTTGTTCAGTAATTTATTATGGGAATACTACAATAACTGATTCATTATTTGTATTGTTTGGTGATTTTTAATTCTTTTACAATTGTTATGGTCTTTATGGATTTAAATTGTTTAAAAAATACTGTTTTTTGATTTTTAATCATTGAATGATCAATTTTAATCAATATAATGCGTGTGTTTATTTTTAATCTATGAATAAATAAGTCTGAAATAATGTCACTTGAAAGTCAGTCTTCGTTAATAAAGCTAAAAATATGCATTCATACACTGCTTGCACATACAATACAGAAATAATTTATAATTGCTAATCATAATAATTTTTTTCCTTTGATTCATGTAGCCGCACCCAATTTTCAGTACCATTAACGTTGGGGAAAAAGTACAGCTTAGTTTCGAGTATTTTAGGAGTATAGAATTCAAATAGTATTTGTACTCAACTGAATTTAACTTTCAGTTAGGAAAATATTCTTTGTATTTGAAATATACATACATTACAAAGAAAGATAAAACAATGTGTTTGGGAAAATTGTTACATATAAGACCTTCCTTCACGAAGTCGAAATTTCCCATCCAATTGCAAATACCCTTCACTTCTACGCTTTATATCTATAATGGATGCTTTCCGCAATTTTTACAGGGTGAAGAGGGAGATATATACATACGTTAAGTACAGAATGCGCAAACTATGTGCAGAATTAGGGTCAAGATATCTAGTTCATGCATGACGTAATTTGAGGAACATTCTTTCGGAAATCTAGACCTTACAATTAGGATAATATATACGCAGGGGGCCCTATTTACCATAAGAACAACTGAGAAGTCCAGAGGCCCTATAGTGTTAAAGGCATGACAACTATTTCCGTTCAATACCCCACAACATGTAGTCACTGGAAGTTCTAGAATGGGTCAAAAGTTTCTTAAAATCTTGTCCTCAGTGGAAGATTCGTGAACAAGAGGGTGCAGGGTAATTGAATGGTATGTCGTTATAGTTATGAAGATTACTTTGCGGAAATTGTAATTCTGCAATATGGTAAGAGTCATCCTGGACTAGGAAGCAGTATAATAATATTAATTCCATTATTAAAAATAGAATAAATTTAAACTAAATGTGCAAATCATCTGTATATGTGTCCAAAAATTTAATTTTTTCCCTTTAAAATAGGAAAGAAAAACATATTTGACTATTTTTGAGAAAATATTATTATAAATAACGCATTGAGAGAGATTTAGAAAACAGATTATTACTTCTAGACATATGTTTATTTATTTTCGTTTTAAAGCGTCCCCAATACTTTTCAAAAAGAGTTATTTTTTTACAATTAAGAGAGATGTTCTCTTTTCTTCTCATAATTTTAATCTAAATTATTTTAGTGTGGTTTTCATATTGATATAACTTGTATACATTCACACACACGTACATACATATATATATGTATAAGAATGCTCATAAAAAATGTTCAAATTCAATGTTCAAAAACAAAATTATTTTTGTGACTAAATTTTCTCACAAAAATATAGTAGTTTTTTTTTAGTTTGCTATGTACGGTTTTTTTAGTTTGCTATGTACGGTTTTTTTAGTTTGCTATGTTTTCTAATGTATTTACTTGCATTATTTTTATTTAGTAATGTTTCTTTTTAAAACATTCTCCCTTATGTCATTGCTGTAAAATATTTTTTATGCAACTCAAGGGTTTTAAAGAAGTAAAAATTGAAGGTAGCATATTTCCTCAAAATAGAAAATCATTTCCTGTTCCCAAATATTGTTTTATTATTCTGTAAAATAACAGCATTATGCTTCGATTCACGTGATAAATCTGCACGTGTTGAGAGTGTGATGATTTACAAATGAAGACATGTGTGTGTGAGTGTCATATCTATTCTTCATTCTAAGTTTGGAAAGTAGTATGCTTAATTTACAACACTGCATCTGTATCTTAAGCTTGCAGTGTTTTCACTTCAAACTTTTCCTGATTTCTCAAAAATTATATTATATTATTTTTAATGAAATAATATTTTATTCGAAAATTATATATGTCATGAACCAAACATTAATTTTTATATTAACGGTCGGTGATTTAATTATTTTACAAACAAAACATAAGAATATACATAACACAGTGTAATGGGTCGGTATTTTTATGCCATATTTAGAATTAATTTTTCAGTCTAAGTCTTACTTCTTCTCGATAGTTGAAGCTTTATTATTACAATTTTCTTTCCAATATTTTGTTTGGTCAATAATTATTTGAAGGATGAGTCACATTTAAGAAAAATGAGCCGTTTCCTTTGAAAGTAGTGAAAGTCCTTTTTTGACAAAAAGTTAGTTAATTGTGACATTGAATGCAATCTGCTACGATTTTTTTATCTATGAACAGTTCCCCTAAAAATCCTTCAAAATTTTCATCATTTTATCAATATAAGTTTACGTAGTTAATGAAATTGCAAATGTAATTATTTTGAAAGTGGTAAATATCTCCATATAATTTAAATTGGACTTACACCACTTTCAAAGTAAATGGCTCATATAAAGGGCTAAATTTATGTGACGTCATGATCACATGATAAGGAAAAGCACGTGTTTCTAGCCAATATGTTCGTGAATTCATGTCACGTCATAAGCATACGATAAATGCAATCCTGTGCTTTCAGCTTATCAGTTCATGCGCTTCGTTGTTACCAATTTTTGCTCTTTACAGAAACTTTTTTTAAAAAGCACCTATTTGTCAACGATAATAACATACATAAAGAAGCAAAATATGCAAAATTTAAAGGTACACGCAAAAAAACAAGTTTTTTTTTAATTTTAAAATCTTTTTAATGAATTTTTTTCGTTATATTTGAGCATCTTTACTCAATTATGAAATCTAAAATTTTATCTAAATTTTACAAATTGAACAACAAGTAATAGTTTCATGCCAGTTTTGAATTAAGTCGCGAACACGGAATTGCCTTTATCATGTGACCGTCACCACCATTGAATCTTGACCACACTACTAATACTTAAATTTTACTGTATGATTAATAATGTCCTCTAATTTGAAAAACAAATTTTGATGCTAAAATATGAAACGATAGTCACGGCCACTCATTAGTCATATGTGTACTGAATACGCTTTTGGCAATAGTTATTTTATAAAAATGGCTATGTTAAGTTTAACTTATGGAGTGTTAAGTTCCCTAACAGGACTCTTATAAGAATAAATAAACGAAAAAAAAAGCTTTGAAATTAAACTGATAAGCATATTCCTTCTTTGAGACCGATTTATCTTGAAATCGACAGTTATTACGTCATCAATCAAGTCTAAATCTTTTAATATTAAAAGGAAGAAAAAGGGTCGTAAAAATGTCTCGATTCCAAGTCTTCGAAGAAACATTCGACTGTCCTAAGCGTCATTACTGGAGATGAAAAACGTGAACATCAGTTGTGTGATGTCATAAAAATCATCCAACTATTAAAGAGACTTCCGATTATGTACTAAAAAAAAAATCTGTTCTAATAGTTATCGTCATCAGTTTTAAGGAGACTAGTTATCTTCAAAAACAAAACGGAAAAGGGATGTTTACTAAAAGTTTTATCTTACGAAATAGAATCTTTTCTTACTGTCCAAAGAAAATACTAATGATGAATCTAAATGTTTCTAAAACCCAAATCGATATGACAAAGGAAAATGATAAGATTTGGCTTACTTTATGTTAGGAAATTCCCCCTTGTAGAAGGAATAAAAATATATTATTATACTTGTACTTTTATGAGATAAAATAAGCTTGTAAGGAAATGTAGGATGATGATGAAATTGTTGAGAAGAAATCCTGATGGAAAACGCCCAGGTC
This sequence comes from Trichonephila clavipes, assembly GCA_019973935.1. Lineage (NCBI taxonomy): Eukaryota > Metazoa > Arthropoda > Arachnida > Araneae > Nephilidae > Trichonephila > Trichonephila clavipes. Next base: position 1,368,209 of record BMAU01017843.1, read on the forward strand.
ATCATGCGATTTTCAGTATGCCATGGTAATATCCATATTGAACTATGTGGTGAAGAGTCACGAGTACAGTTTATCAATGAACTAAAAGCACTGAATTGTAAACACTTGATATTTTTTTATTTTCGTATATAATTTGAGCAAATTTATTTTATTGTTCCTTTAGAAACAATAGTTTTTTTTTGAGTTTGATATCTGGTGGATTACAGACACATCGTACAAAGGGATTATACATGCTAAAAAAGTCGAGGTTCTAAGTCCTCATGCTGACATGGTGTGGAACTTAGATGACTAGAAGCTCAATTGGACGCAACCTTATCATTTGATTGTGGTTGAATTTTACAAGATCCGTTGCCAAGAATCCTCAAAATACTTCATACTATGTTAATAATAACAATAAAACAATCAGTCTACATTATTTTAGTTATTTAATGTGTGTGCAAAGCAAGGACAAGACATTTGCATATGTATCGTTCCTTCAGTTGAATTAGCTGTGGTGTTATTTCCAAAAATGACACATATAATGAAGAACATAAATATATAATATAAAATAAAATAAACCATTAATACTACTAAAAACTAAAACATTTATATAAAAATAAAATAGTTTATATAAACACTCTTTGAAAATACTAAATAATACTAATATTTACCTAAAAGTTACACGGTCTGCTTTCAGTATTGCTTATACATAAATTCTTTTATTGTAAAATACATATTTAAAAAAATATGATGACTCATTCATGCATTTTAGCTTTTAACTTGTTTACTGATATGGTTGATTGTACTTTTCGAACCCTATGAACAAGTGCTTCTATGAGCAAAAAAAGTCGATTCCTAAAACGCTTTCATGGATAAAGAAACATTTCTTATTTTCCTTCCTTTTATTAAAAACAGATGTATTTTTATTTTTAATGAATAAATGTCAATTTAAGTTAATATTATAACTACATATTTTTCTATCCCAATATTTACTTCTTACTATCCTTCCAATAACAAAGAACCAATTAATAATATCCACATGTTCATCGTCATTTGAAAATTGATTAAAATTCAAAGTGTCAGTGTGTGTATTCAACGAGCGAAAATGAATCGAGATAATCGTATCTAGTGAGACAACCTATTTCATTATGAACTTTGAATTCTAAAATTCTTTTCTATCTATAGTTATACCATTGCTCTTAAATGATTTAAGCTATCACTGAATGATTAACATTATAACGAAAGATACTATATTTTTTATGAAACTCTGCTAATCACATGTTTATTGTACCAACTTCTTTTTCTTTTTCAATGGCTCAACGGCCATGGGTAGCCTAGTGGCTAGAGCATCGGACTCCTGACCGGAAGGCTGGGTTCGATGCCCGATGCCACCAAATACCCTCCGAGTACACACGCACTTGCTCGTTAAATCAGTGGGCCCGAAAGTCTTCCGGGCGGTCGCAGCAGAAACCACAAGTAAAGGGGGCTGGAGAATATTTACCTCCCCTCCAGTTCCATGCCTAAATTGTGGAGGTGGAGATAGGTGGTGTCACCATCTATCGTAATGAAGTCCAGCCTGTCTTAGGCTCTGGAAACATTAATTCCTTCCCTTAGGGAAGGAAACGACAAAAACAACAACGGCCCTGAGTGGGTTCCGGCCTACTCCAAACATCTCTACTTTTGGCAACTACTTTCCAGTTTTTAACCTTTAAAATATTAAGATCTTGGTTGATGCAATCAATCCATCTTAACAGCGTTCGGCCCCGAGGTCTATTTCTCATGGGCTTTGCTATAAATATATATGTATTGCAGCAACGATTTTCATTCGTTGTTGTCAGATAACCAACCCATTTAAGTCTCTGTAATTTGACGAATTTTACAATATAAGGTTGTTTGTAAATTTCATAGAGTTCTAAATTTGACCTTCAGGATCCATTCACTTGGCCCCACGAAGAATATGCAGCTTAAGATCTTCCTCCAAAAATTTCCAAAACTTCGTCATCACGTCAAGTCAATGCCCGAGTCATTGATGCATAAGTCAGGACAGACCTTATAAAACTTTTGTAAAGAAGCAATTTAGCTCTTAATTTGAGAAATGGGGATTTTAAATAATTTGGGGCAAAAAAAAATCTATTTGCAGCAATTGTTTTACAATAAATTTTTGGGACCAACTCGTATCGCCTTCTAACACACAACTAAAGCACACACTCAGGACATTGCCATTCCTGAAAAACGCATAGTAAAACTCGTTAAAGTAAAAGTAAAAATGAACAATATGCTTTAATTTTTAGCTCTGTTATGAATTTTGCTGCTAAGAATGTTTTTAACAAAACTCAATAACTTGAAATCAAAATGCCAAACAAATATCCAATCATCTGATATTTGATATAAATCAGAATAAATACTTCGAAATTGGAAAGTGTATATATAATTTTTATTCTTCGACGAAAAGCATTTTCTTTCCTTTACTAGAGTTAAAAGTTCTAAAGAAATATATTTAAGTAAGTAATATTAGCCCTACATTAACTCTAATTATTTGAACGTTTGACTTTTCGTTGTCCTCAAGCAAAGAATTTCTTTATCTGATTAATTCATTAATGAAATCTTTTAAATGCTAATGAAAGATCAAATTTAATTAGTTTCACTAAATAAAGATTCTTCAAATACTTGTAGTGTAAGAACAGGAAAAGTTTTGTCTGTGTTTTTTTGCGATTAATTTCATGCGAATCTTAGTACTTAATTTTAGAAGAGTTTTCTAAATAGACTCTAAATCACAATAAAAAAACATTGATGAATAATGCAGAAGTGCATCATTAAAAGAAAATCCAATTAACATAAATTGATCATTAACTAAAATGTTTCGTCAAAAGCTTACTACTTTATTAAATTTGCTGGATATTTGAATTTTAAAATGCACTCCTGTATGATTAATAATAATTTTACTAGGAATAAAGGAGAAATTGCATCGATTGAAAAATGTGTGTGATTTTTTGGTCAGATATTTTTTATTCAATCAAAATACGATTAAAATTTTTGCTGAAATTTTTTAAACAAATATTAGCAAGTATAAATGGCAAAAGTTAATGAAAAGTATTTTAAATTAAAATTTTGAATGATATTGATGAATTTTTATTGTGATTTATTATTATTTTCGATATTGGTGAAATTTATTTTTTTTCTAATAAACATAAATCGTTTACATATACTGTTTTAACGTAATGAGAGCTAATATAAGAATATTATAAACTTTGATACAATAAAATTTTGAATTTAATTTAAGAAATTTTTAATCTTTTTTAAATACATCATAAAAAACTCAAAACTATTAATTCAATTATTCTTTTCCATTACAGAATACTGTATATCACAAAACTTCTTTTTCTTATTAACTTATATCGGAAACTTTGTGAGTTAACGTTTTTAAATGCTAAATATAAAAAAGCTTTTTAATGATACTCTTTAAGTGCTAATAATGAGATTTAAAGACCTAATAAAAATATCATTTCTCTAAACTCTTTGCTGGAGCAAAAAAAAAAAAAAAACTGCTGAATGGTTACAACTAATTTAGCTCATATTTCATTTCAAATAGCTTTTTAAAAAGTTTCAGTGGATACCCCTTCAAACCGAATCATTCATAACTAAATTAGCATATTCATTTGCATTAAAATAAGAATCAAATTCTTAATCTTTTGAATCTTTCTTAAGCGAAAAAATTCACAAACCTTGCGATTATTAAAATCAGAGAGAATAAATTATTTCATTGTATCTTTAAAATATAAAATAAAATAGAAAATATATAACTTAAAAATAAATATTTTTTCAGTTGATTTCTTTCTGCGTAAGCGGGTTCAAGTAGGTTATTTAATTCTTTATTATCTTAGCTACGAGAATCAACGATAGATGGCGATACAAAGAATCCTTAGAAGTTCTTATTCAATATTCTTTCAATGAATTGATAGTGTTCAGATTCAAGTAATTTTGTTGAAAGATTGAGGTTTAATTTTTGCGTGATTTGTGAGATTAAAATGAATTTTAAAAAATATCGACTATTTTCTAATTTTTTTAAGACGATCTATTCAATTGTACTATAGAATGAAATTTTATTTCAAGGGTCACACAAAAAGTTAATTGTTATATTAGAATTTTCTTTCCCAGATTTATAAAATCTCTAATTCTAAAAATACTTCTTATTTAAAGTATGTAAATAATTAAGAATACATAAATTATCCTCCTTTTTTATGATTTTACTTCACTAATGTAATTACATTTTCTAAAACTAGTATTCATTTATTCAATTTAAAAATTTTTAAAAGTTGAAAAACATTAAATTTTATTGTATATATATAATCCGATGTGTTTATTTTAATTCAAAATAAATGTAATAATGATAAAATTTTTCATATTTCCTCCCAAAAAACATATTTTCTTTTTTGTTCCCCCATACGTACGTTAAGGGAATAATCGATTAAATAAGGAAAAACGATTTTTCTTTTACTGCTTAAGGAGACATTTTCATAAACGTTACATTGATGCTGTGTTTGATTCAAGAATTCTTAAATATTCCTTAAAATTCGTTAATAAAAATAAGTTTAATTCATAACTGAATTTTCTACCCACCTACATGTAAAATCTATTTTGGCCTGTCATCGTAATTATAATGCGCAACCAGATATACATATTTTAAGCCGCGTTATTATTTAATTACTAGATGACTTTTTAAATATTTAGTTTTATCTCCTGCATTTTACAATGAAATATCTAAACATAAAAATAATGTCAATCCATTAATATTTTTGCATTTCTATACTGTGAATACTTAACATTATTGATAATACAAATTTTCTAAAAGCTTCAATTAAAGAACAGTAATGATGACTCACACACAAATAAAATAGCTATTAGTAAATATTATAAGCATTATAGAAACTATTCCAGTCGTCTCGATATCAGTTGCCGCCTAATTCCAAATTTTTTATAAATCAGAATATAAAACAAATACAATACTCGAAATCAAATTAAATATTTGCTGTTGCCATTTTATCAAAAAAAATTATGTGAAAACCAAATCCATGATATTCATTTAAAAAATTTATCTTTTGCATCATAAAAGAAACAATTTTATGTATTAGAACCATTTCCAACTGTTTGTATTACAAAATAAACAATGAAATAAAAAAGATCTTTAAATATATTTATCAGTTCTGAATATGGATAATATTGTTTAAAAAAAGAGAATATCCATTTTTTTGATATTTATTGAATCAAAATTTGTACAAAAAAAATAGGACTTTAGATGAATAATTTTTGTCTTTATTGAACAAATATAACTTTAAGCTGTTGACTCTCCACTTCATTATTATCTTTGTTTTGATGTATTTTAGAAACTTAAAATTACTAATAACGACAGTAAGGTCTTTGTTGTCCCAATTAATGTGAGTATAGAAATTGGTTTCAGTTGTTATTCATGAGTTTTATAGAATTAATAACAACTAAATAACAAGAGACTTAAGAGTTTATTACTTTTATTAAGAGTTTTACGCATTTATACTTTTTGAGATGTTTAAAGCCATAGATTACACTGACTATTCACAATTCTTCTGATTTTTAATTCCATTATGGAACAATAACTTTATGTATCTTTTCAGAACATAAAAAGTTATTTAGAAAGTTAAAGAAACGTTATGTATCTTTTCAGAAAAAGGCCTTCATCTTTGACCTAAAAAAAGACAAATTCATTTTCATCACCTAAAATAAACACATAAAACATGAATGGCGTTTATAAAATTTGGCACAGTCACGCTTAAATATTGAGAAACTGTCAATCCAAATAACGTCAAGAATTAAGTAGCGGGAAGTTTGCAAATTGCACATAAAATGGGGAATTTTCACCATCCCTGTATTTTCAGGTTCATTCTGTTTTTGTTAAAATCAATTTCATGAATTATTCCCTTTTAAAAAGCAAACTTCTAGGGAACGCTTGCGTAAAAAATAATTTTTATACAAGTGTCACTTCTCGTGGCGTGGACCATTTTGGCCAGACTATATAATTGTCGCCAAGCGATGCGATATTCTGACAATAATATACAGGTATTTGTATATATGTTCCTACTCAGGCAAATTTGATTGAAATTGCATCATCTCTTTCATGGTCGATAATATTCTACATATGTTCCATAGCCTTTATATATCACACTTTATGACTTAGTTTTATTATAGAATGCAAAAAACGAAGGAACTTTTTGCACAGATAAGGTTGAAATATTCTTAGTCTTTATTTTGGAAAGAGTGTTTTTTTTCCAGGTATAGAAGTTTAAGTTGGCATTACTTTCCAAGATGGCAACCGATTTAACAGCTGTCAAGTGATTTATTCTCAGTTTGGTTTGGCAATTCATCAAAACGATCATCAAGCAAGGCGTAGATTCGTCGAATGGGCCCAAAACGAGATTGCCGTTGTTCCCCATTTTCATAAGCGAAATTTGTTTAGCGATGAAGCGCACTTCTGGTTGAATGACTACGTTAACAAACAAAACTGCCGCATTTGGAGTGAAGCTAATCCACAAGTGTATGTCGAAACACCGTTACATCCAGAAAAACTGACTGTTTGAAGCGCTTTATGGGCTGGTGGAATCCTTCTTCAAAAACGATGAAGGCCACAACGTTACAGTCAATGGTGATCGGTATAGAGCCATGATTACTAACTTTTTCATTCCTGAATTGAACAATCATGATGTCCAGGAGCTGTGGTTTCAACAAGACGTGCCACAATCGATTTATTGAAAGACACGTTTGGTGACCGCCTAATTTCCCGTTTTGGACCTGTGAATTGGCCTCCAAGATCTTGTGATTTAACACCGCTAGACTATTTTCTGTGGGGCTATGTAAAGTCATTGGTCTATGCGGATACGCCACAAACGCTTAACCATTTGGAAGACAACATTCGCCGTGTTATTGCCGATATACGGCCCAAATGTTGGAAAAAGTCATCGAAAATTGGACTACATCCGAGCCAGCCGTGGCAGTCATATTCCAGAAATCATATTTAAAATGTAATGCCACAAGATTATCTTTCGAATAAAAAAATTCACGTCAATCGAATAATACATCGTTGTTTTATTGCAATTTAAAGTTCTATACCTCTAAAAAAACACCAGAAATCATATTTAAAATGTAATGCCATAAGATTATCTTTCGAATAAAAAAAACTCACGTCAATCGAATAATACATCGTTGTTTTATTGCAATTTAAAGTTCTATACCTCTAAAAAAAACACCCTTTACAATGAAGAGTGAATCATAAAAGCATTTATGTAGAGAAAACAAAAAGAATTTTAAGTAGAGAACCTAAGTTATTTATAGAATGCTTATTTTCTCCAGTAAATTTATTTTGTTCGCATAAACGTTGTATGCTGAAGAAAACCATATGTTTTAACAATCAGTCATTACATTATTTAAATGTTTTTTTTCCTTTAAATTTTACGCTGCCTGAAGTTAAATGTTTCTTAAACTTGCATCATGAAGAAAAAATTGTGACTTCATAACTTATGAATTATATTTTGAAAAAAAAATTCGATAAATTCTTGTATTTTCCTGTATTTCAGCACCTTTTTTCTGTAAAATATTTAATTTATTGTTGTTCATTTAGAACTCACTGTAAGTTAGGTTTAAAAAGTTTATTTCTCAAGAAATCTCGGAGATGAAATGGTAGTTTTTGTACACGCAGATATATATACATGTTTTTTTATGGTTACAAGAAATTAATTTTGAATTTTTTAAGATCTTTTGCACAAATAGGGTTACAAGGAAAAGTACTAAAATCGATGCATTTTATGAATGAACCTTTTTTAGTCTTGTTTAAAAATGCCAAAACAAGCTATAAATCTCTTCATAACGGAAATTTTTGCTTAAATATAATGATATATAAGATATTCTTTCTAAAGAATTTTAAATAATAATTTTGTTTTTCTTTTCAAAATATATAGAGATTTATAAATCCTTATATATATTTTTTCCTATTATCAAATTCTCAAAACAGAATTACCAGTACTAACAAGAAAACACAAAAATAATATTAGGCTACTTTTAATTGCTAGTTATTTAAAAAAAACAAAGTTTTTAAAAATATCCTACATATAAATAACAAATTAAATAATTATAATAATAAATTTTTTTGCTTGAAACTAAAATGAAATATTTTTGCATTTATGTAATGAATTTGTTTATATTGCCTCACCTGAAAATGAACAGCTGATTTCTTAATTTTTATCAGTTGTTTTACCAAAATCGTACTACGACGTAACATGAGGGCTATTGGCAATAGAACTCGAGATATTGAGCCACTGTCAAATGGCTAAACGACACTAACGCTAACATTCTATTCTGTGTACTTCAATTCTACTTCCGGCCGCGGTAGCCTAGAGGTCTAAGTATCGGATTGTGGCTGGCGTGTCATTAGTTCAAATCCAGTAACACTAAAGACCCGCCGTGAAGGGGAGTGTTGCTCCTTAAATCTGTCGAGAGCTCAAATGTTCTCCCGTTGGTGTGGTAGTTAGGAGAGGGGGTGCCAACTCGGGTGTCGTCCTCGTCATTTGACCATGGCTCACAATTGAGAGGTCCGTCGCCAAAAGCCCTCGTGTAGCTTAACACAGTGCGATGTTAATATTCAGTCACTCACATCGTGTGATTATGACGTCTGGTTGATTGATTGATTGAATATTAACGTCGCACTGTTCAGCTACACGAGGGCTTTTGGCGACGGACTGCGTAATTTTGAACCATGGTCAAGTGACGTGGACGACACCTGAGTTGGCACCTCCTCTCCTAACTGCCACACCACACCAAGTGACTATGACGTCGTATGAGTTTTTGAACTGATTGGCTAAAAACACGGTGCTATCATTATTATGTGACTATGACATCACATGGATTTAGCCCATTTTCCTTTGAACACAGTATGGTACGTGATAAGTCTATAGTACATATTGACAAATTGATTATAAATATAGAATTGGTTGTTCCTACATGGCAGACCGTTAGTGATACTCGAACCCACGACTTGAAAGAAACACAATCAGCTTCTAGTTTGCTACCATGACTACTTAGGCACAGTGGCCAGACGAAAAATGTGTCTTTTTATGGAAGCAGTTAGGAGGGAGAGATGATCGTCTTGCCAGCTCAGGTGACGTCCTCGTCGCTTGACCATGGTTCAAAATTACGAGGTCTGTCGCCAAAAGCCCTCGTGCAGCTGAACTTCGAGACGTTAACATTCGCTCACTCCGGCCGCAGTAGTCTAGTACTCAAGATCCCGGACTCGTGACTGGTGTGTCATGGGTTCGTACCTTGTGCTGCTGAAGACCCACCATGTGGAGGAGGTCGATGCACGTTAAATCTGACGAGGCTTAAACATCCTTCCGTTTGTGTGGTGTGGTAGTTAGGAGAGGGGAATGCCCGCTCATATGTCATTCTCGTCACTTGACTATGGCTCGAAATTACGAAGCTCGCCGCCAATAGCTTTCGCGCAGATTTGTAGTGCGACGTTAATATCGCACTCCCTTACTCACTCAACACTACTCCTAAGTGATAAGTTTGATAGATTTAACATACATCAAAATCTCTACACGACAGGTCTCTGACGAAAGGACTGAAACTCAATACTCGATTGAAAATCCCTGAATAATAATTCACAACCAACATCACTGGATTACCATGGTCATCTCTTAATCACGGTCATGTGACAGGCTTGTATTTCGTTCCATTAATTTAAATTCCAGTTCACAATTTAATGCAGCAATACGAGTTAGGAATTTAAACCCGCGACTGAGTTTGAACATGATATAACCTTAATTACGGACTTGAATAATTTGGCGTTAAGTAAGTTAATAAACGAACTATAAGACAAGTTTTGATTAAGATTTAAAAAATTGGAATAAAATTAATATGCATAAGATGATTTGTGTATAAATAAAGCTGGCGATAATCAACACAAAACAATGTTATAATCAGTGTTTGCTTATGGTTATTCGCGGATATTCAAGATTCTTATTATCATCATTACTTTGAAATAGATTTACATCTATTATCTTCTAAGTGATTAATATAAATTTTGTTAAAAATTTGCAAGTAATTTTCGTCTTCTCATGTATAATTTCTTTTCTTCAGTTAATTTCTGAAATTAAAAAAAATATATTTTGAAAGTTGATTTTATATATGTTTAAAAACTGCTTATAGTCTAAATAATTTTTAAAAGAAATGTAAAATGTATTTGCTGTATAAATATATGTATTTTTAATGTTATTGTTTAATGTTATTCATTTTGATAAGCTGCTATCAATTTAATACTTGATTTGTAGCATTTATAAGTAACATCATTCCTGACTACTTTCTTAATTATTTTAAAGTTTTTTTTGTATGCACTATTATAATATGCATTTTTTTAAAAATTCTTTGGAGCACTTTGAGACACTGTAATGGCCGCGGTAGCCGAGTGGTATAGGCATCGGATCGTGGCTGGCTTTGTCGCGAGTTCGAGCCCAGTACTACTAAAGACCCGCCGTGTAGGGCAGCGATGCACGCTAAATCTGTCGAGAGCTGAAACGTCCTCCCGTTGGTGTGGTGTGGTAGTTAGGAGAGGGGGTGCCAGCTCAGGTGTCGTCCACGTCACTTGACCATGGTTCAAAATTACGTGGTCCGTCGCCAAAAGCCCTCGTGTAGCTGAACAGTGCGACGTTAATCTTCACTCACTCACTCACTTGAGACACTGTAAACAGCTTTTAAATTCTCAACTATCCAATTTAAGGATCCGACATCACCTTTTGTGTATAATCGAAATTATGTGAGAGGTTTTCTTCAGGAACACAGAAATAAAGTTAAAATGTACACACGAAAAAACGTGACGAACGAATTTTTAAAATAATAAAATTACACAACCAATGATGTAAATTTCATAGAAAAATGTATTTTGGAATTTGTCACTGATTTATATAACCATTATACCATGTACTATCATCATGTGCCTCTTTTTTAGGTTTTATTACTGTCCTGGTTTAATTTCGTTGAATCAGAAAGAATTATTATACTGTCACATAAACAGAACATGTTACAGAAATCTTATTTAAACGCCTCAAATAAGCATCCTTTTATCTTGTTATGTTTTGAATCCATTCCTATTACTGGATATGAAGTATTTTTAAGTGTCTCAACTCGTTGATGTTGTGCTGTACCATTATTAATTAATAACTGTGTAATTTTTTTATAAATTTATAGTTTCAATTAAAAAAGATAACATTTTAATGTTTTGTTGCAAATTCCAAATAATGTAATATGTGCGTCCAGCTTTTGTATTCGATGTTTTCTTGAGTTTAACTCTTAAGAGAGTGTTGAGCAAAATGCAATAAACACAAAAAGGAAACGTTCCGAGTATATTAATTTGTATTTTGTGTAATTCTTTTAATGGAGATCAGCAAACATTTTTAGAATCCGATTCCGTTTAGAAGAAAATAGTTTGGCACTTTTCTTCCAAACACTTGCTAAGGACAAGCAATCGAGAAGAAAATATTTCAACTATTTTAAAAGCCACTCGTGAGAAAAATAACTCCACAGTTTAAATATAAGATTTCTTTGATCTTCAAAGAAATTAGTGCAATATATATGAATCAATAAATAAAAAAATGGTAAATTTTTTGCTGGAACCTAATTATATAAACCTATAAAATCTTTAATATACTAGTTACAATATACATATAGACAAGATATTTTAAAAACAGCACATATATATCTCTCTCAGTATACATTTTCTTAGATTAATTTCTTCATGCGCATGTTCCATTTTTCTAAACATGTACAGTTTCCTCAAATACCCACTAAAGCATACAACATATTTTTTAGATTGAAATTATAAGTTTTATATTGCAAGGATGCTAGAAAATTCGTTTCTGAAATTCAACTCGAAGCTAATCAACATTAGAAAATGCCCATCTTAATACGTTGCCTTTTATATTAATTGTAATTCTTGCTTATTTTTTTAATAAATGTTTTACAAATTTTTTTAATAAGCATTTCGTATTCTTTCTATAAATTACAGTACTAATTAAAGATTACTTACAAATAAAAGCATTTCTTGCAAAAACTTCATATTCGAAATGCTTTAATCGTCAATGATTTCCTCTAATTTTGAAATGGTTTAAATCGGATTATGCTGATCTTCCACAACAGACGTCATCAGTGTTTAATCAACACGAAACGTTTGGAATTAAGGTTAAATCTGGATTAAAGGAGAAAAAAAATACTTTAATGTGTGTGTGTGTCAAATATATATTTTTGCAGTGACGTAGGTAGTAATTTTCAGAAGTCTTTGAAAGTTTTATATCGTAGTTAGAAATGTCGTGTTAGTGTGAATGCAAGCAATGATCTCCTCAGTAAAATATTTTTTTAAATTTTTAAAGGGAAATCAGGCAATATTATGAAAAGAATTTAATAAAGGCTGTAAAAACCAAGAGAAAATAGTGACTGCCTTAACTTATTTAATTTAAACGTTTAGGAACATTTTACTTTTAAATATCTTAAGGTATCCGACTACGTTCGGAACCGTGATTTTGCAAAAGCGTATAAATAAGTAATATGTATGATATTTAGTGTCACTTAGATTAGAAAATATATATAAAATTGTTTTAAGAATAGTATTACAATAAAAAATTATTTAAGTACAATATTTTGACAAAAAATAAACATAGAGTGACCAATTTTCAAAATATTCTCCCTTTGTGAAAAATACTTCTATTATAATATTTTGCCTGTATATAACCCAGACCTCTGTACAGAGGCTCAACTGGAATTTTTTAAATATATAACTTAGAAGTGGGTTTATCCATGTTTTACGGCAACAGAGGGGAGAAATTTTAAGAAAAAATCGCTAATAATTATTTCAATGGGTTGTAACTCTGAAAATGTGAATTTTTCCAAAATCATAGTTCAGCCTCAGTACTGAGGTCTGAGCTATATACAGGCATAATATTATTACAATAGAAGCATTTTTCACAAAAGGAGAATTTTGAAAAAAGGTTATTCAAAGTTAATTTTTTGCCGAAATATTGTATTTAAATAAATTTTTTTTGTCAAAATGTCCTGAAAACAATTTTATAAATGTATTCTAATCTAAGTGACGCTAAATATTATGAAAATTATCCATTTATGCACTTTTTTAAAATCCAGTTCCGAACGTAGTCGGATACCTTAAGTTATTTATGATAAAAAAATGCTCATATTTAAGAAAACAATTATATTGAAAAAAGTTATTTATATTACATGTTACATTAAGTCGGCCCAGTGGCTTAGGAGTAGCGCTCCCGCTTCGTAACACCAAGTTTGCGAGTTCGACCCCGGCTGCAGTCGAGATTTTCTGGATGAGCAAATCGTATGCAGATGATTATGTGGCATGTGAAAGATCCCTCGAGTATCAATTTGGCTCTGGTGCTCTCGATAAAATTCGATCACGGAAATACACTCAGGAAGATTGAAAATAGCGACCCAAGAAGAAAGCATCGAATTGAAATGAAATTTAATACACATAATGACACAGATGAGATATTCACTTGATCTCAAAAACAAGACAATTAAACGAATACAGGGTGTGCAATGACACAAATACTGGGCAACTTCAATAGCGCGTTGGACCACCTCCAGCTGCCATACATGCCGCCACACGGTCCGGCATTCAGTTGATTAGACACCTTATGTTGTCCTGAGGCAGATGGGCCCACAAATCTCGAACAGCCAACTATAAATCATGTACAGAGTGACACGATGGCATCTGCCGTTTTAGCTGATCCCACACGTGCTCTACAGGGGACAAATCGGCGGAGCGGGCCGACCATGGAAGAGTCTGAAAGTGACGTAGGAAGTCTTGAGCAACTCTTGCTGTGTATGCGGACGAGCATTATCTTGCTGGAAAATTGCCCCTGGGAGACCATTTAGGAAAGGTCCTACATGGGGTCGATGAATATCATCAAGTAACGTTCGCCCGTTAAGGTTCCACGCATCACAATTAAAGTGGACTGGCTATCATAGGCTATGGCCCCCAGACCATTACACCAGCTGTGCGGGCAGTGTGCGTAGAACAGTGGGGGGAATTGTACCGCTCACCAGGGCGCCTCCACACCCGTAAAGGTTATCATCTGTCCCCAAAACAAACCGAGATTCATCACTAAACACAAACTTTTGCCAATCTGTGACATTCCACATTGATCTGGCTTGGCACCACTGTAGACGCAGTTGCCAATGTTCCGGTGTTACATGGAGTGCACGGAAAGGGCACTTGGATTTAAGATTTGCTTCTGCAAGGTGTCTGGAAATTTTTTGTGGAACAATTGCTACGCCTACGTCTTCTCGTATCGTTGAACGAGTAACTGTAGGATCCACAAGTGCTTGTCGCACGATCCTTCGATCCTCTCTCCTCGTGGTCTTCCTGGTCGCTGCAGACCCGGTTTTCCGCGCATGGATACCTTCTCGTGTCCACTGCTCCCAACAATTTCTAACGGCACACTCCGAACGATCCATCTGGCCAGCAACACGGCGCGTCGACCAGCCTGCAGTTATCATCCCGGTGATCAGGCCTCTCTCAAAATCGCTTAAATGTGAGAAATGTCTTCTAGCACGTTTATCTGGCATGTTTCGCTTACCAAAGTCTTCCTACAATCGGCGGGTAATCGTCACGTTTATGAATCTTCGAATTTGCGCTGGCTTATATAGCACCCTCTTCCTGATTGTAGCGTCACCTCGGCGTGTATGAGCATGCGTACTGCCACAAAACTTGGATCATTTGCATATCACATTACGCTGTACTTATTTGCAAATTTCGCGATTGTACTTAGCTTCCTTCTTGGGTCGTTATTTTCAATGTTCCTGAGTGTATTTAGCATCCGACGAGAGTTTGAATTTAAAAAGAAATTCATTCAAGTGTCAAAATTTGGCAGCGAAGCCGCCAATAAATGAGGCAAGCGGGAAATGGCTTTCACATTTAGGACTTGCCGTGTCTGCAAAGATTAAGTTGCTAAAATGTAGCCGATTGGGAAAAATTATAACATATTATGTAAAATTTACAGAAAAATTTATCGCGCGTACAGAGAAATATCAAAGGCTTCAGAAAAAGAAATTTAAAACTCACTCTTAAATACACACTTTTAATATAGATCTCCGATTTATTCTTTTCAAACCTCACTTTACATAGCGTGGCATAGAAATGAGAAAAAAATAAGCATTAGCTTTAGCGTCATCCTCGTCACTTGACGATGGATCAGAATTATGAGCTATATTGCCAATAACACTTACATAATTCCAGAGTGGCTTTAATTCAAACTAAACTATAGAAGCCATCGTCCCTTACATAACAGTAAAATATGCGATACTCTAGAATTTAGTAACGTCATCTCTCAATAGTCGTACAGCGCAAATTAAAATGTTATTCTTTAATACAATACATGGTATACAGACTACAATATTACTTATTAATTTGTATTGAATTTTAAGCCAGTGTTTGTGGTGTTTATTTTAAGGATATTGCAAATTATTGATTTTTTAATTTTTTTTTATTCGTGCTGTTTCTTGAATTCTTGCATAAATCTTTTTATCGATTATCAAATCGTAGAGAATTCGTAATTTATTGATAATTGATTGATGCAAAGTTTTATATTTTTCTGTCATTTTGTTTATTATTCTTCGAAATATTTTAGCAGTTTTAACTCATTGCTGTTTGAATATAAATTACAAAAAGAAAATCTCGGTCAAACTTCCATATAAATTAAATTCTATACAATTTGTATACTTTTTATTTTCTTTAACCCTAAAAAGCCCTTTATTGAGACTATTCTTCTTTAAAAGAACACAAAATCGCTTGCAAACAACTATTCTGTACAATACAAAACTGGAAATGTAATAATAAGCCGGTTCCATCAAGGAAAATTTGTTTGAAAGTTGAAAGATATCAAGAGAAAACTAGAAGCAACAATGCCTGTTTTAATTGTTTAAAATTTTAGTTGAACAAGTTGATATTTACGAAAATGAAGTCTTAGATACAAAGGTGCACAAACATGTTTTTCTCCTTCACCAAATCAACGAATTCTGAGCCTTGCATCAAATCCTTCACGAATCAAGGTGATCTAGTTACAGGAGTTCTACTTCTGATGAAATATTCAATTTCTTTTCAAAACTAGGAAAATCAAATCTAGGAAGGAAATTTTTTTACAAGGCATGAAAAAGAAGAAAATGAGTCCAAAGCTTTTCGAACAAGCGGAAGAAAGTTGGAACTTCTTACATGAACCATATCTTACAAAATATTTGAAACTGAGCTTTATGATAATGTTTTGAAATAAGTCATGATATATTTTAGGTGCTATTTGGATAATTAAGTCAAAATTTTAAATATTTTTCAGTAAATTTTGCCAAGAAAATATCTGCCCCTCAAAACTTTAATTTCAAATCTAAGTCAACCTTTTGTTTAATATGAAAATAAATTTTGATGTGTGTGTGAATACCATAGTATACAGCACAATTCGAAATATATACGTATATAATGCAATATAAAAGTACTTTTGTGAAATATTAATTCATACATTTTCAATGTTTAATTACTTCTATGTTAAAAAATTAATGAATTGTTCAAATTGTTGTAATTCTGTCAAGAAAAGTTTCTTTTCACTTATTAAAAATATATATATATTCACTTATTATATATATTCACTTATTATATATATTCACTTATATATATTTTTATTATATATATTAACTTATTATACATATTCTTATTATATATATTCACTTATTATATATATTTTTATTATATATATTCACTTATCATACACATTTTTATTATATATATTCAGTTATTATATATATTTTTATTATATATATTCACTTATTATATATATTATGTTATATATATTATTCACTTATGATATTATATTAGGCTGCGAAAGCCTAGTGGAGTGGTCTCCAACCCCCGGAACGTAGAGCAAATGGTACTGGGCCACCCAAGGTACTTTAAATTATTTCTATTTTATTTACCGTGGTGTATTTCTCTCAGGTTTGTACGGCGGCCGTGGTAGCCGAGTGGAATAGGTATGGGATCGTGGCTGCCTTTGCCACGAGTTCGTGCCCATTACCACTAATGAACCGCCATGTAGGGCAGCGATGCATGCTAAATCTGTAGAGAGCTGAAACGTTCTCCCGTTGGTGTGGTGTGGTAGTTAGGAGAGGTGGTGCCCGTTCAGGTGTCGTCCACGTCACTTGACCATGGTTCAAAATTACTCGGTCCGTCGCCAAAAGCTCTCGTGTAATTGAACAGTACGACGTTAATATTCATTCACTCACTCAGGTTTGTGTGTACGACTTTCCACGGAATTCCCATTATATTCATTTTTTTAGGTGTAACTGTTTTTTCTTAAATCTTCTTTCTTCTCATATTTGAATACAATTAAATTCAAATTATTAAATCAAAACAATCTAAAATGTAAGCATTCAACGTTCTACCTTTGGCGGGTCGCGGTAAAATTATCAAACGTTGACGGGTTCGCGGCGATAAAAACGTTGGGAAGCATGGGCCTAATGGTTATGGTCACAAACTTGTAGTCGGTGAGAGCTCTACAGTACCAAAAACCCGCTGTGTAGAAAGGCTCGTTAAATCTGTCGAGGCTCAAAATCCTGATGTGTGTGTGGTGTGGAAATTAGAAAAGGGGGTCTACCTCAGGTGTCATCCTAATCACTCGACAGCGATTCAAAATTATGAGATCCGTCACCAATATCCTTCGTGTTACTTTACATTTTAAAATTTTAATGGCTTTAATTTTAACAATTGTTTGGCGCAGTTTAGCCGAATCCGGCTCTTGTGCCATAAACTCGTAAGAGTCAACCATTTGTGTTACCTTCCAGTGTGACATTGATAAACGCTCAGTCATGTATTTTCCGAAAGGTGATCCTATTAAGCATTTAATTTAAGTTATTTGTTTATTTTTTAAGGTATCCGACTACATTCGGAACCGTAATTTAAAAAAAAGCACATAAATGGATAAATTTCACGATACTTAGTGTCACTTCGATTAGAATATATGTATAAAATTGTTTTAAGGACATTATGACATAAAAAATTATTTAAATACAATATTTTGGCAAAAAAATTAACTTAGAATAACCTTTTTTTTCAAAACGTTCTCCTTTTATAAAAATGCTTCTATATTAATAATATTTTGCTTTATATAGTATGGACTTCTCCAGATAGTCTGAACTATTTTTTTGAAAAAATCACATTATTTTCCGAGTTACCACCCATTGAAATAATTATCGGCGTTTTTTTCTTAAAGTTTCTCCCCTATGTTGAAGTAAAATATGGATACATCCACTTCTATGTTATATATTTCAAAAATTCTAGTTGAGCCTCTGTACAGAGGTCGGAGCTATATAAGGCAAAATATTATTAGAATAGAAACATTTTTCATAAAAGGAGAATGTTTTGAAAACTGGTTATTCTATGTTCGTTTTTTTGTCAAAATATTGTACTTAAATAATTTTTTTATTGCTATAATATTCTTAAAACAATTTTATAAACGTTTTCTAATCTAAGTGACACTAAATATCATAAATATTATCCATTTATACGCTTTTGCAAAATCAGGGTTCCGAACGTAGTCGGATACCTTAATGAGACAAATGTATCTATCCTATTACACTTTTCGACTATTTTATTGAAGTCGGGAGTGAGATTTGCAGGTTGAAATCTTGATTACAGCCTGCAATTTCCATGCCTGCCAACTTGCATCTATATTTGCTCTTGCTAATTTTCGGGGCTGCAGTAGCCCAGCGGTCAAGGTTATCGGATCATGTCAGGCATGTCGTGAGTTCGGGCCCTGTACCACTACAGACCCGCCGCGAAGGGGAGAATCGCACGTTAAATCTGTCGAGAGCTCAAAAGTCCTCCCGTTGGTGTGCTGTAACAGTTAGAAGAGAGGGGTGCCTGTTCAGGTGTCATCGTCACTTGACCATGGTTCAAAATTACGAGGTCCGTAGCCAAAAGCCCTCGTGTAGCTAAACACACAGCACGACGTTAATATTCACTCACTGACTCACTCACTTGCTAATTTTCGTGCAAAAAAAACTTTGCTCATAAATTTAGGTCGACCGAAATGTAAAAAAACACTTTCACAGTGAGCTGAAAAAAAAGAACTCTTCACAGGCTGTTATTTGCTTACCCCTGAGCTATATCGTATTTAGTAGTACTTTTAATCTTGTGTGTGTGTGTAAAAGGAATAAATATTCTTAAAAAGGTGTACAAAATTTTTTTCGCTTTAAAATTTCTATGGATAAAATAATTTTAAAAAGTTATAACAAGCGAGACACAAAGTTCTTTTTTTAAACTGATATTTATATCAAAATATATTTATATGAAGTATATTATTGAAACAAACTGATTCACCCATTTAAAATTAATGCTTACAAACAGGATACTGGAAATGCAAATGTTCTGGTAAACTGATTAAAATAGTTTAACTACACTGAGAAACCAAACTAATTTATAATCAAAATAGAATAAAAAATTGACGCGAAAAACGAGCCTCAGACGCATAAAGACAAGAAAACACACACAAGATCTTTGACAAACTAATAAAAATTACTATTTTTCCCGCCATCGAGCTCTTCTCGATCGATATCTAAAACGAGACCAACTTTAACTTTACAGACGAGAAAACTAAGATTTTCATTAAGTTTTTCTGGATAACTTTTTCCGTCACTCAATGTAGTGACTCGCAGAGATCCGGAAATTCAGTCTCCCCATCCAATAACATCAGACTTCGTACTGAATATAACGAAACAGAAGCCCCTGTACTTTATCGCTATACCACTAGATTGCCTTGACATTTGCTCTGCCGGATTACATTCGCGTGCCGGATACTTCAGGCCGGACGAGGATCTAGTTTAAGTTGATTTGGTTCTTTTTTTTTATCTCACAAATCAATTATTCTAGAAGCTTTTCCGTGTTGAATTAAGTTAGATTTTATTGGAAGGCTATAACCTTATTAAATGTAATAGGAGAGGATTATATTGTTCTCTGTCTGTGTGAAGTTTAAGTGCATATGTGAAGCAATTGATTAATTGAAAGTAATCGTAATTTTTTAAGAATGGAGGGGCTGTGTTGTAATGATTAAGTGATAAGTGAGTGGTTTTTTTCCGCCCGTAAATGCAAAATTTGTGTAATTAATAAATTATGCAACAGTTTTCATAAGGGGGTAATGAAATTCCTTTTAATGCTAATGGTTGATCAATTATTCGCATTTACGCACTTAAAAATATTTTTCTAAAACAATTAATTATTGAATAATGTTTACACATGAATAACAAATAATTAATCCAAAAAAATTTTTTAAAAAAATTCATGTTCTTTTGTTTGCTAGCTTGTATTACGATTTCCTTTTGCTTATTACATAAAATATACGGATACTTTTTTAAATAAATTCTTAGGTTGATGCGTATGGAATGTCGGATTTTTTAACGAATATGTAGAACTACATATCTTTTTTTCAAAAATAGGTTATTTAATTCAAATATGTTCCATTTGCTTCAATACACATTTCTCAAAGAGCTTTTAAAGCAGAGATGCCTGTCTTAAAGAAAATCTGATCTTTAGAGTAAAAAAAAAAATCTGATATGGAATTTTTCAAACTGCCTACATTTTAATGCTGTTTAGTCCGTAAAAATTGTTGTAAATGTGTGTGTTTAAAAAAAATGAAAGTCGATTGGAAAAAGATCCGGTGAATATATATATATAAGCTGGGGGGTCGTTGCAAAATTTCATATTTTAATTCATTTAATTTCGTAGTTGTTTTGCACCATGTATACGGCCGAACGTTGTCGTGGTAAAGTATTGGGCCATGCCGAGATTAACAAGTGATGGGCGTATAGTTTTCGATTTTTCAAACGTTTCATCTACGTCCTGGCAGTATAATAAATACAGTTGGATTCGTTTCAACCCATGCTTTCAGAGCATCATTTTTCACAGATGTTTTGAAGGCAAAAATCAACAGACCGAAATTTTTTAAGGGATGCACTTTTTGATCTGTAGCGGTTGTATCTATATAAGCCCGTAACAGCCTCCGGACAGGGGTGATCACTTTTGTCTAGTGGTATGCTACGTGCTTACGAACCCGAAGGTACCGAGTTCTATCCTTCTCCGATCTTTAACAGTATTCTGCCAAAACGTCAGGTTTATGTTGCGTGCAATTTTTGCTGTAATATTACTGAGTTTAAACTCATATACAACTCATAAAAATCCTTACAATATCTAAATCAAGTACTAAAATGGAACACCTTTGAGAAAAATCTTTGCTGAAAAATGCAAACGACTGTAAACAAGGGTCTGCGAAAAGCACAAACATAACGAAGATAGAGAGACAAAAGTTCATAGGTAAAGAAAACGCAGTATTTCATATGCACCCCAGCCTAATATTTAATCTTAAACAGCTCATACAATATGGTTGTTTTTTAAATAAACATTAAAAGTACATGAAAAGGCATTAACTTACGAAAGGCTAAGATTCTGAGCTAAAATTAATTAAAAATTCGATGCTTAAAAGTCTTGTCCTTATAGTGCATATGTTTACTTAGTCACTCCGCTGAACGTTCATTCTGTAAGTGAAATGAAATAATTACGTACTTTTAAATAGGATAATTTCTATTTGCTGACTTTTAAAAGAGATTTTCAGATACATTCTTACTTCTTGGGGCGATAGACTTTCTTTAAAACTTGATAAATAAATAGTTTTATGTAGTTTCTTCTTTCAAATCAGTAGGAAAAGGTAAATTACTATTTAATGGAACGATTTCAGTATTCCTTCGTTTGAAGAAATATTTTTTTGTGTGACAGACTGATCTTCTTTCATTAGTTTAGGAACTCGATATACTTTCAGTGTTGGTTATTGCATATATAAAAGGTTTTAGGCTGAAATATATGTTTTCCATCACGTAGTTCAGTGTTAAATTAACGTTCAAAAAATTTGTACGATCACGGATCTTTGACATTATTCAACTTGAAAATTAACTATTTAATTTTTAGACTTTTAGTTTTACAAATTTTTTCATCTCTCATTTTTCATTATACTTGAGTTTGAAGTATAGAAAGTAATACTGTTTCATTATTAACATTTTTTGCTCGGTTAATTTTTCTCCAAATTGGCTGTTAAATCATTTTTATATAAAGCATTTGAATACACTTTGTTCTCAAATTACAATTAGAGTTATGATCATCAACACCTATGGCTACAAAAAGTGTAAATAATTAATGGTAACAACATTGGTGGGGCAATTATAGAGTACATATTATGCGTTTTTTCACGTTACGTATAATAATACATGCATATATGAATTAAATTTTGTGGTTTTAAGGTCACCTTTTGGAGTTTGATTGAAGGAAAATAATATCGTCAGTAAGATTGAGATAAACACACACGGTTAGACTTAACAAACACTCGTATTTATTAGAACAGATCAGAGAACTGCCCTCAACTGGTGGAACTCAGCTTTTATATACCAAAAAGAATATTCGAGAAATATCTGGCTCGAATAGTAGAGAAAGTTCTAGAATCAACAAGATTCTAGAGAAATAATTTAAGTAATATTTTGAAATTAAAACTCCAGTCTTTAAATAAAACAGTCAAACCAGAGGTGGACAGATCTGCAGTCCAGTGTTCTAACAACCAAGTTACGGTGAATGATAGAAATTTTTCTAAATACGGCATTATTGAAAAGAAGTAATCCACCATATGGATTGTTAGATGGAACGAAATTCAGTCGTAAGTCTAGGAAACTCTGTACTTCGAAAATACGAATATTTTAATAAAAAGTATTGGCTTATTTTTTGATTTATTTATACGTTTAATTGTTTCATCAAAAACTACATAATTACTAAACAAAAATTTATTTTTCATATCATTATAAAGCATTCTTGTGTGTATATATGATTCAAATAAAATAAAAATAAAACTACGTAAAAGAAGTTTATTAAAACAGACGCTGAAATACATTTTCTACATCTATCTTCATACGAAATCAATAAACACAAATAGCAAATACAGAAAGATAAATGCATTGGTAGAACAATAATACGTACAATTGAATACATATGTATTTTTTACACTTTGTACAATAATTATATGCATATAGATTAGATTTTTTTTATATTATGTTGAACTTTCAATATTTGTCTTATACAAATAGTGTTAAAAACAAATCAGACTTGCCAACGCTTTGAATTACGATTCTAAGACAACGGTATTTTATCTTAAATCAAAGAGATCTTGTTACATAATTATAGTTTCAATTTTTTTAGTGTAGTAACCTAAAACAGTTTCAACTTAACGTTTTTGTATTGATTAATTGCATTATATGTATGTATTGATACGGAAAGTTTGCTTTTCTGCCGAATGAGTATTGTGGCAAGATATATCGTTCGTAGGACGTGAGGAAATATTCTATCAACTGCGAATGGATTATTTTTGATTGCAGCTTATTTATTTTGATTAATGAAGTTTTGAATATTTTACTAATGTCTGTATCACATATATTTTAAATTCAATTAATCCCCTTCTTTGAGGTAACTGTTTTTTCTATAACATCCATAATGAACTCACTTAATGTAATATGTAAAATACAAATAAATAGTATGCATGTAAGATTTAGGTTACAATTACGCATATAATAGAAAAATACATTTTGGAATAAATCATCAATTGCATAATTCTTAGCAAAAATATATTTTGTTACAATAACACATTTCATCTAGAATAGTATTAAAGATTATAATATTACATAATAAAAAATTAAGTTTTTAAAATTCCAAAGTTAACTGTTAAAGAAAGTAATCTCCGCATTGAAATTTAGGCATGAATTAATTTATATGAACTTATTCCATGCTCAACTGATTCCAATTACTAAGAAGTCAGTTACCGATAACAATTTTCTTCTTTTCCGAGAAATAATTTAATTTTCATTCAAAGATATATAAGACGTGTAATAGGACGTATAATAGATATAAACCTGTTGCTTCTTCATATCAAAGAAGACTATGTTTACTTCATTCCAGGAAGTTTTTTTCATTGCGTTCTTCGTGGAATTAAGCTAGTAAATAACGATTTATATTTCTAAGAATATTCCATAAACATTTTATTAACAAAACGTAACATCATTTGAGGTTCGATGTTGATCTCATTTGCTTCTTCCATCTGTATTAATAGTAAATATTTACATATTATATCATTTGAATATTACCAAGGGAAAAGTGTGTAATTACGAATAATCTTTAGTATTATTTGTTTATTAGTATTTAGAGAAACGTTTGATTTCCTTTTACAAAACGGGTTTTATTTTCATAAAATAAATGGGGTTAATAGGTAGCAAAGAATAATTACAGCATAATAATAGCTTAGACCTTTGGAAAATTATACGTCAATCTTAATAACATTTTATCTCGTATATAAAAATCGTATTTTATGCCTGGTAAACAATGTTTGTCCATTGTTTGAATTTTTATATTTGATCGAATGACAGTGATTGGGATAGCTTATATTGATGTTTATTTTTATTGATCAAATAAGGTTTAGCCATTTTATTTTGATAATTGTTTTTTTTATTTAAAAGTCTTAAAATAGCCAAGAAGTTCATTTCTAGATGACAATGTGTATCACCAGGAAAATAGCCAGTATGCTTCTTAAATACGTATCCTGTTAGATAGTTATTTTTAGAATAAATAAATATACGTTAGTTCGCTTTCATACAAGTTTTGGGAAAAAGCAAGAAATGAAATTAAAGTCCTTTTGGCGTCTTATAAAATGCGTGATTATACTCAGCTGAGAAAACAAAAATTTATAAAAAAAACTATCTCAATAATTAAACCTAGAAAACAATATTTATATTAAAAGCATTTTTGCATATAAGATATTGAAAAATATTACAAAAATTCTGAAATAAATTATCAACAATCGTAAATAAACAAAAGGTACACTTCTGAAGGTCCCTTAGGACCTCACTTTGAGAACGAGAATAATTATGAGTCAAGGAAGAACCAGTAGCCATTTTTATAAATAACTTTCTTTATTTGGTTATCTTTCTCAAATAGAATCAAAGACTTATTAACAATTACTTCTAATATTATGAGGTTTTAAAAGTAATATCCTTTAAATTAACTTAATTAATTAATGATCCAATTAATTAATTTATTAAATAACGATCACGCAGAAATTACCACGATAAGAGATCCCAGAATTATATTTAATAATGTTCTTATTGAACATTTAACTTTAATCTCAATCTTAAAACTTTATTGAGACTTTAAATACAATTCTATATTTACCACTCGGATTCTCAATTCTTCATGAAATTAAATTATCTCCAACAACAAAACTTCAATTCAAAATCACTATAACTTTATGTTTCAATATCTATCTCCTACTCCTCTAACTTTACTATTTCGTTTGACTTAAATACTGAATCTAATCTGCATAACAAGGAATCCTGTCCGCTTTTTGGAGTTGATTGGAAATAGGTAGGGAATTAAATTTCCCTAAAAGGTCGGCTTAGAAGGTTAGTGATAAAGTTCCGTATAGATTCGTCACACACTTAGCATTCGTTTTCTGATATGTTGCCACATTAAATAAAAATCGAAATGAGAGTTCGATTTAAATCTGTACGTAATAGAATAAAGATAAAATCTGTGTTTTCAAAGTGTTTAACTAAAAATAGCATTTCATTATACTTTATATTAAATTATTTCATACACACTAACTCAAAATCATCAAAAGTTTTTATTTCTAATGGGCTGTGGATTGGTGTTTTACCAATGCAGACCTAGTATATTCCCCGGAAGCTGGTATCTCTTTTTAGTGGAGCATCATAAAGGAAGATACCAATCGCCGCAGGTAATTTTGACGACTAGTTTCCTCCCCAGAGGAAGAGCCTGAGCTCTGACGATGTGAACCTGTATTAAGATTTAATTTTGCGGAGAACATCCAAGCCAAACAGACACTCTACGGATCTTTTACATACCGTATAATCATACGACATGGCCACTGTCGATTTTCTGCATCATGAAAATCCACCGACTTGGGATTGAACCCGCAAACGAAGGTGCAGAAGGCCAGTGACGAACCAACCACGCCACCCAGCCGACAAATTATCAAAACTCTGACTTTGAAAAACATGTTGGATTTATTCAAGTTTTTAAAAGAAAATAATTTTCAGTTTTTATAAAAAATCTATATTTTCCTAAGAATCAACTGAATAATGATGAATACTTAAAATCTCAGTTTTAAATACATGGAAGTATAACTTGAAAATAATGCATAAAAGGGCATCTATTTTCCTTTTATTTCATACTTTAAAAGTTATGTAATGAGCCGTAAATAACACTAGTATTCATATCGAAAGAATTGAATAGAAGAATATTAATGAATTATTTCTAAGAATATAAGAACATATTCACACTACTAATGGATTTAATTGCGTCAAATCAAAAACATATGCTTGTGAAATATATATGAATATGACATGTACATGAAACTATTTTAATTGTTTAACATATTACGTCGTGCAATGCCTAATAATGAATAAATTTTCTTTCAACATATGCAATTTATTAATGATATTCCGTAGAATAATCCCTCATTCTCGTTCTTCTCTTTAAAAAATGCAAGGCTTTAAATATAGTTATTTCACGACTCAGTAACTCTATAACGTATTGCAAAATTACTCAATTAAATGAAATACAACTTTTTAAAAATATTTATGTGGCTTTACAAAAGCGTAACTTTTTTCAAAACATGCTTGTATCTCTGTCTTGTTCTACTATTATATTCTCAAAATCGTGTGCGTTAATGATTATATAAAAATGGAATATTTTTGAGAAGGTATCTCCTTTTTCAATGATTGAATTGTTAATTCCAGAATAATATTTGGCGCAAAATTGTATAAATTTACGCCATTTTTAGAATTCTTTCCATCCTAATGCATTTTCATGCATGTTAATATAAAATAAGAATCAAATTATATTTAATCATCCAAATATTTATAGTAAAAATTCTTAAATCTCTAGGAAAAATCTATTTTCTTAATAAATTTAATGCTAGTGAATATTCATTAATTCCTTTTTAATTAATAATACATATGCATTAATCCCTCACTAATGAAAATGTTGAATATTCACTAATGTATTCTTCAATTAACTATACACATACATCAGTTCACTCATTAATTAATCATGAATATTCATTTACCCATTTGCTCCCAAGTGATAAAAATCCATCAACTCGTGTTAAATATTTATTTTCTGACGTCAATGATTTAACAATATTTGCCCTTAAAAATATTTTAATATGAAGATGAAAAAATTTATGCCTTAATTATGTCCGTAAATATTTGTCTTCTTTATGAGTTAAAAGTTTGTTCTGATAAAATGAATAGCTCACACACACACACATTCGATGAGGCTGTGGAATAGGTTATTATGAATTCAAATTATGGCATCATGTAAAAAAATAGTTTATGGAGCAATCTATGTTTGTAAGATTGTGTAAAAATCTTTCGGTGTTTCAAAATTAAATTAGAAAATGGGAAATATATCGCAAAATTTAACCAATATTTATTTTTTCATTGTGTATTATCGAATTAGTTTAAGAACTACAAATGACTTTAACAGTTTGAATAAAACATAATTTCGCTTCACAAGTTCAAACTTGATAAAGGTGCAATATTAAATTTTGCATTACAAATAATATAAATTAAGTACTCGTTTAGATATTCTCAAATAAAATTTTAACTCATTATTAGCAATTTATTACGCTTAGAATAAAAAGCATCCGCTTAAGATTTACCGAAGTTACTGAACATAAGTACTTACTCTACGTTCAGAACTGTGATTTGAACAAGCGTACAAACATATATTTTTTTTAATATTTAGTGTCACTTATCGTAGAACACGCGTATAAAATTGTTTTAAGAATATTATTATAATTAAAATTATTTAAATGTAATATTTTGGCAAAAAAATGAGCTTAGAATTATCTGTTTTCAAAACATATTCCTTTTCATGAAATATGCTTCTATAATAATAATAATATTTTACTTATATTTATTTAAGACTTCTCCAGAAAGTCTGAACTAAATTTCTGAAACATTCACATTACTTTTAGAGTTACTACCAATTGAAAAGATTATTGGTGTTTTTTTGTTAAAATTTCTCCACTCTGATGTATTAAAGTATGGAGAGAAATCCACTTCTAAATTATATAATTCAAAAGTCTCAGTTCAGGCTCTGTACAGAGGTCTGAGCTATATATAGGCAAAATATTGTTAGTATAAAAGCATTTTCCTTTTATGGAAAATGCTTTGAAAATAAGTAATTCAGTGTTTATTTTTCGCCAAAATATTGCGTTTAGATAATTTTTATTGCAATAAAATATTCTTAAAACAATTTCATACATGCATTCTAATATAAGAGACACTAAATATTAAAAAAAAATACTCGTCTGTATATACTTTTGCAAAGTTACGGTTTCGATCGTAGTTGGATACCTTAACACTGACAAAAAGAAATTTTATCAGTTATTTAAAAATGAACTTATATTCGAAGAAGAAAAACGCCCAAGTTAGAGAGCTGATTAATGTATCAGTCGTAACCCGCAGTCAATTCATTTATTAATTTCCATTCATTACATTATTTCCCTTTGTATTAGTTCTTTTTTTTTTATTTTATTTTATTCAAGAACACATGACTAAATTGCTGAAACTTTTGTAATGACCAGCGTAATGAATGTCTCACACGCAAAACTGTGTTGATTAATTGCTATTTCATTCGTCCCTAATATTGCGAATTGAAATTTTTCTTTAATGTGTCGATAAATGAATATCTATGTTTTCTTTTAGGTAACGTCAGATAAATATGCTGTGACCGCGAAAAAACTGTTTTATATAAATATGGTTTCACATTTTAATATTCTAACCTGAGGTTACTTTTAATTAAATTCGGAATCATGCTGTTTTGGAAAAGCATATGGAGGAATAACCTTTTGGTCAATTTAATTATAATATACATACAAAAATTGTTTTGAGAATATTATTACAAGAAAATATTATTTACCGTAAAATCCGACGTATTTCGCGCTTGGTCGTATAACACGCACTTATACCCTCAAGCTGTAATTTTTAATTTTTATGTATATTCCTCGTATAACGCGCATTCCCTTTCTTAAGAATAAATCTGAAAAGTATATGCGCAATACCCTAATGCTTTGAAATTATTTATTCGAGGCATTATTCCAAGTTTCAGAAAAAAAAATAGCATACTTCTAGAACTACAACCCTTTAAGTCAGTGTTTCTCAAAGTGTGGGGCGCGCCCCCCTTGGGGGGCGCGATAACCCTACAAGGGGGGCGCGAGCATATCGAAAATTTAAAGATTTAAAAAAATAACCGGAAAGAAGTAAAACAAAATACTTTCTTCCATAATAAAAAAATACACAACAACACTGAAATAATTTATGTTTATCATCTGGCGTTTTTCCTTCATCAAATAGCTATATTTGATCCCGAAACCAAATTAAAGAAGACAAAAAAAACATTTTGTTTAATTTGGTGTATTTCCTCAATGAGAGATTTTTTTTATTACGTTTTAACATAAAATATTACTTGTTAAAAGAAAAACGAAATCCAGACCCTGAGAAAAATTCTAAGATAAACAATTCATCACTGTAATTATTATTGAAATACTGTACATTAGCTGTAGGAAGAAAAGGAAGACATGATTCCCTTTTCAGCCAGGCAGCATAATACATTTGCTGATCATTTGATTGACCTTCAAACTTACTGGTATGGTTAGTTCTACATTAGTTCTAAAGAATGACAAAATATGACAGCTTTGCCAGCAAATAACATTTCTGTAATATGAAAAGTGTCTCTGATTTGCGTCCTTTATTATGGTCTTGCACTTTTGAATCATTTTAGTTTAGTTTTATTGGATTTTTTCTCAAATCATCAAAGAAAAATTAAATAGTCCTTGAAAGCCGATAAGTATACTTTCTCTTAATTAAATTATTCACTGGAATTCCGATTTGTATCGTGTGCAGTAAAAATAATTATAAACAAATGATTGGGGTGACTGTGAGTCCCCCCGCACTACTATTAGAGTTAGCATCAAGTGTGCGCTTGCTCCCGGGTTAAAACATTTTGAAGTATTTCTACTTTAAATATTAAAAAGTAACACAATTATTATTCATCGGAATTTTATATTCTTTTTCATTATTTAACATTAATTCTAAATGCTAATTTTGTGAGGTTTAAAATTACAGTTCTTTTAAACAGTTATTTTCAATTATAGCATTTATCTATAAAAAACATGTTACATTTTTGAATACAATGTCGTGCACGCAGTTTTACTCTCCTTACAGTTCAGCTATTATGTCAAGAATAATGTTTTATTTTTTAAAAAAATGAACTCGTGTGAAGAGCCGGTGTTTCAGCCAGTATACGTTTAATGTATCAGTACTGAAGAATTTATTTTACAAAAAATTTCTTAATACTAAATTAAGAAGAAGTTTAATAAATATTAGTGACTTCCATGGGCTTGCTTTGTAGAGCAAATTTTTCAAAGGAAGGTTTAATATCAGAAATTGACACTCAGAGTTATTTTTCTATATTTAGCTGAGATCTAAATTTTGTCTTCAAAGCAGCCATCGCAGAAAATCCAGTTTAACAAAGATAGGATGTTGAAAATGGTAATAGTATACGAAGTGCTTTTGTTTTCAGTGCAGAAAATTCATCATCCACCTCTACCCAAAATTCAAAGAGGGATTTATTACAAAATTGCCCCTTTTAGTTTTTCACTGGATGTGAAATCTATAAAGATTTCTTCTTCGGAAGTTGAGAGCCCTTCTGGAGTATCTTGAAATAGATGATTAATCCACTCGTAACTTGCTACCAAGTTGTCTTCATCAAGAAAATACTTTTTAAAATTCTTTGCCAACATTGCTAAATGATTTTACATGGTTTTAAAAACAACTTTCACATGTTGTTCTTCGGATATGTAAGTTTTAACACGTAACGAGCTGGGACATTTTCCCCCATCATTTACTTCAGTAGTGGTAAATCCAAAATTTAAGTATTTTTGAGAATATTTCCTTGATTTAATTTTCGGAACCATGCTCGTCTGTGTACTTGTTGATCCTTTATTATCGTCGGATGTTTGCTTACGACTTAAAAATATATGTATGATTTTGTTTCAACCAACTGCCGTAAATACTTAATTACCGTGAATTAAAATTAACGTGCAAATTAAAAAATGTACATTCAAGCTAGATTCGGTAGCTATAGAAGTATCGAGTCAACCAAAACTGACTGGAATTGTACGAGGAAAAGCATTTTTACATGTTTTGCGCAGACGTTCGATAGGTTACCCAGACTCACTCAAACGTACCCGATAATGCCAGATGTGATGGATATGATAGAAAGCAACATAGACTAGACTATTTTTCTAATGATATTTGTACTTTGAGAAATGGATGCTGAAGGAAATAAATCTTTAATTAAATATATCATTTTGCGATCTGTTCCAATTTAAAAATTTGAGAAAGGAAAATAACATAATAATAAGTAAGTAATATATATTTTAAGTAATTTTCTTAAAATATATATTACTTAAAAGTAACATATACAAAATTTAATACTTATACAGTTTATAATTGAGATCGCATTGTAGCTTTAGCGTCAAAGTGAATTTTTATTGCAGTAAATACATTATTGTTGTACAAGGGGGGCGCGACAAAAATTATGATTGAAAATTGGGTCGCCAGTACTGAAAGTTTGAGAAACACTGCTTTAAGTTCAAAAGAAATGTCATTTCTTTTAAATAAACAGTATTTCAATACAAGTAGAAACCTAATTTTTTTCTACGGCATCTTTTTTAAAAATTTTGAAAGCTATCGTTTTTATACCCGGCGTACAACACGCACCCATAAATTTCGATCTCATTTTTTGCATTAAAAGTGCGCGTTATACGCTGGATTTTACGGTGTTTATATATAATGTGTGTGTGTTCCAAGATATTTGAATATATTTCATACATAATTTTAGCATACTTAAGAGATCATTTTACGTTTTTCTTAATAAATGCTATTATGTTATGCTTGATTTTATATTATATGACATTCAAATGAATCGTATTTTCTTTTCTTTCCAGGTAAGTTATATATTCCTGCTGAATTATTATTGTCATTGCATCTCACGTGAGTTATCAGAGTTTATTAGTCGTTTTCTCATTAGTTCTCATTTTTATACCCGGCGTATAACGCGCACCCGTTAATTTCGACCTTAATTTTTTATGTTAAATGTGCACGTTATACGCGCCGGATTTTACAGTAAATGCAATTTTTTTGGCAAAAGAAATAAATAAAGAAAGAATGATATATTTTGAAAACATTCTCCTTTTATGAAAAATGCTTCTCCTTTGTCTACGTAAAACTTTGTCTTCTGATTAGAGCTTGAAGTAGAATTTTTTAAATATATAATTTAGAAGTGGACTTATTCATATTTTATAAAAAACAATTTTAACAAAAACTCCGGTTATATTATTTCAATTTATTGTCACTCTGAAAATAGCGTGAAATTTTCAAAAAATATTAGTTCAATCTCGATATAGAAGTCCTAGTTATATATAGGCAACATATTATTACTATAGAATCATTTTTTATGAAAGGAGAATGTTTTGAAAATTTGCCATTCTTTCTTTTTTTGCCAAAAAAATTGCATTTAAATAGTTTTTTTCTTGTAATACAAATCATAAAACAACATTACATGTATATCCTAATTTAACTGACTCTAAGTTAAAAAAAAATATATATATATATCCGTTCATATAGTTTTCAAAGTTACGGATGCTAACGTAGTCAGCCACCTTAACAAATTATTTTCAAATTTTTATGAGTTTAATTACGAAACATAATTAGGTAAAAAAAAGTATCTGGAAGACAAGGATGTCTTTCGTTCTATGCACTCCGAAAATTAATAACCCCCATATAAAAAAATTTTTTTGAAAAATTGTAGGCAATGACTCTAAATCTAAATTTTATTCTAATTCAGAATGAACAGTCGAATGATAATCTTCAAGTCTGCATTTTATCTTAGTGATTTTTGAACTTCCATTTGCTAATGGTTGAAAACGCCATTGCTTCGAAGATGAACTTCATTATTTATCATTTATCTTACGTAATGCCATCATTATTCTTACATAATCAAGTTTTATAGAAGGTTCCTGGCCACCAGTGTTGTTTTTAAAGTATTTTTAATGGGGGGAGGGAAAGTGAGAGAAAAAAAATGTACTCTTACGTAACACCATTCTTTTTCTCAGGATTTTTAAAACAAAGTCTGATCATACTTTCTTTGAGGAATAAACCTTTTCTGGGTTAGATTGTATTTATTTTCTTATCGCAACATAAATTTTGAATGCAGACCTGTTTTCATAATACAGGAAATCTTTAAAAAAAAAGTGTTAAAATAAGAACGATTAAAAAAACATTAATTTGAATCAAGTTTTAACGAATTTCGGTTAAATCGCACAAAAAATTTATTTTACAGATGAAAAGCCCTAACGAAAGGGAAGCATAGCTTATTTCACTGTTATTTATTTCCATAAATATAAAGGCAGTACATGTAGTCCAATACTATGATATCACATATTAAAATTTAATGCTTTAGAATATATCGTCAAAGTAAGTATATTGGCAGTAAATTCTATACTTCTCTCCACCATGTAGAGGGGCTGATGCACATTAAATCTGTCAATTCTTTAAGTCCTCATCAGTGGCGTAATGGAGAATACTTGAGCACCCCTGCAAAATTAGGTTTTGTTCCCCAAGCCCAAATACGATCTTGGTGTCAATCAGACTTTCGCGATGCTGCAAAATTAGGTTTTGTTCCCCAAGCCCAAATACGATCTTGGTGTCAATCAGACTTTCGCGATGCTGCAAAATTAGGTTTCGTTCCCCAAGCCCAAATACGATCTTGGTGTCAATCAGACTTTCGCGATGCTGCAAAATTAGGTTTCGTTCCCCAAGCCCAAATACGATCTTGGTGTCAATCAGACTTTCGCGATGCTGCAAAATTAGATTTTGTTCCCCAAGCCCAAATACGATCTTGGTTTCAATCAGACTTTCGCGATGCTGCAAAATTAGGTTTTGTTCCCCAAGCCCAAATACGATCTTGGTGTCAAT
Source organism: Trichonephila clavipes (assembly GCA_019973935.1). Classification (NCBI taxonomy): domain Eukaryota; kingdom Metazoa; phylum Arthropoda; class Arachnida; order Araneae; family Nephilidae; genus Trichonephila; species Trichonephila clavipes. Next base: position 1,402,463 of record BMAU01017843.1, read on the forward strand.
CAGACTTTCGCGATGCTGCAAAATTAGGTTTTGTTCCCCAAGCCCAAATACGATCTTGGTGTCAATCAGACTTTCGCGATGCTGCAAAATTAGGTTTTGTTCCCCAAGCCTAAATACGATCTTGGTGTCAATCAGACTTTCGCGATGCTGCAAAATTAGGTTTCGTTCCCCAAGCCCAAATACGATCTTGGTGTCAATCAGACTTTCGCGATGCTGCAAAATTAGGTTTTGTTCCCAAGCCCAAATACGATCTTGGTGTCAATCAGACTTTCGCGATGCTGCAAAATTAGGTTTTGTTCCCCAAGCCCAAATACGATCTTGGTGTCAATCAGACTTTCGCGGTGCTGCAAAATTAGGTTTCGTTCCCCAAGCTCAAATACGATCTTGGTGTCAATCAGACTTTCGCGATGCTGCAAAATTAGGTTTCGTTCCCCAAGCCCAAATACGATCTTGGTGTCAATCAGACTTTCGCGATGCTGCAAAATTAGGTTTTTTTTTTTCCCCAAGCCCAAATACGATCTTGGTGTCAATCAGACTTTCGCGATGCTGCAAAATTAGGTTTTGTTCCCCAAGCCCAAATACAATCTTGGTGTCTATCAGACTTTCGCGATGCTGCAAAATTAGGTTTGTTCCCCAAGCCCAAATACGATCTTGGTGTCAATCAGACTTTCGCGATGCTGAAATTGCGGGGGTGTACGTTACATCACTGTTGGCGTTGTGTGGCTGTGGTGTGGTCCTCGTGACTTGACTGTAGTTCAGAATAACGAAGTGAATAGCCAATAGCCCTAGTGTGTAGCTTCAAAAAGCCATGTAAGTTAAAATCACAGCTAAGAATTTAAATCTCTCATAACCTGGAACCAAAAAAGAGAGCTGAAAGCAAACAAGTAATATAAAAAAAATTAAGTCAGTTCCTACTTAGATCAGCGAAGAAAAATTGTATTTTAGCTACTTTTTATTAAATAGTTACAATTAATATAAATATGTATATTCACATGACAGAACCACAACATTGAGTGGTAATTAATTTTTATTCATTATCATTAAAGTATCGTATTGTCATCCAAAACAATCGTGTATATCAAATTTCAGTTCAGCTGAATGCTTTAAAACGTGAGAAAAAAAATCTTTTAAAGTTTTGACCCAAGTCGCTAAAAATGAAACCAACGTGGCTGTATCTGTAATTCTTTAAATAATTATAGTTTCAGTCAATTGATTTTAATTAATTATGATTAAATTATCGTATTTTTACCCAAAACAATAGTGTATAGAAAATTGCAGCCCAAACGAGCGCTTTAAAATGTGAGAAAAAAACCATTTCATGTTTTGTCACAAGTCGCCAAAAAGGTCGCTAAGTCACCACAAATGTGCCATCGTGGCTGTATTTGTAATTCTTTGAATAACTAGTTTTAATCAATTGATTATTATTAAATTACTGTATTATCCAAAATAATCAAGTATATAAAATTTCACCTCAATTGAGCGTTTTAAAATGTATTTTATTCACGATTGAAAATTCCACGAAGGTAAATAAATAGAGAATGTGAGCCAATAGTAGGGATATAGGGTGTTTTTTTTAGCGGTATAGAACTTTAAATTGCAATAAAACAACGATGTATTATTCGATTGACATGATTTTTTTTTATTCGAAAGATAATCTTGTGGCATTACATTTTAAATATGATCAAGCAAGACGTAGATTCGTCGAATAGGCCCAAAACGATATTGTCGTTGTTCCCGATTTTCATAAGCGAATTTTGTTTAGCGATGAAGCGCACTTCTGGTTGAATGGCTACGTCAACAAACAAAACTGCCGCATTTCGAGTGAAGCTAATCCACAAGTGTATGTCGAAACACCGTAACATCCAGAAAAACTGACTGTTTGGTGCGCTTTATGGGCTGGTGGAATCCTTCTTCAAAAACGATGAAGGCCACAACGTTACAGTCAATGGTGATCGATATAGAGCCATGATTACTAACTTTTTCATTCCTGAATTGAACAATCGTGATGTCCTGGAGCTGTGGTTCCAACAAGACGGCGCAACATGTCACACAGCTCGTGCCACAATCGATTTATTGAAAGACACGTTTGGTGACCGCCTAATTTCACGTTTTGGACCTGTGAATTGGCCTCCAAGATCTTGTGATTTAACACATCTAGACTATTTTCTGTGGGACTATGTAAAGTCATTGGTCTATGCGGATAAGCCACAAACGCTTGACCATTTGGAAGACAACATTCGCCGTGTTATTGCCGATATACGGCCACAAATGTTGGAAAAAGTCATCGAAAATTGGACGTCCAGATTGGACTACATCTGAGCCAGCCGTGGCAGTCCTATGCCAGAAATCATATTTAAAATGTAATGCCACAAGATTATCTTTCGAATAAAAAAAATTCATGTCAATCGAATAATACATCGTTGTTTTATTGCAATTTAAAGTTCTATACCTCTAAAAAAACCACCTTTAGAAAAAGACCTGAAAGCAAAAAAGAGCAGACAGTGTTGCACTGGAGACTTTGTTGTGACTCTAAGGTCGCAGGTAAAGTTTGGGATCCCGGATGAACAGACATCGTTATAAAAATAATTAAGTTTATTTGGTCCAGTCAGCTTTCTATCAAGCAAGATTACAAACTGAGGGAACTGTCAATTTAATCGGATACTCTTAATTCCTAAGATAAATAATTACGCACTTAACTGAGTGGAATTGGATGACACATCACTCTCCAGATTTCACCTGGCTCTACTTAATATTCCGGTCTAAAGCTTCTGAACAAAGAGCACCAAGGTTTCCGATAGTCACCTCGTAAATCTCACTATAATAGCAGCCAAACGACTAACTCTAACACTCACTTTGCTGGGGTTTAAATAGTAATCAAATTAGTACAAAATCAAGTTCTTTCTATGGAAGGTGGTTTTGAACTCAAGCAACTATTAAAGAGTTGTTTTTCACCAAGAAGGGTGCGAATAGGACCCGTTACAACTTTTTCCTTCGAGCAAGGGTGTCGCAATGCGAAGGCCATTAGCTACGGATCTCATACCTTTGTATGACGCTCACGACACCCATAACTAGTTTATAATATGCAGTAATAAAAATTCATTTTGGGGAATACCTTTGTGATTGCAGACTTATTTGTACATATTGAACGAAAACATAAATGTTGGATTGCCTATTAACGCGACGATGATCTCTCGATTTTGACCAATGGTCAAGTGACGAGGATGTGTTTAGAAGAATGATGACTATAATGGTTATATACTAGAATAAGTAAGACCTTTTATCGAAGTTGAATTGTGAGAAATTGAGTTTATACTATATGGTTGGCTCTGTGGCTGTGAGGTAGCGTGCCTGCTTCGTAAATCCAAGTTTGTGTGTTCGATCCCAGCTAGAGTCGATAGATTTTCTGAATGCGAAAATCGTGCGTACGCATGTCTTATGATTAGGTGATACGTAAGAAAATCCCTTGAGTATCAATTTAGCTCTAGTACTCTCGGCAAAATTAAATCACCGCAATTTATAGCATTCAAACTTAACAATTTTTTAGAAAGAACTCTCACTAAATGTGGTGCCGCTCTAAAATGGTTCTCATATTTGTTCACTTGCCGTGTCTGCAAAGGCTTTGTTACCAATTTGCAGTCCATTAGGGAGGAAGAAGCTTGTACGATATTCGCTACATCTACATATCAAATTTAAAAAAAATAAAATTTCTTATCATTTATCAATAATACAAATAAGTGCATCTATTTAAATACCCTCAGTGGGGAAACTTAGTGAAGCATTGAAAACACGCATCGATGTAATCAGTCAACACAAGATTAAATTTTATTGAAATTGTTTTCCTTATTTCAGACAAAACGTCGTTTATCCTATCATAAAACACTGGATAAATGCCCCTATCCATTCGAATCGCATGATTAGCTTCTTCATTTTTCATACATCCAATTATAGGAATGTGTGGTAGAGTTATAATCGAAAACGTCTATACGGGGCCGAGAAAAACGTTTCGTAGATTCCAAGTCACGTATGGTGATTGCACAGAGTTGTCTTATTGATTATCGATATTGTTATCCTTTTTTTTGAATTACCGGTATTTTCTCTATTTTTCGCTTTTGTATCGATGGAAAGAGGCCAAGGTCAAAATCCCTTTACTGTCCATGATTCTAATAGGTCTATTTATAATATTTTAAGTGTCTGAAAATAGGTGAGTTGTTAGATAGTGTGTGAGAAAAAATTTCTTATTGAGAATCATAACTTTATGAGAGAGTATTAATTTCTTGATTATAAAATTCGATATAAAAATTCTTATTGTTTTTTTTAATCTATGAGGCTGCTATATATACTTTGGTAATTTCTTGAATTAAATCTTTATTGAATTTTCTTAATCAAAATATCTAATTTTTTTAAAAAATTAATCGTTGAAAATTTTTAATTTTAAATATTTTTATACTAATGAAATTAACGAAAAAGAGTTTCAAAAGTAACTATATCAATTTAATTTAAATTCAACATTTTCTCCTTTATATTTTTTCGATGGGACTCACTAAATAATATTCATTTAAATAAATTGTTCAATGTCGAGCTGATATCCTCTCAAACGAGATTTCTTGAATCACTTAAATATTCTGAATAAAAGAAAGAAGACTTGCCTACAATCAGAGACGTTTTAAGACATGGGCTAACTGGGTCCAGGCCCAGGTCCTACGCCTCTTGGGGGGGAGATTTGTCTCGTTCTCGACTCGGCCTGAGTAAGATCACGATCCTAATAGATTTAATCATCAAATATTATTCCCGGACATATTCTCCAAAAAAACCCGGGAATTTCAAATTACATGCCCTTTGGCAGCAGTCAAGACAGAGTCGCAAAAGGGGAAGGCTAGCGCCTTTAAACTAGTTTAACCCTACTTATTCGGTCCTAAGTCTAATGGATTTTTGACTCTCTAGGTCTTTTTTTGTATTTCTTTTCTTGATTCAACCTTCATTTCTTTTTTACATATTTTTATTACGTAGATTGTGTTCTTTGTTCTTTTTGTTTATTTGTTCTTGTTTTTGATATGTTACATAAATTTCTTTCATATATATATATATATATATATATATATATATATATATATATATCTTTTAACACACATAGCATCTAAAGCGTTTTAAATCATTTGTAGAAGAGTTTCTGCAGGTAATTAAATACTAGAAAGCTAACAGAAGAAATTCATTTACATTCTTAAAAACATTTATTCTAATATTGTTTAAGGGCAATCCCTAGATACGAAAAAGAGACGCATTTCTAAAACACTGAGATTGAACTGTAAGCTAACCAAAATGAAAATTTAAGTTTTCATGTCCCGCTTGGTAAAAATATTCTCGGTTTCTATGGCAACTGCAGGATATGGTTTCGTAATTGAATTTCGCATTCTTCTCCAAAGGAAAACATGATTTAGAATTTTGACAATGACCCGGATGCGATAACAATAGTATATTTTTCATGCTTTTTATAATCAACTAATGGAATGTATTTCATCGCGAAATAATATTCATATTGTATGTTTACTCACATACCGCATATATAATATATTTCTATATCTTTAGAGATGAATTACAGCTTCCTATGTATTTTAATAGTTTTAAAAGGATAAGGGAAAAGTTTCGATCAATTTTTTTGACTGAAATGAAAAATTTTCAGTAAAACTTTAGAGAAATTTTCTTTTTTTTTTCAAAAGTGTTAATGCGGACTGCTTTTGCTTTTTAGCTAAATAAAAAGCTAAATTTACCTTTATTAGCAATACGTTTGTTACGTGGATTTCTGAAAAACGCGTTACATCTAATATCCAAACTAACATGCTTTTTTTCATTGTTGATGTGAAATAAAAATTCATAAATAAGATTTATTTTTGTTATTACTATGAGTTTCAATAGAAATGGTAACACATAGAATTAAAATGATAGCATAGAAATTTCGTAGCTGTAATCGGTAATGTGTATACATCATTCGTATCCAATATCGTATCAAACTTTCTAGCGACGAACCTCGGAATTTTGCTTTCGGTGAAGTGACGGGGACGACTCTTGAGCTGGCACCACTTCCCTAAATTACCACACTACGCCAATGGGAAGACTTTGAGCACGACAGATTTAACATGTATTGACCCTGTATGGTGGGCCTTCAGTGATACCAAGACTTGAACTCGTTACACGCCAGCCACAAGTTTGTAACCATAACCACTGGGCTACCGCAGCCACTAAAGGAAATCAAATTCCTTCGATAATATTAACATGTTGAGAACAATTGCTTTTACTGTTATTTTGTGGGTAAAAAAAAGATTTCCACTCCGAAACTATGTGATTATTGTTGTCCAAGCATGCGTTTGGGTAAATTTATGAAATTTTTCTTTTTTGTTATTCATTTTTTATCAATAAAACCTTAAAAAAGAAAATTAATTTTTTTTAAATTTATTTTCCCCATATTCTAAATTTCTTTCGATTTTTCCGTTAACTTTCAAGAAATGAACGATGAAGATGCAAATTGTTCGCTGATTATCGTTATATTTAAAATTCATGGAAAAATTTTGCCAAATAAAGTAATAAAGATTGTAATGATCTTTCCCCTGAAGTCGCTTCCTCATCATTTTGTTTACCTAAAGCTGTGGGAGGTAACGATGAATGTGTGTGTGTATGACCAAGACTCTCCGTGATAAATCTAATTTATTATTATCAATTATAACATTCCAGAACAAGTAATCTATAAAAGGGAACCCTAGGAGTGATATAAAGATAGCAACTACCTTACGTGAATAAGCGCACGGAATCAGCTTAGTTTAGCTTTAATCGATCCTATCCCAATAATTCTGGATTCACTAATTTAGTTTAGTAGCCAAAATCCGTCCTTTAGTCAAGATGCGTAATTTTAATTCTTACCATAGTAACATTGCGTTCAAATGCTCCGCTCCTTCTGCCTTACGATTATTAAACTCTAACTTTATATACACTAACTAATTTGCATCTTAGGGTTTCTTCTTCAGAGGGATGGCTGTGAAACAAACACGAATGCTAGCCCAAAGATTCCCCAAGAGGATTAGTTGTTGAAAGTCGCGTAAAGACCCGTCCCAAGATTACTACAACAATTTTATTAAATTTCCAATGGCATATTGGAAAACATAACGTTAGAAATCATTCTTTTAATTAATATTATTTTTAGAATAATTTAATTCTTAATATTGATAAAATAATCAATTGATATTTTCTGCTTAGCCAGATTCACTTTAATTTTGATTAGTGTATGGATTTTCTCTCACAATGCGCAGGAATCAAAACTTCATTAATTTCATTTCGCAAATAAGTCTTTAGCAATAAGTTTTGAGGAACTGTATGCACGTGTTTAGCGAACACGTTTTCTTTCTAAAATTCGCAACTCAAAGTTGCAAATTTTAGTTCTTATATTTATAAATACAGAGGTGGACAAAATTGTGGACAATTTATTAAATTGTTATGCTTTTTAAGTTTGTATACTTATAGTAAATTGTACGTTGCACAAAATGCTAATCATTTTACGTCATTTTAAAGAGAATTTATTACTGAATTCAATATAAAAAAGAAAAATTCAAATATTTGCAACGCAAAAAGATTTATGCTGCGATAACTGTCGATATACATTGGATACTGATGATAGCAGTGAGTTATCAGAGCTTAGTGAGGTTGCCTTTATTCTTTGATAAAACTTCACGTCGATTTTTCGTTGAGCTGAAAATAGTTTGAAGCTTTTCCTTCGTTATTACATGGTTGCAGGAAACAGTTATATCCTCAATTAGTTCCTTTTTATTTCATGTGTACCTCATTCGGACAAGAGTTTTCAAACGATGCCACAAGTTTTTGATAGGATTGAGGTGAGAACTGTTTCCTGGCCAGGATAAAAATTATATATAATCAAAAAGCAATGACATCAAATAAAAGAGAAGATTAGACACATGTGTGACGAGAAAGTAGTATTTTCTTTGTTAAAATTACATAATAGGTGGGTTGCTCAATGACTACATCTGGAGACAAAGTTTTTTTAAGATGTCAGGAGACAAATTTAACTAAAAAAAGCAGGAAAAGGCCAAAAAAACGTACACCACATCTGTTGATGACAGAAGAATAAAAATACTATGTTTCAGAGATAAAAGAATTTCATGGACATCCATCAGAAGTAATCTGAGTGATGCTTGTGTTTCTGTCAGTTCAAAAACAACCAGTAGTAGATTAGCAGATGTAACTCTAAAAGAAAGAACTCAACGAAAAAAGCCCAATCTCAATTTACAGCACCACTAAAAGCATTGGGCAATGGAACACATTAATTGGACAAATAATTATTTTCCACAAGTTATATGGAAGGAGGAAACTGAAATATCGTTTTTAGTCGCGATAGCCTAAAATTTGTAAGACGTAAATTAGAAACCAGAAACGCTACATCCTGACTACATCCAGGCAACTGTGAAGTACCCACATAGTTTTATTATTTAGTCATGCATATCAGCAGAAGGTATTCTTCGCCTTCATATCATTGATGGGACACTGAATGACATAAAATGCATCGACACCTTTCTAGAACCCAAACGTCTGCCTTCCAAAAGGGATCTATTTACCAACAATGTTTCATTTATTTTTCAGCAAAATTCTGCTAGTTGCCACACAGTAAAGTAATTGAAAGACGGGTACCGTTCTAAGATCATTGCGTTGTTGTGCTGGCTAGGAAACAGTCCCGACCTCGATCCTATCGAAAACTTGCGGCACCGTTTGTAAACTCTTGTCCGAATGAAGTACCCATGATATAAAAAGGAACTAATTGAAGATATAATTGTTTCCTGGAATCATGTAATAACGAAGGAAGAGCTTCAAACTATTTTCAGCTCAACGAAAAATCGACGTGAAGTTGTAATAAAGAACAAACGCAGCCTCATTCAGCTCTGATAACTAACTCACTGTTATCATCAATATCCAATGTATATCGACAGTTATCGCAGCATAACTCTTTTTGCGTTGCAAATATTTGAATTTTCTTTTTTATATTAAATACACTTTAAAATGATATAAAATAATACTTAGCATTTTGTGTAACATAAAAATTTATATAAGCATACAAACTTAAAAAACATAACAATTTTAAAAAGTGTCCACAAGTCTAGCCACCTCTGTATGTTACAAATTACGTTATTAATTGATTAAGAAAATGAAAAATTGCCTGTTTTAAAACATGAAAATGTATTTTTTAGAATGGTTACTTTTTGTAAAAAGAAATATTAAATAAAAAATAGTGTTTGATAATTTTAAAAATATATAACATAAAATTCAGTCTTTATTTACGTTTTTCAGATTAAATTTCCTTTTTGTCGCTGAGAGAGAGAGAAATTTAGATTACAAATTTCCTTTTTAAAAAATGCTGATAAAATTCCAAATTAAAAATTTTCAAGGAAATGTAAAAGAAAGGATTAGATTCTCTTCTCTCTTTCTGTCACTCGATTCCCTATCTATTTCCTATTTCTCCTCTCTGTCTATCTCTTATTTATCCTCTATCTCTTCTCTCTCCTCCTTATGTCCTCTTACTCATTCTTCTCCTCTTGCGCTTTCTTACGCACACTCTTCTCTCTCTCTCTCTCTCTTCTCTCTCTCTCCCTCTCTCTCTCTTCTTCCCTCTCTTCTCTCTCTCTCTCTCTTCTCTTACTTCTCATCTTTCTCTCTTTTGTGTCCTCTTACTTTCTCTCTCTTTATATATATATATATATATGTAACACTCAGAGTATTTTTTTTTCGTTTAAAAAAAGGCTTTAAAGAGATGTTACAATATTTTATTATATTTTCTATGTACGGACACCTTATTTTTTAATTCGGCCTGCAGTTTTTTTTAAATCATTGAGAAGGAAACATTAAAGGAGATAAACGAGAGAGAGAAAAAGGATACCATATTCCTAATATTCAAGTAACAAAATAAAAAATAAATTACCATTTAGATACAAGTTTGCAATTTTTTGCTCAATTTACAATAAAATAAACACATGTAGCTACCGCCTTTTAATGATTCTCTATTTAACCTTTAGAAAAAAATATATTTGTGACCTTAAGAGATTTAGGTACATAGTCAAGGAAGCTAAAATTTGGAGAGGGGGTTATATAAACAACCTTGTCAGTATTGTCCTTTTTCAAGTATCTATTACACATACATAAGTCATTAATTTACTGTAAAAAACAACAATTTGTGTTTGAAAAGAAGCGATATGGTGTTTTTTAAGAAAATAATACATATTACTTATCCCATTACTGAACTATTTTTTTCGTATTATAAAGAAGAAAACCTAACATACCAAGGTCAAGGTTTGTAACTTTAAAAGAAAAATATTCTCCAATTGTTCTTTTTTTTAATGGTAGCAGACTCTTTTTAAGACTAAAACACTTCTTTTTTTTTTAAAAAAAAGTATTCTTTTTCTCTGTTCGATAATATGGAAATAGTATGAATAAATAAAAATAGAATAAATCATTTAAAATATGCTATTTTTATTTCTGTTTTGCCTTTCATAAGCGAACAATATTTTCAGACAATGTATTCAATAAGTTTAGGTGTCACTTTGCCATCTCAGCTCAGTAAGATTTGAGACAATTGAAGCTGACTAATTTGTCTCCGAACAGTAGGGGAATTTCAATTTGAAAGCTCATAATGTCAATCAAAATTACATCTGTCAAGTCCAACATTGTTTATTTCCCACATTTATTATTACAATTGTGGATAATGAAATTAGGAGATTTTTTTTCTAAATAATAGATAACAATGTGCTATATAATATTCGTCATTGTTCTTACAAGGTCAAAGAATACTTCGCCAATTGAAAGATAGATGGCGCTAAGAAACATATCTTTTCGGAATACTCTTGTTTCAGTAAATATAATCAAGTAAAAAAATCTCAAAAACAGAAATCATTATTATGATATTTTTATATTTTTTTTTCATCAAATATTATCCTTTCTTAAACTTAAAAGTATTCTTTTATATTTTTTTATCATATGCGAATTACGGCAATTATTTTCTGTTTCTTCTAATCGACATTTACTTTGATTTCTGGAATTTCAGGAATTATTCCGAGTAATTATTTTTAAGTAATATAACCACATTTTATGCACACATATAATAAACTATAATGAATATTTTTAACAATAACGAATAATATACAATGATAATTTCTGCAAAAACTTAACGATTTCGTATTATTTTAATTAAAAACATTACTGTTTAAAATGTATTTTAAGATCTTTCGTTCAATATATATATATATATAAGCTTAATCCTAGCTTATTTTTTTTATTATAACCAAGCGTTTATCTGAAATTAAATTAAAAAAATGTTCTATGAATTATTTAGCTGCTTTTAAATCATTGATCGGAATAATTGCACGGGTAAAAATGTTCAAAATCAAAATATGTACTCAAAAAAAGGAATTAAATTTAAAATTACTAAAGAAAAAAAGGAGCACTTTCAGTTATAAATTGATTTTTTTATTTACATTTCATTATTTTACTTATTATTTAGAATTAATTCAAGTATCTAAAAATGTTTTAAGACATTTATTTGTTGCAATACTAATTAAAAGTAAATTAGAACATATTTTATAAAAAAAAAATTCAATTGAAAAATGTGTAGTGAAAACTGTTTAGAACTAATCATATAAACTAAAATTTTCAACTTAATGCATTAGAATGATTTCCTTTCTTATTTCTTTCTCGAAAATTTCAATGAAAAGCTACTAATATTTAAATTTGAATAATATTGATAAGAAGCATTTCAAGAGTTCAAAACATATAATCTGACCAATTATAAAAGGAATTGCGAATGAAAGAAAAAAAATTCTAGTTGCATATTTTTAATTCAATGAAATGTAAAAAAAAAATGTCAAGTCTTAGATACCAAGATTAAAATAATTGCAACTTTAAAAATATTCTTGCCCACAATTATGTATAAGAATCATAGTAATTCAGATAAATACAGTCATTTTATTAATATACTCAATATAATTGTTAAAAATAAATGTTTTTGGACCAGATGCTTAATGGACAATATATAAGCGAAACATAATAATAGCTTAGAATACCTCACAAAAAGAATTTTCTACAAACTTCAGCCATATTAATTTTTAAATGTATAAGGCATGTGTCCAACAGCCTTCGTGTTAATTCTAAGTATGACATTAAAATATAAATCCATAAAATTTGATTTCAATACTGAATTTATCACATTACTTCCAAAATTTACTTTTTTAATTCTTAATATTAGCTCACACTCTCTATTTATTTATTTATCTTGGTGGAATTTTTAATCGTTAATGAAATACATTTTAAAGCGCTCAATTGAGCTGAAATTTTACATACATGATTATTTTGGATGACAGTACAGTAATTTAATTATAATTAAAAAAATTAAATGATTAAAACTAATTATTTAAAGAATTACAAATACAGCCACGTTGGCATCATTTTTGGCGACTTAGCGACCCTTTTGGTAACTTGTGTTAAAACTTTAAAAGTTTTTTTTTCTCACGTTTTAAAGCATTCAGTTGAAATGAAATGTTATATACCCGATTGTTTTGGATGACAATACGATACTTTAATGATAATTAATAAAAATTAATTACGACTTAATGTTGTGATTCTGTCATATGCATATACATATTTATATTAATTGTAACTATTTAATAAAAAGTAGCTAAAATAAAATTTTTCTTTGTTGATCTAAGTAGAAATTAACTTAAATTTTTTTTATATTACTTGTGGGTTTTTTTTTGTTCAATTTAAAGTTATGAGAAACATTCATGAGGAATGCATTAGGGGCCTGTCCAGGATGACTAATCCTTGAAATTTTAATAAAGAATGCAAGTAAACGAAGTACAAGGATACTGTGGCTTCATAAGGATGTTTGAGGAGAAAATAATAGACGAAAAATGCATCCAGTGATATTGCATAACAATGTTACATTATAATTTAATTTGTCTTCACGACCTTTGCGGATGTTAGGACTATTGGAAGGAGAAATGACCTTGGTAATATATGTACAAACCTGATGAAGAATAAATATACTCGAAATAAAAAAACGGAATTTTTATTTGTTACGTGCTTTGATGAATCGATGAACAAGCTCTATTTTTTAAATTGAATTAAGTATTTGTTTTTATTCTATGTACCGTATATTTTCGAGTATAAGCAGAGTATTTTTGGAACTTTTTAAAGTTAAAAGTAAGGGGGTCGGCTTATATATATGCGTATCCGTTAATCGCGGAAAATATGTAGAAAGGAAAAAATGGCTTTTTTAAAAACATTTTCCGCCAGTCATGCGCATGGGGCTGGCTCTTTTAACTTTTGTGGTGTTTTGAATTTAATTTTTATTCTAAGCAAAAAAAATTCACATTTACCCTTTAAAGTTAGTGTTTGAATCTGAGTTTCCTATTAGATCTTTAAATTCGTATTCACTCATTGAGATGTCCGAATGCCTATTATCACTATGCAAAGAGCATAGGTAGACGATCACAAACCGTATACAAATTTCTCTTTCCGCTCATTTTTTCAAACACAAAAATGGTGTAGAAAGTATAACTAGCATAGATAGTGTACAAGATAACAAATGAATGGGAAAATATGTGTTAGCTTCAGGTAGGATTACAACAGAAACAAAATAATCCTCATTAGCATCTGGCATTTTACATTGCAACAAGTTCATTGGAAAAATATTCTATCTGTTTAAAAACATATTCAACAAACTTATGTGTGTGTGGTGACATGTTTCAAAATTACAGGAATTTTTTTTCAATTCGGCTTATATACAAATTTCGAATTTTGGGTCAAGTTTTAAAGGAAAAATGCACTCTCGGCTTATATTCGGAAATAAATGGCATCTAATTATGATTTTTTCTTTAACTTACAGATTATGCTCTCAATTTTTCAAGTTGTTATTTTTTTAAAATGACTAATTTTTGGGTTTCTTTAAAAAAAACTTCACGTATAAGATGTTTCATTTCATTTAAACTTGCACGTTTCTCAACTGCAATTTCCTATTTTTTACACAATTAATGAAAGACATAAAAAGTATTACTTTTGAACAGTTGATTAACAAGGATTTGTGCATAGATGAGAAACATTATACGTTTCCGTTAACTTTTTGAGCACACGCAATGAATAAGAATCACGATGAAACTTTAATATTATTAAACCGATGAATTTTATGAGGAATATAGACCTAGCGGTCTTGGTTATGACTCGTGGTGTGACATGAGTTCGAGACCTAGTGCCACTGAAGACCCTCTTACCCCCACCCCTCCATGTAGAAGGGTTGAAGCAAAGTCCTTACGTAGGCTTCGTGTATGACCGTGGGGTGCCTCCTCAGATGTCATACTTGTCACTTGACTGTGGTTCGAAATTACGAGGTCCGTCGCCAATATCCCTCGTGTTGTTTATATTGCGATTTTAATAAACACTCATTCACCCATTTGATGATAAACAATTAAATTTCAGCTCTTAAAGCTTAATACTGTAAATGTCTTCAATTTATCCATTTGAATTCATTAATAACAATGCACAAAGTATACAGGGACTGCATAGGAAAAGCTTTTAGCTTTCCTTATAAAAATATCAGCGTATGTGAGAATTCATGCTATCCATCCGATTGAAGCTCCATTGATTTCAACCTTGTGTACACTTGTAAACATTTTCCTAGGCAAGCAAGCCACGTGCATTGCCACGAGTTGCTATAATGGGAGGCATGAGTAATTGCAATCCAGAATGTATGAAATTTCACAACAACCGCAAAAGCACGCCGCTTGGAATCTGAATACGATTCAGGCGTAGTAGTTCACTTCCCCAACAGAATTTGTTAAGTCCACAATGGAGTAGCAGGTTATTCTTCTTTCTGCTTTTATCTTGCGACTGCGATCGATCTTAATTCTTATATAATGTATTTAGTTTTCATTGGAAACTTTGTAATGGCTTTTGTAGATACAGCCGGAAAATTCCCCAGTTAGTTAAAAGCTGTGTTGAATGAAGAGCTTAATCAAATTAATTTTGCGGTTAGGTTTTTCACAAGTTCGTTGATGAATCTCCTACGTAATAACCCACAGTAGGAGGAAAAGGTCTCTGTAAGATCATGTGTACTAGAAGAAGCAAACTATTTTTATCTGTATGAAATGATTGTGGGGGGGGATCTGTAATTAAGATTTGACAAAAGTTTTGAGGGAAAAATTTAAGGAACAGAAATAATGGAATACATAGTGGAATCCATTCACAATAGTGCTTTAGATAATTTGCATGTTTTCTATCTTACTATGCTATTAAGGGTAAAATTAAGCAAAACGAATTATTACAGAAACACTAGAAAAGATGGCGTTCTTTATAAATGCTTTAAAAATGTGTCCCTATCATTTAAACTCTGCTCAAATTTGAATTAAGATAATACAACAATTCCCAGAATGAAAGGTATTTGATCTTAGGTTTGAATATTATTTTTATCTTTCGAAAGCTTAAAACAAAGAATACCACTAAGCAAATGGAACTCTTTAAAAAATGTAACAAGCGACTGTCTTAAAAATTATCACAGCTTCATTCTCTGTTAAACTTTGCATTGTAATTTTCAAATTCAAACTTAATGTAGAATAGTAAGACTTAAATACCTCTATGATATTCCAATCTTGGTTGATTCTTTTGGGTAAATACATGGGTTAAGTTTAAGGGGTAAAATCAAAAGGCAAAAAAAAAAAAAAAAAAAAAAAAAAATAGTGAAACAAGCCATGCATGTCAGTTTCCTTGCAGTGATACACTGTTTGTGGGAAAATTAAATTTTACGGGGAGAATTTGCTTACCAGCGTGAACATAAAAATAAGATTAAGGAAAGCCTAAAAGATATAACCAGAGTTTCTGGATTGTGGCGACTAGATCACCCTTAGTGACAAATTAGTCTAGGAAAAGGATATAGTATAGAAATCCTCGATATATCTCTGGGATCAACCCTTCTGGAACCTTCCATGAGGCTATATATTGTTGTTGTAATTTGTGCCATCTGATCGACACAGTAACATCAGATCAAAGTCCACGAAATTAATCGCGACAAGGGGCTAGATTTTTACGCCTGTCGATAGCCTTAGCTTTGAGCACGATGCAGGTGCCAGTACGATTTTGCTCGATTCCACCCCACTTTTGAGGTAGGACAGTCTAGGGAGTGGTCAGGGGCCTCCCAGCTCTCTTCCCCTTCCACCAACCTCACGAGAGGACGTGGCTTGACGGCTATTTACAGTACCCCAATGCCTCAAATGCACTATACATTTACAAACCTCCATGCCTTTCTCGGAATTCGAACCCAGGCCCTACGGCACAGCAGTCAGCGTCACCAACCACTATATCGGATGGACGTCTATGAGACTATATAAGGGACTTTTGGGACGAAAGTCGAGTCAGTCGATATCTGCTTGTGAGTTGTTAGCAATAAAACAGAGATATCAACTGTATGAGTTCCTGCTTGTGAAATTGTTCTAGAGAGCTCTAAAGCTTGTTTTAAACGAGTAAATTTCCAACTACTATAAACAATCTGTTAATATATTTATTTGTATACGTACATCGATTTGTCTTCGTGTAGTTTTCTGTTTGTCCTTTGTGTTATTCAATAAATCTGTTATTATACAATTAGTTGGAGTCGTTGACTACTTTTCCCCAAGCAAATTTGCAACAATATATACAAACAAATTAAAAGAAATATATATTCAAGGGTACAAAAAATAAAAAAGAATGCAAAAAAACCCCCAGGAATTTATATAATTACAATTTATATCTTTCATTATCCCTTAGAATCAAAATAATGTTGAAACTGGCGTAAAGAGAGACTTTGTTAAAAATCTCAGCAAAAATCTGAACAAAAAAATTCAATATCCGGCCTACATTTGAAATCGAATCTGATATCTTTAAGATGATATTTAGAATAGGATTTGTTTTAAATAATTGTCCTTTTTATGATCAAGACAAAGTTTTGGTTTTCTTATGAAAATATCTACCATCAAATTGGACTTACACAAATTCATCATTGAAATTTAAGGACTTATTTTCATATTTTTAAATTTTCATGTTCATTTCTGCTTAAAATAAGAAAAAGAGAAAAGTCAAAAATTAATCATATGCAATCATGAATCTTCAGATAGTGTGCTTACACTTTGTCTACAGTTAATGAAGGGAGAAAAAGTAATAACAGCGGAAAACACTACAATGACTCCCTAAAGTCATTTATTATTTTAAAAACTCATCAAAATTTATAATTGCACGAAATAAAATTTCTACACTCAGAAGATAAAGTGATTTTGCAATAACTCATCATGATCAGAGTGATGAGAAATCAATGTAGTTGTAATTTTAAAGAAAAATATTTTTAAAATATATGAAATAATATTTAAATTAATTAGTGCCTTCTTTATTTTGTTCTGAGCGAACATATATTGAAGGTCATTTTGATAGTATATATTTTCCCATTAATTACAAATTAGTATTCGATTTAAATTCAAAAAACTATAGTAAAAATAAAATTAAAATTTTTCAAACAGCTTGGTTACTGTTTTGATATTTTTATATTGAATTTGTTCATTAAAAAATGGCAAAAATATTCATTTGTTCCAAAGAAGGAGTTGAGAATGTATATCATATTTTTAAAATGTCTCTTTAGTAAATAATATAACTCTATTAAGAAATGATCTATCATATATAACAGCAAATGCTTGTTTCAATATAAAATTCTCAGTTAAAAATATATGCGTCATTTTTTCTTAAAAAAAAGATTTTATTTTTATAAGCTGTATCTTTTACTTAAAATTCCGTTAATATGTTTAAGAATGCTACATATATATATATTATTTTCATAATTTTACTCATTTAAAAATCAAACACATAATTTACGTAATAAGTTAGAAATGTATAGAGATCATAACTGTTAGAACTGAGAATTTTGAAGCTTAAAGAACTGAACTGAAGAATAAATCTTAATTAAAATTAATGTATGAGAAAACGCTATTATTTTTTTAAACCATATGGGAAAATTTTCTCAGGATATATCAGTAAAATATATTAATATACAAAAATATGTAATTGAATAAAATGTTTTCTTTAATCAAGAGTATATTTAAAAAATAAATATTCTGTAAGAAGAAAAAGTATATGTTAAGTTCTGCCACAGAATTAGCAGGGCATTATAAAAATAATAATAAAAAAGAGGTAAGAATCATTTTATCGTTTGTCAAAACGAATTATATATTTTTTTCATTTATTTTTCATTTAGAGAAATACAAATTTAAAGTTGAAATTAAGGCAAAGAATTAAGAAATAATGAAACTCTTATTAACACTTAAAAACGACAAATGTTCATAATTATTTCTAGTTATAATAATATCTATCTTTTTTTATAATATCTACATTTCTCATTATTTCAAAATAAAAAAAATATTTAGCGCAAATTATATATGAATTAATTCAAGTTAATAATAATATCGTTTACCACATTAAGTTTATTTTATCGTCAAGGTTTTTTCGTGGTGGCAACTAAGCAGCTTAAAACTTTTGCTTAAAAATTATTCTATTCTTTGATAGTATTTATCCATATCAAAATTCTATCGTGGCTCTCTATTATTATTTTTAAAATAAGAAACAAATATTCAAATAGAATAAAATGAAATATAATTGTATTGAATTCTATTTGATACATTTATTGAACGCAACCATCATTCAAGAACAAAAGGTAAGTTTTAGTTATAAATTTCGATTTGTAGAGAATAGAGATAGTGAGCTTTTCATATCACCTTTGAATAATAATTGTAATTCCCTGAGTAATTTAGTTGAAAATTAAATACCAATTTCATATTAATGCGGTTTTTTAAAATGATTAAATTTTTGAAACTGAATTTTTTTAAAATTTAAAGCGGAGTAATTAAGTATTAAAATTTTTATTTCATGAGATTTTAAAAATAAAACGCATTGAAAGTAACTAAAAAAATTATTCTCTCCCTCTGTCTCTCTCTCTCTCTCTCTCTCTATATATATATAGTCCTAAATTCTAAACTGACTAAAAATATACTTGAATGTTTTTATATGAATCATATATATATATCAAAATTTCAGTTTTCTCAAATATTGGGTAATATTTTTTAAGTTGCCTATAAAAGTGGAATACTATCATACTTTTGTATTATAAATTTCACAAAACAAATGGAATTTTATTTCCATAATATTTTTGATAGTGAATTTAAGATTATTTTCTCTATGCTATCGCCTTAAAATTTTAATATAAATAGTTTTTTCTTGATTGCTGATGTATTTAAAAAAATTGCAGAATTAAATTTGTTTTAGCATTAAATTATAAAAATAATTGAATCTTCGCTACTTACGTATTGTATCGTTCACCAATTTTGTTAAATCATAATTCATCACCAATGGTCACGACATACAGCCATGAGTGGAAATCGTTCCCGTTCATGTTCGAGCATAATAAGGATAACAGCACTTGGCGACAATTTCTGAATTGGTAATGTCTTCTCATTAGTCAAAATTGGTTGACGGTATAACACGTAAGTACCGAATCTTCTTATTGGGGTTTTTTTTTTAAAAAAAGGGTACTTATATGTATAATCGCAACCTATTGGTGGCATTAAATGAAACGAAGCACCTGTTTGCCAATTTAGTGCGTATGAAATCGGAGTTATTAATAGAGTTGGCGATCTTTGAGATAATACGTAAGTACCAACAAAAGTTTTGCATAATTTTTCTTGATCATATTATTATTGAATAAAAAATAATGGTACGTATTATCGCAACCTATTGGCGACATTATATGAAACGAAGCACATGATTACCAATTCAGCGCATACGTCGCATGCGAAATTGGGGTTGCCAACTTGGCGAGTTATCTTGAACGTTGGCGATTGTTGCGATAATACGTAAGTACCGAAATAATTCTTTACATCGTGAATTAATTGACTCTTATAACAATTCATTAATAAGAAGGGGGAAAATACAATTTCATGAGTCGGCGATTTGAAATTTTGGACAATTTAAAATGAAGAATGCTACTCACATATTATATATTAGTTTTAAATATTAACTCCATTAAAAAAATTAAACTTTTTGCGAATTAGAAAATATTTAACAATAAGGTGGTTTAATGAAAGATTTTTTTTATGTGAGTGAAGAGTTTATTTCATGTTTGTCTCAGATGTGAAGATTAACCAAGATTTGTGCATGAAAGATAAAAGAAACTGCAACCTTTCAAATAATTTACTTCTTATATCCGCTAAAATTAACTATTTTTAGTTAAAAAAATTTTCAACTTCAAGAATTTTATTTTATTATGCAATTAAAAATTAATTTATCGGATTCTTTCAATAAGTAAGGGGTGGCCGTGGTAGCCGAGTGGTATAGGTATCGGACCGTGGCTTGCTTTGTCACGGGTTCGAACCCTGTACCACTAAAGACCCGCCGTGTAGGGCAGCGATGCACGTTAAATCTGTCGAGAGCTGAAACGTCCTCCCGTTGGTGTGGTGTGGAAGTTAGGAGAGGGGGTGCCAGCTTAGGTGTCGTCCACGTCACTTGACCATGGTTCAAAATTACGTGGTCCGTCGCCAAAAGCCCTCGTGTAGCTGAACAGTGCGACGTTAATATTCAATCAATCAATCAATAAGTAAGGAACCATTAAAATTCATTTCAGAATATTTTATGTTAATACTTTTGAAGGAATATAACTTTTTTTCAACGATTATTGCTTCTTTTGTGGAGTAAACAAATAATCAGTCAAATTAAATTTTAGTTATTGTACTATGAATCATTAAATCAATTGTAAAATATATTAAGCCATTTGTTATGACACGGTATTGTGTATATTACAAGATACATTTTAGAAATATTTGTATAGAAAGCAAAAATTTTGGAAACTGTTAAATTTAAAAATCTGAGCTAGTACTACAACGCATGATGAAATCCGTGCCATATATTGTACTTAAAATTTTGCTTGTTACAAAATAAAATACCCGTATATATATATTTGCCTGTTCTAATCTTAAGTTATTTACAATTACTACTTTACTTATCGAAATTAAATTTATTTTTAATTCAATTAACTATTATAATATTGTTGGCATAAGGGAAATGAATAAAAAATAATAATCATCCATACCATTCTTATATCAATAATTCTAATGAAATATTAGTGGAATATATTTAATGTGTAAAAATGTTGTCTCTCCGCAAAATGATAAATAATAAAATGAAATTTTAATTAAAAATACTAATACATGAAAAAGTAAACTTCTATTTGAAGCAAAAATGAGCTAAACATTCTTATTGGTAGCCTTGGTAAAAGAGTTCACTAAGAGAAGTATGGAAATGAAATAATCATAGAATATATATATATATAATAACAAAAACAAAGAATTCATTATGGTTTAGTACTTTCTAATGCTTCTTGGTTGTAAAAGTATTAATATAAAAAAGGAGCTTTTCAAAATGAAAAGAACCTATAACTTTATTGTCTTGTGTCAACATTTAAGGGTGAGTGAATGTTTATTAACACCGCACTATAAAGTAACACGAGGGCTACTGGTGACGGACCGCGCAATTTTGTGCCATGGTCAAGTGACGAAGATGACACCTGTGTTGACCACTCTCTCCCTCTCCTAACCTCCACACCACTGCAACGGAAGAACGAGGACTTTTAGTCTCGACAGATTGAACATGCATCTTATTTTCTACACGGTGGGTCTTCATAGGTACTGGGTTTCGAACTTGTAACACACTGACCACGAATCCGTGATCATGACCACGCCATTGCTGCAACCATAAATATATATTTTAGGAGAATTTGCTTCCTTTGTGAATCGAAATAAAAATCACACCATTTTACTAGGAAGACATATTTGATTAAACAAGTTTTTCGGATCAAATAACTAACTCTTCAAACATTTTTAATCATGAAACATACAATAGTTTTATATGTATGACATTTTTTTAATACCACTAACTCTTTTATATATATACGGCTTTTTTTATAGTGCATACAACTTAAAGATTATTAAAATCCTAGAGAAGTATATTGGCAAGTTTGTATAAATAAAAATTTCCATACTAACTTAAGGAAAAACGCGTAACATTTAAATATAATTTTATAAAATCTCTAAAAAACACGCATTTGATTGCTGTTGTTTTTTAGGTTGTCTAATTTCTAGTGTTATTCCTTTAGTTAAAAATATCAAAGGTTTTTCTGAAAATATTGACGTTTCACGTGGCTTAAGGAAATCACTTTTCAATCATACTGGAATGATTCTACTATATTTAATATGATGAAACAAGAGAATTTCTTTTATTTTAAAAAGAATTGAATTGGGATATCATGCAAATGCTTCCAAAGTGTAGATATAATTTGATTTACATATTTTTATTTTAAAGTGAAAAGTTTGAAAAAGTGTTAACAACTACAATGTTATGTGCAGATTTACAGTAAATTATGTAATAAAGATTTCAGTTTTTAGAAATGTTAATTTAAAGAAAGAAATTTTTGCGATTTATTTTTATACATATTTTAGTATTTCAGTATTTTTTAATATTATTTAACTAATTGTTTATTCCAAAGTCTAAAATTTTTCTGAGTAAATTTTCACAACAGGGCAATGCTACTAAAAGATTTTCATATTTATCCCATTTTTAAATCATTAATGTCTGCACGAATCCCTTTCGTCATCAAAACACTCTTTAACACAGTGATTCATATATACAGAAAAAAATTGAATAAATACAAATGAAATCCATTCTCCCTTTGCAATTATTTTTATAATTTAAAAAATAATAAATATGAGGAAAGCATTTAACAGAACTGTACGATCTTGTCATAAAACTCATCGAACCAAAACGCAGAGAAATCCGTTACGTCACATTCACAAAGATCGCAATGCAATTCCGTCTCGAATTTTTCCTCCAATGAGACACCGCCATGAAACGAATCGCCAAAACATCAACCGGTGAACAGGTGTATTTGTCTAAGAAACGTGCAGTAATTTGCCTGAGAAATCCTCTTGACAACTACCGCTGCTGATCCACATTAAACGTTGGGATATTAGGCATTTATTTGACCTACACATTTTAATCTTGTGAAAAATAAAAGAAACATATGGTAATATTCCTCTAAGAAGGTATTGAGGAAAATTCTCTATTTTAAGTTATTTTTAGAAAAACCATCTCAATTGGCTTAAAAACCTCACTATAATATATGGTTCATCACCACGTGTTTGTGTTTTGTTATTTGTAAATGTGTCAACTATGGATTCCGTCTTAGATCTGCGATTAGGCATGCACTTCAAAAAATTCGTTCTTTATGTATAATATTTTACCATAAATCTGCGACAACGACATCAAGGTACAGTGCAAGATCATAAAACAGAATGAATTTTGCAACGGAAATAGAAGATCGTGAACACTCACTTCCCTACGTCAGAGTGGGAAGTGAATATGCAATGAGCATCTCTACTTTAATCTCCTTCCAAGCACTGGGTACATGAATTGGAAGATCTACGCGCCGTTCTGTACACTCTCAGATGTGTCAAGTTTGAGCGGAACAAATCCTCAAGTGCTGTCAGACTAAGAAAATACTCTCAGGTTGATGATCACGTTTGGACTCTTAATCTCATTGCATCTTCATTTCTTCTTTTTATCTCAGTCATTGATTTATGAAGTAAGAAATACTGGAAGTTCATTGGTTGTGCTTTACTGCTCACTTCACTGAAACCTTTGCTTTTATTATCTGACAATGGAACCGTCTAAAAGCTTGAGCTTTCCTTTCGATATGAACAGCTCTGTCAACTTATTACAAATGCCAAAGCTTTTCAATGATTTGTCATCCTTCCGTGGTACTTAAAACAAAAGCAAAAACTTTTAAGCTCTTGTCAGTCATTCGCAGCTGAATCTTTGAGGTGTTTATCTCCCTTTAGCACTTACGAAAATGTACTAGAGCTTGATAGAGCTATTTATATAACGGTAGTCTTTTGACTTGAAGGCTTTCAGGATCATGCGTTTGTTTCTATACTTACTGGTATTGCATATTTCTTTGCACAACTATTTTGGATCGTCATTTTCACAGGAAACTGCTTCTCCAAAATATGCAACCATTCCAAAATTCTTCTTGGACGAACCAGGTCCGCATGTGGCTGATGTTCTTCGAACGGAAGAAGTCAGTGTTGAAGATGATGTTAAAGACATCGATTATGAACAAGAAGATGATGAAGTGAACAGGGTTCATCTTCCAATAGATCCTATTGTAGGGGAAGAGGAAAACTATGACAAGAAACACCATGTGCCTGACCATAGATTCAAACTTATTTCTCTCGATAACATTGTTCATCTGAATCCTGCACTGCAGGTGTCTTTATGGCTTTTCGTTGCGTGTCTCGTAAAAGCAGGTGAGTTTTCCTTTCGTTTTTGGATTAGTTTACCTTTCATAAGAAATTTTTTCTTGACCTTATTTTATATTAAATTTAGAACATTCTATTTTATTAGATCAGTTCGGGAAAAAATGATTCTATCTATTCCACAATTGAATTTAGAATTTATAGAAAAGAATGTATTATAAATATATGAATAAAAATAACAATGCGGTTTATATTTTTAAAGGAGGACCAGTGTGATATTTATATATATATAAACCTGGTTTTTATAAATACTCTTTATTGTCACATTTCTTTCCCGAACATTCCTTGATTAATAGGCAAAGATTTAAATATTTCAAGTAAATATAAAAAATGTTAGTAAAAAATATGGAAAATATCTTTAATTACACACACACACAGACACACTAAAAATATTTGTGTTTAAAACATTTATTATTCATTTAGAAGTATTTTGTTTAATTAATTTTTCGCAGGAAATAAATACTATTCATGTAAAATCTTGGTTTGTTCTGACAAATATATAGAGTGCTTTACATTCATTCATAAATTGTGTAATGTACTTCACAAAGTTCCGTGCAAAATATTTAATATGCGAGATTTTCTCTGTGATTTTATGTTGTGTCACATTAAATCTTTCGAGACTCATTCTGGCATAGAATTGGTATGAAAGTTAGGAGAGGGGGAGGGGGGCGGGTGTTGGCTTAAGTGTCATCCTCGTCACTTCACCGAAGTTCAAAATTGCGTAGTCCGTTGCAGTAACCCTCAAATTGCTTTATAGTATTACGTTAATAAGTACTCAATGGAAAGAACTGCATAAAGCTTATATTGCTGCAACTAATATATGTATGCTATAAAACCTTTTTGTGATCTCTATCTATTGATATTACTTTTCTCCAAACAATCGAATATATTTTATAATAAATCTCCTAACTATAGTAAAATATAATGATGCTAAATGTTGAAAATTATCAAGGGCTCATTTTTATGATAATATGCATATAGGTTTTAAGGATAAAAGCATTTAAAAGAAATTATATTAGAAATAGCAGATTTTTGCGCGCAAAATTAACATGAAAAAATGATTAAACTTAATAACAAATACTGTTATTAAATAGATGCTTCGTAATCCGAACCATTAAAAATAACTCGTACAAATCACACCGAGTTTCATTACTCATCTTCGTGATAGATGTACTCTAGTAATAAAAAAATAGCGATCAACAGCATTAGTACGCTTTAGTAATAAGATGTAAATAAAAAAAAAGAAGTCGCACCAACTTGCGATGCCTGCATTTTATTGACTTAACGAGTTTCAGTAGCTTAACTAAAGTATACAATAAATTATATACATGATTTACTAATATTCAAAATCTCAGGCTGTATCCAGAATCCTGATGCTGTATTTACTGAAGAGACTTTGTTTTAAAAGAAATTTTCTACGCAACAAAAAAGCATCAAACAAATCTGGGGAAACAAACATTTATTAGCAAAATTTTTTGTGTGAAATTCAAGTCTAATTCAAAATAATGGAAGAGTGACGAAAGGAGAGAAGCTTTGATTTTTTTCTCTCACAGTGAAAAGACCTTCTTAATGTCTTTGGCATAAAGTTGTACAAAACTTGATAAAGTCGACTTAGCATTAAAAAAGTATCTAAAATGGTTTGATTAATGAAAAAATAAGATATGTGTTTTATTTTCGTAAACATATTTTCAATTCACAAGGAAGCGTCGTTTGAAGTTCATTATGAAAAAAAGGTAACAGGCATTAATCTATTCAAATTACAACTTTGCATTAAGTTTTTTTTCTCTGTGCAATGTGCAATATTCTCGTGCTTGTATAGTTTGGGCCCATAAATGTGTGTGCCTATAGTTTAAGAATATATTTTACCTGAGATGACTAACGCTTTGAATATGCATAAATTCTGGGAAAAAATTTCTAAATTTGAAAGTGTTTGCTATGTTATGAAATTTATAATTATTAAATAACGAGATGTGCATATTTATTTCTAGACTTTTCCATGAGCATCGATTCAATAGTTACATTGTCTTCCGTGAATGAGTGTTAATTAATGTCGCCCTTCATCGCCATTCGCTCTTGTGTTTCTTTGAACTTCCTAATTTTAAACCTCAGCCAAATGACGAGAAAAACTCATGAGACGGCAACACATTGTCCAAACTTCTACTCCACGTCAATGCTTTGCATCGCACAATTATCGAATGGTACACTTTGAATGCTTTCCAAAATTTTCCTCACAACTGGATGACATTGATATCCCGGGAATTGATTTCCACACAAGAAAATTAATTAGGTGTTTTGGAAAAATAATTTAAAATAATTTATTTCTTTAACAAGGATAATTAATTTCTAAAGAATAACTTTTCCGCAACACTATACCCAACTGTTTTCCATCTTATTTTTTATTCTTAAATAGGCTTAAATTTTAAGCCTTATAAAATTCCCACGAAGCATTTTTAAAAGATGAGTTTCTCTACTGTTAGCGTCTTAGACTTGTAACAATATAAAATTCTCTACTTAATATTTTTCAAAGATTTTTGAACTGATCGATACACAATTTGTTTCCAAATATTAAAAAGTAAAATAATCGGAAAAAGTAATATTATTATAAAAGCTGGACAATAAAACCCGGACAAATAGTTTCTGAATATGTTGTGAAATAAATATAAATTGTAAATACCTGTTATATGTTTATCTATTAAGAATCTGCATATCCTAAAATTCTAAATCCAAGATTTTCCGCATTGTATAGCTTAGAAAATGTCAGCAAAACACAAGTTCCGATTCCCAATTTATTTTGCCTTAAGGGACCTATATATTAAATTTTTACCCTTAACTATTGGTCAACTTATCACGCGGTCATAAGAAAAGGGTAAGTGGTTCTGAATCATTTGCTACAAAGTAATCTAGTAAATCCCCCTTGATAGTTTTTCTGTGCACCTTTGGTATAAATGATAAAATTCGAATAAAATTTGGAACATAGACTATCTCGTCAATTTTCGACCTAATTTTGCACACAAAAAATTTCAGAACTAAGTTAGCCATTATAATTAGGTTAATTAATCTATTAACACCATAATTAACATTAAAATACAATGTTTTTGAAAAATTAACAGTGATATGTGAAATTTATTTAGTTAATATGAAAATTATAAAAGTTATGAAAAGTGCTTTTTTAAACGACTATATATTTTTCTTACCTATGAATGTATTCCACATCCATTGAACGTAAGTTAACATCATTAGATCATTTATTCTTAATACTTTAATTATGAATGTTTTCATGATCCGAAAAGTGGCACAATTCTGTCAATAATTTTGATATCTTCAACAATTATCGTTCTCAGAAACTCGTATATTCTCAAAAGGTTTCTCATCGCAAGTAGTGCTCCTGTCGAAATTCAATTTAATAAAGTGTAAAAAAAGTTTTCATCAAATTTAGATAGAAGTGAACATTTGAATAGGTTTTTATTTGAATCCTACAGCTGAAGAAAGGACTTGTGTTTGTTTTTTCTCTTCAGTCTTTTTTTAGCATACATTATTTTTATTTCATTATTTAGAAAAATTGTTTTGTGTGATTTTAAAGATATTATCTACAATTCATATGATTTTAGAAAATCAGTGAGGCTGCTAATTAATATGCACACGTGAATGTTTTTTTCTTTATTTGATTTAAAACATATTCCATATAATTCTGGTATTCCCATACGAAGTTATGACTTATTTAAGACAACACTTAATGTATTTCACTAACTATGCGCAATGTTTTTGACGCACAAAAACTGTATTTTAATTTTTAAGAAATCCATCCTTTCTACAAAATAACTAAAATAACATTTAAAAGTAAAATATTAAAATTACAACATAAAACAATTAATAATCGCTAAAAATTTCTCTTTTTATTTCATAATCTAATCCAGAGTATGCTCTGCATGACAAGATTTCTGTTACTACGGTCAGAAATTGCTCATAAAAATTTCAAAAGTACGAATGATGATTATTATGATTGTTTCCAATGTGCAATCTTTTCTCAGAAAAAAATGCAACTACCGATGTTTTCGAAGAATAAAAACATTCCTACTTAGGCATGTACATCAACTCTAATTTTATTAAATTCCTCATAAATGAACAAGTATTGACTCATAAATGCGTTACCTTTACTTGCATTTGATAGAAAAAAGAAATGAAATGAGCTTTTCGTAGAAATGGATGACATTTCTAAGAAGTGAAATTGTTTAATTAGAGAGAAAAAAAAGTGCTGCATCCAAATAATGAAAAATTATGTTTTTGAAGGGATTTCGATTAAAAAAAATGTTTGGAAAGAATTCATTCATGCGTGATAATGAATATGAAAAATTAAATGATACAAAATTTGAATTAAGGCGAAAACTTCTTTCTTACTTTTTGTCTTCATAAATTGCAGTTTTGAGTTTTTGTTGTAAACGTTAATATTCATATATATTAATTATTTTAACAGTTGAACCTTTTATTTAAACATTTACAACAAAGAATATATTTACTATCCTCATTTTCTAAATAATTTTTTTAAAAGAAGCAAAATTAAAATTTGGAAAAATTTTTAATAGTTTAAGAAGTAGGATAGTAACATTCTTTAATATTCCTGGAAACTTAAATAAATGTTCATTTTGTGCAACATTGATTCAATACGTTATATATATATATATATATATATATATATATATATATATATATATATATAAAGAGAGAGAGAGAGGAGAAAAACGACTCGCCCTCTCATTACAGGACCTCCAAAACTATGAAATCTACATGCTTGAAATTTGGCACACATAGATCTTTTGTTGTTGAAATCGACAGAGTCTATGTCGTATGATTATGCTATATGTTTAAGATCCCTAGAGTGCTTATTTGACTTGGGTGCTTTCGACAAAATTAAATTCCTAAAACAATTTTGCATCATCACAGCTCAGGTGCCTCCCTCTGGAGAGGAAAGTGGGTATCAAAATTACATTGTGGCAATTGGTATCCACCTGTATGGTGCCACACTAAAAAGTGATGTCATCTCCCAGGGAATGTACTTGGTCTGCAATGGTGAAAATACCAATCTGCAGCCCCATTTGAAAGAAACAAATATACCTTATGTTGAGTAAAGATCCATTAAAAGCCGATTTTTCAGAAATTGGCTTTCATGGGTGAATTCTTGGAGCTTAAGGGTATTGCAAAAAAAAAATTTATGTACTTTTAGACCCATATACTTGAAGTATGGAAAGCATGTTTACTTTCTTTAGCAGATGTCTACTGAGAGCGGGTTTTACAAAAATAGACTGAAAACGAAGATACTGGGCGTTATAGGTTTAAATTTCTCGTTTTTTAAACTATTTGACCTTCAGACTTGAAATTTGAGAAGCATTTTTCTTTTATTGATTACAGTTCCGTTAAGAAAAGGTTTTGAGAATATCTACTACCAATGAGGTTTACGGATAGTTACTGGAGCGTGATAGTTAAAACCAATTCCCGTTTTTAAACATTAATATCTGAGGGCTAGAAATTTTGTTAGCATGTTTCTTTTCTTGAGTGTAGTTTTGCTAAAATTATCTTTTGCGGAAGTCGAATCCGAGGGGGAATTTTACGGTAGTTTAGAAGAGGATGTACGTTCGTCTTAGAAATTCAATTCCTATCCTTTTTAAGTCAAGAAACGAGGGCAAAAAATGTTTCCGAATACAATCGAAATCTTAATGCTATGGCATACATCTCTCTCTCTCTCAATAACTTAAAAACAATGTATAGTTATAGAACATATTGAAATTTCCAACGAAGTGGGTTGCTAATGTCTAGTTTTCGATAAGTTAGATATACGAAATATATTTTAGGAGATCTTTCATCTATTGATTCGAATAAATGTTATAATAAAAGGATCATATATCAATTGCATTCGTTAACTAAATGTAATGTTATTATTGCTTAATTTAATGGTATTTCGTGAACACTTATTTTTACCAAAGTGAGTCAAACAGCCTATTTTCTATTTAGAGAAACAAATTATTGGCATATTCAAAAAAAAATTTTTTAAGTAGAAATAAAAAAAAATTAAATTAAAGAACGCTGGATGACGAAAAAATATTTTTTACAGGAACATTTTTGTCCTTTTGATCATAAATTATTAATTAAAAATCATCTTATCATAAATTAAAAATTTACAATGAGTTAATGTATCTGGTAAGTGAAACTACATAGAAGCTTTTTAAACATAAGTTTCTTTTATGATAACCTGAAATCTTAGTTATATAACTGATATCGTTACAAAATGGTATATATTACACTGTTTACTCCTGTTCGTAAATTAGTCATGGTGTCTTAAGGTATCCGACTACGTTCTGAACCGTGATTTTTAAAAAGCGCATAAATGGATAATTTTCATGATATTTAGTGTCACTTAGATTAGAATATATGCATAAAATTGTTTTAAGGACATTTTGACAAAAAAATTTATTTACATATAATATTTTGGCAAAAAATTAACTTAGAATAATCTTTTTTTCCAAATGTTCTCCTTTTGTGAAAAATGGTTCTATTATAATAATATTTTGCCTGTATATAGCTCAGACCTCTCTACAGAGGATCGACTAGAATTTTTGAAAAATTCACATTATTTTCAGAGTTACCACCAACTGAAATAATTATTGGCGTTTTTTTCATAAAATTGCGCCCCTCTGTTGTGAAATATGAATATAAACCCACTTATAAGTTATATATTTCAAATATTCTAGTTGAGCCTCTGTAGAGAGGTCTGAGCTATAAACGGGCAAAATATTATTATAATAGAATCATTTTTCACAAAAGGAGAACATTTGGAAAAAAGGTTATTCTAAGTTAATTTTTTGCCAAAATATTATATTCAAATCAATTTTTTTTGTCAAAATGTCCTTAAAACAATTTTATGCATATATTCTAATCTAAGTGACACTAAATATCATGAAAATTATCCATTAGTGCGCTTTGCAAAATCACGGTTCCGAACGTAGTCGGATACCTTAATGGTTAATGTCACGAACTTCATTATCGGCGATATTTGAGCTCAATGGCTGGCGTAAGTTCAATGTCCCCTAAAGATAATTAGTAAAAGGAGAACTGTGTTGCATGGTAGGTCAAAGTGAATCTCAAACTTCTCTTGTTGTGACAAAGTTTGACGTTTGAGATTCAAGTTATGGTGTCATTCTCATCATTTGACCGAGATTTGAATGCTGAAGTCCACAGTCGTCTTATTATATTACTATGGTACGACGGTAATACAAAAAAAAGGTATGTTTCTCAAACTTTCTATCTGGAATATGTAAACGTTTGATATATAAAACATTCAAATTATTAAGGTTTCTACTACATATTTTAAATAATATTTCAGATCACTTAGATAAAAAAATTTACTTGGTTATTAATTTTATTAATGACTTGAAATTTAAACCCACAAAATTTTACGATTTATGAAAAATTCTTTTATCAGAATACTAAACAAATAATAAGTTTTTCTTTCAGGGGGAGGATTAAAAAATATACATTTTCAAATATTTAATAACTCACAATAATATAGGTATTTCTCTTAATACTTTATTCTGTAATACTAACTGTAAAAAATATTTTTCTTTTGATAGAATTAGGCTTATATGTATTATACACTACTAGCCATTAAAATTGCTACTCCAGGAAGAAATGCAGATAACAAAATATTTATTGGACAAATATATTATACTGGAAATAACAAGCGACTAAATGTTCAAGAAATTTGGGTACATAGATCCTGAGAAATAAGTACCCAGAACAGCCACCTCTGGTAGTAATAACAGCACTTATATACCTGGGCATTGAGTCAAACAGAGTTTGGATGGCATGTACAGGTACAGATGCCCATGTGGTTTCAGGATGATGTCACAACTCATCAACCGTAGTGACTGGCATATGGTGACGAGCCAGTCGCTCGGTAACCATGAGCCAGACGTTTTCTATTGGCGAGAGATCTGGTGAACGTGCAGGCCAGGGCAGCAGCCGAACATTTTCCGTGTCAAGAAAGGTCCGTACATTACCGGCAACATGCGGTCGCGCATTCTCCTGCCGAATGGTAGGGTTTCGCATGGCTCAAATAAAGGGTAGGACCACGGGCGTAACACACGAGAAATGTAACGTGCACTGTTCAAAGTGCCGTCAATGCGAACAAGAGGTGACCTAGACGTGTATCCAATAGCACCCAATATCCTCACGCTAGGGGATGGGCCAGTATGACAATGACAAAGGCACGCTGCCAATGAGCGTTCACTACGATGCTTCCAAACTCGGGTGCTACCATCTTGATACTGTAAACAGAACTGGATTCATCTGAAAACATGACATCTCACCATTCGTGTTCCTAGGTTTATCGTTGATCACACCATTAAAGACGCACTTATCTGTGATGCAGCGTCAAGGGTTGTTACAGCCATGGTCTCCGAGGTGAGAGTCTATGCTGCTGCAAACGTCATCGAACTGTTCGAGCAGATATTTGTTGTCTTTCAAACAATACCTGTTGTAAATTAAATTCTTTAATATGGATGGCGCTGTAAGTCAGCTAAGAGTATATATACTTTGATTGGCTTGTAGAGGTAGTTTTTGTTTATGTTATGTTCCTTGTGTGTGATGTCTTCTGATTGTTTCGTCCAATAAACAAAATTAACTAAAGATGGACTTGGACTAATTACTGGAAACATAAAATCATTGGATATGATCGCCTAACTGACCCATGGAAATTAGGATTTAAAGAAAAAAAGCATTAACCCCAATTCTTGATTCAGGTCTCGTGTCGTGACAGCACGATCCAATAAGGCCATGCGGCCAGCATGTCTGTCTTCTCGGCTGCTAGTGATGCGGAGCCGTTGAGATTTAGTACGGCGTTCCGTATTATCATTCTGAATCCATCGATTTTATATTCTGCTAACAGTCATTGGATCTCGACCGACGCGGTCAGTAAGAGTGCGATACGATAAATCTTAATTCCATTACGCTACAATTCGACCTTTATCAAAGCCAGAAACGTGCGGGTACACATTTCTACTTATTACACGAGGCATCACAACAACTTATCACCAGGCAACAATGTTCAAATGCAATTTGTGTATGAGATATAGGCTGAACAATTTCCTCATTTAAACTCATTGGAATTGTCGCTATCGGAGCCTGCTTAGTCTGAATGTGTCGAAAAGCTAATTATTTGCATATCATAGCACTTTCTTCTCGTCGTTTAAATTTCTTCTCTATAGCATGTCGCCTTCTTGGTGTAGTAATTTTAATGGCCAGTAGTGTATATTTAGTTTCTCAAACTATCTTTCAGAAAGATTAAATTTCAAACATTCTAGAAATAATAAAATCCCATTGATTTCACAAAAATGACATCATCCCTTTCGTAAATACTGTTTGAAATCTTTATCGCAATCTTAAGATTGATTATTTCAGCACGTCCAATGTATAAACAAAAATGCATTAAATAGATATCTGAAATGTAATTCATCTTTCTGATTGATCATACATATATTTTAAGTTTTCAGAATCACAATTTATTTGTTATTTTTTCCCTGCATTTTAATGTGATTGGCATTGTACATTTTTAGTATCAGTGCTTGATCCTGACTGTAATTATCCACTGAATATGTTTATGCTTCTCATTTAAGACACGGTATAAATTAAATTATTTTAAAGGGCAAAGTCTTTATACGCACTGTATTTTTTTAAATGAAATTCATTTCCTGTGTATTAATGCATAAGAATTTATGTTGTGCTAAGAATTTTAATGTAATAGCCCTCCACTCTTTTATCCTTTTTTAGTTCTAAGAAATGAAAAACAAATAATCTTGTTTGCTTTTTAAAAAAATATTCGAAACAGATTAAATGGCCGATATTTGAAACCTTTTCACCATATTCTAAAATTACTGCCACACAAAAATTTTTCAGGGATGCTCTGATTACAAAAAAAAACAACAACAAAAACACACACAAGCATTTACTTTATATAATATTTGATTACTGACCACGTATTGATAAACGAGTCTTAAACTCATATTCTTGCTTGCACGCATTTTTTTATTCCTTTAAGTATCATAAGAGTCATTTTCCTTTCTTTCTAGTTTCTCCCTTCATTTGTTTTCATTTAAAGTAAATATTTGTAACCGTACTTCTAAATGAAATTTACCTTTTAGATTTAAAACCATAATAATGATTCTATTTAAAAAATGGATCGATTTGACGTTTTTGAAAATACATTAAGTCCAATAATAATTCCAGAGCTACAATTTGATATAAACTTTCGAGAAATTTCTAGCAATTGGAGAAAGATTGAACCACATTTCTACGTCTTTAAAAAATATCTGACATTTTTTCTCATCACATATCAAGGAAATAGAGTGATAGGGTTGAGTTCAAATATATGTCGTGTACTGACAAAAAGAGTGGTTTAAAATCAAGCAGACACATATGCTTATATAGGAATTTTGAGAGCTCTGCCAAAATGCGATGTGGTCGTTTTCTCCTTTGATAGCAAGCACATATATGATACAATATACTGTGGCGTAACGTAGAATATTAATGCTCCCTGCAAAAAGTCAGGTTTTGGCCCCCAAACCGTAATTGGCGTCAATCAGACTTTGCCCTCCATCCCGTCATGAGGGGTTTTAAGGGTGTATGTTACGCCAATGACAACACACATTACAGACCAATTCATTTACTAAGTAATTAAAAACACTTTCATAATACCCAAATCAGAAAAAGTTAAGTTTGCAATTTTGAAATGAATTGAAATAAGTATTCTCACATTTTTAGAAATTACATAGCTCTTAAAAAATTAAGGACTGCTATTATAATTTATCATATTACATATTAATATCAGTAATTCAATTGCATTATTTTTCTTATCTATCTTAAGCTTTCTATAAATGTTGCCTGTGTCTTGAATATAATGTTCGATTTTTATTTTTGTATTATAAGACCCATGCAATATGTTTAGTCGAATATTTCATTTAAAAAATAATAATTAGCTACATTTGAAGTTCAACAACAATTCCTTGCATGAAATAAAATCTGGAAGAATATCTTTAAAAATAATCGGAAAAGCTAGATCCCTGAAAAATATCTATTTGCAATACGATCTTTATGCTAGCAGCTTGGTTCTCCTCTGCTTTAGATTCTAATCTAAAGTAAAGTTTTTCTTGCTTTTGTTGCATATTTAAAGCTCATGGGACAGTTCAGCTGTCAGAAAGAATGCTAGAAATCACTTTTAAGGTCAATTCAAAATAGTGATAACTACCACTACTTTACACTCAATGTCTACGCACTTAATAACTAGTTCCTTCTCTAATCGCAATTCATAAGGGAAAAAATGCGACATAATACATATAACTCGATTATTTTGATAAAAGATTATTAAAAACAATGCTTACATAGCTTCTTATAGATAACATTATCTCAGATCTTACATCCAATGAACACGACTAATTTCTTTTGTTAAGAAATTGGACCGCCTTAGAACTAAATCAGCTTATTTCCTGCGTAACTAAAGCAGTTAGACTGCTTATTTCATATAATTATCCTTAAGCACAGCTGTTTACATTCTGTACAACAAAACATCATGAAATTTGTTGATGAACAGCTAAATAGACGTAATTTTGTACGGAGAGAAAAATAGTCTTGGTATTTGCTGTTATGTTTATCAAGAACTGTTAGGTATTCTTTCCCAATATATTTGTATTAAACGTTTGCGTCATACTAGATATATATTATATATTTTTGCTTTCTACCGTAAAATTTAAAAAGGAAGAGCAACAGACAATTAGTTTGCTGTTTTTAATTAGTTATTTCATACTGCGCATCCTAAAATAAAAAGAATCAAATAAATCTCTTGAAAAGGAAATTTTTTAAAAAAACTACGTTTTTCACTATCAAGATAAATTAATATTCAAAAATTTTCAACCTATATAAATGCTGCTGAGTTACTGCATAATTAAAGTACTATTCTCTTCAAATAAATTAAGTACAAGTAAAGTAGTGTTCAATCCAAATTACTCAATAAGTTGCTAAAATTTCTAAATGATTGAAAATGCAGCAGTTTCATAAAAAATTTCCAATCATTTCAAATTTTATAAAAATTTCTGTTGTCTTAGCCACATTTGAATAGCTAAATTGTTAAAACTCATCACTGAAAAAATCCAACTCTTGCAAAAGCATGATCGACAATATCTTATAATATAGACGATAGGTGGATTATGTTGATAAAAACATTTTTCATTCGTTTGTTGTTGTTTTCCATATAATAATACTTCTACTGAGGGATAAACCTAATCCATTTATGATTTTTCTGAAAAATGGTATTTCCAAACAAGTGGTATTATAAAATTGCGTATTTTCTGTTCCAGTTTCGAAAACCAGCTTAGTATAAAAATACTAAACACGCATATTCAAAAATTACAGTCCTTGAACCAATATAAACGCTTAGTTTTATTATCTCGCAAGTATTTCAAAAATGAAGAAATGCATAGTTGCATCAAATTCAGTAAATGTCTCTTTCCGCATTTCAAGCAAAATTGAAAACAAATGGGAAGCATTTTAAGTGCAAATATTCCCCCGTTTTTCGTGATTTCTGAATTTGAACACCCGTGAAAGCGAATATAAAAGAG
This sequence comes from Trichonephila clavipes, assembly GCA_019973935.1. Taxonomy (NCBI): domain Eukaryota; kingdom Metazoa; phylum Arthropoda; class Arachnida; order Araneae; family Nephilidae; genus Trichonephila; species Trichonephila clavipes. The sequence continues at coordinate 1,439,583 of BMAU01017843.1, forward strand.
CGCATCTGCACGTATGGTATGCATTGATTTAGAATAATTATTTTTATTGCGAAATTCTCGCCCACGAATCATATGACAAAGCAAAGAGATATGGCACAGAAAAGTACTTACAACAAACATCAAGAGCTGTCATTGAATTTTTAATAGCACAAAAGACGAAGCGAAATAACTTCCCTGTTAGCAATCGAATTACAGAAGAAAGCGTCCATATTATAATTTCAACTCCGATGGAAAAACGGATCAAAATTTCTGCAATCAAATAAAATTTATCGTGCACCAAAGTAAAAGGAATTCTCAATCTCGAATTTCAAATCTTTTAGAATTTTCAGTACTATAATCCAATCTTGCTAAGTCTTTTTCTTTTATTTTATAATCTGTCTAACATACTGAAATATAGGGAATTTTAAATTATGAATATTTTATGATAGCCTCAAAATTCGTCTAGAAATTAAACTAAAAAGAGAATCTTCAGGAAAATATGAGCAATGAGTCTCTATTTTGGAGAATTAAGTGATATATTGATATATTTGAGTAACATTTTACGGTTGCCCAGATATCTGATTGTGTGTGCTTGAAAAAGATGATCCTAATCATTTTTTTATTTTTGATGATTCTTATATGTTGGTGAATTATACTGAAGAACATTCACACAAATCATAAAGGTATCAGCAACAGCTTGAAAGCCGGCGCGCAAGGCTTATGGCAGACAAAAAAAGCATTCTCTTTCTTAATCTAAAGCTCTAAGCTTATATTTTTATCAGATGCATGCATGGTATAGAACAACAATTCTTAAACTTTCGATCACCGTGGTTCTCCTTTATACATTAGCCTGACATCTCACTCCCCAAGATTTTAAACACCACTCCCTGACTCCCAAGACATGGCTGAGGGATTTAAAGGTTCTTCAACAATCCTAAGACTGCCTCGGCTACTTATAAAGACTTTTTAACACTTTTTCTTCTTTTGAAAAAACAGTAAACATGAAATTAAAATATTTCACGATACTAATTTTAAATACTTAACTGTACTCAAAATCAATACAGTTAAGTAAAATTGTATTAATTAAAATTCTGAATGAGAAGGATAGTGCTGTGCATTTCTTTTACAAGTTATATCATGTGTAATATTTGAAATCTGCTTCTAAACATTAAATGAGAAGTCTTAACACTAAATTAGATACTTTCGTGGACCCCCCTAGAAAGGCGCTGGAGATGCTTGGGGGTCCACGGACACCAGTTTAAGAACCACTGGTCAAGATGAGGTGAAGCCCACCATCTAGATCTAGCGTGAGCTATCTTTTTCGATTTATCAAATTGTTTTTAAAATAGTTTTTAACTTATTAAATAATTAAACCATATATTTTTAATATTCTAATGGTTCAAGTATTATTATTTTAAATTTTAAACTTTCTTTTACTACTGGAAAAAAGCAAATTCTCCCAATCTCTCGAAAATCGTTTTATTGGAAGTTAGGCACCGACACTATTAAACACTCCAAATGTCTATTCTAGTGAATATTTTTATCAAATAAGTCTCAAGAGAATTCTTCAATTAAATGAATTATTGATCATAGAAGGCTAGTAGTTAGATCTGATGTCTAATACAATATTGCGTCCAACTCCCCCAAAACTGACGACGTGAAACTTTTTTAAGGTTGCATTTGAATTTCAATTTCTCGTTAAGCGGGGAAATAAAAAAATAGTAATCACTATGTGATGCCCTAAAAGGTTCAGTACCAAACATCATATGTTAATATGATATAACTGACGCAACTAGGTTTTAAAATGATTTAGCATCTACTGTGAAAAAGACATTAATAAGATTAAATATTTTGTAATAAAATTACAAAAATTTTTAATTATTTTACAATAATCATTATTTACTACTAATTGTCTAATTTGTAATTCTACATTTTTAATGAAAAATGGGAACAATAGGAAAAAACCGTGAAAATAATTTTGCTATGAAGACACCTTGATACAGCATAGATCCCGATTATTTGATGAAGGAAAAAAAATTACGACATTTTACTGTTTTCATAATGTGTTTTTTTTTCTTAATTACGTTTCAGTTTCGAAGAAAACTTTACAATCAGATATAATACCTCAACTACCATTTTTTTCAGGTGTTTTCTCTGAATAGACGCTCAGTGTACATCTTTTTCCCAGTTTACATAAAAAAAAATATTGGGATCTCACTATTTTAGAATTTAAGACTCTGGCAGTATAATGAGGAAATTTTTTGCCAGTGCGACGTTTGACTGAACTATGCAAAAGTGACAAATAACCACACAGACACAAATGAGTCAGTTTAGCTACACGCCATATATGTCGTGTCTATTTCTCATTTCACTTGCTAATTGTATTGTCTTTCCTCTTTATCCTTTGTTTATTAGTTTATCACTTAGTAGAACAGTAGCGATGTAAAAGTACATTTTGCCTTTTTTTATTCCAAATTTGAAAAGGTTTCGTCTAAAATATGTATTTGATTGTCTTGCAAAAAAAATCGTGCAGCACCGTTCTGATGACGAAGATGGATGGTTAGTTAGGATTACGCAAGGCGATTTAAAGCGAGTTTCGTGTTTACAATGATGCATTGCGTCGTTAAATGCTGCCTTTTTGTATTCTGAAAAACGATAATGGATATGTAACATTTTGTACACTTTTAAATCATTACCCTCCTATAATAAAAATTTGTTTTTGGTATTTAAAAACATCGTATTTGTAAATTTGAAACAAGCTGTACTTAAGCTATCGCATACAAATATAAATTCAAGGAATTTTCGGAATTATATTTTTATTTTGCTGGAAAGGTGACGTCGAAATGAAAATTAGATATGGTTTTGTTTTTCTGTCAGCGAATTGAGGAGATCATGGGTTTCGAAACATGCTGAATTGAAATTTTATATATTTCTCATTTAACTTAATTAAAAGCAACTTGCCCAGCACAAGGCACCAATTTCGTTATAAAAAAAGGAACTTTATTGAAAAATTAACTTTGAGCATAAATGGAGAGAAATCCAAAACGTATGTACAGCAGGTGGCTGGCAAGAAAATTCAGTTTTTAATAGGGGATATGATCACCCAATTATTTGTCCAATTGTATATCGTTTGTCTTCATTGTGCAAGGTTGTCAACGAACTGTTGAAGCATTGTTGTCCGTTCTTTTTAGCCCCAATCACAGCCTCAGAATCATTGCTGGACTAGGTACATGTCACCAAGAGTATTCTTAGAATGTCCAATACGTGTTCAATTGAATTTAAAGCAGGAAATCTCCCCTCCCTTCCAATCTATGGATTAAATATCCCCATACCTACAACCCAGCCAATTTATGAGTTGTAGGTTAAGACCGCAAATTTCGTTCCACAGTTTTTAAGTAGTGCTGGATATTTGAGTCTGGGTCCCTCAAAGATGACGGTTGTATGGAAAAAGGACTGAATATACAATACAAAATTTGATGCTTAAAGCACCAGCGAAGGAGTCACTTTCACATCATCTGATTGTAGTTTGAAATTTATTGGATCGTTTCCAGTGGCGTAACGGAGACTATTAGTCTCCCCCTGCAAAGTCAAATCAGAGACTATCAGGGTCCCCAAATCGGATCTTACAGTGGGTACGTAATTGGTATCAGTCAAGCTTTGGGAATCCTAGAATCATGCCCCCCCCCACAATGTGGGAGTTTAAGGGGTGTCCGTTACGCTACTGATTGTCTTCCAAAACCTGATGTGTTTCTGCAGTGCAAAGTTAACAGCTTAGGAATTTCTTAACTTAAAAATGTTTGAGAGATCTGACAAATGAAAATAGGCTTAAGGAAAAACGCAGATATACTAAAATTTATATTTTGTTTAATTGGTAGTAATTTTAGACTATATATTACACCGTGAGAAATGGGGGATTGATGCAAGACTTTTACGACGAATGATTCATTCCTTAATTTCAAAATAACTATTTTGCTTAGCTTGAATTATTTTTTTTTCTGTTGTGATGTGGATCGTATAGCTCTTTACAGACTCATTAAAAATTTTGTATTATCTTTATATTTAATTAATATAAAAAATAATCAATAAATGACACATATGAGTAATTAGTGATACCTTAGCTAAGCCGGCTTCAAGAACATTTTGAAAATCACACTGGAAAGCTCAAGATTTTTTTAAGTCAAAAGAATAAAAAAAAAAACACCTCAAGATTTTTTTTGTAAGTCACCCAAGAATAAAACTATGCATTTGTCAGTTAAACATTCGAGATAGATAAAGACAGTTCTTATAATTGTATTGTTGTTCTTAATTAGATATTACCTCTCGTAAATGGTTTCTTTGTTTTTTTTTAAAGACAAGAATTATCAATGGGATTTTTAAATTAGAGAGCTGTAAAATACTCTTAGTGGTAATTAATAGGGGGTATTTAATAAAATATTCTTAGGTGTATAGGTTCAACATTAAAATAGCTAATGGATTTGTTGTGCGGTTCTGGATACACAAATAATTAAAACTACTAAACAAAAAGTAAAGACATAAAAAGACATTTTTAATTGTGACAATTACTATAATACATTTAAAAACCATAGAATTTAAAAGCAAAATTAGTGCAAACATAAATATGTTCAGATTGTAATATTATAGCTAAATTCCGTAATATACACTGAAGGATTTTCATAAAATGATATCATTGCTTTTGTAATACATCTTTTCCGTATAAGAAAATTTAAATGGATCTTATTATACTAACAAAGAGCTTATAGATGGTTTAACACGCTATTTACTTTTATTCCCCTGGCAACTGGTTAAAACTGCTGGGAAGTGGAGAAATACTTATAAACACAGTAATAAAATGTAAATTCCCACGGCTTTCACAATTCTGAACATTTGCATTAGAAGCCCTGGAAAAGGCAATAACGATGTAGAAAAGTGTACCAAAGGCCATGTGCAAAAGTAATACACGTAAGAATTACTGTTACAGATGTGAATAATTCATGTCAGATACTCTTTTTTAAAAAAATTCTATATCTTGTTTCATCATCATAGTCTCTTCCAGTTCTATGCACTCGAATTTTACTGCAATTTTATTCTTTATACAGAACTGAAATCTGTCAAAAAAATTTAGATATTCATGTTAGATGCTGCTTTCAAAAGGTGAATCTTGAATCCATGTATCGTTCCAGGAATCGTTTTATGGGATCACGACCGGTTTAAAATTCTTAATCTAGTAATAGCGTAATTCTTATATAATTTTTTTTGTCTCATAACCTTGAATACTTACTAAGTGTTCTTGAGAAAAGAAATCCAACCTGTAGAATGATAAAAAAAATGTAACGTTTAGAATGATAATACGTTACTTAACATAGCGTTTAGAATGATCTTAATATTTGTTGCAGTCGAATTTTTGCAACACAACTATAAAGAAAAGTAAAAATATATAGAAATACAAATATACAGAAATTATGAAATACCTACAAAAGAAAACATCGATTTATTGAACGATCACCAAAAAATGAGAGTGAGAGTTTGTTAATGTTGCATCCTAAAGCAACGGGAGGGCTATCGACGATTGTAATTTACGATATTTGAAGAACCAATGCTTCTTAAAACAAACCATGAAATGCAACCAAAACAGAATTATGTTCAATTTCAATGATTAATTAAAACGGCTGTTATGGGTCAGTAATGACCATTCATTATTAATTTGAAAGAAATACATGGTTAATTAGGAATTCAAGGATGGTGCTTATTACTAAAGAAAATTTCATGACTTAACGTAAAATTATGTTTCATTAAAAGAAAAAAATTATGTATTTTCGGGTTACAAAAAAAATAATGTAGAGAACCACACTCAGGGAAAAAATACGAATGTACTTTTTATTTTTAAAAAACTGATAATACTTTATATTTTCAGTAATGATTTTCAGTTTTTAGGTACTAGTTATCGATTAAAGTATGTAACTTTCTAAATTTAATTTCCTTGCAAAACTTTTTTGGAGTATGTTGATTAATTTTGATATCGATAATCAAAATACTGATATTAAATTTAAATAAGCACATTTCTAACTGATGTCATTGACTTGAAAAAATTTTGTAACAGAAAATTCTACAATTTGTGAACTTAAAAAATATAACTAATGATATTTTTTTTATAAATTCATTCTTTTGTTATCACGAAAAATAAAATCGTATCATGCATAATAACTCGCATGTAACAGTGAAATCGTCTGCGTAAAAAGTGGTTTTAAAAACACAATTCTCTCTCTTGCTCTCTAAAATTATGTATTACTAAAGAATTAATGCAAACGATATTTATAATTTGACTATAAAAGATATATTTATTTAATTGATAGATGTACATTTGATAGCACAATATTATCACGTGCAACATTTTTCATGTGATGTGCTCGTGCACGGAAAACAAGAATAAATGAAAACAATTTTTTTCGACACTATCTTCTGGTTTGAGCTAGAATTTTAATTAAAAAAAAAAAAGATATTATATGACGTCAATTGTGTTCCTAAAACCCTTCATTAAATCATTTCGGTTAGCTTTCGAATGCTAAGTTTCCATATGATGATAATGTCAGAAGAATCGGTTGTGTTGGCTCTTCATTTTTTGGTCGTAATTCTGACCAACCACAATAGTTAGAATTTCAATATGTTTGAAATATTGAGTTCATTAACACTGAACACTTTAAGCCCTTAAGCGGTCTTTTTTCTTTTCCCAAAGTGCTTTAAAAAAATACATTTTTATATTGTTTATAACTAATCGCCATATTAATTCCCATCTTCACCACACAAAAAAAGAAATGCCGTACGAAAAGCATTTCAGTACCATAGACAAACTGCATCTCCTTTTCAAAATAATATACCATAAGAATTAGAAAATAAGCGCAAATCAAAGAAAGAAAGAAAATATCACACACACAGTGTCCGTACAGCATAGACAAACTTTCGGTAACCCGTACGTTGTACGGGCAAATTACTTAAGGGATTAAGTGTTTATAATTATGCTTTTATAAATCCTTAGTATTATGCAACATAACTTTGCATTTCAAAAAAGAAATTCCATTTTGAAAAATATATTCGACTAAAAAAAGAAAAGACCAATATCTTTGAAAAAGATTGTTTCAATGTCTGTTTTTACCCGATCTAGCAGTTTTACTTGACCTCGTATTATCAAATGAATGGAATAAACGATTTTTTTAAAAGAAAATACTAATTTTTCTTTTCCATTCTGTTCAAAATTTTGGTTTATTTAAATTCTAAGATTTTTGCATTAAATATGATTGATATGGCATTTGGAGATATATGTATATATATAAACATAAAGTTGTTATTTAATTCTTGTTTTTAATTACTCATCAGCTATGAAACTCTGTAATAATAATTATTAATGGACACTGAATTTTAAGTTTTATTTTTTCTGGTTTTAGAGTAAAATTGTTTTATCAAAAGTGTAAGAGTATGAGAATGTGAATGTGTAAAAGTATGAGAATATTTTTTGTCAATATTACTTGTGAGTCAATGTTAAGTTCCTAGAATAATCTATTATTTACTCACAAAAACATTGTTCTACACCATAATATTTTATAAAATTCACTATGATTCAAATTTGATTTACAAATCCTTTTTTATTGAATTAAATCTGGCAAATACATCTGAGATTTGACAAAGCCCTTCTATCTAAAATTGTATTAAAGGACTGGAAACATTTAATGGTCTAACTCAACTCTTATGCATTGTAATATACTTGAATATTTTCTCAGTGGAATGCTCAATAATCTAAATACATGCTTTTATAAAATTACGAATTATGATCATTTATACAATTAACAGACTATTATGTACTTGTATAATTTACATGCCTTTATATGAATTACAGATAAATAATTTATACAATTATTTAACTAAGTTACAGATCATTTATATTTTTAACATTTGTAAAATTTAATCATTCAAATAATTTTATCTTTTAGCAAGTGAATTAACTTAGTTCAGAAATTTGATTTCAACTACCCGATTTGGAAAACTGTAATCAAAAAATTTCAATAATACATATTCTACTTTTTACTAACCTCCGCATATTTCGATTCGAATAATTATGGGAACAATTTGGTCACGCGATGAACAAAATTATTATCCTTTAATTATTTTTCAAGAGATGAGGCAGCCCTTAATATTTTTCCAGACCTTCGACTGATCTGAATTGATATAATTAAAAATTGAGTCTCGATGCATGTGATCATTTAATTTTATGTCTACCCCAAAGTATTTGTTATTAGTGATTTCAAGAAATGTTTTTTACTTTAAATATTCTCTAAGCGAATGAAAACAGTTATTACAGAGAAACTCCCCCAAAAAAACATCACGGTAGAAAGTTCTTGGAATTCTTCCTTTTTTTTTAACTTCCTAGAAACTGCGAAAGATTATACTATTTCTTTCGTGCTTACAAAATTATGCGATAAAAAACAATTCTACCAATGTAGAAATATTTTTAAATTATTTGGTTTGCAAATTATGATCTTTTCCTTTTAGATCGTGTCTTGTTTCCACACTGCTCTTAGCTGAAGGACAGTGTTAACAGTTTCATAATGTGAGGGATGAATGGGAAAGATCATTTATAAAGGGTGTTTTTTAGAGGTATAGAACTTTAAATTGCAATAAAACAACGATGTATTATTCGATTGACATGAATTTTTTTATTTGAAAGCTAATCTTGTGGCATTACATTTTAAATATGATTTCTGGCATATGACTGCCACGGCTGGCTCGGATGTAGTCCAATCTGGACGTCCAATTTTCGATGACTTTTTCCAACATTTGTGGCCGTATATCGGCAATAACACGGCGAATGTTGTCTTCCAAATTATCAAGCGTTTGTGGCTTATCCGCATAGACCAATGACTTTACATAGCTCCACAGAAAATACTCTAGCGGTGTTAAATCACAAGATCTTGGAGGCCAATTCACAGGTCCAAAACGTGAAATTAGGCGGTCACCAAACGTGTCTTTCAATAAATCGATTGTGGCACGAGCTGTGTGACATGTTGCGCCGTCTTGTTGGAACCACAGCTCCTGGACATCATGATTGTTCAATTCAGGAATGAAAAAGTTAGTAATCATGGCTCTATACCGATCACCATTGACTGTAACGTTGTGGCCTTCATCGTTTTTGAAGAAAGATTCCACCAGCCCATAAAGCGCACCAAACAGTCAGTTTTTCTGGATGTAACGGTGTTTGGACATACACTTGTGGATTAGCTTCACTCCAAATGCGGCAGTTTTGTTTGTTAACGTAGTCATTCAACCAGAAGTGCGCTTCATCGCTAAACAAAATTCGCTTATGAAATTCGGGAACAACGGCAATCTCGTTTTGGGCCCATTCGACGAATCTACGCCTTGCTTGATGATCGTTTTGATGAATTGCCAAACCAAACTGAGAATGAATCACTTGACAGCTGTTAAATCGGTCGCCATCTTGGAAAGTAATGCCAACTTAAACTTCTATACCTGGAAAAAAACACTCTTTAGTATCAGTTCCCGAAGAAAAAGTTGATCTGTGATATGTATAAATGTAGACGAAATGATGAAGTAAAAAATTTTAAAAAGACAATACTTATTCTGGAGGAATTCTTACATAAATTTTTCTCTTAATATTTGACAGATTTTAGCTATTATTATTTTTTTAAATTGCGTAATCAATACCATTAGTTTATTTGTGTTAAATAGTCATTTAAAAAGAATCAACACATTTTAAAGTTACATATCGATTTTGTGAAATGATTTGTAATTAAGAATATTAGTTTTACTTACTTTTTGGCAGTTAAACAGCATCTATAAACCGGTTAGAAAAAAGCATCAATTTAATTAAAACAAATTATATATCACTGATTGCTTAAGTGAAGATATCGTAATTTTTAATATACTGATTAGAAATCATCATTCGCTAAAATAATTTTGGTTATTCTTTATTTTTAAAGATTCCTAAAAGTATATTATATCATACCTTTTCAGTACAAAATGAAAAATGGCATTCTTTATTAAACACGGCAGCAAGTAAAATAATCTTGTTCGAATATTATTCCAACTATAAGGGAAAATTTTAAAAAGGGCTTTATTCCTGTTCTATACCAGTGGTCGTCAACCTATGGCACGCGTGCTACATGTGGTACGCGGTACAATACTCAGTGGCATTATGCACTACTCTACAAATTTCTTAACTTTTCAGTAGTTGGTAAATTTTTGATGGGCCTTATTTGCGAACATCTTCATAATCATGGACAATTAGGGAATTACAAAATAATCTGAAAGATAACTCTAAAGATAAATTTACAGTTATTTTGTAAATTATTGAATGTCATTGCTGGAGAGAATTAATCGTTTGAAGAGAGAAAATGGCATGTACTCTGCTTTCCGCTTTTTGTTCTACATATCTAAGTAAAAAAATCTTTCTTCATATAATAAATATTTCGAGTCAGCAAAGAAATTGTTTAACAACTCACAATGTTTAGAATGTGTCAAATTAAAAGTCATAAATTATACCCTTTGTTTTGCAATATGAAAGTAGAGTGATTCGCAATAAAATTTTTATTTATCTTTTTATTTCACTATAATGAAGGGTAATACGTACATTTTTGTTGTTTATTTCTTATTTTAATAAATCTGCTTAGAGGATACACAATACATTAAAATTGTACAATGTTAATTTTCATCTAACGTTGAAGGAATATTTATTTTTCATGTTGTATGTTTTTATGTTAATAAATATCTTTATAAATGATGTGCTCAAAATTAATATATATATATATATATATATATATAATAAAACTAAAAATCTATATTTTTGACCACTATTCCATAACTCTGAGTGTATTAACGCAGAAATCAATTTTTTTCAAAAATTGTCGTAATGTGTGGTACACTGAACCAAACTGGTAGATTGGCTTGGCACGCCAGAGCTAAAAGGTTGCCGACCCGTGTTCTAATAGGTTGATGTTTTTATGACATTATCTTTGAGAAACTGTGTGGATGAAATATTTTCAAAATGGTAAGATCAGGACATCACCTAACGATTCGTTGAGGATATAGCTATTACATTAACAAAGCAGTTCTGGAGGATAGAATGAAAACTGCCAAGGTCTACTACTGAACAAATTTATGAGCCCCATGAGATGTTTCAATAAGATATTACACCAACACACAGCAAATACTTGCCTATTCATGAATAATGAATTGTATGTGATGGAACAGGCGATTTATCGTAGCAGCTTTTCTTTCGAAGAATAACTTGGGGAATAATAAAATACAGTATTGAAAATATACCCTTTATCTGAAAAGATGTTTCTAAGAACTGAGATGGGTATAAAATATTTTGTGAGGCATTTTGTAGGTATTGGTACGGATTTTTCTGAAAACGGAAATTGAAGATATTTTAAAGCTCGTAAACTTATTCTTTGCTCTTTGATTATTACGAGTTTTTTTTTATTCTATAGCCATTTTGAAACTCAACTGCTTTCAAATTCTTTTTAATTTCCAAAATTTTTACCAATTAATCTTTTTAATAATTGAACTAGTATAGGAGCTATAACTTTATGAATACCAATAGTGTAAAAGAAAAGAAAGTTTACTTTTTTTAGGATTTGGGACTCAACTGTTGGACACAGGTAAAAAAAGAATACGATAAAAGTGGCGTGAAATTTTGTTATCCTTTTTCCTCTAACTTCAAATAACATAAATTAAAACCACAGATTCAATACGCTTGTTTTCTTTCAAACATCCAAAATCTAAATTCTTAGGTAATGATTGACAGCTGCTCTTTAGTTGATGAAATTCTACGTATGACCATCATGAAAGATCGGGATTTGACAGAATAAACTGAAAATGATTAAGTTCACTAGCGAAAAATACAAAAAAAAAAAAAAAAAAAAAAACTGTCGTCATGTGTTGAGTAACAAATAAACTTTATCTAATATGGAAAACTTAAAATAAGATTATCTCCTCATAAAACGATCATTCATCATTATCCTTAAAAAAAAGTACCATTTCTCAACTTTTAAAACATTAATGTTATGATATTGGTGATATTTGTCACAATTTTTACATAGAAAAAATAAACCGCAATATTTTTTCGAAACTGTGTTCTCATCAGAGACGTTGTTTGTTATGCTTGTTTAGTTGAAGATAAATTGGGTATAATTTTGAGGCGTTTTATTTTCAATATATTTATATTTATATTTTAATGAAAAATATAAGTGTCATTATCATTTTGTTGAGTTAGAGTTGTTTTGTATAACAGTAATGTATAAATTATTTTTTATTTATATCTTTCCCCTTCAGTTAGAATATACATATATATGCAAAGTATTGGCCGAGTGGTATATTTTATCGAGTGTTAGTAGGTTTTCATTAAACACATCTTCAGTGGACATTCATCTTCTTTATTTTGAAGCACACATCAAAGCTTAGGACAAAATTGCGGTACATTTTCACGTTGACGAGACAAACTTGCGACGATTGTAAAGCAAAGTGGACAGGAGACAAGCAACAGCAACATCTTGGAGGACACGACACAAAGAGCAGCTATTTACATTCTTACATGATGACGGCAAAGAGGAAGAGAGCGGGATTACACAAGATGTTTTGTTTTATAACAATAGTGCAAGCGCGTGATGATTACGTAATCGTAGTTCTGATTGGATAGAATGGGCGGGACAGGGATTTCTGATGTAATAATATTAGTCGATTACGATTAAGATCAGGGTGTTAGTTTCGAACCAAATAATTAAAAGATTATTTCAATATTATTAAAAGAGTTAATTAAAAGGTTGCTAGAAGGAATTATATATATATATATATATATATATATATATATATATATATATATATATATATATATATATATGTATATATAATTCATTAAATAAATATACTCGATTGTAAAAATCAGATTGAATAATTAAAAGAAGGGGAATGCATAAAAAATCATTTTTACATGCATGCTCTCATCCAATTAAATAGATTGTAAGTTTCATATCTATAACTACACTTATTGCATCCTCAGTTTTTATTTTTGCGTGCTACATAAAAGGTTTTTATGTGTGTGTTTCTTTTCCTTAATATATATTTAATTTAAGTGTTTTTGTTTTATTTTAGTCAAAATTAATGTTAACCGTATTTTAAATAAATAAAATGTTTAAAATTCTTTTTCTTTTTTAATTTAAAAAAAGTAAAATTTTATAGGGCACAGATGTTTTCTTACATCTTTCAATAATTTCAAGACTAGCAGTAGATGTTGATAAATTCTTGAAATGAATGTGTGGATTTTGGGCAAAATTTATGTATGGAATATTTTACACTAGTAATAAGAAATTTAATTAGTTTTCATATAAATTCTTTTTAATTTATACAGCCTTATAAAAACATTTTAGATTTCTTCTAGGCCATAAATTATGTATACAGGTATAAACACACACATTTTTCTTGGAATAAAATTCATCACCAGGAAATAAATATGATTTTCTTAAAAAAAGGAACTGAGAGACTTTTTTTTAGAAAAATGTGTTCCCAAATTGAAGGTTTTCTACCTTTGATTAATGAAACTCTTTTTATTCCATGAACTTAATAACGCATATATAATTTTAAAGTAGATTTCTACTAAATGTTTCAGAGAAGTAAAATGAAGTACAGGGCATTTACCTTTTTCTACGAGTAGAAAAGTAAAATTACTCTAATAACTACTTATGCATTTTTAAAATGGCAAAATTTAACCAAAAGTGTTTCACTTTGCCATTCACCTCCAAAAATATTGATTAGAGGTCAAATGTTGATACAGAATCTGGTGAACGAAATGATCACAATTCAAAAGAGGAAATTACAATATACCATTAAATTATTGATGCCATTTTGTTTTTAGATTTCAATACTTGCTTCTTTATTTTTCTCAAAAGTAATTTTGATTTTTTAAAAAAAAATATTATTTGTTGTTTGATATATAATATTTGCAAAATAAAAAGTCATCTGAAGGCAGTTAAGATTTTTAATATTTATTTTAAGATAATAAATAACATTATAAATTTTTATTCTTATTAATTGTATTTTATGCTTAAGGGCAGATATTTCCTTTTTTTAGGCACGTTAACCTAGTATAGAGTTTATGGTCACGAATTCGTAGCCGGCAAATCGTGGGTTCGAGTTGTAGTGCCGCTGAAGACCCACTGTGTAGAGGGGGGGTTAAATCTGTTGAGGCTCAAAGTCTTCCTGTTGGAGTGGTGTGGTGGTTTGAAGAGGATGGTGCCAGCTCAGGTGTCTCGTCCTCTTAACTTCACCGAGTTTCAAAATTACGAGAACTGTCGCTAAAAACCCACGTGTTGCTATACTGTGCGGCATTGATATAAGTACTAAATTGCATATTTTTGAAGTCTATATTGTCTTTAAATGTAAAATATAGAATCACAATAAATCATTTGATATTCATTCAGAAATAGTTTTTTTAGGATCGATTCGTTACACCCTTTTTTTCAGTCATCAGTTTAAATATACTTGATGTGTTGATTTTTTCAAAAGTACTATTTAATCATTATAATTATCACAAATCGACTAATAATGCTAATGATAAAAATTCTTATTATTTAAACTTGCTATAAAATGATAGTTATTTATAATAAACCTCAATAGATTTTTGTACTTAAATTTATTTTTACAACTTTACTAAGCTTTAAAAAATGGAGATTTTTTTTTATGTGTTAACTTTATATAAGCAATTGAAGCTATTTTATAGATATTATAATCGTAAGTTTGTTTTTTATGTTATATCTTAGAATATTACGTTGTTGTATTTATACTTTTATATAAAATTGTACCAGAAATTACTTCATGACTTAATTTTTTGTTAAAATTGTCGTGTTACATGGGACATTCAAGCGCGTGCGTCTGTTCAATAGTTACAGATGGTTTTTCAACTTTGTTTACTTTCAAAACTACCGGCATGAGCACGAAAAGGATCACGTGACATCTAAAGATGTAATCAGGGTGATCAAAGACTGGGAAGGTCATAAAAATATGTAATATTGACGTAACTAGGTATGATTTTGGACTAATAAAGAACCAATAGATTTTATTTTTTATTTTATTTCTTTCACTTCTTTATGAAACAATAGTATAAAATCGTATTTTGTGCAGTTTTTTTTATTTGGTGGATCTTTCATTTCTTGTTAGGGATATTTTGAGAATTCTTCCATATTATTTGAGAAAATGTTTTATGTATTTACAAGATTGATATTTTCTCTTATAATAATTTTTATACTTTTAAGAATTAAAATTTGATTCCCATTTGCGCAAAAATCCACTAGTTCTAATGTGTAGTTTAAAAAAATCTTGTTATGTAGATTACAAAGGATGGTGCAATACTTAATGATCAACAGAAATATTTTATGTAATCATAATTGTTTTTAAGTGTCTTGCAAAGATATGCGTATTTCTTTTCATTGAACTTTGCCATGAATAAAACAAAAAATTTATTATTTTTAATGAAATATGGCAAACAAATTAGAACATTCTAATATAAAACGGATACATCTTTTTACTACAGGAATAAGTTATTAACTTTTTAAAAAACGAGAGGAATATATCAAAATACGTTTTTCTTTCCAATCAATGTGATTTTTTTTCTTGAAATTATTATTAATTTTTCTTTTAAGGAATGCCCTAAAGTTTTTTAGCTTATTAATGAACGCACTTTTTAATAAAAATCATAAACATAATGATATACATTAAAATCAAACTTCTTTTTATTCCTTTATACACATATTATTGTTAAATCTATAAATATGTAAATATGTAATATAAAATAAAATATGTATGCAAATGAAGTAAATATGGGTACATTACATAATTATATATTCCTGCTAATTAATTATACATTCATTGTTTATAATTTCGCAACTGTTACTTAAAACATCAATTACTTTTTAATTATTTTATATAAATTAATTTTCTTTCATTACTGTTGTAACATCTTTTATTTCATGTTAATAAATAAAACATAACAGTTATTTTTTCATAAATAATTTTATATTAGTGCAAAAGGTCCTCAAAAATTTAACTAGAATGTAAAATGTGTCTTGTGTGTGTGTGTGGAATCCTAAAAGACTGTGAGTTATTGATCTTGCAGAAAAATATAAAGGGGAAATGTGTATTAGGTGGATATATAACTAGTTGCAACTCGTTCATATTATTTAAATGTAAAGGTAACAAATGCACGATAGTTTTAAACGTCACCAACGTAATAATTCCTTAAGGATATCAGTTTGTACCTCTTAAATGTGACTTTTAATAATGATACTAAAACGCATAAATATCTTTTCTTGGTTCCATGAATATGTTTCTATTGACGCATGTACTCAGCGATGGACGCTAGTAATGATACATATACCAAGTTCTATTTATTCTTGTTTTCCGATAATTATGTATAATCATAAAGCGATTTAATCAGTGAAAAAAATTAATTTCTGGTTATTTTTTAAAGAAAATAGGATATGTATAACATATTATACTATTTCCTACATTATTGATAGTTATTTAGATTTAAGAGTATAAATACTTTAAAAAAAATTCAATTTAGATTCCTTCCTTGGGTCTACGTTCATATCCTACCAGTTAAACAAACAGTAAAAAAAAGTGATTTTCATATAATTTTGGAAATACTTTCGCATGAAAGAACACGTGATTTTCTTAAAAAAGAACCTGAATTATCCTCTCGTGGCAAAAACAATTCTCCAATGAGTGTAAACAAAGATCGATAGGAAACCAGCACGTGTCACGATTACCAAAATAATTTTGCTTTGTTGTCCTGAACTCTTCCCGAGTCATGATCCAAGATGAACTTTTTATGATTTTTCCCCTTCAACCCAAACACAAATGGAGTTGCTATTTATAGAGAAGTTGTTTTTAAGTCGAGATTTGAATGAATGGAGTAAAGACGTAACCCAACTCGCACAATGATTAAAATGAATGAAAGAATTCCTGAACTTGGTGAATTTCCTCCACGACCTGCCTCGAAATAGTAATGAATGCGGAATTTCGGTGCATGAGAAGCATGTGAAAAAACATCATTTTAATGCTCGGTGAAAGTTTTACGTCACTAAAACCAGGAAAATGCCTTTAGAATATGGAATTTTTTTCTCTTTTTCCTTTTAAATATTTGTTCATGCAGTGTTATTTGGTTGAAAATATATTTTTATTGTTATTCTTCAGAATCTACTATATTGCAAAGCACATGTTTACGATACGCTTGAGAATGCATGGCTATATGGGTTACTGTATCTTTCTCAGATATATTTTTAATATTTTATGCAGAAAACTAACCAATTTTTTAAGGTTTATAACAACTTATTTTGAATTATAAAACACGATTTTACTGCCCTTGAAAATATGTTGATGAAATTATCATTTTTTCATTTGTTTTCGTCTTTTTGAGAGATTTGCTTTCAAAATATACCAGCAATGTAATGATATATAAAATGTGAAGAGGAATAATGATATACTTAGCAGAGGAAAAAAACATTATATGAACCTCGCGACTCGAATACATGTTTTTAAACTTATTATATCTGCATTAGTCTTTTTTCCAAATCTGAATCACGAAATCTTCATCTTTGCCTGGAAAACAAGTTCATCTAAAGCAATTAGAGAAGATCTGTACATTTCCAAAAATGATGCTTAATATTAATATTTCTGTTTCGTAAAAGTTTCGTATTAAACCAGCAATTATATGTTCTTTTTGACTACTTTAATTCTCTTGTCTCTCTCAATCTGTCTGTCAAAACTTATGATGCTTCTGATCTACCGTACCGTTTTGAAATCTACATTTGTTTATTGCCTATAAACTTGCATTTGTAGCAAATGTGGAATTAATTTTAATTACCCTGCAAACTGAAACTTAAATGTTTATAAGAAAGGAATTGAAGTGTAATTAGTATTAAATAACAAAAATGTCATAACAGATTTTTCATGAGATTTATTAACTTTAATGAAAATAATGGAACTTTTTTCCCATCATCCTTTAATGTTGGAAGAGTAGGCAGTAAAATTGTCTTTCGAATATAGTTATACAAGCGTTCAATCAGTGAGTCTGTTATCGTACTTATTTTTAATAAATCTCATGCTGGTTAAATGAACTTCACAGATATATGTATCGTTGAATATTTTCTTCACTTTGGGACAAACCTGGAGAAAATTTGATCATTTTTCTTTAGGAACAAGGAGACCAAACACGTCAATAGCTTGAAGAAGCGATTTTACAGATAAATCATTTTGAAAATCAATTAGTACCAATTTAAAATCAGAATTGTCTTCTTGAAAATCAAAATATACCGTGAGAAATACATAACTCTCTTCAGCATCAATCTCTATAAAAGCCGAACAGCAGCATTAATGTGATCTACCAAAAATGGCTTCACGAGCTACTGGTTGGTCGTGCTCTAACTCTAAATATGATTTTATCAGCCAATAAAACTTGGTATTTTTAACTTTAGTTATCCATTTCACTGGTCAGCGCAAATATTTTTCTTTGAATATTATAAAAGAGCGAATCTAGTGGATTGCTTTAACTCTTCAAGTTGCCCTTAACTTTTATGACACCTCTATGGATAAATAACCTTTAATAATGTTAGTTAACAAAACAAAGTGATAATCTTTCTTTGTTTCAAAAGGATGACATTTCTGTAAAAAAATCATTCCATCAAGTGTGTGCAGCTTAGAAAAGAAAGATCTACCTATTGTGAATCTCATACATGAAAGTAATCAAACTAGGTTTGACATCCTGTTGTGTGCTGTCCTGAGAGAAAAGATAGTCTCCTTTGGTGTTCGTGAAAATCACAATGAAGATAAAATCTTTAAATTGTTACTCATCGGTAAAAAAAAATATATGAATCCTGAGCCGTTCTGCCCAACAGGTAAAAATAAAAACTAATGTCAGAATTTTCTCGAAAAAGACTCCGGTGCTTTGTTTATTGAAAGACAATAGACGGAAATCATTCATTTTCAAACAACCACTACAAGCCAGATTAAAATATGTAAGATTGGCAGGTTCCAGGAAAACAGAAGTTGACTACTGAGAGAAAAACAAGACACCCTTTCTGAAAGATTGCGTAAAACCTAATTTTATGGTGAGTCCAATTTCCTACAGACATTATCCTAGAGGTTGTTCCCAAACAAATTTTTTTTAACCTTCATTGATGATTAACTTGAAACTGCTATTACTTGTTGTTGGAATGTCTTGCATTCAGATGTTGGCGAAAACAAACTCAATAAATTAGTTTGAGTCTTACCTTGAGCCTTATTTATACACCTTATAAGAATGACGGATTATAGTAATTAATTACGATTTATGCATAACTTTAAAGAGATGGAACTAGCAACTCATCATTCAACTATTCATAAATCTATAATTGTCGGGTGATAGATGCAACGCTGTAAATTGTTTGAATACGTTTGAGTTATTCAAAATGGAAGCCGCCAGCCAATTTGAATTGGGTGACATTTTTATTTTTTATAGAGACATGATAATTTGCAATTAAATGAGTTTTGAATAGAGAAATTCAAAAATGCTATTTAATAGTTCAGACTGAAATGAAAGTTTACTAAGTGTACCCCCGAGAGAGAAAATTTGTAATAAGTAAAGCAACTGCGATTCCAAAAATATTCAATTTGATAATTGACTTAAAAACTTAATTATAAGCAAAGCGTTGATTGTACTTATTAGTTGTTATTTGTATAGCTAATCAGGTGTATACAAAAAATTATCTATATATATTTTTAAAGAAATAAGTTTATACTGCGTATAGTGTTTTTTCACGCAACATTACGCGTTATTATCATTAAACGAGAAAGATACTGACAAGTCTGATTTAGTACCTTTAATTGTCCACCTTTTTTATAGGTTCATATTTGAAATATTAATTTCTACTAAATATTGAATCCATGTTTGGGCTATATTAAAAATTTATCATGGAAAGAAATATGTGATTGATTTAATTTAACAAACATTATTATAAAAATATATGTTTTATTTTTTAAATTTAATATATATATCAACCTTTTTAACAACTATTTTCTTTAATTTTTTAATTTTACAGCTTATAATAAATAGATATGATTTTAAAGCCGCTACTTTGGTACTGAATCCAGAAAAATATATAGATCTATGACATAATCGATACTGTCAAAAAATATAGTTTCATTTTTGCATACTATCATTTTTAAATAGAAAACGATGAATAATATTTCGGATTGCTTTGATGACAATTACATATTTGTTTTCAGTTTTTTTTATTAATGAAGGATTTTCTCTATTCGTAATATTGCGAAAGCACATATTGTGCATATTTATTTTGCTTGAAACTTTTCGCAAAATAAATCAGAAATTTATAAAATTCTTTATTATTACAGACTATAGATTTTTTATAAATAATATAAATATAGATTCTTTTCTACAAATTAATATAAATTCTGTTGAAATATTCCCTAAAATGAGGAACACTATTTAATACATTCTGAATAAGTTCGAATACAATATTTTTGTTGTTTCATTTTCTTCGACGATAACAATAAACACTATTTCTTTGTTCATTGTAATAATAAATATAAACATAGTAAGTAGCTCATAACTGCAGATTAAATTCAAAATAAGCGCTTTTTACCAGTAATATTTTTGTGCATTTTTATTTACTTCCGTCCTATATTTTAAAACGTTTGCTTTGAGAAACATTTTAACAGAAGATTGCAGTATAGTTAATTAAAGTTGAAATAACTTACGTACAGATATTTTTATCTCTTCTGATTCTTTTCAACATTAATTATCTCGTGTTTCAAAATACTATTTAGTCTTCCTGACGTCGAGTGTAAAAAAAGTTTGTAAAATTGCAGCATAAAAATTTCACGGGTTTTTTCTTTTCGAAGAAATGTTTGTTTGTATTTAAATTGAGAACCACTCTTTTCTTTAATATATCTATATTTAACTAGGAAACAAAATGTATTATTCAAGTAAAATTCCATTCATTATTCATTTATTAAGATTATATAATTTTTTGAGCAATATTTTTGGAACCAAATTAAGAACTTGCCATTATTTTTTAAAGGAATCTAATCATATATAAGCCCTTAATGCTTCCCGACAAGTTAATTTTTTATGTTCAGATATTCCAGAATACAGATTTTTCGAAACTATAATCACAGACTTTATTTAATAATATAATTTAAAATTTGTTTGAAAAATTACTATGAATTAGCGACTTTTTTTAACACTGTATGCGTGATATGCCTGTTGTAGGTTTTATTTCTGAGTAGAGGCCAAGTTTCTCTACGAAGCACTAGAAGGTGTAACGAGTGGTTAAAGCCGTTTTCGATTCTTTAAATGAAGTATTAATTATTTCTTTGTTTTTATCCACAGTTAGACAATCATTATTTTATGCAGCAATGTAGTAAGCATTTTATCGACGTGATCTACTTCTCAAGAGATTCAAAACATGTGGTATGAATTGACTAATCGAACTCCATCTTTTGTATTCCATAATCTCTCTTCATACTTAAATAGTTTTCAAAATAGAGTTACCTAAATCCCTTACTTTTTAAGATGCAGGTCAGAATTTTATTTTAACATATCTCCCTCCCCCTGTAACTATTGCTAATAGTTTTTTTCTTCAAGAATCTGTTAATTCTTCGCTCTAATAAAAAAATAAACAATGTAATTAACAGCTTATAATTAGAGCAAAAATATTTCGTTTCTATTTCTTAATGATTTTATACGACACAAATTTATTGTCGACATGTTTCTTCGTTTTCTGAAAGGTAACATAAAATATTTATATATTCTACTTTGTTAATTGATTTTATTGAAAATATTTATATTTTTAAAGTTTTGCAAAATATGAGCGAATAAAAAGAAAAGAGCTGGTTCTCATTTTCAAAATTTTATACTTGGATTTTTTTAATAATATTAACTATAAAGACGCTGTAGTTCAGTAAAGTAGTTTCTTAAATTATAAAAGTTATATTGATACGTTTTTTCTTATAAATTTAAAAAAAATAAGCATAGTTGTTTTCTTTTAGATAAATGTGCTTGACAGCAAGTTTATTAACAATGTTTGCTTTCATTTTAATTGTATATCTTCAATAAACAGCTCTGGATTATAAATTGCTACAATTTTTATCGTCATTTAAACTCTCTACTCGGAATTGTATTTAAACTTCCTTTAAATTTAAATGATTTATTTTATTTTCAAAGGTATTTCATTTAAAATTAAATAAATGTAGAATTAATCGGTATTAGGCACTTTCAAAGCATTTTTCTGTGAGTTACTCTAGAGCTAAGCTAATATCGATATCACGAATTCGAATATATCCATCAAAAACATTATTTGATATAATGAATAGGGCTGCATTTTAAACAGAAAGGGAGCTGAAAGCGCCCATTTAAGCATAAAAAAATTGAAGAACTAAATATAAACTGTAATGCAACTGCAATCATTTGACTGTGATTTAAAATTGTGAGTCCGTTACTAGTACCTTATTAAGAGTCTGTAATGAAACATCTTTAAAAATATCGATGAAATTTAAGAGAATATTGAATTTACTTCAAGGATTTAATTGATTTCAAATCATATGCCTTACAAAAATCACTCGATATTAGAGATAGAAAACACGATGCCATATTCTTAATTTGGATACCTTGCTTTATTAATAAAGTAAGTGCATATAATTTATTATTTATCATCGGAACCGTATAATGCAATGGACTCGTGCCCAGGGTGGCAAGTTTTCAAAGGTTGTGCCTACGAAATTTTTATACATGTAAGAATCTTATGTACTGGTATACATTTTTGTGTTTGGTGAGGAGGCAGGAGCGGCATCAGGGGCGACAATTTTTGTCTTGTTCATGGATGCAATAAGTATAAATCTGGCCCAATGTTTCATTTCTATGTCAATTTGTTATTTACACTGTAATTCTATGTCAATAAATTAGTTATTAAAACAATAATGAAGCCTAATATTTTATATTTCCGTTTATATGAAAAATAATTGTAAAATATTATTTTTAGAAGTTAGGTAGGATTACATTTGTAGCCATGGAATTTAAAGTTATCATACTATCAACTGAATAATTAAATATATATTTTTTTTATTTCAAATGGCAAGTTACATCATAACAAACAAAACACAAGGAAAAAATAACACCAGTAAATCTACATACTCAGAGCAGTCCTCGCCACCCAATATCTCTCCCAAACCGAAATGCCAAGAGCTGGATACTTCCGAAAGTCTTCTCTTAGATTGCAGAATATTTAAATATAAATAAGCGCTTTATGTCTTTATAATAAAAAAAAATTCCAAATATTTATTACATTTATTTAAACAAAATTAAATAGAAAAAATGATAAAACAATAAATGAAAAACAGAATCTCGTCTTTGTACATTTTATGAAATATATAAATCAAAATAAAAATTATCTAAATACACTAGTACTCCAAACAATAATTGCACATTAATTACTAAATAAATTTGTTTTTCATATTTCTTACACACAAAGCAAAGTTCTTAGTATGTAGCATGTTTTAGGAATAATTTCCCTTAACTTGTAGGACTTTTAACAAAAACTAATCTCACTTATTCAAAATATTTTTAAAATGCATTGAATTTTATTTATTAGCTACCAAAATATTTTGAAAATAGAACAAAGAAAAAAAACTATATTTTCGTTGAAATATCTCATAACTTCAATTTGTCCTCCGTTAAACTTCGCATATAAACAAATGATTAACACAACAAAAGACTTCAAGGATTGGAGACGTTATTGTCACAAATCACTGTTACTTCCTAAACTGTAATAAGGATACATAACGAAGGTAACACTCTCACTCCCAACTCTATTTTAAAGTATTCGTTTCGACCTCGAGATTTATTCCATTCATCAAGGTGATCTAGGGGGAAAATGTATAAGAAATATTGCGTGAGCGTTGTGTGGTTTAGAAATAAATTGTTTGTGTTATTTTCGAGCAACTGTTGTGTGTGTTTTGATACAATTTCGATATTCAAACCGGTCGATATTGAAAATCAAAACTTCCTTAATATTTATGTCCTTAAAATGAGGAAAAACTGACACGTGAACTCACTTATCAAACGAGAAGTGTAAATGCTTTGTCTTTAGATAACAGAGTTAACATACTTTCTGTTTTTGAATCGAAAGAAGTATTTTTGCTTATGAATCACGTTTTAAATTGTTTTCTAAATCAAGGATAATAAGATATATTATTATTTTTATATGTAATTTGAAAAATGTTATAAAGGCAAACTGAAAGTTGCTATCAATTTCCATTTTACAAGGTGGAGGGGGTATAATTTCAGATCATCAAGTTTATGTTATTTCTAATTTATTAGATTCATTCTTTATCGTTAATTTTATTTGAAATTTGTATGTTTTGAGACTTAATTTTTGAAAAATCATTTAATATTTTGTATATCTCGCTGCTTAATATTAATATTATAAAAAATGCACTATGATTTATTTACGAAAATTTGTAATAATGTATATTTACTGTAAAAATTAATAGATAAGAAAAATTTGGAAGATATTTCTTATATGGAGCTTTACGAAGTGTATAAAAGGAGAAATTTTTTCAGAATAATTCCACTGTGAAGTAATCAACTGTACAATTGTTAGTGAAAAGTGTCATAAAAGATTGCTTAAAACTGAAAAATGTCTTAAACTATTTAAATATGTGTCTACTTTGGTGCTAAAATCAATATCTTTGTCTTTAGTGCGTATTATTAATACGCTCAACTAGTATTTTACAGGAAACTGAATCACATGTAAAATGTACTTAAGTCATTTTATTGCTTAAAGTTATCTCCGTTTCATGTTTAAAAATAGGATATATATTATTAAGTTAAGACAGTCTCAAAAAAAATTTCCCCTTAAAAAGATCGAGCGGAGTTAAAATATTAAAAATTAAAATTATTGAAAAATAATTAAAATTAATTTACATGACTTTTTTCATGTGTCATGTTTTTGTATAATCAGTATATTTTGAAATTTTTATATATTCTTAGTTTCTAAATATTTTTTTTTAATTCCTTCTCTACAATAATGCTATTATGTGTGTATTTTGTGAGTTATATTCAATATTTTTAACATATTTAATTAGAGTTATTTTTAATATTTAATATTCTGTAAATTACCATTTAATTGAATGAAACACAAAAGAAAGAATTCAACTAATTGGAAACGCATGAACCTTAATTCTTCAGACAAATTTACATTGCTTGTGTAATAAATACCTCATTTAAAACAGTGGCGTAACGTTTTGTAGAGGTGGGGCAGGTTTGCAGGGCCTCAAAGCCTGACTGCCGCCAGCTACCTAACCCTTTGTAAAATTCTACTGGGGGGCCCAAAACCTGACTTTTCAGGGTGCCAAATGCTCTCCGTCACGCCACTGTACACAAGTATGACATGCTAGTAACATAATCACACTTCATTAAGTCAAATCACTATGATTTCTTGAGAAAGAAATTCAGTACAGCCTAAAAATCAGAAACATGTTAAAAGTTCATACTCTTGATTCAGTTTCCTCGTTAATTATTTTTAATAAGTGCTGTTTATTTTATTTTAAAAAATGGGATAATATTAAGTTATTTCATCTTATAATCACCTTAAGCAAGATCTTTTTAAGCAATTGGTTTTTCAAACTCTCCATATTGGTATAAAAAGAAATTTTAATAATCAGTCACTTGACAAGTCATTCTTCGAGTTCAAATACAATAGGAGCAAAAACAACCTCCAGAAAGCAGCTTAAGTATTTAAAAATGGATTTATAATGATTCTGTTTATTTTTTTAATTTACTTATTATTCAGTAAAATAGAAACAGAATTGGAAAGAAGAAAGTAAAGAAAGTCAGCAAAAGTTTTCGATCCAATATCTTACCGTACAATCATGAGATTCATGAACTAATTTCTTAGAAATATTTTTACTATGTCATTATACACTACTGACTTGCTTTTAATATGTATTTGACTGATTTACATTCATTGATAAAGGCAAAACAAAGTTTTTCCAGCTGTTTTACTCTGCAAATGAAAACAGATATCGTACCTAGTAAAACTCTCTATCTCACAATAATATACTTAATGATTTTCTACCATATTACGGTGGTGGGAAGACTACCTTAAAGAGTTTAGGACCTTGCGAGCATTTAAATGTCCTCTGCATAATAAAAGATTGTCATTAAGCAGTTATTGCGTCCTTCTAGGAGTTATTCACGCCCACCAAATATCACAGAGAGAATAAAACTATGTCATTAACTTTTAATGAGTTTCGTAGTAAGTTAAGCATAAAACTTTTACTCGGAATAGAAAGTAATGAGAAATTCATCGATTGTATCCTGACTTCTAATTGACATTCATTTCCTCTTTTTTTTCCTAAATAGATTTTTAAAAAGTTATTCATAAGTTACGATAACTGTTCTATAATGGATTCGAAATCAGAACAACTGTGATTATATTCAGTGCAATCTATTGCTTTAACATCTCAAAAATAGCACTTAACCCTTTATCTACCGAAGGCACTTCTAAGTACCACTCTCACTTTAAAATAACCAATTTTACGAATATTCTGACAATACTTAGCAGGGATATTCTTTGAAATCCACTCTTCCAAGATATAGGGCAGCATGGGTTCTATGAAGAGTATTTTAGCAGGGAGGGCGAATAGTTATGTACCGGAAATTTCGTTTTCAGCTGACGGCGTTTTCAGCGGATTGCGAAGATTGTCATTTTTGTCCCGAAAAAATAGTTAATGTCAAAATTTAAGTGTCTTATTTTTTTTGTATGTTAATGAGGACCTTAAAAACGATTTGACTCTTTATTTTAAGTGAACAGTGTATATAATTAATTTTACAGTGGATTATCTTTAATTAATTAGCTCTAACGGATTAAGTTTCCCAAAGCGGAGTATTTTGCTTATATATATCCCTTCATTTTCAATGTAGTGATCCTAAAAAAATATTGCATGAAAAAAACTGCAGTAAATCATAATGTGGTAAATAAAGGGTTAAAAAGCATAAATGACGTACAGACTCTAGTATTTGTTGATTTTCTAAATAGTTATTAATTCTCTAAGGCACATGAATAACAACTCAAAGCTGTTTTTATTTTCATAAAAGTTAGAACACACACACACATAAAAACTTTACTGTTGCCATTTGTAAAACTTAATTTTCTAAAATACATCAAAATGAAGATAATAATAAGGTAGAGGATCAACACACATCTGATAGAAACCTTAAAAGAGTTAATGCGTTTGCTTAAATTTTACAAAGTTTTGTGATAATGCATTTATTGCTACTTTTCTTGTTGATATTTTCACACATGCTCATGAAAGTTTTTTTTTTCGTTTGGAAGATTTTTTCATAAAAATGTGTGTGATTTTTTTTTGTTATATTTCTCGCGGAAATAATAACGATCAAACATAGAACAATGCCGCATTTTTTAAGCTACGAAGTGTAATTAATTCACGTGTGCTAACAAATGGTGAAGAAATTGGAAATATAATAATCTTAAGTATTGTGTGTGTGTGTTTTCAAAACTTATTTCGCAAAATAACTTAAAAGTTGGTGATTTATGTGTATAGGTGCTTCTTATATTTGTGAATTGTTTAGAATTAATGCATACTTTTCACTTAAAAAGGATGCATTTTTAAATTTTTAAATATTTACTTTAATTAAACATTTTTTTTTTGTAACAGTTAATCTAAGGATTGAATCCGGTTTTATTTTAGCCAACACCTTTATTTGTTCCCACTAAGCGAACTATTGTCCTCATTTTGGATAGCAATCTAGCTGAGTAAAAATGAACTGCTGGTGCAATTTGACACTGCCTAAGGCTAAAGTAGGATTTTACACTTTTTCTGAAAATTATAATTTATATTTTCAAACACATAGAGTTGCATTCAATCACGAAGCTTTAAATGAACTTGGTTTATAAGTTTTCCTATTAAAAATGATTTTGATCCATTGAGCTTCTTTTATCGGGTACTTACGTTTTATACCGTCGACCCATTTCGTCAAATCAAAAGATGTCACCAAATACTGAGATATACATTCAATAGTGGAGAAGTCGTTCCCGTGCACATTCAAACACAGTACTAATAACGATGACAGCATTTGGCGACACTTTTTAAACTGGCGATTTCTTTTAGTTCGGTGAAATAGATAGACAACGTAAGAACCATCAATCCATTTTTATGTGTTCAGCCATGTAATTAAAATGATGTCACATATTTCAAATGTTTTAAGATTATTTTCTAACAGACATCATTTTTTTCATTCTTTATCGAATATTTTTTACTTGGAAATGCAACTTTATTTTCTTTTCAAAATCAGAAAGAATCAGTTATATATATATATATATATATATATATATATATATATATATATATATATATATATATATATATGGGAGACAACAAAGGGGTCCAAGACGTTGGTCTATCTTCTATTTTATTTTAACATTAAACAAAAATTAATTAAAAAGGTAGAAAAGTTTACAGATGAGTTTGACGATGATATTCAGAAGGTAACGCCTGCTCGTGCACCTCTCGCGTTCTCCTTTCTCTCTCTCTAATCTAATCTTAAGAGTTTTTTGGTTCTCCTCCACTAATTCAACAGTTTCAGTTTTAGTTTCCATTCAATGCGCCTGCGCGCGGAGACTGCGTTGCTTTTGGCTGCATGCCACAACGGCCAGCCTGACCGTACGCTGTCCGCAGCGGTATTTCCATGGAGACCAGAGGAGAATCTGAAACATACAAAAAAAAACGGAACAGACAAGGACTATACGACAATTATATAGAGATTAAACATATCAAGATTTTTCTGAACTAGACAGTTTCACCATCATGTGAAGACACCTCTTCGACATCCGGAAGGTTCCACAGGAAAACATTGTGTTTCACAGGCATGAAAACGTCTTTTTTAACAAGTCGATCTTTGGTTGAACGCATCGATATTTTCCTCTGTAGAGTTCTGGACGTCTGTTCGAAACGATTTCTCTTTTTCCTTCGTTTCCACTGCCAAGGCTGGAAGATCCTTCGGAGCAACACAAACCGATGATGTTTACTCTTCATAGATAAAGGGTTAGGTGAGCGGGAGATAAATTCCACGGAACTTGTTTTCATGGCACCATTGGCTTTCTTACACAATACTATATCAGAACAATAATCAAAAACACTCTCTTTTATACCTTGTCGTAACCAATCATCAATTTGATTGTTTACCTGTAATTTCTCAGAACAAGATAAACGTCTGGCTCTCTGACACACAGGAATATCATTTTTCAATTTAATACACATTTTTAACTTAGTACTCTTAATTTTATTACATTTATAATTCTTAATTAGAGAACTCAAATCATTTCTAATATCAAAGTTCTTAACATATGGCAAATCATAACTAGAGTTTTCTATCACATTTGAAACAGAAACATTTGAATTAAAATGAACACAAGCATGAGCACCTAAAGAGGATTCACTTTCACTTAATAAAACATCGCTCTTTGCGTGGCCTAGTTTTTTTTATTTCAGAATATACACTGGGATGTATAATAAATTCTTCGGTCAAGGTCGGTGATATCGCCGTTCGCACACTTAAGCTAGTAGAGTGTTGATTAAGAGAAATATTTATGGGTTTAACTTCTACCATACGCTTTTCGCCAAAACATGAGCTTAATGTTATGATTTCTTCGGAAGGTGTTTGCACTCTAATTAGTGAGGAATTTAAAACTGGGATCTGGCAACCTGAATCAATCAATGCTGTTACGGGCTGATTTTCCACAAAAATGCTTACGTATTGAAGATTTGTGCATTCATCGCTATTTTGTTTTTCGCTCTCGATTTTCAAAGTATTCACGTTTATTTTATTATGGATGTGATCATTAGATTCTTTAGGTTTAAAACGCTTCTCACAGTCCCTTGCGTAATGAGATGAATCACCGCATATAAAGCAATTTTTATTTTCTCTTTCAAGATATTGGGGATAGTTCTCTTTAATCTTTGGTTTAAAGTTTTGTGATTTATTTTTAAAGGGGTCTTGGGTATATCCATAAGTAATAGGAATTTCTTTACGTGATCCGCTTCTAGATGAAATATAAATATCACACTCTTTAGCTAAATCAATAGGCCTAAACCAATCTTCTGCTTCTCGAATGCCAATATGGGTTGCGGTTTCCTTATTTAAAGTTTTGAACTGTTTCTCTTCGAATTTAGCTGCAGGATTTAAACTTAATGCTTTATTTTTAACCCTTTGAAGTTCGACTTCTTTTTTTCTAACTGTGCTAACTGTAGTTTCGCGAGCTCAATTTTCTGTTTTCCTGAAGTTACTTCTCTTTTGTTTCGCGATACCCTCTCATCTATACAGTTTTGAATTAAAGTTTTAACGAAATCTGGATCACTTTCAAATGTACTACTGTTCTCAATTTTAGTTTTTAGTTTAACTATAGTGTCAGTATTCTCCACAATACCGTTTAGTTTCTCAACAACTCTTATGAAATCCTCTTTAAGAGCGTTTTTATACATTTTATAAAAATATGAAAAGATCCTACCTTTTTTTTTCTGGCTCCCTTGTTGCTCGCACGTACGATGTATCCAATGAAGAAAAATTTCGATTCCACTGATTTCACCTCTTCGCAGGTAATATAGTTGAAATTGTAGTTCCGGCCTCTACACAGGCGGATTATTCACACTGAGTTAGTTCCAACCTCTACACAGGCGGGATTTTTGTCGATCGTTCCAACCTCTACACAGGCGGAATATTTGTCGATGGTTCCAACCTCTACACAGGCGGAATTTTCACGCTGGATTCAAATGAAGAATGCAACCTCTACACAGGTTGAACGAAGTTTCCGAAAAATGGCGGCGCGTCTCCTGCACGGACGGCTTTTTTTTTTTTTCACGTTCCAAATTTTTGATCAAAATCGAAATTTTTTTTTTTTTTTTTCAATCGCCTCTACACAGGCGGAATTTTCATGCTGAGTTCAAACCTCTACACAGGTTGAACGAAGTTTTCGAAAAATGGCGGAGCGTCTCCTTCACGGACGCTGTTGTTCATTGTCCAGACTTTGGTTCAAAATCGAAATCTTATCGATCCATCGCGGCCGAGCCCCCATATTTTGTGGGAGACAACAAAGGGGTCCAAGACGTTGGTCTATCTTCTATTTTATTTTAACATTAAACAAAAATTAATTAAAAGGTAGAAAAGTTTACAGATGAGTTTGACGATGATATACAGAAGGTAACGCCTGCTCGCGCACCTCTCGCGTTCTCCTTTCTCTCTCTCTAATCTAATCTTAAGAGTTTTTTGGTTCTCCTCCACTAATTCAACAGTTTCAGTTTTAGTTTCCATTCAATGCGCCTGCGCGCGGAGACTGCGTTGCTTTTGGCTGCATGCCACATATATATATATATATATATATATATATATATATATAAAATATATATATATATATATATATTATATATATATATATATTATATATATATTATATATATATATTATATATATATATTATATATATATTATATATATTCCACTTTAAATTCATTTAATGTCATTATATGCTTTTTATTTCAATTATTCATTTGTCTAATGTAATGTACGTCAACGGAATAACAAGGCTAACTTTAACAAATCTATTGTTCCCCTCGAAACTTTAAACAGATGAAGAGTGGGAAAAAAATATATTTTGTGGAAGATGTCGTGCTTAAGGACAGTAAGTGGTACTTATACGAGGAGCGAAATAAAGGAGTTTGGGTAGCCTTACGAAATTGGACTAGTGTGAGCTTGAAAAATATGTAGTCCAAGGTGAAGTTTTTGGTCCGTGTAAACGGCTTTTATGGATCAAGTTTGCTTCGGAACAGTTAGTGCCGGCTTACGAGACGCTGATGACATTCGATGAAAATAAAATAGAATGGCGAAGGCAAATAAATCCTCTGAAAACCATTCAATCGAACAACTGAACGGTGAAAGTTGGGTCATAAGAATCGGGGATCGTACACAAAGTGAAACATTGTAAAATAAATACTTATTTTCCCTCAATCTTTTTTAGTTAGCTTTCATTCAGTCAATTTTAGATTCAAATATTTAGCACAAATTCTCCGAGACCATTCTGAATTGTAGCACAAAAAGTCTTATGCAAAATAAAATGAAAACTAGAATAAAATACATATTTTTCCATTGCCTTTTTTCAAGAGTTATCAAGTACTTCTTTAGTATATGTATATAACAATGTATCAATTTTTCCGCGCTCTTTCTCTTTTGATAACTATGTTAAACATTGTTCTAAAAGAAACATCCTGATTTCCTTTCTATCTTTAATTATTTTTTGTTTATTGTGAATCATCTAAATATGAAAGATCAAATTCTTTTTTTATATTCCTAAATGCCGTATCATAATCAATGTATTATAATATTAAACGTAAACTTGACTGCGCATTAACTCTGTTTGGAGGATCTAATTCGTAAAGGAAGACATTTAATTATTCTATAATTTAAGACATCTAAAATAATTTTAGAAATGCATTTTAACTAAAATAAGAAAATCATATTAATTCGATTTTTAGATTTCGGCTTATTTCAAAATCTTTTTACTTGACAAGTTTTTTTCAAAAAAAAAATGTAAATTGTTATACATTCTGAAAACTTCTGATGTTATGTATTCTAAAGCT
The DNA here is from genome assembly GCA_019973935.1 of Trichonephila clavipes. Taxonomy (NCBI): domain Eukaryota; kingdom Metazoa; phylum Arthropoda; class Arachnida; order Araneae; family Nephilidae; genus Trichonephila; species Trichonephila clavipes. Next base: position 1,472,328 of record BMAU01017843.1, read on the forward strand.
GTATCATTTTATTTAGCATTTGATGCTCTTACTTTTATTGTTATTTAATCAACGATGTATATATATATATATATATATATATGTATTATTGATACTTCAAGTCTTACAGTAGTCGCATATGATGTGTAACATCTGACATGTTATCGTGGTATAAATGCGTAATATTAACTTTTTTCCTGAAAAAAATATGAATCGGGTATGATTGAAAATAATTTTCAATCGAATAATTATATCTTTAATGAAAATTGTATTTAACTATATATATAACAAAAGGAGTAAAAAAAATACAATATTTTATCAAAAATAATTATTCTTGTTCAATTTGGGGAAGAGAGGAGAGTCAATAGACTTATGATAACTAAAATATGACACATACTTGTGATTTAAAAGTATTTAAAAACCGTTGAAAAACAGCGTTAATACCTGTACCACTGTTAGCAATCGAAGCATTCTAATTTTTTTGTGTTCATTTCGAGCTTGAGTTCAGCATTCATAAAATCTAAGAGCGGCTCAGCTTTCGGCAAACTGAAGATAAAGTTAAAATCACTCATAATCAGGAGAAGCGAGTGATAATTTTTTAAAAGAGCAGAACCACCCTCGTTATATGGTAATAGTACAAAATGCAGGAAATCTTTAATTGTTTTTAACCGTTTGATTCGAAGAAATGTATACGACCATCGAAATCACTGTTTGTCCATTTCAAATAAGCTTTCTGCCGCACTTATGTCCCCCAATATCATGACTAACGGATTTAGAGTCACGCACTCGAGTGCTTGATGGCTACTAGAGTTGGACCCACATGCCAGAGTAGCGAAAAGACATAGCCACGCACTCTCATTGGTCAAATCAAATAGCGCGCGCTTATGTTACATCCTGTTACACACATCCGTCCCTTTTCACGAAATCACTCCCAACAAATATCCAGCAACCGAGAGGAAAGATGTTACACATCAAAAACTAGTTGGACGAATGAGCGATTTTTTATTGTTCAAGAATAAAATTATTCAAAATTCTTTAAATGTAAGTAGTTTGCAATAGTGTTATTAATAAATCTACTTTAAGGATATCGAAAACTATCACTTTAAATAATCTAGTTGCTGTCTCTAAATTTTTACGTGGAGTGATGTTAAGAACAGAAATAAGAGACGCCAGCAGAGGCACCGACCACTTTATTAGACCACGGTTCAAAATTGCGAAGTCCACGCCCAATAACTTTTTTATTTTTCTAGTTATTTAAACCCAAAGTATTTAAGAACTATTTACTTTCAACTGTAAAATAATTATCGAGAACATTCAGAAAATAATTATATACTGTTAACATTTTGAATTATTAGTTTATATTCTTAATTTGAATCCATGATTGATAAAAACAAAACTTCTCAAAGTTATATAATTAATCACGCAGACTTACATTAAAAAACAAAAAGAGAAGATGACTTAGTCTGCTTATCTATCCTGGCAAATGATTCGACTTCATTGAACTCCATGTTTACTGCAAATCTATTTTTATTCCTCTGATGAACCGCCGATTTCAAGAGCATCTGTTGGAAAGCAAACATTGTCGTAGTCCTGAGAAAATGATTGAGTTTTCGACTCCTTGGAAGATGAGAGTACTGCGTGCATACCTCTTGTTGCAACGGTTGTGACGTTTTAAACTTCTACACAGACAGCTTGTCGAGAAGGCCCTAATTCATCTTGAATATTCATGAAGCGGAAGGTAATCGCTCTTAGTAGACGCCATTTTTTCATAAATGTAATTTATCTTCATCGTACGTTTGTTTGTTAAATGTGGCGAGGAAAAATAAGGAAGATTTTGTATTTTAATATTGTCCCTATCGAAGAATGCGGAGATAATTCATAGCACACACGTTTCCGATTTTCTTCCATCTCGAAAATTTAACTTTTGTGAATGGCAGCAAAATAAACTTTACAGATTGAGATGGCATCCTTGATCGATGGAAGTGTTTACCTACTGAGTAAAGATTTTATATTGAAGAATGAGAAAGGGTTGTTTGTGTGGAGTTTATTCTTCATGTTATATCGGACACGTGTGAGGAATTAATTTTCAATCAATCATTCAATCTTTCAATTTTATCATAGCACCTGTCAATTCCTGGCAATTGTCTCGGGGAAAAATCTATTGTTTATTATCAATCTTAGATGTGTTTTAATTTATCTTCGAATGGTTAAGTAATGATTACAGTTTTTGTTATTGTTTCTCTTTTCTTTAAAAATTTAGCGGAAGTTAATAGTTCGACTTATCAAACGTTTTCCTTGCAATACGTGTCTTTTTTCTTTTTTTAGAAATATAAAATATTCACATATTTATTTGAGGAAAACACAAATTATCATTAATTTTAAATAATGAAATTATTGTGATATCTCAGATTAATAATGAGATTATCGTGAGAGATAAAATATAACAAGATTCAGGGTTTCTTTGACTTCCAACTGAGTTTTGTTCCATCAAATGGATCGAATTGGTTGAGAGTTGTATTTATAATTTTCTACATTATTTTTATTCAAATGGGTTATAAAGAATTTACTTAAAATATATAAATTAAATCTATGTTTGTATTATTATGTTATACATAATGTAAGAAAATGCATATCTGTTCATGTATTTTCAATAGCCCCAGGACCTCTTTCACCCTACCAAATGTAGCTATTTTTCTTAGCTTACTTACTTTATTTATTTATTGCGCGGCCTTAAGTACAGACTGTCGTAAGTTATATTGCTCATGAGACGAATAAACGATGCACTTCAACAAAAAATAGTTATTACTGAATATGTATTATTTAAATCTGGAAACATATATTTTTGAGCATGCTAGATTGCTTAACTTCTAAATTATTTAACAGAATAAATTTTTAATTATCCAAGCAGTATCACAATTATTACTATAACCTATTAGATGAAATAGAAATAACATTAAAAGTTTAATTTAAAAGCATTTTATGCCATTAATAACTATTGGGGCTTCCTATATTTCTTATGGAAGTGCGCTTAGGAACCATAGGATTTTTTTTTGTTTAAAAAAAAATACTTCAATCTATTGAAACCTAATGGCTCAGTTCTATTTTTGTAAATTTGTTGCTATTATTTTTCAAGCAATTAATAATTTACTTTTTGATAAATAGATTTTTTAAATCTAAATAAAGTATTTCTGACCAATATCTCTTATTGCTTTAGGAAAGAGATTTCAAAAACTGTGGAATGCTAACCTTTATATATCTGACTTACCTTTATTTTAGTTTAGCCAACTAAATTGATTTCCTTATATATTTTTATCCATTATAAAAACGAATATGAAGATCATTTTTCAAAAATATTTCCTTTTTTAATACGTTTTGCATTGAAAAGTTGACACATATGAAATGAAAACCTCCATTTGCCGGTTTCTAATCGTCGTATTAAAAAAAAGACAGTTCCAGTATATGATTTGTAATTTCCCCAAGGAAGTTTCCTCCGTCTGGTCTCCTGGATGACCTTCATCTACATTAAATCAACCAAAATTATGCTTTTACCTTTTCAGAAAATTTTCCTTTGTGTTCGGTTTTCCTCGTCTCTTGCTCGATTTCTTTTTTGAACTACTCCGATGCGAGAAATCTGCATATTGTTTCAAATCATAATCGTCTTGCAAAGAAAACAGTCGTGATTGCCATTAGTTTTCTAAATATTTAAACACTGTATTCTTTCCTTCGTCTTCTCCGTAATTCAGTACGTTTATTTAGATTTTCCGTAAACAAATGATAAGGTCGTTTCGTGGTTATGCGTGTATCTCGCCTTCGCAAATACCCTGAAGTGCTCGCTTTGCGTGCTCAGTATAATTACTCAATGAAACCAGAGGACCTTTCTTGTTACAAAATAACGATCTCGAAACAATTACTCAATATATAAGCCATTTTCTTTGCTATACGTATACTGGTATCGAAATAAAGGTACATTTAAGAAGAAAACAGATTTAAATTAATTTACTTTGTTAATTTACCGCAAGGATTGTATAATAATCACAGAAGTTAAGGCTTACCTACAGAGAAGAAATTGTTCTTCTTTGGTTAACAGGAAAGAAAAACTGAAATATTTTTAAAATTTTCTTTGATATGTTGATAGTTTTATCACGATTTTAAATCTAAATGCTCAAAAAGAAATCAAGAATTAAAAGGGACTGATCTCTCTCTTTTCAAGGCAGTTCTTACTATGGATTTTCATAAAAAATACACGAAAAATTTAAGAATAAAAGATACACGAGACAATTTAACTGGAAAATTAAGACATTTTACTGTGAGAATCTTTTAATTTGTTGCATTCGCGTTGAAGGACTGAAGAGATTTCTTAGTATTTTAGTTGCACATTTACTTATTTTAAAACATATAAAGCAGAAATACAAAAAGCACGACACAAAAACGCGCGAATGTTGTACATTACAGAAAAGCGTGCTTTGTTCACTCCGGAGATCTCAGCTTTTATAGCTTCCTCAACCGGAAGCTTTTCTAATCATTTTTATTATTGTTTAAAATACTTGGAGGAAGAAGCACTGCATCATCTTGTGCAAAATGCGATCGTGGCAGTTTTTTTAGGAGATATAGTTTCGATTAACAAAATATTTCCTATTAGGCAAGTAAACTAAAAATTGATCATCACACAAAGTCGTGGGAGACTCAAGACCATTAGAAATTAAATTAAATTACTCGTTTAAAAATTTAAGTGGTGAATTGTTAGATACTTATTTCGGTGAAATTCACTTTTTATGAATATATTTCTAAATTGGAACTAGCAAATTTGCTAAATTGCTCAAACATTTGCTCTTTTTCCATTATACAAAAGTAGTAAAATTCATATTTGTTTTCGAAAAAATATACAATATGCATATATTAAGAGGCACTACTAGCCCGCTTTCATAGAATAGGGTGTCTATTCTTTTGATGAAAAAATACAAGCAAAGAAACTGCCATAGGTGTATTTTGGGTGTACGGCTTACTTTCCCGATTTTCTTTCTTACATCTCAGACTCACCCTAACAAGTTAAAATTATAATATTCAATCTCATTATGTTGGGTGTCACATAGTGTTCAGATAAAGACTCTAATTGAAGAAAAGGGAAAACAAAACGATAAAAATGTATTCTTAAAATAGGACGTGCCCATCTAAAAAATTGTAGGATTTTTCATCAGTTCTAACGCCTTCATCGGTATGACTTTGTCCTTCTGTTTATGCATGTTTTACTTTCATAACGAATCTCGAAAGTATTCTCTGCTTGAAGATTGTTCATGTTTCACAAAATGCTTTATTTTTTAAAGCATTCTTCTCTTGCTTTGATTATTTTTCCGTTCAAAGTGTTCATTAATTATTATCTGTTTATGCAAATATTTAATGAGGTGTTACATATTATTCAATAAGTATTTTAACAATTTATATGTACAACAATTATATCTGGTATCTCACATACTGATTTAATCAATAAATTCACTTACAGTGAAAAGAATGTTGTTAATTTTCATTAAAAAATACATGTTCTTATTGTTTAAACCATTTTCCAAAATGATTCTTAAATTTCATTCAAATTAAGGCAAAGTTAATGCTTTATCAGAATTTTTGGTTCTTCCATATTATACCGAGAAACAATTTCGCCCAAAGGAAAAATGTCGCCAAATGCTGCCATCGTTATTATTAATATGTTTGATCATTAGCGAGAAGTATTTACTCTACTGAGTGTAAATCGTGGCTTTTGGAGACGTCTTTTGATTTGACGTTATCGATCGATGACATACGTAAGTACCCAGTTTTTTCCCTTAAATCAGTGATATGTATGCCTGAAACCTGGATTGGTTCCAAAATGAAAGAAAAAAAAGAGCGTCTAACTGGATGAAATATGTATAAATTATCAGTGGTTGCTGATCACCTTGGTGATGATGGTATTTGATTTGAACTGTCTGTCTGCTGATCACTCTCACTTAAGCAACTAGGCCAGACCTTCTCAAACTTTCAATATCCACGACCCAATATTCAATCGTCATTTTCATCGCGGCCCCCTCCATACAGTAACGATGTATTGAATTCAATAATATTATACTTTGACACTAAAGCTACAATATTACTTTACCCTCTTATATGCCACCAACGTATATAAACGTTTCGCTCTGCCAAAACATTAATTTCTGGACGTATATATACGTTTTTCCGAAGTACGATATTTTCTGTGTACTGCTATTCATAAAAAATTCCGAAGTCTTTGGAATGCAATAAAAGTATTGACAGTATCTGCAAAGGATTCACTCATTTCAGAGGATTTGCTTACTTATACCTTTTCTCCTCTCCCCCTAAAAAACATCAAAACAGGCGCGCCTACGTAGAAAACGGTGGCATTGGGGAGCGAATCGCGTAACTTAGGGAAGGAATTAATTATAAACCGTACAAATTATCAAAATAAGTGTTAATACAAGCCCATGGGGTCACTGATAACTATCAAACTTGTTCTTGACTTAGTATTGTTAAATTAATAATAAATATACATTGTACAGTACTGATACATATATCAGTGTATTATATGAGCGTAAATGTGTATTTTATAACTTATTATACCAGAAAGTATTTTGTTTGTTTACTTTCAGTAAATTTACAATTATTTAAATAATCTTTTGTTTTCGACTTTTCAATACGCTCGCCCCCCTTATAGAGTTATCACGCCCCCCAAGGGAGCCCGCCCCAGAGTTTGAGAAACGCTGAACTAGGCACAAAGGAGGTCTCAACTAGATCCCCCCAGGCTAATTCTTAGGCTCCAACTATTGCTTGTCTTGTTGGAAAAGGTACACTGTGTACCCCTTCCTAGGAAGAATTCAAGGTTTTGGATGCCTATTTAAACACCATTCAGAGGAAGCTGTGTTTTTCAACAATTACTGCAATTGATGCACGTTCCCTGTTGTGTTGAGAGTTGTTAATGTTATAGGTAGTCTCTAGTTTACATAGCTTATTTGACGAATGTCAAGAATACCATTAATCGTAATTTATGAATCTCTCAGTGGCAATTGTTGCGTTGGGGTATATTCAACCAATAGTTTCAGGCACTGTCATTTAGCGTTCAATTTCCGAATTATCAGTTGTTCCCGTGATTGTTAGTGCAATGGTGATAATGGGCATTTGATTTAAACTGCCAATCTGTGGATTCATCTATTTGCATTATAGACAACTGGGCTTCTGCGTCCAATTATTACGCGCTTTGTTCCCCTAGCATTGCTAGTTTCGACCTACAAGAGATAATACGCGGCAAATTAATGCATTGTTTTCTTTTTAATTATTTCTTTAAATCATACTTACATGTCTCTTTCTTCTTTCTTTAATTTTAAAAATTAAAGAAATGTTTTAAAATTTGTAAAGTAAACCATTATTATTCAATACATTTGGAGGGATTAAAACATGGAATTTTTATTTTCTGTTATAACACACAATTGTATGTTCCAAAAATGCACAATTTATCTCATGTATAAGTTATATAATGTTATACGATTTTAAAAAGTTTTAAAAATAATACACAGGTGGATCCACTGTGGTTATGCAGATATGAATTAGTATTATACATTCATTCGTCAGAATAAATTTTTATTTTTTTCTAAGCCTCGTGTTATTCCTATTGTTAAAAAATAATTTAAATAGTTATTAGCTTCACGAGCCCATTAAAATTTTTAACGTACGCAAATTTCATTCAAAAATAATTTTTAATATGCAATAAATACAGAGTACATTTTCATATTTAGAGTTCAATGTGATAGAGCAATGCTCCGCGACCTTTTTATCGCTACGGACCGGTCAACGTTTGATAATTTTACCGCGTCCCGCTGAGGGTGGGACACGATGATTGTTTTTATTTTAGATTGTTTTGATTTAGCAATTTTAAGTTAGTTACATTTAAATATGCCTTCAGAATAAAATAGAGTTACATAAAAAATGAATAAAAGTGATTTCCGTGTAAAGTCCTCAAATCCGAGAGAAATGCACCACTTTAAATAAAATGGCAATAGTTTAATGTCCTTTAGGTGGCCCGGCATTATTTGATCCACGGACCGGGGGTTGCGAATCACTGTGATAGAACATTTGAAGCTTGTTTTTAGTATTAATTTGCAATTTATTTCTAGACAGTAATCATCTATGAAAAGTTAAACCAATGGAATAATAAATTAATTCATAGTTTTAAAGTAACTTGAAAATAAACTTCGATATTCATCCGCATTTGGTTTCCATCATTAATCTGATTTTACATCATATTTTTTCAGAACAATTTTTATAAATGACTTACACTGATAAAGAAAATTTACATATTTTTCTGATTTCTTTTCAATTTTAATTTAAGTGAAAAGGTTATTAATAGTTTTTATATATTTTTCAAAAATGAATCATTTAGATATAATGGAAAATTTTGATGTTTCTATGAGATTATATTTATAATAGATGAAAATCCTCAGAAATTTCTACTTATACATACTTAAAAATTTGTTCCGATTTTCTCTATATATCTTAAAATATTTTTGCTGCCTTTTCGAAATAAAGATAGTTAAATGAAATATAAGTTACTTTTTATTGTTCTAAAATAAAATTTAGTAACCGCGAGCTGTTGCATTTTTAATACTCATCATCAATCTTTTAGTTTATGAGACTTGTTTTTATTTAAAAACATATTTAAAAAAATTTAGAGTGAACTAAACGTACTTTTAAAATCAAATGCAACAATATAATTAACACACAAGTAATAATAAAAAAAATTAAGTTAATTCCTACTTAGATCAACAAAGAAAAATTTTATTTTAGCTACTTTTTCTTAAATAGTTACAATTAATATAAATATGTATATACAAATGACAGAATCACAACATTAAGTGGTAATTAATTTTTATTAATTATCATTAAAGAATCGTATTGTCATCCAAAACAATCGTGTATATAAATTTCAGTTCAACCGAATACTTTAACACGTGAGAAAAAAACATTTTCAAGTTTTGACACAAGTTGCCAAAAGGGTCGCTAAGTCGCCAAAAATGATGCCAACGGTGTTGTATTTGTAATTCTTTAAATAATTAGTTTTAATCAATTAATTTTTATTAATTATTATTATATTATTGTATTGTCATCCAAAATAATCCTGTATGTAAAATTTCAGCTCAATTGAGCGCTTTAAAATGTATTTTATTAACGATTGAAAATTCTACCAAGATAAATAAATAAATAAATGTATAAATAAATATATAGAGATTGTGAGCTAATAGTAAGGATTGAAAAAATTATTATATAGCATATAAATACTTTAAATAATTAAACTATTGACATTTCAAAATGTTTGGAACAGTTATACGTAATATACTAATATCATAATGGATAATATTAAAATAATTATTTTCAATCAGGGTTTTTAACTAAATAATTACTCACATTATTTTTCCTTATGCTACCGTTTTGTTCATCTTATTTATATTAGTTTAAAATGTTTGTTTTTTACTTTATATTTTTAGTGAGCTGATTTATTTATTTATTATTTTTTTGCTCGAAATTAGGTTACCTTTGAGTTTTCTTTTCAGTTCATTTCTATTTATTGTAAATTTTAAGCGATTACTTTTCGCTATATTTTAACCTCGCTTTCAGTTCGTTTGTTCTTATTAATTTTTGTTTTTATTCTGTGGAAATATTTATTATGGTAAGTAAACTTCGTGTTCCGTATAATGAATAGTTTGATTAATATTGAATGCAAAAGTTTACGAAAAAGTAGTACGTTAGTTACGTAGTGTTTTTCGATTGCTATTATATATAAAAATTCGTTGTACTCTATTCAAAATTCTTTTTTCCTTCTTCCACGAAAATAAAAATTCAACATTTTTCTATAAAAGCAAAAACATTATTCAATTTTTTTAGTTCGCAACAAACTTTTTATTGTTATATCTCTACAACGCAATCAATTTCTAAATTCCAAGGGAAATTTCCACAAAATATTCGCAATAAATTCAAGCCATAACGCTTCCTTCAATAAAAAAATCACTTTCCTAGCACCACACGAGCATAAAAAAAATCATTCCACTTTCCTTTTGAGTGATGGCAACAAATATTTCTAAGACATGTGGCAGACAATCTGGATAAGTGTGACAAAAATTCGGTTTTTCAGTCAATGGCAAGGTGAAAATAAGAAAAAAATAATATTATGGATATTTCATGTAAATAACATTTCTTTTGTATGAAAACGAGCTTGTGCAGATGGCAAGGTCAGGAGAATAACAACACTATGATGTTATCACGCAATAATGACAACTTTTTTATGCCATTTACTTCACGCATTCTTAATTTTGAAGTCATTGGAATAACACTTGGTGTCATCGCACCGACGACAAGGCGTTATTTATTTTCGGTCCTCTGATCTTAGGGTTGTAAAAGTAAGCAAAATCTCACAATCATCAAAATATGATTTAAATTGATATTTCTCTGTGACAGGGGAAGCTTTGCATTGTTGAAATACCTGGTGTTCAAAATAATGAATATTAGTATGCTATATTGTATATAAAGTTAAACATTTTAAAATGTTCCCTAAGATATGTGTTGTCTCTTAATGCTTTTACTTCAGATCTTCTCAGTTCATCTTGCATTTACTTTTTTTTAATTGTAGAAACATTTCATAATTAGAACTAAACTAATTTCAACAGATCGTAACGATTGATTTTGTTACATTGGGTTGGCAAGAAAATAATTTCTGTTTTTGTAAAACGAAATTTTTCTAAACCAAAAAAAATGACTTTTTTCGTTGAGTTTTAGGTTTTTACCGGCAAAAAACTCAACCATGTGATTTGAGATCATCGTTAATATTAAAATTTTTACCACTTAAAAAGTTTTGTTAAAATTCAAAATAAATGATAATTAGATGGGGCAAGATCGGGGCTATATGGAGGATGCGACAGTACTTCCCAACAAAGTTCTAATAGTTTCATATGTCTTGCTAAAGATTATGGTATAGACGCATCAAGTTTGGACGAGGATCTTTTGTGATTAATGTTACTACAGACCAGTGATTTTCAAACTTTATCGACTCACAGAACCTTTAGTACTATAAGGTGTTTTCAATGAATCTCATACCCCTATAAAAGAACATATCTTAATAGAACATGTAATGAAATCAACGTGTTGCAAGAAAATTACGTAAAGACAATTAAAAATATTGTATTTGTTATAAAACTTTTTTAATGTTTAAGTAATTTAATCATTAGTAAAATCAATTTGCCCTCCTCGTGTCTCAACTCCGTAGAGAATGTTATTGTATTTTGCATACACATTTATATAGTTTTTTCTTTTCGAATTTTCATTGACTCGTGGAACCCCTGGGCATGCCTCAAGGAACCCTAGGTTTCGTGGAAAACAGTTTGAAGATCAATGCTGCAAATGATCTATTTTTCATCCCCGACCTTGCACCATCGGATTAGAATTTATATCAAAGTTCACGAAACTTTTTAAATGGTAAAAATTTCAGTAATAATGATGACCTCAAATTGCACTTGGTTGAGTGTTTTGCTGATAAGGACCAGAAACTCTATGAGTTCGGAATCATGAAATTGCCAGAAAAATGGCAACAGGTAATCAAACAGAATGTAAGATATTTGACTGAGTAAAGATTATTTTTAATGTAGAATAATTGTACTCTAAAAAACTGAAGTTACTTTTTTGCCAAGTCATTGTATTCTGAAAATTTAATTCAAATAGATGCATTTATTGTCAACAAGCAAAAATCTCCGTCTTTTTTCTAAAAAGTAAATATTTTCTCTCTAGAGTTACCAAAAGTTTAAGTTGTCAAAATACCCCTTCCTCTTGTCGGTTAATGTGGAGATATCTCTGATCGTTGAGGTTCTCGGGAGAATCCGAACGCAGTTAAGGTTGAGAAACCATTAAATTAGACTCAAAAGGATAAAAAACTAATATTCATAAAAAGTTACTTTTATTAATTTAAGTGTTAGAACTAAGTACGCGACATAATAATTTGAAATAACGTTTTCTTATCTGAAATGAGATGCAGCCTTTGAAACTCACCATTGAGAAATCCTCTAATATCTTCTAATAGCGACTGTAATTTAGGAATAAGCGACTATAATTCATGAAGTACTATTGTTAGCTTTTCCACATTACAACTGTACCCTACCTCACTGACTACTTATATGCTCGTTAGTAGTGACATTCGTTTGCACGGTGGAGTTGCTCTAGCTCAAAGTGCCAATCTTGCTGGATGGAGAAAAACCAAGTTAGAGAGGACAGACCTCGCGGACAGCTTATCGTTACAAAGATAATAAAAATATGTTTGTAGTCAGAAAAGGGCACAAAATTGAAGTTCCTAATGTTGAATTATTGCATTAGTTGTAATTTCATACAGATAACTCAGCCTTGCAGTAACTATCTACTGTAGATATTTGTTATCAATTGAGTATAAGTAAATTAATTTTTAAAGAACAACACACACATTTATCTCCGAAATACCCCCTCCCTTTTTTTTTTCATGGGAACCTTCAATATTTGTAATAGAATTTTAAACGGAATATATTTGAATGAGACAAATTTTAATAGTTAATTTTGAATTGCTTCATCTTTGTTAAATAAATAAATAAAACCATAGAAATGTTCTACATCCATCGTTAGTTTCGCCAAAAATTTCAAAGCTTATTTTTTCTAATAAAAAAAATACAAGATTTGAACATTTTCCAGAATACTCCGTTATTCCTTTTATTATTTGAACTTTTGCAAAATCCTTTTCAATCACTTAATCTGTAATTCAAAGATGTGTTTAAGACATTAACTACAACTAATTTTCTTTTTTTTTCTTAAACAATTACTATTCATATAAATATTCAGTTGGAAAAAAAGTATATATAGTCAGCAATATCATTGCATTCTATAATTTTTTTAAAATATTTCCAAATGAAATGGATTGTTGCATTTACTTATTTTAATTGACGTACTTGTATATTCTTATTTTTTAAATAAACTATAGTGCTGAATTTATAGTACTCATTTATTTATTTTTTTATCAATAATAAATTTTTTAAATTGTATATAAAAATATTTTCTTTCAGTAACAAAAATGATAAATTATAGAACATAATAATAAAGTGCAAAAATGCGTCTTGCTTGACACATGATCTCGTTTCGAAATACATACTATTGTTTAGAAAGCAAAGTAAATTATCTTTCCAAACATCCTTATGAGTTACAAGAAGGCACTTAAGTTATTATACAAGCTGTAATAATAAAATGAACTGACGTCTCTAGTGAAGAAAAGTAAGTTAGTGTGAAAGTTATTGGTAATTTGATGCTATTACTTTCAACCAGAAGAGAAAATGCAATTATTTTTAAAAGTTGGGTGTGCACCTACGGCTAGAACATGTTTCACATGATGACAGATGTCAGAGAAAGAGTTAGAAAAGATCGTGAACGGAATCTCTCGTGTAAACGGTCATTCGATTTAAAGAATAAAGAGTAATTTCATCAGTATGCCCTGACTACAAAATAGCTTTTAAAAGTATCACTGATAATTCGATCAAAGATTGGATGTGGCTAAAAAAATATCTTTATATATGTGTTAATTAATAGTTACTATGTCAGGATAATGACATTATTCAATTTTTTTAAAAAAAGCTATTGGTAGATCGTGACGAAAAATCAATTACTGCTCTCTCTTTTTCGGTAATAATTTATCCTTATAAAGTAAATGTAAAATTAGTTTTTGTGATAAAGATAATTTTTTTAAAATTTATTCAATAAATATTAGCTTTCGTATTGAGATAAATGCAATAACTTTAGTTGTTTTCTAAAAATGTTTGCCTATTATATCTCATTGAGAAAATATTCCATTGAAATATTTTGGTTGATATTTACATATCGTATTCCGCTCAAATAAACTATTTCTATTGTTTTCGTTTGTCTGTCGGCAATAGACTTAAATTAGGAGAACCGTTTTATCAATTGTTTTGTGTAATCGGAACAATACATGTACGTCTGCTCGAAATTCAGTGTAAAAATACGCATGCATTAATCTCCATGTTATGTTTGTATTACACACGTATCAGACAGCTGATATGTTAGATATTAGGCATGTGAGTCTGTCTCAAGTTAATAATTTTTATTTTATTTTAATTCAAGTTTTTCATTTTTTTATCTTAAATCTATTAATTATTTTGAGAAAAATTATTATTAATTCTAAATTTAAAGCATGCCTAAACATACTGAATAATTCTTAGCATTAAAAAAATATTAAAGAGAGAATATATTAATAAAATATTAAGAAAAAAAGAGCATTCATATTTGATTAATATAGAGCATTATAATATTTCTATTTGACTTGTGTAGTATATACTTATTCTCTCCCTCTATCTATCTCTCCATTCAAGATTCAGTTTCACAGCAAATGGAAATCATCAAACGTTTTATTACATCAATAATCCATCCAATTCCTCCATTTCCTCAGTAAGTTATTAAATCCAGCATTTAATTAACTCTTAATAAAAAAAATGACCTATTTTAAGACTTTTAGTTAACAAAAAAGGAACGTGTAAAGTTCTGATGAAAATTTTTTTTCTTCTATTGAATCATCTGATCTCTCAGGAAATGACCACCTCCTCTGTCAATAGGCCTAGCATAAATAAATACTCTTAGCCTACATGGATGATCCCCAACAGGAAGACTCGGGTAATTGAACTCTGCAAATTTACTGACATCTATTGGATTTTTACACACCTGAAATAAATGTTTCTTATTTTATTAATTAGCTATGTGTCGATGAAAATGTTATACAATAATAAATAGAAATTAGAGTTTTTGAAATTTTGTCTCTCTTGGTTCTATATAATTAGCACATAAATTGCAGTATTTTTAATTAAAATTCGAGGAAAAAATTCAAATCCAACATATTTTTTTACTTATTTATTTCAATCATAATAAACAATACCTCTAAAGCTGTTACCCATATTTTTTTTAAAAAAGTTTAAAAAAGGAGAAAGAATATTTAAACATTAATACTTTATTTTAATTATTTGATACACAGACACACGCTATGAAATTAAATTCTGTATTTACTTTTAAAACATTAAAAAAGGTAGTTAGAAATAGGTTGTAGGTAAAAATAGATAGATAGGTTGTTATTCATCTCTGAAAATAATCACTCGCAAGCATAGATAGGTAAAAATATGGTTAAAATAGTACAAGCTAGCTTCTTGAAAAAGTTATATGTGTCTGGAATAGAATTCCATGTTACCAAAATTTCGTTACCGGCATTTTTAATTATATTGCTTGTTAATCTTTCTGTTTCAATCAATTCCAACTTGTTCCTTGTTTCAATAAATTTTTGAATCCATATTGAACTAGACTAGAAATCAATCAGTCGCATTTCAAAATTTTTAATTTCCAACTAATCGAATTGTAGCAAGTTCAGTTTATCAAATAATGTCAATTCAGGGTATGTAATAAACTTGAGCGCACGCTTCTTACAATTCTTTGAACGGAGAAAATCTCACTGAAAACTCCTTGATAGAAGAATCAATTATGGAAATAAATTCTTCAATGACTATATCTTTGTCTGGTTTCTCATGTACATTTTTATCGTTGCAATTGTTTTTCAAGTTTGGGGTTACTTGCAATAATATAGTTCTTAAACTAAAATGTAAACTGTTTTGATCGGTGGCGTGCACAAAATATTGCGCCGCGTGCCACCAATGGCACGCGTGCCAATGGTTCGCCATCCCTGCCCTAAGCCAATCTTTGATAACACATCAAAAAACTTACCGTTTTATGACTTGCTGTTGTCACTGTCTCAATCTTTCAAGGTTAAATAAATGTGCGGTTTTTAAAAATCACCATTTAAAATAATATAAGAATTCGATCAAAATGATTAAATATGTGCTTGAGTCTGGGATTACTTTTACATAAATTGTTGTATTATTCTCGAGCCTATAAGGTGTATGAATTTTAAGAAAATTATCAATATATTTGGAATTTCTTCAGAGTGTTTACCAAAACAGGTAAAACTGTGAGCATACGTTAACTAAAAAGCTGTCCTAATAAACGCTTTCAAAATTGTCATGGGCGTCATTCGTTGCTTTAAATGCTAACATAGGTTTTAAAAACGTATGCAATTTCAACCTCAACCTTTCGCGTCCTTAAACCTACTGAAGTGAACTCAATACTCCATAACACGTGAAACTTTTGGCAATCCTTATTTTTTCTCATTCGCAAGGGTTGTCTGTTCTTATAGACCTGTAAACAACAATGGAATTTAGCGCGACCACAAAGTATTGCTGACCATTTTCCAAATGTAGTGTTGTCGGATTCCTTAAAACATTTTCCTTTTTTACATTTTACGAATTCATTAAATACTACTGAAGATCACGTGATCTATTGTCTTGAAACATTCCTCTTTAAAAAGCCCGTAAGTTCATTTCCTATTTTTATCGATAAAGAAGATTTTGGAAAAGATTGATTCAAATCTTATTTTTTTCTGCAATAAATATAGATTTGATCGATATCAAATTAATTTATCGCTGTTCCTTCAAACACAAGGAATTTTATCAATAGAGGAAGATGAATAACTCTATTATTTGAAAAGGTTATTTTAAAATTTGAGGGTCGTTTTAAGATAAAATAATATTTTCATAAAAAGGAACTTTTTTATGAAATTATCTATTATAAAATTATTTTAACATAATTATTTAAACAATAAATGAATGATGTCTTAAGAAAATTCCAAAATGATTATATTTTTAATTATGCGTTCCAAACATCTTTCATTAACTAGCATCAAATATTTAAACAATGGTATTTTATATTCAGTTTCTCAGTTCGTAGACTTTTTTTGTTTTTCTTTTCAAGGGTGTGTATTTAATTAAATGATAAATTTGAATTTTTGGACCAAATATCTAAATACTACTGCTTATTATTTCTTGTCGACAAACCTGTCGTTTATCTTATTCTAAATATAAAGTAAAACATTCATATAATATTAAACACAATATAAAACAAGAATCTAAAGGTCGTAATTTAAAAGAAATCTTTAAATAGATTAATTTCGTTAAATCGATTAAATTTATCATTCTTTGAATAATAACAATGGAAAGAATCTGTTCTCAGCATGAGATCAAGAACTGGCGTTTATTTTTTAAATAAATCCTTTTCCTATCAAAAATGTATACTAAATTCCGCGCTGATATTGCATAATACTGCTACGCACTTCAACTATTTCTTTCCTTATTTTATTAAAAAAACTTTTTTTGAAATAGAAGATATAAAATAATATAATGTTTTGATAACATTCAAAATTTATTCCTTCATTGGAAATTCCTTAATTTACTGAATAAAGCCCATTATATATATAAAATTTTTATTTAAATGATGCATTGATAGAAATATTTGACTGAATTTCTAGTAAATGAAATTTAAATTCAAGTCTTTTTAAGAAGGTGCATCTTTTGCGGTATTTGTAATTATAAATGAACTTACTTTTAAAAATTCTTCAACAAAAGATAAATAAGAGCATCATATTTCATTACTGATTAAGATTCAGTGTTTGCAGCATTTTACTTTATAATAGCTCTTTCTTTCTTTTTATATTATTAATTTTATTACACACACACACACATATATAATTTTTTAACAATCTATTTGATAAGAAGCAAATTAAAATTTGATAATAATTCAAGTTTTTTTAGCTTTTTAAATTTTTTTAAAGTATAATATTAAAGAAAACTTTAACAAATTTACGAAAGATTTCCAGTTCTTGGAATGTAAATCTATAAATAGCTTTTATTTAAATTCTTTTGTATTATAAATTTTTTAATTCAGAGGAGATTACGGAAATACAGAAAGAAAAGCATGCTTTTTTGCGTAACGGTGGAAAAGAAAAGTTTCATGAGTTTTTCTTTTATTTCAGACTTTCAATTCTCAAAAATTTGAACATTGGCAAAATAAACACTTTTCTCGGAAAACTCTTCTGTATTCACCTTTGCACTATGAAGAGATAAATATAGTCCACTTATTCCCTTCTTTATGTAAATATATTTAAATATACTTTATTCTAATTTCTTTCATAACACGATTCATTGTTAAATACCACTCGATCGACCAGTTCCATTAATTGAAGCATGACCTTAATATTTTTGTTTCAAAACTTGCTAAGACTTCCTCATCATTGAAGGCCACCTTCGATGAAGAATTTCATTCCCCCCTACCTATTATTTTTATTTTCTTTCCTTTTTTGTGAAATCCCATTTGAGTGCAATTTTTTCTTCAATACTATGATGCAAATATATCACGTAATTGATTTCATTAAGCAATAAATTTAAAAAACAAAAAAAATAATAATAATATATGTTTTACAAGCGTAAACTTTTAAAATTATATCCCCCATTGGTTTTAAAATAAAAATTAGGTGGAAAAGAGAATAAAAATGTATTGAGTGAGGAACTTTTTGTCTTTTTCGAACACCGCCCGACACAATCGAATATCTCCTTCCCTGATCAACCTTGTACGAAACAACGAGCCTTATGTTACCTATCAGGTCGTGGCATTTTGTTGCTTACCAATAAACCGGGCTTTCGTGACGTTGCATGGACGATCACGTGATCTAAATCGCGATGATGTGATGATGATGAAGCTTCTGGATCAGGTTGAGTAGACGCAGAAAGGAAAACCTCTCTGGCAAGCTGTGTGATTCCTGCCGCTTGTGCTTTGCTGGGGCTATTGGCAGAGCATTTATTCACGTCTGACAACTTCGGCGGAAAAACACGTGTGGTTCCGGGCGAGTTTGCAAACAACACAACCCCTTTGTTGTGGAAGTTACTAGAAGCAGACGAATTGCGGGACATTTGAGTTGTTGGAAGTCCTTCGCATCCAGATCTTCTATTTCTTTCATCCAGTTATCTGATTCTTTTTAGAAGCATTGTCTTAGAAGAAAAAGCCCGCGCAAACTCGCTGGAACAAAGTGGAACAAAGGGTCTTCGATTTTTTCTATTCTATCAGACACGGAGAAGATATAAGTAAGATTTTCGTGTTCGGTTTTGATTTATTTTGTGGTATTATGCGGAAAAAATACAACGTTGTTAGTATATTCTGCTATTTTAAAACGAATGTAACTTTCGAAGGTTTTGTTTATAGTCATGACGATCATATATCAATACGAAGAATTCGAAATAAGCAATTAGGAGTGTATTAGTGTCACTAATGTACTATATTTATTTATTTTAGTCCTTTAATTTATTTGTTTATTTCAAAGATACTGTTGAGTGGAATTCGGTGTATTTAATTAATAAAATTATAGCAGATTTATTCCGTATAAGAAAAAACTGAAGTGAGAAGCATTTTTTAAAAATAAATGAGAAATTATCCCCAATCGATTAAAAGCCTGTAAAATATTTTATAGCAAATAAATTGAAAGCAACTTTTTTCGAAGAATTCTAAAGAATATAATGTTTTGTTCTGAAAAATATGTATAAAATCTTCTAATATTTTTGTCGAATGATTGTGATCAGGAAGTGATTCCTTCCATTTTGAGATACAATCCCAGTTTCGATATATAATCAAGTGTCTAAAAATTACAAAAACTCTGAACGGTGTCTTGAAATAACAAAGAGGTTGTGAAGTCAAGGTTATTACATTTTTTCTTCTAAAGTGTGCATTTATCGCCGTAACTCTTAAAGCAACTGCTAAAGAAGCTCGTTTCGTAACGGAGCATGCTCTGATAAAGCTCATTTGTGATATTTTTTTTTCTTCCTCGAGTTCTTGTAGTAATCCTTGTGGCAATATTTTTACCATTATGTCACCAGCGTCTAGTCAGGTCTGTAAATTGTTTATACTATCGCTGTTAATCACATGTTTCGGAACTGCATTCGGGGATGAATCAAGAGCTATTGTTGATGACACCGTGTCCAGACAGCATCATGAAGCTATACAGCCAGAAACGGACTCGCATGAAGACTACCAAACATCAGATGATGGCCCTTTGGTACTTCCCGTGTCTTACCATCATGATAATAAAATTTTAAATGATAAACCTCCTTCTCAAAAAGGGGGTTTTAAAATGGCTACTTTGAAACTAGAATATGTCGGAACTCCGTTTCTTATAGCTCTGTGGATGCTTATTGCTGGTTTAACGAAAATAGGTGAGTAGTTTTCTCATATTAGTGTTGAAGGCCCTTAAAAACTAATGTTAAGTATGTGACAAATGTTTGTTTCTGTGTATAGCGTTCGTTTGCATGCTTATAATCGAATTTTTAAGATTAATTCCTTATCCGACTTTTTCTTCCTTTTATCTATGTTCGCTTCCTAGCTCATTTTACATGATGCATATTTTTTTGTCTTTTTTGCTTTTTGTAGGGTATATATCTTAGTTATCTCTAAGCTTAATTTTTAATTTAAAAAATTAAAAATATGTAGATTTGCTTGTATTTTATGAAATATTCCTAATATATACAAGCAAAAAACGCACAGTTTCTAGATAAAAAATATTTTCCATAATGAAATGTTTTCACTTACTTATATATAAGATGTTTTGCATTCCTTGATATACTTTATTAAAACGAAAGTAATTATACTGACAAATTTTTCTAAGAGCTTCTTAATTTCTACTAAAGAAATGCTTTCTGAAAAAATTTCCATATAACCATCACCATAATTTGTTACAATTATTCTTGAAAACAACGTAGAAATTGCTATTACTGCATTTAGTTTAAATTATTGGAAATGTATAGTAAAAAAGTTCTAAAAAATAGAAATATTTCTTTATTTTTAATAATTTTGGGGATTTACTTTTTATTTCAATTGATACATTTACGGCATTGTTAGTCATAAACAATTCGTCTGCGAAATTTTAAAAAAAACGATTATTTATGAGTGTATACTTTCTTATCAAAATGATCTCAGTTCAATAATTATCATGTTCATTTACGAAACAAATTGTGTTTCATAACAATAGCTATCAGTACAAATGTATTGCACTAATTCTCCGAAGCATGAACTTCTCTTTATCTTTGTAAGAAATTTCCATCTTGATTGACTTCATCTCCTATTAACTAATGTTTTTATTAGTTTTAATGATTCGTGGAATCGAAAACAAATCATGTTGTAAGATACTACTGTACAAATCGTATGAGAATTACTTTTTTTTCTTTCATGAATAATATGTTGTAGTTTTCTCGCGAGGTATTTCGATGATTTCGAAAATTAAGGAATTGTGATATATCTCCAAAGCATTCAACATAAAGCCATTCATGGACCAAATCAAGGAATTTGAGGAAATATATCAACATTGTCGAGTTTCCACATGTGCAACTTGCAACTATTCGCATTAAATACATAAAGTCAATAATAGTATATAAAGAGGAATAACTAAATTGGTAGAATCAAAAAGTTCCGATAAAGTTACATAATGTTAATGTAACGTATGTGTATATTTTTTGCACAGTGTATTTTTCTCTCTCGTTGTCTAGTAATTATAAGTGAACTAATTTAACTTTTGTATTTTATGTAAACTTTTTATAATCCATTTGGATGAGAATGGTATTTAAAAGCCAACTCACGGACTATTAGTCGGTATGAAATTCGATTAAAAATCGAAGATATACCGTGCATTGAAACACACAAACAGTAAAAAAACTGGGGCATACCCATTGGAGAGGACGGGGGGGAGACAACTTTCAAATAATTATTCCTTAAGAACTATTAAATTTTTTTATCAAAATATTGTTTTTGTCTCGTAGAATTTAATTACTTTATGGCTTTAAACCTAGTAGTAAAAAAATATTTTATACTGTAAAAAAGGCCGCCAACCATCAACCCCGACAGAAAAGAAAAAAAATCTTTTTAAATTTTCAGATGAGAAGCTTATCAATTTGGCTTGTGAATGTAAGGCAATTTAGTTAGATAAATACAAAAAACACACTACTTTTGAATAACTTGCTCCAATAATTTTCCGAAACAGGAAACGTAACTGTGTGGTTTTTATAATCTCAATACAAACTTAAATTTCCTTCAACAGTTTAAATCTTTGTTTAGTTTTTAGTATATCATGCGCAGTTTTTGTTATTTGTAAAAAAAATATCATACTTTTTTTCCTGACATTTTGATTTCTTCTGGATAAATAGCCTGAATTGTTATCCAAATAATTATACTGGTTTTTAATTTCTTCCAAATATTTAATTTAATCATACATACACAAACGTCAAGCATAAAAAACATTTTCGATAGAAATTTCAGAAATTTTGTACGTATGCACATGCTGGGAAAAACCTTTTTGTTTGAATTTGTTGAATTCAAATTTGCCCATTGGTAGATAAAACTGAAATTTTATTAAATTTTTAATATGATCGCATGCGTTGGAGAATGTTATTCTTTCCCTTTAATTTTATATTAAAATAACACTCAAAAATTAAGCGATGAAACCTAGTTTCTACGGTGCTGAAAAAATGTTTCTGTTGCATGATTCCATGGTGCTCTGGATCCAAAAGTATTTCCTGGTACCTGTCCCTACCAGTCTTCAAACTAAAACCAAAATATCGAAAACAATTTTTATTTATTTATGCTCTTCACGACTTGCTTCAAGTCTCGAATAGATGTTAAGATAATTTGACATAAATTAATATGTTTTTTTAAAGTTTTCTTTTTCCCCCTTACAATTCAATTACTTACAAGGGCAATAAAAATGTTATTTTTAACATTCTCTCCAAACTTTTTTTCCTCGTACTTCGAAACACTCAGCTATTTAGAAAGGAAAAGGAGCAGCCACATCGTTCTTTTCAACGCTCCATCGCCAGCACCGATCAAGATACTCCGAGTCTGAAAAACAGTGAAAGGCACCCGTAATGATCCGCGGGCATTAGTGTCCCATTCATGCTTGAAGAATAACGGATCTTCTCTCTCTACTGCCTTATTTACTTTCAAATCACTTTTTCTCCCGTCTTATCTGTCCAGGTTCTCTTCATTGTTCAGTTTCGACCATTGCAGTATAATAGTTTCAACCTAGTTTTTTCCAAAGGGCATTCGCATTTAGCGCATCTCTCATTAATAAATATGGAAATTATACGGTTTTCAAGCTCATCGCCAGATGGAAAAAAAAAAGACACCGCGTTCAAATCAGGACATTCACTTCAGAGTGGATTAAAAAAAATAGGTTTCTTTATACAGTATCGAACTCAATTGTTGAAATTGAAACACGTAAAAGGTTAGATGAACTCCATAATAATATCACTGTCAGTATGAAAGCTTTTACATCTTATTTTATAATGTGTGAACAGCACTGTAGTATATACATATTTAAACGGGATTTCTTTTTTTTAAAACTTTTTTTAATTTAGTATATATGTAGCGCATAACAATGTATCTTTTGTTTGTGTCTCTTCGTTCCGTTTTCATAAATGCTCTGGAACACATTTTTCCATTACTGAATATACTTTTTAGTTTTATTGTTTGTGCTTTTGGTTCTACTGCCGCCCGATCAACGGTGTCAGACGGTGAGGACCACGAAATCCATTATGTTAAACAGTTGGAAAACCCTGGGGATGGTTAAGGGTTCTTCCACCAATATCTAGAGAGGACTTTCGGCTCGACAAACATTTAGAGTGTTCTCATGCCGCACCGACACTATATATTTACAAATAACCACTTGTTTGCTATAGCATTAATCGCATACTTTTTTTTCATCATCCTCAAACTAATTAAAAAGTTGCTCTAAATATATTTTTAAAAAGTTATTAATACTTACCTATTAAAATGAACATTTTGTTGTATGTGTGAGTTTAAAAATATTTGCTCAGCAAAAAGAATTAAACGATATAATATAAAACTTTTATATAAATTGATTCCTTATAAAAAAACCAATAATGCATAAAATTTGATGAAATAAACAGTTCAAAAATGTTGGGCCAAATTGAATGAACCTGCGATGCAGGAAAAATAAATCACCGGTGCTGTCTTTATTTAAATTTTATTACTGGACAGATTTAATGAATATGTGTGAAGGAAAGGGTGTTTATGAATAATAAACTTTTTATGCTAACTATTTTAGCTATTTTTAGTAATTAAGAGAACTGTTAAACGAGAAAACTTAAATATTTTTCATGGAGAAAACCGAGAATAAGCAATAAACGTAAACATTTGAATATTGATACTAAGCGCATGATAGAAAAGTGTAAGAGGATCTGCTAATTAAATATTAAACTAAAAAAAGGCGTCTGATATTAATAGATTGAAGAAAATTAAAGTTTTTAAGAAGTCATTTCCGTGCTATTAAATACGCATTTCGAATACTTAATAATTAGGCATGCGACATAATTAGGCATGTAGGCATGCGACATCTCTTAATAGATATCAATCTGAAAAGAATATAATTACTGAACCGAACCCACATTGATTCCTCACAATAACGTAAAGTAAAAGTTATTGTTCGATGAAAAAAAAAAGACAATCTCTCTTTTTTGTTGTTGTTGCCTTTTTCATCGTGTAATCTTTTCTTTTCGAATTTCTTCCGCGCGCGTGGAAACGCTCCAACGCCCAAATAATCGTACAACTCCCCTTGACATATTTTGTACGAAGTTTTAATATCCATGACCGTGACTTGCGAGATAAACTCACCTGTTCATAATTTTTGTTTTAGGATCCGTTAACTTTCATTTTCCGTATACATCGATAATTTCATTTTGTCAGGAATTCAAAAAAATTTGTTTCATTACACTTTTTGCTACATAATACTTTGCTAATTTGTGATCGGTCTCAGGCTTCTACGTTCAAAGTCGATTAACAAGAAATCACTCAATGCTGTTTTAAGTATTTATATTTAACCCTTTTATGTATTTTGACTTTCGTTTTAAATAAATTTTTGAAAAATAAAACAATAATTAACTGAAGGCATATTAATTATCCATTTTGAGAAATAGTTTAGTATAGTATTGATTGATTCAATGTTTGTCAACGGCGCACTCAGGTTACTGGCAATGAACCGCTCAATTTTTGGGCACCTGAACTGGTAAATCATTCTTAAAACATCTGCATCATTCAATGTGAGGACCTTACAAAATGTATAAAAGCATAATCCCAGTAAAATTAAAAACTTGCTGAGTTTTTCGGAGGGGTCAGATCAAATATAACTTTCCATGCAAAATATTCTCTCGTTTTAACAACTTTATTGCATGCATGAAATTTTAATAAATAATAATATTTTAATGGCACCTATTTAAAACAATTGTCACAAATGATAGAATCCGATGGGTTTTTACGAAGCGTATTTACTGAAACAAATCCTAGAAGCGCATTTGTTTTTATTTTAAAATATTCTAAGTTTGTTTTGTAAATATTATTATTATTTTGATAGAAATATATATGTACTTAAAACATTTAATTAATTAAATAATCTTACTTTTTTAAATTTAAAAATGTTGAAATGCACAGAATAAGATTTTAAAATTACATGAGAACCGGAGAAAAATTTAATAATGCTATTTTCTCTTTATCAGAGTGAAAAATACGTTTTTTTTATTGCTTGGTCTTTAATATTGATCATTAATTCAGTTCATTAAGTTTTGTTTCCTGCTTGATGCTGTAAATAATAATTGTTTTTAACAACAAAATTATAAACTCATTACTTTCAATATAAGCAAAAATATAATTGTTTTATTTACACGTAAATAAAGAAGTATTTCTCAAATACTTGAGCTTTGGTCTATTGTAGTAAATGGGATAAGAGCAAATGTTATTTATTCTCTCTTATATTAACAAATAGTGAAATAAATCTCAACTACTTTTATATTAATTTCAAACTATTCCAAAGACATAATACTTGCAAAAAGTACTCATCTTTGAACTTCAGATTTTTATCTATTAATCAACTTGACCTTGTAAATATACTGTTTTTTTTTTCAAAAATGTAGATTTCTAATTGTCATTTTAAAAAAAGGAGCTTATATTTGCTGCAAGAAAATGTATCCGAAAAAGTTCGCCAAAAAAGCGACTTTTTTTTATTTGCTTTCCGAATTAAAACGATACTGTTTTTGAAAAAATAAAAAAAATTCATAATGTTTAACTGTTTAAATGTTTATGGAATGTTCTCTCTTGAAAATCCTAAAATTAATAATAATGACAGAATTTACATGTATTCAACATTTATTTTTCTATCTTTAAACATGCATTTGGATCGTTGAAACTGGCAATAACTTATTTATTGCTCATTTATTCATCATGATCTAAACATTTTAGGATTCATCTTTAGGAAAGTTACCTTTTTCTTGAGATGGACTCAGAACCTCTACCCATTATATTTCATAGTATTTTGCTCTGTATTGTAAATTGAAAAGGGAAAGGTTGGCAAGCCTTAAAAAACCACTTAAACCCCACTTTTACTTAAATTTAAAAGCTGTCCTCAGTCAGTATTGTTTATAATACTTCAGCATTCCTCTTTTTAAGTTCGAAAAATCTCAATGATATTTTTAACTTTAATACAAAGTCACTTCAGTGTCTCAGGTAGAGTATACTAAAAATTATATATATATATATATATATATATATATATATATATATATATATATATATCGAGATAATTAGAATCCCTACAACATTAATGTTTTGTTCATAATTTCAAGATGGTGGAAGTGGGGAGCACATTTGTAAGAACCAAGCTTAAAAAATAATTTACAAAGTCTTTGTGTGTGATAACTTTTTTCTACCTTTTTTATTCTCTCTGGGAGAACTACCTCCATTTTTTCTTAAGCAATTATGAGGATAAGAACAAACCCTATTTTTCTTGTAAAATACGATTGTGAGCGTTATGCGGTTTTGCTAAAGGAACTAGCGTGGGATGACAGAAAGAAAGTGAGAGCACGCTGCCTTTTTTTTCAACAAAGAAAAAGAAGAAATAGCATTCATCATTCAGCATGCGCCTTTGAACTGATCACACCTCTTGTAATTATTATTATACCTTTTCTTTCCCCTGGCCTCGGACATTCTTTTTCCTCTTGTGGGGAAAAACCTTAAGAAAAAGGAACATTCTGAGTGAAAGTGAATTATCTTTACATTTTGATTAATGTTTCATTATATTTCAAATAGATTGGTGAAAATCATGTAATGCTGTTGCAAAATTGTATTTGATCGTTACATTCCCATATGTTTTTTTTCTATAATAATTGATTCTCGAAATACTGGCCCAGTAAAAGAATTTTTCAAATATCTTTTTTCTTTCCTTTTGCAACAATACATAGAAAAAAATGGAGAATGTATTTACTATCAGAATTTCTATTCAAAATCAACTGAAATATTTCATTTTAGAAATCCTTCTCCAAGAAGTTTATGTTTTGTATGAAATTGTAACATTTTTGTGCTCTATTTCCACAGCATTGCATTGTAAATTTTAAAAACCCTCGTTTTTTATTCATAAATAAAGTAGATAAGTCTAATTGCATAGGTTCAAAAATATTTATAAAATCCTACGGCAAATAAAAAGCTGTGTGCTTCTTTTAAAAATTATATTAAAGATAACTGTTAAAATTTAGAACATTTCTTGGAGAACAACAACAAAAAACTATGCTACGTTTCTACCGTTGCTACCGAGATTCCTGCTTTTTTCTAAGTAAAAATAAAATATGCTTTACGAGATTGATTTATTGGATATTTATGAAAGTCCCACAACGAAGCTACCCGATGACTATTAGTGACGAACCTTGTAGCTTTGAACTACACTGGTGTGCAAAAATTAAGGACGAAGTCGAAAAATTAGCATATCAGCGGAACGAAGAGGCAGAACGTTCAGAAAGACCAATCAGGAGATTAAGTAAGGTGATGTACGGTAGCACATGCGCAGATATGCAGGTAGACGTATTGGGGGAGTGTCTCAGTAGTATAAAGCATGTTGTCGGTGTAAGATCAGTATTTCTGGCAAAGAGATTGCACGGCGTATAGCAGTTAAAATCACACCGAGTTGCTGCCTCAGCGAGAAATGGCGAATAATCAATCTGTTAGACGACATCTGGATGCTTTTACCCGAGGTCGAATCATTGGGAACTTGGAGGGGGAGGCCGCAGTGTGACAAGTGTGGCTGCAGAGTTCGGAATTGCTCACAGCATCGTTTCACGACTTTGGAGACAATTTCAAACTACAGGAACAGCTATTCGGGGGTTCAGTAGTGGTCGTCCACGAAGAACCACACCCGCAGATGACCGGTACATTGTGTTACAGGCCAGAACAGGCGGCAGACAGCGGGAGAAATCGCTAGACACACGACACAGGCGACTGGACGACCGATATCGCGTTTTACCGTGGCCAGAAGACTGCACGGTGGTGGTCTGTTTGCACGACGCCCTGTACGGTGTGTACCTTTAATGCCTGCCCATCGGAGAAGGCGTTCTCTGTGGTGCCGGGAACACCGGAATTGGAGAGACAATGAATGGGGACGAGTACTCTTTACAGATGAGAGCAGATTCAGTTTGAGTAGCGATTCTCGTCGCATACTCATCTGGAGAGAGCAGAGAAGCCGCAATCATCCCTCGAACATCATTGAAAGGGACAGGTATGGAGGTCGCGGTGTTCTCGTTTGGGGAGGCATCATGCTTGGTAGTCGTACAGACCTTCACATCTTCGACGCAGGTTCAGTCAACGGGACCCGTTATTGTAACGAGATTCTTCTTCCATATGTGCGTCTTTTTAGAGGCGCTATGGGTCTGCAGTTCCTTTTCATGGACGACAATGCACCATGTCATCGCACAGTAGCTGCCGAACAGCTCTTAGAGAGTGAGGATATTGAACGTATGGATTGGCCGGCACGATCTCCGGATCTCAATCCCATCGAGTATGTATGGGATTTTCTAGGCAGACGCTTGGCAGCTCGTACCTTACCACCAGTAACGATTCGGGAGCTTCGATTGGCGCTGCAAGACGAATGGGCAGCAATGCCTCAACAACTCATTGACACCCTCATTCTCAGCATGGGCAGACGCTGTGAAACCTGCCTAGCAGTCAGGGAAGATCATATCCCCTACTAAAGACCGGATGTTTCTTGCTGGACACCCATCACAGGGATGTTTCGGCCTTCAGTCGCATTGCGCTCCGTGCTACTTTTTCAATCAAGCTTCTTTTTATCCCTCTGATTTCTCTTTTAGTAAGTGTTGCTTACATTACACATGTCCTTACGTATTGGGATCTTACGGTATTAAATGTGTTGATTTGGAAAGCTTTTGTACAAAGTTATATTGAAAAAACCGTCTCGTCCTTAATTTTTGCACACCAGTGTATAATCAAGAAAGGAGAACGGCACTTGAGCTGACTCCGTCTCCAAAATTTCTCGCCATGCCAATGTGAGGCTTAAAGCCTCGTCAAATTTAATGTGCCTCTCCTATTCTATACAACGGGTCTTAAAGGACACCATGATTTCTGTGTAATATTTGGTGGTTATTGGTTTTTATAACGCAGTGCATTTTCTATTACTTCTTGAGCACAGAGCTATTAGATCTTGAGCATAGAGTTGCTTAAAACCTACTAATCTATATTTGATATTTATGGGTATTAGATTAGTCAAAAGTAAAATTGATAAATTGGAAAAGGTGTAAAACTAAATTTTCATTGTATTAATTTATAAGCTTTGCAATAATATCTTTAATACTTAAACTTTAAAAAAACACTGAAACTCGATTTCGATTTATATGTAAAATTTTAACCATGAAAATCATTACAATAAATGTGAATTATAAAATATTAATTTTTAAGATCACGTTGTGTGTGTTAAATATTTAATAAGGAAGATAATCTGCGCATTTTAACTTAAAATTTAGTCTGGTTAGTTTCAGTTAATAGTCAGCAATTTTTATCTTTTATACTTTACATCAATAATCCCTAATACCCGGCCGCCCAAGGAACATTAAATTATTTCTGTTTTATTTATTATGGTGTACTTCTCTCGGATTTGTGCGACTTTCCACGGAAATCACATAATAATCCGTGTTAAATCACTTTAAATTCATTTTTTGGTGTATTTGTATTATGATCTGAAGGCCTATTTAAATACAATAAAATTAAGATTATTAAAGCAAAACAATCTAAAATACAAACTATTAACTTCCCCCTCCCCAGCGCGGGCCACAGAAAAATTATCCAACGGTGACCGGTCCGTGGCGATACATGGTTGGGAAGCACTGCTTTACATTACGGTTGCAGTCGCAATAATTTCAGTCACTAAGAAGTACTAGGTAAAATATATTCTTCTTAAAAGATTTAGCAAACGTGTCTGTAGTAGATTAAAAGTTACAATCTTAAAAAATGCAGAGAATAAGCTTTCAGATGAATTAAACCGAATGTTCCAGAACACAATCCAAGGACATTTAGAGGCTGTCTTCTCTAAATGTACGAGAGCCTGTGTGAACTAAACGCGGAGTACATTTTCAATTTTCATGAAAATTTGCAATGTTGTAATTCAGACGTCTCTGTTTATAATGAAACGTTTTTAAAATTTCGAAATATTCCATAAATAATTTGTCCTTTTAATGTGTAAAGGAACATCTCATTCGGCATTACGGTATGGGAGAAAAAATACATAACGTCTTTTATATCAGAAAAAATGGATGAACTTGGATAAATATGATAAAATATACTGCTCTCTATATAATAGCAAAGACAAAATATAATATTAATGTTGCAGTATGTTTGAACCTGAAAATTTTTCCAAATTCAGGCCCTATGCCTTATTCTTTAACATTAAGCAAATACATCCTTAAAAGTACTGAAGAACTTCTTTATTAACATTCAAATTATTCATTTAAAAAATGTGATGAGAAATTTCTGTCACAAAGTAGGGTAATATTTAGTGTATTACTTTATATATAATTAATATTAGCATTGAACTCAATTAATTATATGTATATTTCATTGCATATTTACATCACACAAAATATTGCTTTCACACTTAACTCTGGCCTTCTATAACCCAAACGCTTCCTATTTATCCTAATGAAAACGCAGTCATGCACTTCAATACTGCCCTAAGTGTCCTTCATATCAAAGAATTAGCTAACTTTTTTCGCTCTCTTCCTTCGGAATCCAGTCCAGATACACAGAATACCGTAGTTATTGGCAACACACAACCACTTACACCATTTTAGCCATTGACAGATAATACCTACATATGGATTTCAAGGCTGTGGCATTGTCAACTGTAGGAAAGATAGAATCCGAATATTATCGATACATTGAATTGATAGCCGGAACCACATAAAAACGACAAATAAAAGTCGAATTAGGTTGAATGATTGATACTGTCTCAGTTTGGAAATTTTGGGGCGTGGGTTCATTAGTTGTCTGAAACATTTTCCTCTTAATGAACTCTCTCTGTAACCCATACGACTCGAATTCCTAACCACTCAAAATGCGTGTTCCATTATTATTTTTATTTTTTATTTATTTTCCCTTCGGATTCGATTGCCACTAACTGTCAGCAAATGATTCTCATAAGTGAAAATGATTTATTGTTTGTTCCTTATTATACAGGTCTTGATCCGGTTAATATACATCAATTTCTTTGTCTTTTGTTTAAATATTATGTAACATATCCAATGTTGATACTGTGTGAAATTCGAAAGAACCATTAATCATTTCTTCCTTGTGATTAATGTTCTTTTGGTGAAATTTTCTCACCCATTTTCGAGCAATTATTAAATTTACGTACATGAACCCTGTTCGTTAAATTGAATAACACTGAAGTCTTCGGGATATTCCCAAGGAATATATCATTGGTTTTGTTCCTAAGACTTTTTGAAGTTCCACGTGCGGATATTGTGACGTTGATCGCTCTTACTTCTTATTTCTTTCCACCTCTTTCGTAATATTCTGAAATATATTTTATAGTTTTAAACGTACTAACCTGGCAACTAGTAGTACTTTTACAGGAAGTTTTAATGAGCCATGTTGAAATTATATAACGATGCGTGTGGAAGACTGGTAATTTTTCACATGTCTAACAACGTGCGGATTGAAAATCAAAAATCGCATTGCAGAATGAAAATGTCTCCCAACTCTATTGTTGCATTTTATTTTGTTTCAAACAAATAAGTACTCTCTTCAATAACACGTTTGTTTTTCATACACCTTCTAGAGATAACATCCTGTTGGAAATTCGGGGTCATATTAGGATGTGTATAAATTCCTTTTCAATGCTTACGTACATAGCACTACTTCCTAATACTAATTTTAAATTTTAATTTCTTTTTAAATGTTAAAGTTTTCTGAGATTTTATAAGAAAGAGTAAATTGATTTATTGAAAATCAGATAATTTACTGGAGATTTTAAATTAATCATTAAATCCATATCAATCCCTTGAAAGAAATGTTTTTTTAAAAACTAGCTAGAAATCTTTAATGAATGTTAAATTAGAGTTTTCATTTAAAATGTTCTCTGGAATATTTACTAAAAATATTTAGTGATATAAAACGTTTATTTAAAAAAAAAGGAGGGAGGGGCTTAAAAGCTTTCAAACTTTTAATTGATATTAATAAATAAATATCAGTTTTAAATATTTTTTATCGTTTTCATGAACTAACTATACAGAGATATTTTAGCTATAATATTATTAAAGCTACTATCAAATGATTCTGGACTCATATTTTTTAATGAAATTTCTTTGGTTTGGTGAAATTAGCTAAATTTTATGAAGTATCTAAAATTTCAAGAGTTAAAATAATTTTTTAAAATTTTGAATCTGAAATATCTTTTCTATATTTAATATTCAATGTAAGAAATGCACATACAATTGCTTGCAAGGTGGATTATTGTTTATTTATTATTCTTTAAAATGGAATTATTAGTTTAAATGCCTTCTAATATTTAATGATATTTTTTCATCCAACTGAAAGTTCAACTAAAAGCACTCAACTTCTTAAAGTTTTGCAAACATTTTACATTAATTTAAACGAAAAATACAAATTTCAAAAGCATAAGACAAATTAAAATAGTAGAAACCTTTGACATTTGACAAATATTTTGCACTTGGCGAAAGCAATATTCCTTTGTTTTGAACGAAGAAAAAGTTGAGCGAAATAATTCTCGCAGTTTTTCTTAGCTTCTGAATAGAATTTTCTCTTTTTCCAAAGTCTAAATCTATTTTTCTCTCTCATTCTTCGCACATCGCCCTTTAACCTTTTTCTGATGGATGAGTTTTTTGACAGGAACATGAATAATTTAGAAAACCTATTATTCGCAGCTTTGTACTCTCTGATATTCATGCAAAAAAATAAATTAATCGGCTCGTGAGGCAGATTTTGCTGAGAAAAAAATTATAAAATGTGTCTAAAAATTATAAAGCACATACCTTTTATCTTCGTTTTGAGGATTTTCAAACCTAGAAAAAAATCTTGATATGCATTTACTTTCAATAATCCCCATTTCTGGGTCTAATTTTAAGAAATGAAATTTTTTCTCAATCCAATCAGTGCTGGTTTTATTTATCTTTCCTTCAATCTGACACATTTACATTACTATAAAAATCTGAAGTTTGGAACTAAAATTTATAAGAAACTAAACTTTATAGTCTCAACAGTTATATTACTTTTTAAAATACAGTCAAACCTCAATATTGTGAATTTTTCTATTTATCGAACTTTTTCTTGGAACGAAGAACATTTTACGATTTTCTTCGTAAAATAACCTCACTACAGTGAAGTGCATTTTCTATGTAACGAACTTTTTCTTTTGTGATTCAATTTTTTTCTCCCTATTTTTAAAGTATTTCTAGACATTTCAAGTTATTCTCTCTTTTAACACATTTTATGGTGGTCATAAATCTTGAACTGGTTTTATTAGGTGCCTAATTCACAGAGAGCAATAGAATTCTGGGCGTTTCATCCAAGAAGTGCAACCTTTGACTCCCACTGTCCAGTTCACTGCAAGCATCTTCCATATCCCCTTTCACCCTCAGTGGAGTTGTCTCGTGTCCTTGAACTAGTCTCCGTTCATTTGTAGTATTGATCAGTCGTACTGGTAACTTTGTTTCTTGTAGCTTGAAAATGTTGAAACGTAAGTGCTTGAGCATCAAAGAAATATATTTAATTCTTCAGGAAGTGGATAAAGACGTCAAAAAACTTTCCTTGCAATTTTTCTTTCTTTCCTTTTTTTTTTTTTTTTTTTTTTGATAATTAGGGTATATAAAATAAATATATATATTAATTTACAAAAAGGTTTGAATAATTACTTTTTTTTAATATATAGTGTTTACGAACTTAAAATTTGTTTTATGTGGTTTATGAAGTAAGTATATTGAAAGGTGAACCTCCATATAACGAACTTTTTTCGAGATTCAGCGACTTCGTTATAGAGAGGTCCGACTGTATTTAAATATTTTCTCATGTTTAAGTTTTGTATAGCTTTTCAAGTTTTAAAAGAAAATCTTATAAAAAATTAATAGATTATTCAAAGAGAGAAATGCGTTACAATTAAATTTTAAGAAAACATTTTTTTACAACAGAAGGTTTTTGAAAAAAAAAATTTTTTTATTTCAAATAAAAAAAAAGAATTTTACTACTCTTTTAAATAATATTTTCAGAATAAAAACTTTCAAAGACAACTTTTTTTTAAAAAAAATGGAAGAAACCATATAGATTGATTCTTTTTAGTTTGTAAGCATTGATATTGCATCGTCTTATTTCCGTACATACATTTTTTGTGATAGTGAATCCAAAAGCATTCATAAAATCTTTTGAAATGTTTAATTCGACCCTAATTTCCATTTATCAAAATGAAAATTACGCTTATTTTTATAACAATTGATATTTTAACTTTTTGCAATTTGGTTTTAACCGAAACTGAAATCTAAAATGTATTATGTTGCACATCAACAATAAATATTACTTTGAGTTATATAGTTATGCATTTTAAAGCAATGGATATCATAGTATTTTATATAGTTAGAACTACACTTAAAGAATAGTTCACTGGTTTCACAAATTCTCTGAATTTGAAACACAGGAATGGAGTAACTTAAACCTGAAAAATAACTTATCTATTTCATTCGAAAGAATTAAACAGCTATGATCTATCCAGACACATGGTATTTCATTCCAGCAAATTCTGCTGAAGTCAGTGTCACTATTCAGTGCTTGAAATAAAAAAAAAGAAAATATATTTATTCTATATACAATAGCAAAATATAAGATAACATATTTTAATAGTTTTTACCCATTTGTGTTAGACAAATAAACTATTTGTAGGGATTTTTGTAGTGATTTTTGTAGCTAGTTTCCAGAATTCCTTCTTTTTGTTGAGATGTTTTTATTTATGAAAAATGTGTCGAATTCCTATCTGAAAGACTTCTCAACAAAAGCAGTTAAATTCGAATCACCTTGCTGGAGACATTGGTAGCTGTTGCCGTTCTAGTAAACAAATTAAAGAAACTAATGTTTTTGGATAATATTTCAAATTACTGAAAGTTTTTTTTTGTTGTTGTGTTGTAAAAAAATTTATTTTAATTTTCTTAATTATCTAAAGAACCCAATTACAAAAATACCTTGTTACGTAAAATACGTAATCTTACATGTAAATTAAGCTTTAAAAATAAAAGCTTTATAAATGGTTATTTAACTTATTTAATTTTGAGAAAGGAAATTACAAAATTCCTAGATATTTTACCTTTTTTCGTGTCTTTATTTACGATGGAAGTTCAACAACTTACTAATCAGAGTTTGTAATATATTTATTATATACCTTTTTTTGTACACTCCGTTTATTTTCTTGTTCTCCAACTTATGAGTTATGTTCATTGAATTGAAGTTAATCTGAAAAACTAATAAAAATTTGAAACGTAATTTTTTTTCTGCAATATAAATCTTTACATAAAAGATAATCGTTCCAAGAACATAAAAATTTATCGGGAGAAATTAGAGAGTTACTTATATTTTTACTCATATTTTTCAAGAAAATCCATACAGTGGATTTAAAACGTATTAAATGGTCCTACCGAAGAAAAAATTGTAACATAAAATATATATCTTTAATTTTTGCAAGTAAGTCTTTATCCCAAATAGCAATAGTTTAATTATTCACTGTCTTATTGAAAATGTAAGTTCTTTAATTATTTTAGTTTCCTTTATAGTCCTTAGTTCCACATAAAATAATTTTGCTTTGAAATTCTGTACCCAAACTGTCGTGGAGAACACAAAGAGATTCTACTCCAATAACAATGCATTATAGTGGTAACAGGTGTTAAAGTCAACTACTGTTAAATTCTGGATGCCTAGCCTTGACCTGAATGTATTCGCCACGATAAAATATCAAGGGAAAAGAACGGTTTTTTCCTTGCTTTATGTCTTCATTTTCAAAGGCGTTCACGTGATTTCAATTTCAATAGCAAACACGTGCGAGCCGCAGAAGAAATCTTTTTTTTCCATGTGCTTTACTTGCACTTGTTCTCCTGGAAATGTGCAAAGGTTTTAATCTATGGCATTCATGCTGTTAAGTAGTTCAGCGACTTCTAACGAAACCTTTTTTGGGTCAATAGACAGTTTAACTATCAAGCGGTTGGAAAATAAAGTAATACGTTGACGTCTGTAAAACTTTCTTCTTTCTTCCAAATCTTACATTTTCTTTTACACAACTAATTTAAAGATTAAAAAATGGAATCGTTTTTCATATAGTTAGCTTGTAAACAATAAAACAACAAAATAACCAAACTGTTTTCAGCATCATTTAGTTGAAATCGATACGTAACATCCCAAAATATATTATTTTTGTCAAGAAATATAGAGTTAATAGAAATTCCAATGAAATTAGCAGCTTGTATAGGCTTAATATAAGTCAATGTTGATTCCTTATTAACTTCGTACACCAAAGCAACACGAGAGCTATTGGTGACAGAACTTGTAATTTTGAATCTCGCTGAATGATAAGGACGAGACGTATGAGTTGCTATTCCACACCACTCCTACGTGAGGACTTAAAATCATGGCCGATTTATTGTGCATCAATCCCTCTGCATCTTGAATCTTCAGTGGCATTAGGATCCGAACTTACGACTCGCTGGCCACGAGTTCGTGACCATGACCACTCTTTTACCAAAGCTATTTATTTCTCTGTCAAGAAAGTAGTTTATAGGAATAGTTTCAAAAAAATAATTTAATTTCTTTGATTAGGAAGATACTGTTTTGTAAAATGTTATAAGTCATTCTTGACCTTAAGTCTCAATTATTAAAATTTTACCTTGAAATATATTCCATTTCAGTTTTAAATTTTGAATTAATGGAATTACACTATTTCATAATCAAATGTTTTGTTCTTTAGTGGTAGAATGTACTACAAAAAAATGCTTTCAAAAAAATTTAAATAAAAAAAAATGTTTTTTAAACCGTTTTTGTTCCATGATTAAATAGAAGTTTAAATTTGAATTCGCCAAAATATTCTATATCTGTATAAATTTTCAAAGAATAAAAATATTCAGTGATATAAAAAATGTATCGAGTAAAGTTTGTTGATTCTGTTTACCTGGAAATATAAATATTTATATAAGGTTCGAAAATTTTTAGACTGTCATTTGAACCTCCAAATATATAAAATGCTTAGCTTCCTAAATATTTGATATTTGAGAAAGATTCGTTTCCATGCTCTACATTCACATACACATGGGTCCGTTGTGTTTGATTTTCTAGAGGAGAACATCTTACAAAAGTCAATGTTAGTGTAACATTATTACTCTTGAACTACATCAGCTAGAATTCTGATCAAAACATCTAGATTTAGTGTGAGATTCTACACTAAGAGGAGAGTAAGTAGACTAAGATATTTAACCTTTATGGAATTAAAGCTGCGAATGAATATATATGTGTTTTTGATAAACTATAAATATCTCCTGCAATATATATGAATACAATCCATAGACCAATTGCATTACGAGAATTATTTTCCAAAATAAAGCAAAAATGATTAAATTCATTCATTTTATAAAAAAAAGTTTGTTGTGCTTAGTGCATTTTTTTATAATGTGTCCTTACAAACAATATTAAACTATGATTTAAATTAAAGAAATTATTCAATCATCCAGAAATCTTAAAAATTTTAGACATAATTTAGTATTATTATATCACCATAAATACCGTAACTTAAAGTTTTATGTTGTTAAGTTTTGTATTTTTTTTAATATGGATAGTTATTTTCAAAACAGTTTTAAACTTCAGAATTCTTATTTTTGTAATTTATTTTAAAGCTGTTCACAAACACATCTGTTAAATGTGATAACATTCTAACGCATTATTCTAAATTGCCCTACTGTTTTAAGACGTAGAATTTTTTTACAATTAAATATTTTCTATAATTTTCCAAATAAGTATTATTCTAATAGGAGAATCAGTGACAAACCGGATATTATTATTTAGAAAATAAGTTCATGAGTTTATCGAGTTCGATGATATGGCCTTGCTGAATCAATCATGTCAGTTTTCTGGAGCGATCTTGAATGTATGTCAGTTTTCGGCGTGAAAAAAATGAAAAAAGAATCAATGCATGTTTTTCTACCCTAGGCTTAACAAAAGGTAACTAGTATAAAATACTGCTTTGAGAAATATTCAAAAAAAGTATATTTAATTATTTCTTAACATGCTTGATAGAAATAAGATGAATTTTTCTCTTTGCGAACTGAAGAATGAACTCTTTAATGCATATCCTGGGAAAAGTTGAGATTGTTTTGAATTTGTATTTATGCTGGAATGCAGGAAATCCTCAGGTCCTGGAATTCAAAATCGGCATACTCTATGTTAAGTTTGAGCCTTTTCAATGGTTCTGAAGTTCTGTAATTCTTTTGAATTCATCACCTTTATTTTTGAGATGATTTTTTTTTGTATTTTTTAAGGTAACACATTTTTGAAAAGAAAAAAGAATAAAGACATGGTTTGTGACGCGGTGTTTGCTGTTTGTCACGCCAAAACACATACACATTAAAAAGGGGTGGGGATATGATCTACTATGATTATGCTTAAGATTGTATATACTTCAGCATTCGCGTTATATTATAATGGCACTTGCCATTGTAGCAAATTCATTTCATAAAAGAAAACTAAATTTTAAAATTTAAAGAGGGTGAAGTATAATACTTAAATTTTTACACAAAAAATGACATAGAAATCTATACTTCACATCTTTTTTAGCGAATGTTACTTCTGAATAAAGACTTCATTTAAAATGTGTGTGTTGAAAAAAAATCAAATTACTAAATTGCTACTCCCCCAAATTACACGGAAAGTTGCAAAATAAATAATAATGAATAGTTCAAATAGAGGATAAATGGAAAACACATTACCAAAAATTTGTATTGTACTGCAACAATTCTACTGTAACAATTGCATTTGAGTATAACTTATAAACGTGTAACTCAAAACATTTTGCAATGTTTTATAACTCGTTTTGTTGTTCATTAATTTCTTCTACACTATCCTTGTGTAAAATACATCAACAAGTTACAGAAAATACTATTAACTATATTAAATTACAACAAGCAATAATGTATATTAGTAAACTGTATCATACTAGAATAATTTCCTCCTTTTCCCCCTTTTAATCATATTTAGTAATAAATTGAATTTTCGAATTTTTGACATATTTGTTGCAATACTGAAGTAAAGATTGCGAAACCTGTGTATGGAGGATTGATAGAAATTGTCTCAATGCTAACACTGTCGCGTAGAGTTTTACTCTCTTCCTATCTCATCGAAAATTGTTTATTATCATTTTTTGAAACGGTTTTACTATTCCCTAATATTTCCTAAGGAAGTGAGAAAACTATAACTTCCTTAGTTAAATCATGGTATTTAATATTTTTTTCATAATAATAGTATTCGTTCTGGAAAGGTTTTGTGGGACAGTTTTTTCTTTTTAATCTCATCTTTACCCAAGTTTTTTCTGTTTATGTACGTGTATATTTTAATTGTTTAATGATTCAAAAGCTTTTTAAAATTTCACGTGCGTATCGTCATTTCCTAAGTGAAAAATTACTGCAACATGAATCAAATTCACTATAGAGCAAACTGTGACTATATGGTTCTCTGATATTAATTTATCGTGAGTCACTTCAATAGATTTTTCGTGCGTTCGAAACACAAGATATAAATAACAACTCTAATGATTTTGGATAAGCAAACAACCTACTTGAAGAGTTTCTTAGATGTCTATTGTTTCGATTACATTCAAGGACAAAGAGAAACACAACTGGTTACGTCAATAAAAACAGAAAAAACCGAAACCTAAGCTAACTGTCACATTACACACATCAACTGCTCCTTCTGATAGATAAGTAATACCTTTTATCTGTCTGACTCAAAATGTTTCAGCTTGTTAGGAAAGTCCTGAATAAGACAAGAAAAACCAATCAAGTTCCACCAGAAAGTTGCCAATTACACGAGGAGATTAGTAGAGCTTGACATACAGACATACTTTTCGGTAAATTCTCACTTTCCGTTTATTCTATTTTCTTTTTTTTTATTATTCTCCTTCCGCAGACCCCCCTGAGGCGTCACATGCCATTACGTCACGAGAGTGACTTACCAGGGGAAAATAAAAACAAAACGGTAAAGAAGTAAACACGGCCAAACATGAAAGCGATTATGCCAATAGTGAGCGATGACTGGCTGCACTTGGCGTGTCAAGGCTACTAGCTATTGCTTCAGGGTTAAAGGACCGGCAATTGTTTTTGGGGTGAGGAAGAGTATGTTGACACATGCAAATAAGTTCCAGCTCCGGGACGAATGTTGACTTGTAAAAGCAGAGTTTTGAGTTTGGGTGGTAGGTTTAGTCATTTGCCAAAATTTCAAGGATGGTTTGTTTATGCGGGAATTCTAGAGTAGAAGTGTTCCTCAGCATTAAATGGTTGTTTTGGAATCTGTTTGAATAAATAATCTCAACGATTGAATAGTTACTTTATTGAT
Organism: Trichonephila clavipes; assembly: GCA_019973935.1. NCBI lineage: Eukaryota > Metazoa > Arthropoda > Arachnida > Araneae > Nephilidae > Trichonephila > Trichonephila clavipes. The sequence goes on from BMAU01017843.1 coordinate 1,513,233, forward strand.
GAGGTTAAGAATAAAAGCATTCTTCTATGTCGAATGTCTTAGAACGTATTATCTGAATATCTCTACGGCTTGCATAATTGTGTTGTTTAATATCCTTTAATTTATTTATTTATTTATTTTGAATTTTTGAACTTTTAAGAATGCAGAATTTGATGGTGAAACTAAATTCGTTAAACGTTTTCTTTTTGTTTTGTTTTCTTAAAAGTTTTCAAGCATTGACTTGTTAGAAAACTTGCATTAAATACAGGTCAAATAAAAGAAATGCCTAATTAGAACAGATTATCGATTAATAAAATGATAATTGGATATTTCTTAGAACAAAGTGCTTATTACCAAGCTTTTGTCAACCGTTTCGATCTTATAAGTCTTGGATTGTGGTATTTATACATTTGTCTTTTTAAAAAGGATTTCTTGATTTTGAAAACTAGAATTAATTGTATAGAATTTGAGATATTATTTAAAAAAGTTTATTTATTCCAAATCTTTTGTCGCGTTTCTTCCTTAAACAAATTTAGATACGCTCTTGAAACGAATCGCTTATAGTAGTGTACTTTTTGTAGGTTTAAATTATTGATATACTTTACACTTATAAAAATAGATCAACAATTTAAAATTTGTTGTATACTTTGTGAGCGACTTACACCTGAAGTTGCTCTCTCACGGTCTTGTCTACCTAAGGGTGTAGGAGGAATGAAAGCAGAACCAGAAACTTCTATAATCACAATTATTTATTTAGTCAAACAACTTAACCCACAACAATTTATTCGCTAAGTTAATGTCAGAGGAGTAGCACGGAGAAAGCAATGAATATTAAGCAAACAAGCGCAACTAACTTATTTAACTCAACCTGATCTATCGTTGAATCCTAACCTTAAATCTACTAATTCAACACAGTGGCCAAACGCCACTTTTAATCCTTACATGCGAAAGTCAACTTAATCCAATCTCACCTGCGTAGTGAATGTAGCAACTTCTTCCTCCTTTTATTATAATTACAAAACTCTGACTTTATATAGTCGAACTAATCTGAATATCATGATTTCTTCTTGAGAAGGATGGCTGTGAATTAAACGCAAATGCTAGCCAAAAGATTCCCCAAGAGGAGTAGTTAGAGGATGCGAATAGATTCGTCACAATTTTTTTAAATTATTTTATCAACATTATTGTTTTCTGTTCGCATTAAATTTATTTCGGGTTTTTTCATTTTGGTTAAATTTGTTACTTATCATTTTCATAGTTCTATACATTGTTAATGAAGAAATACCCCTTGTAGGCCGTGTGTAATAAATGAATTCGTCCTTTTGCAATTGACGAGTATTTTAGAAACTGCTGTGCAGGACTCTTAATAGCTAAGAAACTGCTTTTTTAATTAAAGATCCGTATATTTAAAATTAAATAATAAAAAATTTTATTTCCTAAAAGAAGCAATTAGAACTTTCTAATAATGTTTAAGGCACTGATGAATTTTTTTAAAGAATTTTTTTATTCATATATTCATGTTTCTATTTATATTATAAAAAGATACAGAAATATATACTTAATCTCTACTTGAACTTTATTGGCATATTGCTATGGTCTTAGATGGAATCGAAATTCTAGCACGCGCGCGTTATTCTCTAAACAATAAGCTACGATTAGGGTTCGAGATTAATTGGAACTCTTAAATCTGATCGATTATTTTAATCACAGAAGTTAAGACATTTCGAAAATGTTAAGTTCCTTTTTTTAAAAAATCTTTAATATCAAAAACCTCCAACCATAATTTGAAGGAAGGTACTAACTAGATAGTTCTTACAATCACAGTTTATTAATGATTAACCATTTCACAAATGTTTTTGTTGCGCGGGTATAATTTACAAATGTCTTGTGAAATAATTTGAACATCTGAATCATTGAAATTTTTCATATATAAGTAAAGTTTGAGAAGTTCCATAATTGTTGTTAAAAGTAATTATTTCAAGTAAAAGTAATACTATTAAAGTAAAAGTTCAAGACTGTTAAGTAGATTTCGAGTTAATTTAATAACATGACACTAGAAGAGACTAATTTTTATCGTTGTGAGAGTCATCTTTGAAGCACATATATGGTCATATTTTGCAATATTTATTTTTAATTCCTACTATTAGATCACATTCTTCCTATATATATATATCTTGTTCAAATTTTCAATCGTTTTAGTAAAATATATATACTTTTTATTCATCCATTCAAGTTCAAATATATATTTTTAAAACTTGTAGTGGATGACACTTGATATTAATACAGTTTTCCAAATATTAATTCATTAATATATTACTTGCTTGTACTTAAAATATGGGCCATGTAATATGCAGTACTTAATACTGCATAGTTGTCTGAAGCGTAATTCAAACGCAATGTCAATACAATGCATTGAAAGTAGTTAAATGCAATGGCACGTCACTTTTTTGAATCAAAGTTATTGTGATGTTTTCTTATACCTTTCAAACATTTATACGATTCATGGAATAATAGACATTTAAAATTGTTAATAGCTTCACAATTTAAATCGTAATTTGATTTCGGTTGTAATTTCTTGAAAGTATTAATTTAGATAAAAGAAAAAATTACAAACTATTTAAATTTTAGCAATTGTATTAAAATTATGAATAATTTACATCGAGGATTTCAATGTCTAAAAAAATGTAGATCGCTTCAACTATTTGAAGAATGAAACAAACATTTTGATGTTATTTTCTAAATGTGAAAGGTCAAAAGATCAAATAATTTGGATACAAATGATAGTTCGAGATTTGACAATCACCCACTGACCGTGTTCGATGCGTATTTGTGCCAAAGGTTTGCGAATAGACGTAGTATGACCCGTTCGGATCCCCCCAATAACCTGTGCTTCTTCCAGAAACCCATTAAGTAATAGGTTTTTTTAAAGAAAAATTTACACTGAGTCATAACGGCGTGAAGAAGTTTCTTAATAAAAATTTTAAGTGCGCTAGGCATTGTTTGTTTATGAAACTGATCATTTGAGGAATGAGGGAAAAACCGGGTCACATAACTGGTTGAGCTGCGCAATGCGAAAACCAATTCCGCCTTGAAAGCAGCAGACAGATACTTCACTTTAAAAACACATTAAATAAGGGATTTTACTTTGATGTTTGACAGAGAGAAGTATTAACCATTTATTAAATTACATTTTTTTTCAAATATATAATTATATGAAGTCATCGATAAAACAATTACCCTTTTAAGCAGAACAATTCGTTTATTACGCAACTAGTAAAAGAGGTTATGACTGAAGCACACCACCATTAATTGCATTTAACTTGCAATTTTTATGCATTTCTAAATTTAATAGGGAACTATTAATTACTTCGGATTTTATATCTATTACTGCTGCATGGCTCGGCGGGGTTTTTTGAATGCATTACTTGTCTCTGAGAAATTGTCCCTTACCCACTCGACATCAGCCCTTCCTGGGGATTTTTATATTTTTATGTCATTAAAATTTCCTTTTTCTAGTTCTCTTCCCCCATCAAAAGAGAAACACAAATTTAGTTCAGAAATACAAACGCAAATAAACATCACGATTATTTTTTTTCTTCTTAAATAGAGTTAGTCAGAGACAAGTATCATGGAAGGCATAATCAAAAGTACAATAGAATGCATTGATATTTACGACAATCTATACCAAAACTGTAAAGGTATTTCACTCTTAACAAATAATTTTAACTAGAAATAACGGACTAAAAATTAACAAATAATTTTAACTAGAAATAACGGACTAAAAAGAGAAAGAAAACAGAATTTGACGGGATTTGTGTGAGGAGCCTCTCTCAACCCTCCTGAAATGCCAATAATTAAAATTGTGGAACCATTTGCCTGTGTATTAAATATTATATTTAAAGCACAGTTTTCAGAGTAAGGGGCGAGGACCCTGTTCCACGTATTACTCCACACTATGCAATAGTGAGTGAGTGAGTGTATGTGAGATTTTATGGCGCAAGAGCCAAATCTGGCTATACTGCGCCAAACATTTGTGAAAATCTGTGATATAGACGGGAAAAGAAAGAAAGGATGAATTGAATGACAAGGAGGGTCGAAATTAAAGAAGGATCACTAGGGTACCCCACGTTCGTGAGACCCGTGTTTACCAAAGATAGTAAACCCCTTGGGAAAAGGAAAAGATCACTAGGGTACCTCGGGATTGTGACACCCGTACTCACCTAAAGAAGGTGAGCAGCCCCTGAGGGGCCACAGTATGTAATAAAAGTGTTTAAATAAAAAATATTTTAATAGTTGATTAGGCATACGCTTGTATTACATTATCATTATCATGTAGCATTTTATGACTCGTGAAAAATTCACAGTTTTATAAATTCGTTTGTTTCTGTTATAGGCTTTCACGTTACACCAAAGATCTCCTTGATATGTCCGGAAAGTTGTCTTCTGATCGTCGTTGGGGTCATCATCGGTCTCCTGCTCTTCTATGCTGGACTGACCAATGTGGGACCACTGACCCCAAATGTCTTCTTCCTCTACATGCTTCCCCCGATCGTCCTGGACGCCGGTTACTACATGCCCAACCGTCCCTTTTTCGACAACCTGGTCACCATCTTGTTGTTTGCCGTCGTGGGAACCGTCTTCAATGCCATGTCCGTCGGTATGTCTCTATGGGCAGTAGGCTTGACCGGAATGTTTGGGGTCGAAATGCCTCTGCTGGACACTTTGTTGTTCAGCTCCATTGCCTGTGCCGTAGATCCCATTGCAGTTTTAGCAGTCTTCGAAGAAATTCATGTCAATGAAGTCCTGTACATTCTTGTGTTTGGAGAATCACTGTTAAACGATGCTGTCACTGTGGTGAGTTGAAATTGAGTAACTTATATATAAGAAAAAACTAGATGTTAAATGTCAAAGTAACTAAAATTCTTCGTCTGATTATTGGTTAGAGCGTTTAATAAATTTAAATTTTGCATTTAAAAATCAAACTCTGGATATGGTACTACATTTCGTGAGATTTTATCTTCATCCCAGAATCTATTTTCTCTTTTTATTGGATATCAAAAAAGAAGAGAAATATATATTTTTTACTTATCAGAGTAATATTCTAAAATATATTCTTAATATTAAAAATAAAATTAAATATGTATCAAGATGGTTTTGACTTCATAGTTGATCTCATCGGTAAAAAATAAATCTTCTTTATTATTGAACTGAATCAGTGGCGCAACAGCTCATGAGGATCAAGTCCTACAATGTCAATCTCAGTTTATGTGACCTTAGATGTTGGGGTGCATGTGCAGATGTTTCGGTGAAGTGGTCAGTCTGACACGAAATCCTCAGTGTTCAGTTCACAAGCCAGCTTGGTACTCATTTATCGAGGCACTAAAGGGATGAAAGGCTGAGTCGATCTTGCCCAGCCTGGGATTTGAATCCCGGAGCTGAGACGTGAAAGCGTGATACACTACCACTCAGTCACTAAAAACTTCCCCTTTTTTTATTATTACTAACAATAAAAAAACATTTTTAAAAATAAATTCCCCTAATATTTAGGAACGTATACGGTTAAATGATATAAACAATTAATTAATTTGAAATTTTTATAATTTTAGTCTTTTCAATTTTGATTCGTATATTAAAAAATACTATAACATTACAAATAGTAAATTAATAAAGTATGGCTTACTTCTTAGAAATAAAATTTAAATGCTACATATTTCACATTAAATCTATCGACTTAGGAAGTTTCTCATAGTTTGAATATATAAAAATGGAATTTAAACATATTTTTGAAAAAATGGGGCTATGGATTGGTATTTTACCATTTCAGACCTAGTACATTAATCGGAAGCTGATATCTCTTTTTAATGTAACACCACATAGGTTTATATCAATTGCCACGATGAAATTTTGACGCTCAGCTCCCTCTCCAGAGGGAGACATCTGATCTCTGACGATGAGAAATTGTTCTAGGAATTTAATTTGAACAATAATAGCCTAACATAAATAACGTAAATAAAACAAATTAATTGGGTGGAAAATTTTATTGGAGTTTTTCCAATAAAAATGACTTTTTAAGTTTTTGTTCAATTCGAAATGTCGCTTACGTTTCCAATCAAGAGATATATTTTATGATATTGTTATGGTTTTTATAAAGTAAGACTTTTTGTGTGTGTGTGAAGATATGGATACACAGTAGATGGTTAATCTTCTAAATAATCTTTTGTAAGAATTTAACATAAATCGAAGCAGTATTTGATAAGATTATTCAAATCCATTTTTTCAGTCATCACTTCATTCTCAAAAAGTTTTTCCTCACAATTTTCGAAAACAAAACTACTTGTTTTTACGTGAAAAAGTAGAGAAATTATTTTTTAAACCAAAAGCATTATGAAATTAAAGGCTTTTTTTTTAATTTTAAAAGGCATTATTATTTGCTAATATACTCTTTTTTTGTTTCCGCACATGACGTGAAGAGGTAGAAAATAAAACGAATTCACAAACGCAATAATCAAAATTTCTACTTTTCTTCACGCACGAATTAACTCGCTTTCAAGATCAATTTCCACACACAATGCGAAGTTTCAGTGTGTGTGTATGATTGCTTTTTAATAAGGTTATTGCTTTGAAATCACCTCTCTTAAACTGATTGGTGTAATGCGTGCTGAAACTCAGAAAAACGTGCAGATGTATGGGAAACTCACCTCTCTTGATACCTCGAACAATGCATTAGTAATTTATGCGCATGGCATGAAGTCTGTTATTTGCGCATATATTAAACTACTATGGGATACTGAAGAGACAGCATGCATTCTTCAAGAAGAACAATAAATGCGCTACATGAACTTTTTTTTTACATTTCTTTAAATATTACATGACATCAAGATCATTTTCTTTCTTTTTCTCTCTCTTGAAGTATTTTCTAAAAAGTTTTAATTTTTAGTATTAGAAAATTAAACAATCAAGATAGGCAATCTTATGTGGTTAAAGTGCTTTCCTAATAGTTAAATTTTGAATTTAATAATTTTGTATAAAGAAATTTTTTTATGAATTGAGATAATGCTGCGTTAAAAATAATAATAATAGGCCACTAAAAACACCATAAAACAGGGGTGAGCAAATAGCGGCCAGCATAGGAGTTTTTTTCTTTTGCGCCCCCCCCAAGACAGTCAGAGAACCAAATAGACTGAAAACGTTCACTATATTTGAATCAACATATATTGGTGAGCAAAATTTTTCCTGCAGGAAGATCAATAAGGGTAAATATAGATGCAAGTTGGCTGACATTGTCTTGCAGGCTGCGATGAGAATTTCAACAAGCAATCTCATTCCTGGTTTCAAAAATGTTTAGAAGAATGTGATAACATACACACACAGTTCTCTTATTAAAGTTATTCTGAAATTAAATGTGTTTGCAGCTATAGACAGGGGTGTATCTACAGCCGTATCAATGATACGGGACCCTCATGCTACAGGGGCTCCAACATGTGCATCTACAGTCCCTCTAATAGGGTTCTCATATCTAAAAATGGGCCCCGATTGAGTTTTAATACAGGGCCAGAACTAGATCCGCCAGTGGCTATAGATCATATGAAATTAGCGATAAATTAATTAAAAACTGCTGCTTTTTTATTTATATGTATTGATTTTTATGTGTGTGGAACAATTTATAACTTTACTGAGATACAAAGTTAATGAATACAATCGTTTTAAGAAGTGCAACTCTCCGGTATCGTCCGCTTCCACAACGTAGCTCTTGAACGAACACAATTGCCCACCATTGCCATAAATGAACATCTCGAAAGATTATATATAATCTCGCTAAATTTTTCATGTTTATAACTTTAAAATTTGATCTTTTAAAGATGTCTTTGCCTAATACTATAGGATTCAAACTCATAAAATTTCTTCATGTTGAAAAGCTTCTCAGCATCGATAGCACATTCTGATTTATTCATAAGATATGTCGTGGGATGTTACTACTAATTTATGTTTGAATTAATTAATCTTTTTTTCTGTACGCAATACTTTCGATTTAGGAATTATAACCTTATTTTAACTGCAATAAATTACAACACGTTTACATTTATAATTGAACATTAATTAAATTACATTTGTTTGAAGCCGGGAACTCACACACGGTGGTCTGATAACTAAATCGTTCTTTTTGTATTTGAGTAAATAATTTACAAACTCTCAATTTGAGGAGTCTAACAAAAGTAGGCCTCAGTTTCAGGAAAATATCAAATCAACTCAAAAGAATGTAGAGTTAAATAAAGATTTGAATTAAATTAATTCACTAATTAAAATAAATTTATCCTGAGATTCGTTACACTCCAACACGGCCGCCATTTTCCTCAAAAGAAGAGTAATTTGCAGCATCAATCTCTCGTATTCATAACACCTACCTCTACTTCCTATTTCATCTTAGAACACCGCTATCAAGTAAACAAGAAAATGCCGTTAACTTCCGGTTGTCATATAATAACTTCCTGAGATGGATGTAGTTTCGCTTGAAGCAGTGGAAGCGATAAAAAAGTATAAAATCGCACCAAATGAAGCAACCAAAAGAATTTTATTGGCTTAATTGTTTTTTTTATTGAAATGTGAAATTTAATGAACATTTTTAAACTTTTGAAGAAATAATATGGTAAATAGATCTTATGTATTAGCAGCAAAATTGGCACCCCACGAATCGCGCCGTGTTATCAAAACATTCTGTCATATGAAAAAAAACCAATCAGTCACAGATTTTGGAGGAAAATGGCACTATTCGCGTGATGCCAATTTGGCTGAGGGGATGCTAATATATAAGTATCGATAAATGTATATACAGGTCCATAAAATTTCGAGTCCTGTTTGTTAACTTATAGTGAAGACAACTTCAAAGAAATTCGGTTAAATTCCAATTGAACCTCCTGACTTAGAAACAAAAATTTGTTGAAATGTTTTTAAATTTTAGCAGCTCTTGCGCGCAAGCTGCATATTTAAGATTTACCTCAAATTGACCATTTTTAAAAACACAGTTTGTCCTTTGGCATCTTTTGACGAGAATTTTTCGCTCCAAAAAAATCAGAGGTTTTAACCAGGACGTAACCAAGGATTTTATCTGCTTGCTATTGTAGTGGCACTGATAACAAAGCTTCAGCTATTATTAACTAGCAACTTCTTACTGGCTTGTTTATCAGTGTATTCCACATCATTTAAGCATGATTGCCTTAAGTGCCCTGTTATATATATATATATATATAACAATTAAAATTACAAGTTTTTCTGTCATGTCAACACTAATTTTTTCTTTAACTTTTTAACAAACAAAACGAAAAAGAATAGAGGTGTGTACTTCTTTTTAACTTTTAAAATTGCTTATAATACTATTATGTTCCTAATGAAATTATTTGTTAAGTATCTGTGAGATAAGATTGCAGGTAGAATCACAATTTTGTTTCGTTTTTTTTTATATGCAAAGACTTTCCTTGAGAGAGAGAGAGAGAGAGAGAAATATAATTTGCTTTGTACGTCCACTGTCATTCATTTAAGTGCGTCTGCGTGACTTCAGTATTTTATATTTGAAAATTTATATGTGTGCTAACTTATCTGAACATCTAAGGTAACTGCCATAAACCATTCAATCTGATTTCATGATTCTCAAGTCAAGAGCAGGTATTCAGTTGTTTTTTATTTTCAAACCATCTTATTTCAAAATATCCTGTGAAATACACGAAGAAGCATTAGCAAATATCTTCACAATACATTATCTTCATCATTGATAATGTTACTAGTCAGTTAGATTAAAGGTAATTTTAAAAATAAAATTTATTTTAGATCTTATTATTGTTCATCATTTTATGTCCTAAATTGAAGAGATGCATTAATTATTAAGTTGGATTTAATATATTATCAATTAGATTTAAATAAGATTCAAAATAACAATTGGAAAGTTTGGAAGAATAAAAGTATTTTAACTCTTACATTATTTTATTTCAGTTGCTTATAATTGACAGTTAAAATAAGATACTTTAACTAAGGAACAAAATAATAATTCTAAAGTTTTGGAAAAATAAATATTTTCACTCATGAATTACTTCACTTCAGTTGTTTATTAATTACAATTATTTAAACAATCACTTTTTTTCATTTGATTTTTCCATGTAAAACTAGTAATTTGATTTAGATCTGTGATACTAACTGTATTATTTTTAATTCAATGACATATTCATTTATTTATATCTGTTAAATGAATTTGAAAAAATTGTTCCGTTAAATGATAACGTAATCCATAAGAATCTGATTGCGACCTGAATTCTTTTAATTATGCCTTCAGACCATTATATTTATTAATATGAAGGCCAGGCATTTATTTGACCACAGAAAATTGAACATAGAACAAAATTAAATATTTGTTACATAACATAAATTCTTACCAAATGGGAACATTTGTGTTGGATTGATTTTCAACGAGCATTATTCACAATGTAGTTCAAGGCTGGAAAATTCGAGACATGTATTCTAAAAATGATGGGCTGTTGGAACATTAATAAATCGTTACCTTTTCACCATTACGACACAGAAAGGTATAGAAGAAAGTAGTTTCTCTCTACAATTATGAGCTTTTTTGTGTCTGTGCTGACGAAACTTTACTAGTCCTTTATTACTTGTCTTATTCACCCTTAAACACGACTTCTAACCTACTAAGCCTAATTTGAGCAATATCACTCGAAAGATTTCACTTTCTTTTCAAGGAAAAATTCACAAACTCTCCAATGCATTTATCTTCATTTAAATGGATTTCCGACGGGTATTTAAAAGCAGGATGAACTTTCTCTCTTAATTAATTTAAAACAAAACTGCTTTTGATTTTTCAGATATTGATTAAGACAGATTATCAATGTATACAATATATTGTACGCTCTAATTCCTACTTTGTAGGATAAACAATAACAGAAGGTAAAATAACTATCGAGAGTATACTCATTTGTTAGTTGTAAATGCTTCAGATGTCACTCATTTCGTTTCTGTACATGAACTTAATTGATTTTCACGCTTTACTTGAGAAATTGCACTAAAGGTTCACTTTCCGCTATTTTTGTTTGTTGACGGGAAAAATCTGAAAGTGTAGGGGGTCATTTGAATATGCAGTGAGTGAGTGTTTTATTAACGTCACACTATAAACAACTCGAGCGCTATTGACGAAAACCTCGTAATTTTGAACCATGGTCAAATAACGAAGATGACACCGGCGCTGGCAACCCATCTCCAAACTACCATTCCATGCCAACGAGATGACGTCTGAGCCACGACATATTTCACGTGCATCAGCCACCTCTACAGGACGAATCTTCAGCGGTACTAGGCTCGAACTCATGACATGCAGGCCACGAGCTCTTGACCATAACCACTAGACGTTTCGGCGTCGCCGAGCGGCCGCAGTAGTCAAGTGGTCAAGGTACCTCTATAGACCAATCGTGTACGGGAGCTGATGCATGTTAAATATGCCGAGGCTCAAAGTCTTCACGATGGCATGGTGCGGGAGAGTGAGATGCCAACTCAGGCGTCGAACTCGTCAGTTGCCTTGGTTCAAAATTAGGAGTTCCGCTGCCAACAACCCTCGTGTTGTTTCGCATTGCGATATTAAAAATCAATCAATAAATAAAACCAATCAGCAAAATCATTATCTAAGGTCGCTTGAAAAATTATCATTATCCGATATCAGTATTGTGTTAGTTATATAAAATAATATTTTTCTGTAATCGATTACTGACCCACGATAATATAAATAAATAAAAATATATTGTTCTACACTAAATTTTCGAAAACATTCTCGTTCAATTTCAGTGTTAAAAATCTGAAGTCTTGAGACGAGATAGTACTATTCAGACAGTGTGATGATAATTACTGTTGATAATCTCATTTAGCTTGTTGTAACGCCTTTTCCGGCTTTTTTGCAGGCGTGTGCTGAATATTTCTGACAAATGTATATTTAATTTTCATGGGCGTTTAATAGTTTTATCCATGAAGGTTATTAATTTTTTTTTTAATTTCTTCGTTTAATTCATGGAGTTAAAATTCCTTTATGAAATGCAATAGTAAGTGTAATAAATAAGAAAGATAGTATTTTTTTGTAACGTAAAATATTTTGGGGATTATTTTTTGATCTTAAAGATTTTAATTATCATCACAATTAGAGGTTTCGGTGTTCGTTTTTTGAACTCATTAATTCGCACATTTAGTGAACAAATTACTGGCTATTAAATCATTAATTTGCTTTAAGATAACTATGCGGTGTATCTAATTGAACATATAAAACATTTCAAATTATATAAAATGCTATACTTGTACTCCAAATTTCTGTTAAAAAAATATGTTTTTTTTCTAATGTATGAGAAGTTTGGAAAATGATGTGGCAACTCGTACCACAGATTCTTGGTAATCTCTACGAAAGGGAATTTTAAGTGCGTCTTCCCTGTTCGATGGAAAAGTTCAAATAGTTAAAAGAGAAGTAATTTTTTTTATTTCATTTGTGTGTGTGTGTGAGACTGTGGCAAAACGATAATCTTAGTACCGATTTATTTTTAGTCAATCAATTGCTGCATGGGGGATAATAGCCTTTGTTGCTCTGTATTCCACAAAACCTGAACTGAACTGATTGCTGCATGGAACGTTATCGTTCGATTTCATAGTGTTGCTCCACTAGTTGTTCTATATATTATTGGATTGTTAGTAAAGTGATGTGGAAGAAAATTTTGCAACGTTTGTTTGGAATTGAACAACACACACGCGCGGACTTCGGGAAAATACCTTACAGATTAATTTAAACTTGTTAACTTCTTGGTACCTTTCACAACGTTATTACATAACTTCATTTTATTTTCGCTGTATCAAAAATTGTATTGCAATCCGACTGAAAATTATTTAACAATTTCTTCAATTTTAAGAAAATGTTCCTCTTTCATTTATTTTGCTTTTATATATTGATAGAAAAAAGCATTGTTAGTTTACATACACATACAATTAGATGTTCATCTGAAAAATATTGCAATAAACAAGTGAAGCAGTTCTCCATCGTATTCAAACCTATTAGTATGAAGATTAAATTTATTAGACATTTTTATCAAATTTCAAAAATTCTAAATTCCAGTCAACAATCTTGTATTATTATAACATACTCTTTATTTATTTTCCACATTATTTCTTAATACATCATTTCAAATTGCTTTCTTCTCTTAGGTCCTGTACCATATGTTCGAGGGTTACGCTGAGATGGGGCCCAAAAACATCATAACGGTAGATTACTTGGCAGGTGTCGCCTCCTTTTTTGTGGTGGCCCTCGGTGGAACCTTAGTGGGCATCTTATGGGGTTTGTTGGCTGCATTTGTGTCCAGGTTCACCCACCACGTCAGGGTCATCGAGCCGCTCTTCGTCTTCGTCATGGCCTATCTCTCATATGTCAGTGCAGAATTATTTCACTTCTCTGGAATATTAGCGTAAGTAGTCCTTTCATTGTCTTGGGTTAGATAAAATCAATAAAAATTAGTTTTTGATATTAGATTTATACTATTGAATCGCATCTGGTTATATAGTAACCAGGGGTAATCTTATGATATTAGAGCTCTGCATCTCAAAATAACTGCAATCAAATACGATTGTGTCAAGAGATATCAATCAAATCAGTGGCGTAACGTACACCCCGCATTGCGGGGGGCCCAGGAACTCTAGGGGGACCAAAATTTGACTGATGCTAAGTACGTATTTGGGCTCTAAAACCTGAGTTTGCAGGGGCACCCTAATATTTTCCGTTACGCCGCTAAATCAAATAGACCTATAAATGTACAGTTTTAGTCAAATACTTGCCGTTGCTTATTATTATAAAAAAATTTAAATAGATGTTCCATTAGTTTTTGTCTCTTAATTACTAACTTTATGCCGTTTAATCAGGAAAACTAATATGTAATCTAATTATGTTGGAAGGAATCAATTTTTAATTTTATGTATTAATTACTATATGTGCGCTTTTAAGTGAATTTTCTAGTTTTCTGTATTTAAAATGTACTTTTACAGTAGAAATAAAGATAACGGAGAATTAAAATATATCAATACAATAAGAGTATTCATTCTAAAATATTAGATTCATTCAAAAGGCCATTTTTAACGACAGGGGAAATTTCTCAAGGTTTTAATGACACATATTCTCTCCTACATAAATAATTTACATTAAAGTAATATGAATGACTTGTATCGACTTTTTATGATAGGAAAGTTACCTTTATTACAGAAAAATACAGAGTTTTAAATTTAAAAAGTAACTATTTGTTCAACACCAGTCCACAAAACAATGAACAGTGTATTGTATTACATTCTATATTATGATTGTCTTAAAAATTCATTCAGATATTGCAATTATTTTTTTTAAAAAAATGTTAGTTCACTCTGTAAGTTTTGCAATATCTGACACAACTAAATACTTTAGTAAATATATTGATTGAGTGTAGAGCATTTTTACTTAATGTATGCATTAATTACATTTTCTTAAGCAATGTGTTTTCGTCGTTTACATTTACAATTCAACTTGAAATCTCATTATTGAACAATTGTACTACCATACAATGTTTAATTTTTGTAAAAAGCATAATTTTATCCAATAAGTAAGGTCTAATTTTATGTAATAGTGTGTAATTACGTAAAACTGTATAGCTCATAGATAAAATTTTCGTGTTGATTCCAAAATCAGTATATATATATATATATATATATATATATATATATATATATATATATCGCTTTCCTTATCGCGTAAAAAAAATTTCTGAAATCCTTAAATGTACCTTCTTTCTCGAAATGAATAGAGCTTTAATCACAGCGAAATCCTATTAATAAAATAAAGTGAATAATAAATAATTAAGGTAAACAAAATAAATTCAATAGTATCGCTAGAAATCCATTTTTAAAAAATTGGCGCTTTTGTAAGTTCAATATTGTCATGTGAATTATTGAAATTTTAGAGCCATCCACACCACTTCTGTTAGAAATAGAATGCTTTATTTTTCATTTAATAACTCTGTTTGATTTTGTAATTTAAATTTAAATCTTTTAATAACAATTGTTGTTCTGTAGCACAATTCATGGTTATTTATTTAAATAAGGGCACTTACGTACTACCGATAATTGTGAAAATTTTACGTAATCTAGAAAAGTGGAAATGTGCAATGCTATATGTCCCTCTCACGAGATAGTTTTCAATCGATAGAATTTGATTCTTCGATTTCTTATCGATGAATAAAATGCAATGTTTCTCTTTCGCAGGTTAACCTTCTGTGGCATCACGATGAAGAACTACGTGGAAGAAAACATCTCGTACAAGAGTCACGTGACCGTGAAGTATGCCATGAAGATGTTGGCCAGTTCCTCTGAGACCATCATCTTCCTCTTCTTGGGCGTGTCTACAGTCAATGACAACCATGAATGGAATACGTGGTTTGTCGTCATGACCATTTTCTTCTGCTCCGTCTACAGGACCATTGGTGAGTTGAATTGGGTGCTGCTTTCCGAGAACTATTTTTGAAAGTTTCTTGAGAATAAAATGATAATATAGATTTTCAAACAAACATTAAACTCGAGTAAAATTTCTTTCTGACCGACTAGTGTTAGCATGACTAACACTAGTCGGTCAGAAAGTCAATTACCTACCCGGGAATGCCTTCAACCTAGGAGAGGAGGGAAAAAGCGAATCAACTTACAAATGAATACATCCAATTCAAATCATGCACCCGTTTTATGTTATGATGTATTTCTCCGGAAATTGAAAGTCATACAATACACTAAGAGAATAGGGCGAGTCTATTAGTACTTAAACAATGTGATTTTGCAAGATCATTTTAGATGTCATCGGGGATGTCTTAAGATTTCTTGAAGGCTTGAGTCCCTATGCAAAAGTATGCCCCATCGGAGACTTTTTTAAGTAGACAGTATATAGCATACACTATGAAATACTTGCATAATAGGGCAACACATTGCAAAAAATTGTGTATAACTCAGAATTTAAGCACAAAACAATTCGACCAACTGCTGACTTTCCCTTAAATGATTGTGTAGGGCTAGGTCTTATCAGAATGACGGACATGACATAATAATGCAATCTTGCCACTGTTGCCAATTGACATATAGTTCGAAATTCACAGTTTTTCGGAGAACATGCCTGAGAATACCATTTGACGATTAAAATTATTCGGATTATGATTTAAATGAGGCTGAGTCAAGAATGAGAAGAGGCCCTGGGCTAGGGCTCAGTTGGTGCAAGCCTTAAAACGTTCCTACACATGCTTAAACAAATGTGAGACAAAAGTCGTCGAACCTTGCTTAAATATTTCTATAATATAATTTAGTAGCTGAATATATATATTTACAGTGTTAATCAAATGCTTTATTTTTGGCGTTATAATTTGGCGCCCCACGTTGGGCACCAAATTATAAGGGGTGTGACCCATTGTAATAAAGGGACACGCGGGGAAGGGTTCTTAACTAAGTTCACTAGTTAATTAAAACACGCTTATTAGACAAAACAAACATTTACATACTTAAATAGAAAACTAACATTTTTTAGCATAGAATTGGAAGGGATCGGAGTGCATGCTTGTACGTCCTTGCAGTTCCGAAGCTTGGCCATTACTGAAGATTGTTCTATCCGCTAGAGAGCATGACAGTCTATGTACTGTTAATAAGGAGGAGTGTAAGCAACAGGGGGGAGGGTACAAACTTGTAGTGGATGACACTTGATGTTAATTCAAATATTAATTCACTAATTAAATTTAAAAATGAATAAGTAACAACAAAAATAATAGTCCAACAGCACATACAGAAAAAGAACGTCGTTCGTCGTGTCCCTGTAGCGCAATGAATAGCGCGTTGAACTTCTAATCCGAATGTCGCGGGATCGAATCCCACCAGGGATGGCCTGATTTCTGAGAATGTGATATTTTTTTACTATACTATTTTATTGGAATAATTAAATTTAATTAATGAATAAATAGTAACAAACAAACAAAAAATTGTTCAAAACCATACATAGAAAGGAAAATTGCTTTCTATTTTGTCACTTAATATTGTGATTCTGTCATATGTATATACATATTTATATTAGTTGTAGCTATGTAATATAAAAAGTAACTAAAATAAAATTTGTCTTTGTTGACCCAAGTAGGAATTGACGTACTTTTTTTATATCACTTGCTCTTTATAAAAGTTGAATAACCGACAAAATCCTCGAGACAGTTGTTGTATGATTCATATTTTCCACCAGTTTCACCGATTCCCATATTAACTGATGCAGCTTAAAGAAATTTTTCACTGAATTACCGTTAATGATATTTTAATAAGAAACAGAAAATTGGGGACAAACCTTAGCTAAATGCAGTCAGTTTGTTCTTCTGAGCAATTTTATTTAAGTTATGGATGATAAAATTGGATTAAGTTTAGAATTAGCTAGAAGTAAAAAGAATTGGGTGAATGAATGCAAGAAACAAACCACGAAATTACCATATATAGTTTTTGATTGATATTAATCTTTGAACAGGAAACAATTTACGCTACATGGAAAAAGAGAAAGCTAATTATTTATCTTTACAGAAGATTTATTTACGTACCTACTGCTTTCTAAACATATATTTCAGTTTTCAAATCTGTAAAATTTAAATTTTTGTTCAGAGACTAAACAAAATTGTTTTGATTCCAGCGAAACTAAATCATAATTAGCGTTAACCTGGTTCCAAATTATAGATCAATGATTAGAAGGTTTATATTTTTATTTCTTTAGTCTAAGGGCTTGACGATTTTCTCTAAAATCTGTCTAAAGAATGTTTTCTTAGCAAAGTTCTTATTGTAGACATTGAAATAAATTTTTCAACTAAAATGAAGTGAAGTCAGTTAGAAAATCGAAATTTCAGTTGATAAGTTTAAACTATCAGATTTTTTCCCTCCTGCTTACAATATTTCCCTTTGTGAAGTTAGGAAAATTCTGATGCCAATTTCTCAATCTTAACCACTCTTTAGAAATATTAGAGTCATTTCTTGTGGTTTTCCCTTTAACTCTGAAGGAATTTGGTTGCATTTTTTTTAAAATTCGAACATATCATTTATTATGGCTGGTACAGCTGAAACACACAAACACACAAACTCTTTCTTTTATTAGTATAGAAAATCATCAAAAATCATATTATTAATTAAATTGGTAAAAAGTGTATGCCTTTATTATTTTTAAAGTAACATTAAGTAAAACAATTTTAATCAATATTACATTTCTTAAGATGACTGACTACTTTCGAGACCGTGATTTTGTAAAAATAGTATAAATGAATAATTGTTTTGATATTTAGTGTCACTTGAATTAGGATATGCATATAAAATTATTTTAAGAATATTATTGCAAGATGAAAAAAATACTATATTTTCGAAACTTTCTTCTATTTTGGAAAATGCTTCTACAATAATAATATTTTTCTATGTATAGCTAAGACTTTTCTGATCAGATCTGGAACAAAGATTGTTGAAAATTCATATTATTTTCAGGGGGTTTGTTAAACTCTCTCTACTCTTATTAAAATGTGAATAAATCCATTTCGAAATGATACATCTCAAAAATCTTAATCCAGCCTCTTTGTACACGTTTTAACTAACTATAGGCAAAATATTATTGTTACAGAAGCATTTTTCATGGTTGGAGAATATTTTTAAAAATATGTCATTCTTTCATCTTTTTTTTTTCAAAAAAATTGCATTTTAATAACTTTTCTTTGTAGAAAATATTCTTAAGACAATTATATATATATATTCCAATTTAAGGTATACTAAATATCAAACAATCAATATATATCAAACAATCATATATATATATATATATATATATATATATATATATATATATATATATATATATATATATATATATATATATGTGTGTGTGTGTGTGTGTATTAAGTGGGTTTTTTTTTCAAAACTATGATTCAGAATGTAGTCAGATACCTTAAAGTATAAACAAGCTCTTAGGACCACAGTTTTAACAACATTTCGTTTTCAGGTGTCATTATTCTGACAGCTCTTGCCAACAGATTCCGATTACATCGCATCGACAAAGTGGAGCAGTTCATTCTGGCTTATGGAGGTTTGAGAGGGGCCGTGGCCTTTGCTCTGGTCCTCATCGTTTCCGACAGAATCATCCCCACGAAAAATATGATGGTCACCACCATTATCGCTCTCGTCTTTTTCACTGTTTTCATCCAGGTAACGTTCACCAAACTCGGAAGATTCTTACCGACATTCCTGACATTTCATAATCACTCATTTTTATCTCTTTATCTGTTTACTCTGTGTTGTGTCTAACGATTCGAAAAAACCGTGTTTTGCGTGCAAAGAATTCATCTATTAAAGAATTCATTATAAATCAAATATTCCTCTAACATATTCAAAGTACTCTACAACAATTAACCTTGGGGGAAAAAATTCTTCATTGATAGCAATTAAATAGAAAATTAACGTCATTAACCTTCAGTCAAATATGGACAATCAACGCAATTCAAAAAAGAATATTACGGTCTACTATTCTCTTTATTCACCGTTTGATGTCCTTTTATATATGAGAGGTATTACTTAAACGTTCTCGAATATTTCGTAAAAAAATAATTTCTTTCCCTCAACCCAAAATTCTTGAGGTGGTCTTATGGTGATAACCTTGAACTTTTGTACAATATGACTCCAAAGAATTTTTCACGCTCGAAAGCACACCTTAAAATCTGCAGACGAATTTTAAACCGGTTACATTTTTATCTCAATCTATTCATTAAATCTAACAGACATTTTTAGATAAAGATTTAAATTTGGCTAAAAAAAGGGCAATTATTAGTTAACAATTGTCCTGCATTAAACTAGGATTGTGTGCAAAAGAACATTGTAGAAAAAAATCACTCAGCTGAATTCTGAATTTTGACCCTTTTATTGCTTTGCCAATTCAAAAAGAGTTTCAGATTACTCTTATCGTGACTTTTAATAAGAATTTTTAGAGTTTATCCTATTTCATTTCTTTTATTATTATTATTTAGACTATTCTATCTCGTTTAAATGCTTAAAGAACTACGAAAATCACAAGAGCTAAGTTCTTAGCTTGAAATATATTTTCTATTATTTTTTACAATTTTTTTGAGTTTTTTAAATTGTTTTTTGTTAATTTTTTTCATTTTTATAAAGAAGACAGGTTATGAGGTTTATAACTCGTCCTGAAGAGTGTTATATTTGTTATGCTTATGTTCGAAAAATTCCGTGTTTTCTTCGATCAATGATTTTTATGCGTGCACTTAACGGTAATGAATAAAACATAAAATTGTTATTGAGTCCACAGAGTATGGATTTATTGATGCATAAAAGCAATAGTTCTGCTTAAAAGCGAACATTGCACAAAATAAGATGCTTCATTTCCAGTAGTGTACAATCGGAACTAAATAGTGGGTTAGTTCCGGTGTTGTTGTAAAAAGACATTTTGTGGTGGTAGCAAAGAAAATATACGATTTAAAATACATCGAAACGCTAAACTTCTGTTTTTATGTTCAGTAAATTATAAAATAAAATCCTACTTTTTTTTTTACTATATTCGCAAAGAGTTATATCACAATGATATTTATATCACTGGCGAAGCGAGTTCTGAGTGGGCCCCGTATCAAAACTCCTTCAAGGCCCTTTTTTTAGAAAATAAATCCCTGTTAGTGGTACTGTAGTTACACATGTTGGTGCCCCTGTAGCTTGGGCGCCCCGTATCATCGACACAGTGTTATCTACGCCCTTTTGCTTTATATACCCATTGGAATATTACACAAAGATGTAAATAATACTGTAATAATTAATGCAAAGACAGACTATTATTAATATACAGGATAAGTCAAAATGAATATAGCGATTACAAAAGGTTATAACTATTTAAAGGAAATGAATTTATCGATAAGGTTTACACAGAATGCAGACGGAACTTCAAAATTTTGTATACACTTGTCATTTTTCAATTGTTTTGGGCATGGGAAGCACATACAACCTGTCTTTCACATGACATGGAACTGAAAGTACGCTCTTGTAATGCTCTTGCGTCCGTGACTGTGCAAATGTTCAGAATGTATGCCGTGAAATGGAATACCCCCTAGACGTTGTCCGTGTGGCCAAGGGAAGTCACATAGAACATCTATGACAAATGTATACAAAATTTTGAAGTTCCGTCTGCATTCTGTGTAAATCATCGATAAATTCTTTAATTAGTTATAATCTTTTGTAATCGCTGTATTCATTTTGGCTTGCCCAGTATTAGGAAATTGAAAATGCTTGGATATTTTCGTACATACCTAAAGTTAATTTTAAAAAATGTGAATAGATCCGTTACTTAGTTTTAATTCTGAACCACTCCAAACGAAAAATTACTAATCAGTTTTTGGGCAGCCTGAGTACATTACATAATTGATCCTTTTCTGAAATTTTAACATTGACACTAGTATAATATCTTGGTCTTAACATTCTATTGTTTGTCACAATTTGAAAGTTTAATTTGACATGATAAAGAGAACTCCAGGCAAGCCTTACAATTATCGAACACAATTGCAGCTGAAAAGTGAACATTGATTGGTTGAAGAGTATATTATTCATGGAAGTGAATCTTTATCATCAACGACTAAAAGAATTTGTTGATTTATCATTAATAAAGAACTGTTGTTCGGAGAACATATACGAAATTTGTTTCACTCATTTCAATGAATTTTTCTGCCGTGTAGGGCAGCGATGCATGTTAAATCTGTCGAGAGCTGAAACGTCCTCCCGTTGGTGTGGTGTGGTAGTTAGGAGAGGGGGTACCAGCTCAGGTGTCATCCACGTCCCTTGACCATGGATCAAAATTACGTGGTCCGTCGCCAAAAGCCCTTGTGTAGTTGAACAGTGCGACGTTAATATTCACTCTATCACTCACTAACTCAACGAATTTTTTATAAAGTGTATTTTCATATATTTGCTTTTCGCTGCGTGGATAATTCTTATTATTTATCGTTTATTAAAATTTATAAAAACTAACAATTCTTACAGCATTCACAATTTTATTAATTTTCTTTAGTTGTATCTTACAAATTTTGCAACTAAAGCTAAAATTTTAAGGATATTTTTCTTCTAAAGATGTATTAAGGTTTTTCACTTAAATTTCAATACTTCAATTCTAACATTCACTTATAATTTTATAGTTTTTAATTTTCCACTTTCGTATTTTCAGGGTATGACCATCGGACCTTTGGTCAGAATACTGAATGTGCCAACAAAAAATAAAATAAAAATGTCAATGAATGAGAGAATCATCACACGGGTAAGGATCTAATTCTGTGTATTCTCATCTTCAGTTGATATATTTTAAAATAGTTAATTAGTAATTAGGTATAGAAAGAAAAAAAATTCACGTATTTTCACATTTATTTATATAATAATGTTTGAAACTATATATATATATATATATATATATATATAATCTTTCTCTTCAATTAATCTTGAATCGTCATGTAGTGAAAACGGAATTCTGGATAATGATGACGTTCAAGTTCACCTCGTGACGTTTTTAAAAATGCGAAAATATATTTGCTAATATTTAAATTTTACTTTCTTGGACAAAATTTATTTTTATTTTCAGTTCTTCAATAAATTTTAAGAAATCTTAAAGAATTCAAACTTTTTTTCATTCTTAATATATATATATATATATATATATATATATATATATATATATATATATATATATATATATATATATATATGAAATGCCTCTGGAACAATTCCGTTGAGTGGTAAATATATTTTAAGACGTGGCGAGTGGTTGATTAAATAATGGAGAACCAATGGTTGGGCGTGGGCGGTGGTGTGATTTTCTATGTTACGTGGAGCATGGTCGAGTAGGGTAGTATCGAAGAGGCACTCATGGAAATCGAAATTCCTTTTTTATTCACATGCGGGAACACATTAAGATCCAGTAGGGACGGCATTACACACACATACAAGGAGCAAACATGGACGACACAACACAGACAAAGACACACACAAAACGCGCTGCAGCCGGTTACATGACTACACAGCAACCAGCGAAGAAAGGTTTCTAGAGACATCGGCTTTTATAGTACAAGTACTTATGACGTAATAACAGTTGTGATTGGATAGAATGGGCGGGATTGGGATGTCTGATGCAATAAGAGTACTCGATTAAGATTAAAATCAGGGTGTCAGTGTAGAACCTTAAAAGATTAATTCAATATTATTAAAAGAGTTAATTAAAAGAATGCTAGAGGGAATTATTACATATATATATGTATAATTTCTATATAAAGTAGACTTTTCCTTTATTTTATATATACATAAGTATATTTCCTTTACTTTATATATATATATGTATATATATGTATATATATAAATATATATATGTATATATATATACATATATATATATGTATGTATATATATGTATATATAAATATATATATATATGTATATAAATATATATATATATGTATATATATATATATGTATATATAAATATATATATATATGTATATATATACATATATATATATATATATATATATATATATATATATATATATATATATATATATATATATATATATATATATACATGTATAAGTAGGTTTCTTTTCTGTTCAATTTTATAAAACGAGTTCAGCGAATGTATTTTATATAAGTTAAAATTTTCAAAATTGATTTTGAAATTTCCTACGCATTTTCTAAATGTAGTCGAACCTGTTCTTGTGCGGTCTTTTTTTATGCGATTTCCTTTTTGTGTGAATTTTTTTGTGCGATTTTTTATGCGCGATATTTTTTTTATGCTGTGTATGAATTTCAATGGCTTTGGCTCCACTGTAATATTTTCTATCTATTTACTAGTGGCGTAACGAAGAACGTTAGGACCCCCTCCCCATGAAAGTCTGGTTTCGCCTTTAATATTTTATAAATTGGGTAAATACGTATTTAGCGTAAATCAGGCCTTGGGTCCCTAGAGTCCTGCCCCCACCCGTGATGCGGAGGTGTACGTTACGCCACTGAAACGTAGACACTTCAAGACGCTCTGTTCATTTGTTATAAGCAGTTTCCTGACAATGCGCATTCAGTTGTTTCCTCTCAACGCTTCAGCAGCCCGAAACTTTCAATGACAGTGACATTATCAATAATTTGATAAATTATGAAGATAGACAAGAAGCCAGATTCTTTGAGAGCGGATAAAAATATGCAGGGATCCAGCTTTCCAATAAATTCCAAAAGCATTTTCTTAAAATAGATACCAGTTATGAAAGGAGTATGAAAGTCCAAAAAGGGTTTCAATCATGTATATCTGGTTATCGTGACATTTACAAGCAACTGATCACCCGACCTTCGACCAAAAACTTATCTCTTACTTTATGTTGCCAAAAAGTAAATCAATTGAAATATTGTACGTTCAAGTGACGAAAGCGATTTTGAACTTATTCATTACAGGGCTTTGGATTTCGATGAGTAACAATGAATTAATTATGTATGTGCATTTTGAAAACTTATCCGTGTATACAATGAAAAACTATACGTTTTAAAAATGTTTCCATGTGTAATATTTAATTATTTATTTGGTTATGGAAGTATTCTTACATAAATTTCGTAATTAATTGGCATATTTTTTTAAATGCGACTTTTTTTATGCGGTCCCTATCCACTGCATAAAAAAAAATTTGTAATATCTCCACGAATTAGTTCATTATATGTAAGATAACATATGTTCATTATATGTTATTATGAAATTTTTGAATTTTTTTTTTTGTGCGTTTTGTATGCGGTCCCTATCTACCGCACAAAAACAGGTTCAGCTGTACTCTTATTTGAATTTCTAACTGCAGTTTTTTGAAATAAGGATTTCAAAACTTTCTCGCGAAATGTACCATGTTATATAGCTTATAAAATGTATTTTTTACTTCAAAAACCCATCCTTCATAACGAGAAACGCTAATACTAATTTGAAGTTGAGGTCTTTTTTCGAATCATTCACGAAATGAATAGTTTTCATATTTGGAATGCCTTTCTTTTCACGATTCTAATCATAAGATTTTTTTTCAGTCCATGGATCATTTAATGGCTGCCATTGAAGATATTGTTGGACAAACAATGGGAAACTATCATCTGAGAGACAAGTAAGTTCTGTTTATTTTACTCTCTAAAATAAACCAATTTGACTTTTTCATAAGTATATTTTTAATTATTTTTCAAATTATTATCAAATCATATAAGTATATTTTTAATCATTTTTATTTAACTTAATGTACATCTTCTAAATTAAATTTAAAGTAATTTTCTTCCACAGTCCATACTTCCATTTTTCAAAAATTTTATTTTATTTAATTTTGAGAAAAAATGTATCTGTAGTTCGTATTAATGTGGTGAAAGTACGAATCAAGAGACCCTGGAGAACTCAACACACACAACTCTGATTTTTTTTTTCTAAGCAAAATATCTTAATGGTAAACAATAGATGTGAGCGAAACAAAACCTTGAATCCTCTCTCAAACCAATAATAAAAAATATTAACTTAACTCAGAAAACAAGCTTTGAAGTATAGCCACACTGGTTCCAAATCTAAAATAAGCCCTGACACAAGGTGCAAGTTGATTCACGAACCATAATTTCGCTCGCCAATTCCAATAACAAATTATCATCAAGTCAATCTCTCCAAAACATCTCCTTACAATTGCAGTCTCAACATCCTCTACGTTCCCCATTCAGATATCTTTTTTAATAGTAGTTACATATATAATCTATACATACAACGGTTCCTTCACAAGGCAAGGTTCTCGAATCAAACAATCCATAAAATAGATTTTCTTCGAGGTTAGATGAAAATGCTTTGAGAATCCACTACAAATGTGTTATGAGTTTGCCCCTTTCGTCAAACTTCATGTGTACTGAGTAGAAATACTGAATAGAATACTAATGTAATTATACTGAGACGAACAGTTCATACTAGTGTTGCAGGATGAATGATCAGAGATTGCGAAACGGTTTTATTTTACTCAAACTCAGATATATCAATGGTTAATATAAAAAGGAGCGAAATCCTCGATCGAAAATAATTAATAATCGCTTAACTTTAAAAGACAGTTTTTGAGGCAGGGCCACATAGGTTCTTACATTGGAAGAATCCAGTCATCGGCTTCTCGAAGACGACTTTTTCTAAGATACCTAAATATATGCGAGTTTCTATGTAACTTTCTGATACTGATCAACCGATCATTTAATATATTTCAATTCACTATCACACGTGGCAATCAATCTCAACCTCTCTCTCTCTCTGACCAAATAATTAACTGTCGAATTTTTTAAATGCTTAGGTATGGATGCGTATTTTAAAGAGATCTGATTTGTATAGTTTTAAAAAAATATGATGAAATATTGAATTCTTGAATGGAGAAAAACTATCCAATAAATTTTGTCATGGTATAACGCAGTGCTCCTCAACCTTTTTTTTATTACCGAGAACCTGTGAATTTTCCATAATTTTACCACGGCCCATTCATCTGAGACATTGATAGTTTATGTTGTAGATTATTTTGATTTAATAATTTTCATTTTATTTTACTTAAACATTCCTTCAGAATAAAATAGTTGCACCATAAAATGAATATAAGGGGATTTAACATAGAATATATAAAGTAATGTCCATAAAAAGTCACACAAACCCGAAAGAAATACACCACAGTAAGTAGAATAGAAATAAATTAATGTTCCTTGGGTGGCCTGGTACCATTTGACCCAAGGACTGGAGATTGGGGACTGCTGTGGTAGGGTACAGAGCCGGTTTATCCGTTGGTCAGTTGGGGTGGGCGCCCAGGAGCCCAGATACACTGGACTTAACCAGGTTTTCTGGTAATGTTTCGATCCGCCATTGCCAAGGGGACCTATAGATCTTCTGCGCCCAGAGCCCAAAGTGAACTTAAATCGGCACTGGTATATATATATATAGGTTACTGAACTAATACAAAATATCTTAGCTGCTGTCATATTGCTAAGAGGTCATAGTAACAGACGGACTCGTAACCAAGAATATATTTGGGTCTTATCCTTCCCCGAACCATCATGATTCAGAGTTGCTGCACGTTGGGACGTCAAAGTTTAAAGAAGCGTCTTTTCGTCAATCGATTGCGAGGTCAAATGCCAATGGTGCTCGGCCGCTTCTAGAGCGACATCAATAAGTAAATAAATTCGCACTTTGTTAATACATAATAATAAATTATATAAAGTTGCAGTGTCTGAGGTAGTCTAGTGTTCAGTCACGGCCTCGTGGTATTGAAGACCCTCCTTGTAAAAAGGCTGATGCATGTTAAATCTGTCGAGGATCAAGTCCTACCGCTGGTATGGTGTGGAAACTTGGAGAGAAGTGCCAACTCAGGTATCGACTTCGTCACTTGCCCTTATTCAAAGTTACGACTTCGGTCATCATTAGCCCTCATGTTGCTTTGCAGAACGACGTTAATAAACATTTACTCACCCATAAAGCTGTAGAAATAGAGGGTAAAATTTCTCGTTCTCCTGTACTTTTCCCTCCTCTTTTAAAATGTAACTTTGGTTGCTTATGTTTATAATGGAAGTTATAAGGTGCTTTATAGCTCGAAAGTAATTTCCATTCATTTCATTTCTTCGGAAAAATTCCAGTTCAACTTCTTCACTTGAAGTTCATCTTTTGAATAGCTTCTTGTCTAAATATTCATCGTAAATTGCAAAATGTTATAAAATTACAGGTAGTACATATTTTCAAAATATACTAATGATATATTCCCTGTACACATTTACGAAAACTATTAAATGTTTACAATATTTAAAGAAGAATTTTATAAAAAAAATATATAAAACTTCTCAAAAATTTGAAATTTTATTTTAGTAATTTTTTAAAAAAAGAAAGATTAAATATATTAAAGAGTTTCCTTGATGCTCGGAAACCCACTAAACAAGTCTAAACGATTAATTTTAAATGTTTTAATTTTAATTACTGCATTCACACGACACGGACTTATGTTGTTCTTTGAACAAAATTATTACAACTCACAGATATCAGTTTCCATTCAGGGAAGCGAAAATTAAATATGTAAAGAAATTAAACAGGAAAGAGATACAAAGGCGTCTGTGGTCGAATAACTCTTTCGTAATTTTAGTCTCAGAGACGTAAAAAATTAATCTCACTGCTGTCACGCTCTTTAAATGTCTTTCTTTTAGTGCAAAGAATGACTCAGACTTACTTGATCACCACGTGCTTCCTATTCTTGCTGTGAAGTCGTGACCGTAGATTTTATTAATTCCTCATACCAAGGTCAGATCTTTCGTCAGTATTTCAGAAATATTGGACGTGTGAAACATACAATTTACAAGCCATATTCTCTTAAGCGGTAGTTTAAATTATAAGACAATTTTATATTGTTCATTTATATTGTCTTCCATAAATCACATAATATCAAAACAATTTTGGGGGAAAGTTCGGGTAATAGAAATTTTCGAATTGCTAAAAGAATTTTCGTGATAAAATAATTAAATACAATGGACTAAATTCATGTGACGTCATAGTCATATAACTACAATCACGTGTTTTAAGCCAATCAGTACATTAACTCATGTGACGTCATTGATATATGATAAATGCAATTACGTATTTCCAGCCAATCAATTTAGGCACTTCACTGTTACCAACTTTTGTTTCTTGCAGAAACTTTTATTTAAAAATACAAATTTGTTCACAATAATAATGCAGAAAGCTAAGAGAAATGAGCTTGATTTAAAAGTATATGTATAGTATAAGAATTTATTATTATTTTTTAATTTTGAAAAACTTCTTGGAACCTCTTAATATTATGCAATTATCAAATTCAATTTTTTTTTCTGAATTTTACAAGTAGAACAAGAAGTACAAGTCTAATGTCAGTTTTCAATTCAATGGAGAACACGTGATTGGATTTATAATGTGATCCTCATGAATTTAGATCACTATTCCTACCTCTTGGGTTGTTGATCACTGCTTCGCCTTTTATTGTTTCTAAAAGGGTTATGTGTGTTTAATATCCCTTATTCTATAGTTATATCTTATATACACTGCTCAAAATAATTAAAGGATATTGCGGTTTTAGGTGGATCTTGTGGCTGGGAAACTTTTTAGCTGATTGATACATGGTCGACAGACGTAGTAGGTTATATGAGAATAAACTACACATGTTTGGCAGAAAAAAATGCATTTTATTGCGCATTTGTGTACAAAAGGAAAAAAACACAATTTGTGCATATGAGAATAAAAGAATAAGAAAAGGTGTTTTCTTCAAAGAAAATCATTTTCAGTAGGGGGTATGTTTCCGCGGACGGCCAGCAACGTTGAGCACCTTTGAGGCATGGAGTCAATGAGGCTATTAATCACGGGTTGGGGTATTCTGTCTCACTCTTCTAAAAGAGCTCTTTCCAGTTCCTGGAGAGTTTGTGGGGGTGGTTGGCGGCCAGCATCTCGTCTTCCTAGAGCGTCCCAAACGTGCTCTATTGGATTCATGTCTGGAGAACATGCTGGCCATTCCATTCGTACGATTCCTTCCTCGAAAAAAAATCCTTCACCAGGTTAGCACGATGTGGCCTGCAGTTATCGTCCATTAAAATGAAGTCATCTCCGATTGCTGCAGCGTATGTGACTACAATAGGTCTGAGGATCTCATCTCTATATCGGCGAGCAGTCAGAGGTCCATCTCGAATGATGTAGACGTCTGTGCGCCAGTCAATGGAGATGCCACCATACACCAACACTCTCCCATCGTCAAATCTGATACTTTCGTGCACGAACGCTGGATTATTCCTACTGCCACTGTCCCTCCAGATGAAAATACGCCTATTATCCGGATGAACAGAAAAATGGGACTCGTCAGAAAAAAGAACACTGCTCCATTCATTTCTCCTCCAGTTCACATGCTCTGTTGCCCACTCCCTGCGGTCGCGACGATGCCTTGATGTTAGTCTAACACATACCATCGATCGGTGAGCCTACAGACCAACACCATGGAGCCGGTTTCGGACAGTCTGAGTTGAAACCGGGGTGCCAGTAGCCGAGCGAAGGTGTTGTTGAAGAAGAGTAGCGTTCATATTTCGGTGTCTCCGAGTCGTTAACACTAAATAACGATCTTCATTGTGCGTTGTTGCCCGTCTACGACCTTGTCCTGGTCTTCGGCCTGCACTTCCAGTCTCCAAAAAACGGTTCCAGATCCTGGAAATCACACTTTGTGACACTCCAATGGCTTGCGCTACTTCGGCTTGAGTTTGGCCCCCTTCTAACCTACCAACAACTCTCCAAGCTTCTGAATCGGTTAAATGACTTCGCTGAGACATCGTACTCATCGAAACAAAGCAGTCACTGAATGCCGATCATCCTTGTCTTCATTTCAGTTGAAAGTCAAATTTCATTCACTGCCGCTGAAGCGATGTTTTTGACGTCGAACTCAAAATTAGCATACTCCACAATTTGAAAATCAGATAAATTTGCATTTGTGATTCTCTTCTTCCATTTTCGGCAAAAAAATGTCACTTATATCTTTATTTTATATAAAACTTACAATATCCTTTAATTGTTTTGAGCAGTGTATATTCCAGTTGATATCATTTCAGGAATTCATGAAATATGATACTACAAATAAATAAATAATTCCACCACTAACTTGATATCAGTCTGCTATTTTATTCGAATGTTCAATGAAAATCTATTATTTTCTGAAAACAGTAAAATCTTGAAAGCGTCAATTCTTTGATTTTAAAAATTTGATGTGTGTTTGTTTTCAAGTTTTTTTTAAATTTTACCTAGACGAACGTGCGAGCTTTAATATGTTATGTATGTATCGTGAGTTTATTCCATATAAAAGCGAATAAGCAATTTAAAAATCTGTAGACATCCTTGATTTTTCTATAAATAGTTTAAGGAAAAGAGGTTTTAAATAATAACATCTAAAAATTTCAAATATAACTTAAAATATTGAGCAGCTTATGTAGATATATGCAGTTTGGGAAAAAATATAATAAATTATGTTTTATGGATTCAGTGAATAATATGAAAATTATTTTGTGTATACATTAAGCATAAATTTATTTCTAAAAAAATTGGGGACTGACGTAGAATTTCTAAGACGTTACATTCTGAATTACCCTGCATTGATAGCGTATTTCCATTAGTAATAATAACGCTTTTATAAATGATAAATTACAAACTATAATATTAATATGCTATCGGAAATATATTATATGTCTCGTTAGTTCAATTAAATTTAGATAATTTGCTACGAGAAAGAACAAATTTCTGTTTTCGAAAGAGATTTCAGGAAAATGTACGAAAAAAATATTTTGCACCCTGTAGTATTTGTCAGAAAAAAAATTTAACTAATCTGTTTATATGTTTTTGTTTTTAAATATGTTACACGTTTTGATGTCTGTTTCTCATGTAAAATGTTATTTTTGAAAATTTTTAATTAATGCTATTTTTCACAATGAGTCAACATTTTTTTTCTGTAATTTATTCCATACGACTACTGTAAATGTAATATATTTTAGTTGACCTCAGCAGTTGAACATTTGGTTTTGTATTATTAAACACATTCTATGTTAGACAACTGGGTGAAATCGTCGTAACACTACATTCTGTCTCTCTTTTTCTCATCACTCGCGTTTTCAACATTTTAATCACGTCACTGCTTTTAATTTTACCTTCTGTGTTGCCATATTAACTCAGCAAAAATAATTTATTAAATACACTCATTCATAATTAACCCAGAAAAACAGAGTTGCAAAGATACTTGCTTTAAAATTTATACCATTATGTTTATTAATGAAGTGGAACATAAAATGTGTTCCATATTTGTTCTAAAACTTATTCAACGAAACAAACACATCGGACGTTTATTGGAATATTACTGAATATCAAAAACTTAACTTTACAAAAGAAAAGTACAAAACTTCAAAAGCCGAATACAGCACATTTACAGTATTCTCAAAAGTCCAATTTCTTTCCAGTCTTTGCCGAAAGCACAAACTTTTTGGAACAGAACTAAAATAAGTGCAATGTTTCAGACCAAACGATTTGTTTTTTCTTTTTGCGCCATTTTACCAAAACAGCTTTTAAAAAATAAAAAAAATAGTATTCATTTTTAACAAATATCGTCTGCATCATACACAAGCAAAAAATCCTTTCCAACAAATACCGCTTTGCGATACAAAATAAAAATACAGTAAATTAAATATTTAATTCTCAGTGTCAGATGTTGATCCTCTACCAGATTATTATCTTTGTTTTGATGTGTTTTAGAAAATTAAAATACGATTGGCAACAGTAGAGTTTCTTTATGTTCTAATTTTTGTGAGATTAAAAATGGCTTTGAGTTGTTATTAGAGTGTGTTTTAGAGAATTAATAACTATTTAATTAGAAAATTAATAAGTACTAGAGCTTTTACACCACTTATGCTTTTTGAGAGTGATTTTTGAAATGTAACAGCAATAGATGACACCGACTGTAATCACAACTCTTATGATCTCGAATCTATAACGAAACACTCGGCGTTTGTTTTTAAAGTACAAGAGAACATTTATAAGTTTTTAACCTTTTTTAAGTACATTTTACACGAAAATGTATTTATTTTTATGTAAAATTAATTTTCGATAAATCATACACAAATACACTGGTGTGCAAAAATTAAGGACGAGACGGTTTTTTCAATATAACTTTGTACAAAAGCTTTCCAAATCAACACATTTAATACCGTAAGATCCCCGATACGTAAGGACATGTGTAATGTAAGCAACACTTACTAAAAGAGAAATCAGAGGGATAAAAAGCTTTATTGAAAATGTAGCATGGAGCGCAATGCGACTGAAGGCCGAAACATCCCTGTGATGGGTGTCCAGCAAGAAACATCCGGTCTTTAGTAGGGGATATGATCTCCCCTGACTGCTAGGCAGGTTTCACATCGTCTGCCCATGCTGAGAATGAGGGTGTCAATGAGTTGTTGAGGCATTGCTGCCCATTCGTCTTGCAGCGCCAATCGAAGCTCCCGAATCGTTACTGGTGGTAAGGTACGAGCTACCAAGCGTCTGCCTAGAAAATCCCATACATGCTCGATGGGATTGAGATCCGGAGATCGTGCCGGCCAATCCATACGTTCAATATCCTCACCCTCTAAGAGCTGGTCAGCAGCTACTGTGCGATGACATGCTGCATTGTTGTCCATGAAAAGGAACTGCAGACCCATAGCGCCTCTAAAAAGACGCACATATGGAAGAAGAATCTCCTTACAATAACGGGTCCCGTTGACTGAACCTGCGTCGAAGATGTGAAGGTCTGTACGACTACCAAGCATGATGCCTCCCCAAACGAGAACACCGCGACCTCCATACCTGTCCCTTTCAATGATGTCCGAGGGATGATCGCGGCTTCCCCGCTCTCTCCAGATGAGTATGCGATGAGAATCGCTACTCAAACTGAATCTGCTCTCATCTGTAAAGAGTACTCGTCCCCATTCATTGTCTCTCCAATTCCGGTGTTCCCGGCACCACAGAAAACGCCTTCTCCGATGGGCAGGCGTTAAAGGTACACACCGTACAGGGCGTCGTGCAAACAGACCACCACCGTGCAGTCTTCTGGCCACGGTAAAACGCGATATCGGTCGTCCTGTCGCCTGTGTCTAGCGATTTCTCCCGCTGTCTGCCACCTGTTTCTTCTGGCCTGTAAGACAATGTACCGGTCATCTGCGGGTGTGGTTCCTCGTGGACGACCACTACTGAACCCCCGGATAGCTGTTCCTGTAGTTTGAAATTGTCTTCAAAGTCGTGAAACGATGCTGTGTGCAATTCCGAACTCTGCAGCCACACTTGTCACACTGCGGCCTTCCTCCAACTTCCCAATGATTCGACCTCGGGTAAAAGCATCCAGATGTCGTCTAACAGACTGATTATTCGCCATTTCTCTCTGAGGCAGTAACTCGGTGTGATTTTAACTGCTATACGGCGTGCACAATCTCTTTGCCAGAAATACTGATCTTACACCGACAACATGCTTTATACTACTCAGACACTCCCCCATTACGTCTACCTGCATATCTGCGCATGTGCTACCGTACATCACCTTACTTAATCTCCTGATTGGTCTTTCTGTCCGCTCTGCCTCTTCGTTCAGCTGATATGCTAATTTTTCGACTTCGTCCTTCGTGTATGTATAAGTATACATTTTATATTGTAAAATTTTTATTTTAATTGATAAGCATTTAAGAGTCACAATTTGCAACTGTGTTTTATGACAATATTAACAACATTCCTTTGTATTTTTTTTCCAGGTTCAAATATTACAACAATAAATACTTACGTCCTGTGCTGACGAGAGAGCACGCCAATGCCGAGCCCAAAATATTTGAAACCTATTCGAAATTGAATGTTGCGGACGCAATGAATTTGGTCAAGTCCAATTCAAATCTCATGCCCGTAGCAACCAACGGACTCGGAACGTCACTTTCATCCATTTTCAGGACTTACACTCAAATTAATATGGACAAGAGGTAAATGAATTTTCCACTTTACTAAATTAAACGCAGGCAAATTATCTCTTGTGTCTGTAAATGATGTAATCTATCATTATTTAATAAATTTCATTCTCATTCATTATCTTCTTCAAAAGAAATTACAAATTATTTGATTCAATCGGATCTTTTTATATCTCTCTCTTAACAGTTTAGTTAATGCTCTATTAAATATTATCTTATAATTCAAAGGTTTCAGATAAATGTAGATCCATTATATAACATTTGGCTTTTTTTCAATATGTATATCTTTTGATCATGTATTTTTTTAGTTTTTGTGTGTGTGTGTGTTGAACTTAAATTTCCTGAAGTAATGATCTAGTTGGAGTACATATGTATAGCCATAAAAAAAACAGGACATCCTTATTAACTTTTGCAATTTTCGCTTTATAAAACTGGTATCAATGTTAATGACTCAAACACATATTAAATTATTTTTTAATAAACAAATTAATGTAATGGACATAATCATACCTCTAAAATACTTTTTCTATGGAACTAAAACATCAGAATCAAGTAATGAATGATCAAAATAGTCTATGTTCCAACTTTCATCCAATTACAACCATAATTTGCAGGGATATTCGAAGAAAAACGTCAAAGGGGACTATGTACTAAATAACTTTCAGTAGGTTATCCGATTGTTACAAATACCAGTTTCAAATACCACGTAATTGTAACTAGTTTTCAGAGTTACAGTTTTCAAATATCACGTAATAAGGGGATCGTTACTTTACAATTTTAATCCTATTTATTGCCCCTTAATAATCTGAAATTTACAATCTTAACTTCAAAATAGAACATTTTCTGAATTGTGGGGGGAAACTGATTGAAATTTTGAATTTGGAGATTTTAATTGAGATAATATTTTCAAATATATGGGTATAAAAATTGCTACAATTAATTTTTGTAATTCTATTTATCATTGCTATCTTTCTCACTTGTTTTGTTTTTAAAATTGGGGAAAAATTATCTATTGTTTGTTGCTAAAACTTTAAAAAGTGTTGAGTAGAAAATAAATGTTTTATCATCAAATGTTTGTTCAATCATCAAATACTCATTTGTTATTAAGGGACCCATACTCACACATTTGTCATTTCTTAAACTCTCATAATATAAATATTTTCAAGCAGAATTTTTGTGAATTTGAAGTTTATTGTTTCTTCTTTATGAGAAATCACATATGCGAGCAATGAAGAAGATGCGAAAAAATTATTTTTAAAAATTAATTAAATATATCAATTTAACAAACTAAAATCTATTAACATCGCAAATGCGTTCTTTTTGAATTATTAGCATTGATAGGGATTTTTTGCTTAACTGGGTGCAATGAGAAATAAAAATTCGTTAAGTTGTTCTCCTTTGTGACAACGTTACAAATCATGCGATTCATGAAGTTGGACTAGTTTTTAAATTAAGCGAAGTGCAAATGTTTTAATTATTTTATATATATAATTACAAGATTTTAATTTTTAAATAAAAAACTTCACAGAAAATTTCAAATATTGTTTTTATTCAAGTCGATTATTAAGATATTACACCTTATAAAATAATTAATTAAATGAGATCAAAACTAAATGATGAATTGTAATCAAGTTTTTAAAATAAAATAATCAATTTATCTCGAAAGAACAATCTTTTTTTTTAATTGCTGTCTTGATAGATAGATATTTTAAATACTTTATAGCCTAAAGAATTTAAAAAGTCGTACAAAATGTTTTCGAAGCGTGCATATTTTTTTTTATTTAAGATCGTTCATTAATAGAATCAAATTAGAAATTAAAATTATTTTACAATTTATCTCAATAATTACCAAACGAATAAGTTGTAACAAAAGCGAACCATGTTGACTTTATAATTTCTTCCCAAGTCCGTCCGATGAGAAAGGCAACTTTTTGACTGCGGACATTCCACGTAACAATTCCAGCTTCCTGAACGTTGATATTGCCACATTGGAATATTCTCCCAGCAACAAAGATTTAGCAGACGCACAGCTTCATCATATTCTGTCAGATGCCATGTTCAAACCTCCTAGAAGAGTAAGTCCTGTCTTTATTTTTACGTTTTCAAATAAGATTTTAGACGATTTTGGAGTGAAATGTAAATGGCCAAGTTCTAAATTCGCCCATATATACTATGACATACACAGATTTTTGATGAAGGGAGCATATATTTTTTAAAAACATCAGGTAGGCGGAAGCACCGGGGCTTAATCTTTATTCTAAATTACAAATCTATCGGGTTTTGGGGGACGGGAGGGGGAACCTTCAATCATCTTTCGGTGTACGACTGTGCGTACAGACAAATTAAACCTAATGCAATACGTAAAAGCGACACATATTGAGAACATACTCAAAAACCACCAACTTCAGCGAAGAAGATGAGTTTAGCCTACTGTGTAAATTGTAAAATAAAAAAAAAATTTCTGCACCAGTGGAGTAACAGAGAATATTAGCTCCTCCCCACTGCAAAGTCAGGTTTTGGGGACCCCGCAATGCGGGGGTGTACGTTACGCCATTGTTCTGCACTATATACAGAGTGTTTTTTTTCCAGGTATAGAAGTTTAAGTTGGCATTACTTTCCAAGATGACGACCGATTTAACAGCTGTCAAGTGATTTATTCTCAGTTTGGTTTGGCAATTCATCATGAATAGACTCACGCCTGAACAACGCTTTCAAATTGTGCAATTTTATTTCAAAAATAATGGTCGCGCGATTTTCATAAGCGAATTTTGTTTAGCGATGAAGCGCACTTCTGGTTGAATGGCTACGTCAACAAACAAAACTGCCGCATTTGGAGTGAAGCTAATCCACAAGTGTATGTCGAAACACAGTTACAACCAGAAAAACTGACTGTTTGGTGCGCTTTATGGGCTGGTGGAATCATTGGTCCGTACTTCTTCAAAAGCGATGAAGGCCACAACGTTACAGTCAATGGTGATCGGTATAGAGCCATGATTACTAACTTTTTCATTCCTGAATTGAACAATCATGATGTCCAGGAGCTGTGGTTCCAACAAGACGGCGCAACATGTCACACAGCTCGTGCCACAATCGATTTATTGAAAGACACGTTTGGTGACCGCCTAATTTCACGTTTCGGACCTGTGAATTGGTCTCCAAGATCTTGGGATTTAACACCGCTAGACTATTTTTTGTGGGCTATGTAAAGTCATTGGTCTATGCGGATAAGCCACAAACGCTTGACCATTTGGAAGACAGCATTCGCCGTGTTATTGCCGATATACGGCCATAAATGTTAGAAAAAGTCATCGAAAATTGGACGTCCAGATTGGACTACATCCGAGCCAGCCGTGGCAGTCCTATGCCAGAAATCATATTTAAAATGTAATGCCACAAGATTATCTTTGGAATAAAAAAAATTCATGTCAATCGAATAATACATCGTTGTTTTGTTGCAATTTTAAGTTCTATACCTCTAAAAAAAACACCCTTTATTTGGAAGGTACTTAAATACACACACTGTAATACCATCGACCCCAATTTCACCAATTCAAAAGATGTCGTCAAATGCTATCACCTTTATCATTATTATGTTTGAACATGCATAGAAACGGTTTGTTCTACTATTGGCAGCACTTCGTAGCATTTGGTGACGTCTTTTTATTTGACGAAATCGGTCTGTGGTTTAATATGTAAGTACTGTATATATATTTAAGTTCTCCCCTACCTTTTTATCACCGCGGATCGGTCAACGTTTGATAATTTTACCGTGGACTGCGGAGGTGAGACGTTGATTGTCTATACTTTAGATAGCTTTGATTTAATTATTTTAATTTAATTGTATTTAATTACACCTTCGGAATAAAATACAGTTACACACCAAAAAATTAATGTAAAGCGATTCAACATGGAGAGTCGCACAAACCCGAGAGAAAAGCCTCACAGTAAATAAAACAGAAATATTTGAATGTTCCTTGGGCAGCTTGGTATTATTTAATAGATGGACCGGTCCGCGGCCTGGGTTTGGGGACCACTGCCATAACTCCTTGATTTAAAATGGCCAAGTTATCATTACTGTGGACATGTCGGTCAGCATATTCAAGCTTAAAATCCCAATTTCATTAAAGACTCGTCACATTAAATAATAGCAGCTACTGCACTCTGAATGATATTTAATTCTTCCTGCAGTTTGACATCAACATTAGGAGAGGGATATTTTAGCACATATGTCCTCTCCCATCTCTTGAAGGTGTGTCGCCAGAGGCTTTCCTGCAGCTTTCAACACGGTGTTCATTAAGGCTAACCTAATTCTCTATTCAAAATTATATATTTAGCTCACAAATTCCCAATCTGGCATGACTAAAATAGCTGAGTCGTCATTATTGCTAGCATACAATATCAAATGAATCAGTCAATGAAATGTATTTGCATTCTCCTGTTTGCATCATACCAATCAATTCAACGCCTTTCCAATCCTATCAATTACTTGTTTATTATGCAAGAATACTTCATAAATTTAACATTGCATTTCCTAATGTTTCTACAACATGGTCATCTACTTGGTTATTGCCCAAGGATTTGGTATCAGTTTTATATTGCATTATGCTACACCTTTTTCGACACCATTAATTACTTGATTATCTCTCAAAAATATTGCACCAATAAGATAGTGCAATACGTAAACCTATTCGCAATATTATCAGTTCATTAACGTTTGTGAAAATACTTAATTAACTAAACATTGCAGTTTTGACTGTATCGTTATTTAGTTTAATGGTTTCCGTTAAATAAGTTTTACTTTTACTCTTAGTGCATATAATGATTTATGATAATCCTAAAATCTTTGAGCGTGTTTTGGAAACCATACATTTTGAAATAAGTGATAAGAGTATTATATAATATTCATTTGTGTTTACTTTGCATATTCAGAGCAAATTTTACAATTCATGTAAGAGCAAATAAAGGAATATCTTAAGCAAGTATTATTTCATTATGAAGGGAGAGGGGGTTAATCAGAGAACAATTACAGTTTTCTATTACTTCATTGAATAACTCAATAAATATGTGTGTTCTATTCATTCATGTGAAAATAGTTTCAAGATATCTTTTCCGCTTGTTCCATGATAAAATTTACATACCTATTAATGAATAGGTATTATTACCCTTTTTTATAATACTTTTCTTAAATGGAATCTTAGAAAATATTTAAGGTCCTTTTAATGCAGAAATATCTTAAATAAATTTTTCTGGAATGTATGACAACCCTTAACTTAAAACTCCAATCAGTACTTAAGTATTATACCATCGATCAATTTCATCGAATCAATAGACGTCGCCAAATGCCTCGACACATAACCAATAGCGGCAACCGTTCCCACACACGTTCAAACCCAGTAATAGTGATGACAGCATTTGGCGATATCTTTTCGTTTGGCGAAATTGGTCGACGGTAAAACATATCAGTACCCTCCAATCAAACAAAAGTTTATCCACGAAAAAAATATTTCCCTTTAAATCTACACCAGACCACGGACTAATTTAAACATTAATTCTAATGTATTTATTTTGGCGGTAAAATAAATTTTCATTCATCATTATTACGCCAAATGAAGCAGCCTTATTCAAATATAGTTGAACACTCGTGTTGATCCTTTCAATACAATTATCTAATAACATTTATATTTTTAACAACACGATCCTCTCAGATTTTCCGTATAGTTAAATGAGTTTTTCCAGAAGAAATTTTTCCTTTGATATTATCTACAAGTATACTGGTATGCTATATCTCTAAAAAAATTATGTATATATAAACTATATTTCTTTATTATAACAGTAAATTTACTCGTATATTTTGAAATAAAGAAGTTCTGATTTTTACACATGAACCTTTACCTTGCTTTTAACTTATTTTGAAATAATCTCATTTGTGATTTAAATTATTTTGGTGGCATGCCGATTGAAAATTGTTACTATACTCCATAAGGTTCACCATATCTTCATCAGATAGCCCTGAAACCTGATCTACCATACGCGGCCTAAGTATCACCACTACTCTATAAGTACTTTTTATTGATATTTAATATGTAATAACCTATATTCGTTTCCTCTTTCTAATTCTGTGATTCTTTCCATAGCGATACATGGGCCGAGATGGTACTCCATACGACCAAACTGCGAGACACGCGTCAGCGGACAATCGCACCCGCCTTCAGATTCGCCACATGCTGAACGAACGCATCCCGCACAGAAGACTTAACAACCTCAACTACAGCAACAGTGCGGCCAGCCCTAGCTCACGGGATGGTAAGAGGACTCCATCCAACCACGTGGAGAACAACTCGGAAAACTCGGAACGAAGTACAAGTTCCGCCTTTTCGGATGGAAACAATACGAAGGGTCTTCTCACAGGAAGAAAGAGTTAGTACCTTTAATATCCATTCATCTCTAATTGTGCTACGACATGCCGCATCAGAGATATGTTCAAAAAATGTCTGGTCTTTATTTATGAGAAATACTCTGCACTTACATAGTATATCGTCGACCGATTTCGGCGAATCAAAAAACATTGCTAAATGCTGTCGAACAAGATATTGTATTTATACATACATGGGAATGCTTTTCCATTCTTGGCTGTATATTGCCTTGGCGACGTC
Organism: Trichonephila clavipes; assembly: GCA_019973935.1. Classification (NCBI taxonomy): domain Eukaryota; kingdom Metazoa; phylum Arthropoda; class Arachnida; order Araneae; family Nephilidae; genus Trichonephila; species Trichonephila clavipes. The sequence continues at coordinate 1,554,464 of BMAU01017843.1, forward strand.
TTTTTTATTTCACGAATGGGTCGATGGTATAGTACGTACTAAATACTCGGTACTTCAATAAACAATATATTGCACCAACCTCCTGCAAAAGAAGGTCCCGTGTGCGTTTTTAGTCTGTCTTTCGAAGAGAATTACCAATCTTCGATAATAGCTGCATAAAGAATCAATGAGTTTTCAGAATAATCTAATCAAAATTAAAGCAACAGATTTAGTTTACCTTACTAATCCAAAAAAAAATCTCAATTTCTTAAATATCAGCTTAAAATATTTTTAGTTTTCTCGTATAAATTTTATCAAAATTACCTAAACTGCCTTTTCTGGGGAAAAAATTTATCAGTTTATAAATGTATTGATATAGTTAAAAATTAATATAAATATGAATACGCGCATTTGGATTGGAACTGAACGTTTTTATCTCAAGTTTAATGACCACTAGTGCAGTACATTCTTTTCAAATCAGCTTATAAAGATAACGATTCTTGATCTTTAACTTTCAAATTTGATGCTGGAAAATATTATTAATGATCAAAATAAATGCTTCCTAAAGATTGAATTCTTAATAGCTATCGGCAAGATTAGATTTCATATCTGAAAAGCACAAACTCTATTACATTTAGAAAATAACGAAAACGGGATTGTTAAAAGACAATCAGATTATCTGTGAAACGCATCACTGAAAAATATTTATTAAATGTCCGAACAAATTCTACTTCAAACGAAAACGTTAATACTTCCCTCTCGTCTCCAGGGCTCTAATAATTTCTTCAGTTAAACACAATAAAAGCAAAATCATGATCAACGAAAAAATAAATAAATAAAATTATGATTTACGATTTTTTTGAAAAATAATAATTCCGCTGTCTTTGCGATAGTTTGAAATGATGATTAATTTTCAATTTAAAGGAAAAGTTTTCCTTGTTACAAATAAACATTTATCTTATAACCATCTCTCTAAGCCACAAAGCGAATAGATTATTCATTATAGTAGTATACTATATCCCGTTATCTCCACCTTTATAGAAAAAAATTTATTTTGATTTTGATGAATGAATGGAGAAGTTTATCAACCTCTTAAGATTTAAATTCCAGACTTCACGAAAGATTCTTTAGAAACGTAGTGAGTTCTACAGTTAGTGAAATGAGTCGAGTTTCATTTGCTTCTCATATAAACTTTGTGTGCCCGCGGTAACCTAGTAATTATGGTAAAGAACTTGTGGCTAGCATGTAATAAGCCCGGGTGCCTCAGAAGACCAGGGGCATCCGGGTTGAAGGGGCTGATGCACGTTAAATCTGTCACAACGAAATGAATTTCAAAATCAGTGGATAAAAACTACCTGTAACAACAGCTGTTGGTTTTTGCTATTTGAGGACATATACGAACTGCCTATTTTCGAATCCACCAATAAATTTTCTAATCAAAAGATGCATAAAATGATTCTCATATGGTACACTTAAAAATCACTTTGTCACGAGACCTTCTCGTGTTGTTCGAGGTGAAGATTACGCGCATTGTTTGAATTCCCAGAAAAAAGGGGGAAAGGAGCTGAACACAGCATGGGTAGAGAAGCCATTGAATTAAAACTCAAAATAAAATTACAATAGAATAACAAAAATAATTTACTTTTATTAAACAAACACTAGTTATTACTACGTGATATATATAGACAAGACAAGTAAAAAAGAATTAATTAATTTTTCTACTTAACTAAACCGGATGCAACTCCAAACGTTTGACGAGTCAACAACAGGTGGATTGCTGAATTCCAAATATTAATATAACTATGTGGCTATAGGATCCGGAGACGTGCTCCCATAAGTGGCAATATGGGAGCATGTTCCCCATATGCGGCAATATGCCACAATCCTCTACCTCGCTGATTGAAATCCATAGTATTTATACACTCATGCCTCTACATTAAGAATAATTCAGAATCACACAGAAATCGAACTATAGAGTAAAAATTTCACATGTAGAATTATGACACGCATTTTTAAGAATAATATGTACATTACATTTAGCCAGCAGATGACGCTGATAGTACGTCACAATGACGAATGTGTAAGAGAGGACTATATAAGGGATGATGGCAAAAAAAAGATAAAATTGTTCACAAGCGCTCTGTAAGTCACTGAAGGCCGTAACTGAATAGTTATGACACAGAAGACGCATGTGGATGATATTTTTATGTAGTAGAATTATCAGCTGCCTGGAATGTGGGCGAACTCAGATGGAAGTATCCGAGGGGCTTGGAATTGCCCGAAGTGTTATCTCTAGACTTTGGAAATGATTCCAAAATGACGGAAATGTCAGTAGGCGTTACAGTACATGTCACCCTTCCCGAGTTGCAACACCAAATGAATACAGCTGTTTGTCAGTAACTGCTAAGAGAAGCAGACGGAGCACAGAATCCAACCTGTCCCGTCAGCTATCTGCAGCCGATAATTTCAAGGTAAAACGTGTACAGATGTTAGGGACATATTGTTCTATATGCTCACAAGCCAATCAGATGTGTTCCACTCACGGCAATTCCCTGTCGCCAGGGGTTAGCCTGGAGTAAAGAACATGTAGTGTGTGTGTAGATATCGTCACAGTGAGCTTGTATGATGTTTTCAGACGAGTCCAGGTTTAGTTTGTCGTATGATTCACGCCAGACTTTCAGATGAAGAACGTCAGGTACCCGTTTCTACCAAAACAACGTCATTGAACTTCACCGTTATGGTGTTGCAGAATTGCTCAGTTGGGAGGAACTATACTGGGTTCCATAACAGATATGCGTGCACAAATCGGAACCATGACAGGCCAAATTTATCAGGATATTATTCGGAAACAACATATACATTTATTAAGGTGTGCCATGAGTGCAGAATTTGTATTTATGGCTGAAAACACCCCCTGTCCTCACCGAGCAAACATCGTAAACGAATGTCTTCAATCCGAAGATATGACATGCATGGAATGACTAGCATTCTCACCTGACTTAAGGGTCATTCTTAGCCGTTGAGTTGCAGCCCGTCAACCACCTCCTACATGTGTAACAGAACTTCGGAAAGCAATGCTTGCTGAGTGGAGTAAACTTCTCTAAGATTAGCCCGATAACTAGATACTCAGCATATCTAGGCATTGTAAGGATTGTATTTCATCTCATGGGTGACATAAAATGCATTAACCTTCATACCCACTATATAATACTAAGTTTTTGTACAGGAGGTATTTCTTATAATCACCGCAAGGAGCAAAAATTGTAGTTTTTATCAATGATATCATACATGTACCATCTTTTTTGTTCCTTATCTTTTGTTTAATAAATGGTCTTTAGGAATAAGTCTCATTTGTTTTGTTTCTGAACCTTTATTTTCCGGATCTGGCATTATCCTTAATTTATGGACATGTATATTATTCGGTAATGACGTTCACTTGCATTCAGGAGTTGTTGCAGCTAAAAGTGCCAATTTGACAGAACGTAAGAAAATCCGAGTTAGAGAGGATAGAACACGTGGATAGCCCATTGTTACAACGTCTAATCCTGCTATTGCTACAAGCATCGATTCACAGCGGATAAGATTATATAAAACTATCATAGAGATATTTTTCAAAATGTTTGACAGTCTAAAAATAATACCAAAGAATATAAATACAAAAATCTAAGAAAATATAGTATTAAGCAGAATTTTTGAAAAACTAATAATTCTTTTTAGAAACATTTTATGAGCAATGATATCCCCCTGGTGATTTTTCTTTAACAGCTTGACGTGATTTGTTCATAATTTTTTTCAGAGCATATGCAGCCTCCACCACCCAAACTTCGATTCAGTGTAGCGGATGACGATCCTTCAGATCCAGAAAACCCAACACCCATGCCGACCCAAACGGGAGCAGCCAAAGAGGAACCCCTCTCAGCCTATAGCTCCTTACTAGATGTATCGTCTGCCCAAGATGACGATGGCATCGTCTTCACAGTCCACGGGGACCAACGTACTCCCTCGCCCAATACAAACTCAGATGCCAAAGGTAATTACAGCAAGTGTTGAACAGTTGCATTCTAATGAACCATCTCCAGCATGTAAGAGAACCAATTCAAAAAAATACCCGAGTCCACCGTTTAATTTTTTTATTTGTATACAATTATACAAAATTATTTTTCTTTTTAAATTTTAAATACCGGGTGCATGTTATACGCCGAGTATAAAAATGATAGCTTTAAAAATAAAAGAGATGGAGTTGGCTTCTATATAGCTCGAAACGTTGTTTATTTAAAGGAAATGGCATTTCTTATGAACTTACAAGGTTACTGTTCTAGAAATACACTATTTTTTAAAAAGCCTAGGATAGTACCTCTAATAAATTACTTCAAAGGATATGAGCATTGCACTCGTATATTTCAAGTTTCTTCGTAAAAAAAGAGGTATGCGTTGTACGGCGAATATATCTAAAAATTAAAAAATGTAGCTTGACAGTATAGGTGCACGTTATATAAGCCGAATTTTACAGTATATAAATTTCGTGGCTTTGACCCTTCTATTCTTGTAAATTAATTCAAATTTCTCTTCCTATTTCCTTTTTAAGGAAGGGCTTAAATAAGAAATGTCAGATTAAATTCAAATTTTACACTAAATTATTAAGAGTGTGTGTGATTTTTCTTTAAAAAAATTGACAATTGAAAAATATTTCGTGATACCTCACATAAAAATAGAAGAATTTTAAAACTTTAGGGGGAAAAAATTAGAATTCTCTTTAAAATATCCAGCACTTTTTACCACAGTAAGTAAAATTAAAGTTTTCAATAAAAATCTCCTGAGTAAGGAATCAATCAACTCGCAATTAAAAATTTTTAAATTTAAAAATCAAATGTGTGTGTTGATTAAAAGAAATGCAGTCGTAAAATATAAAAAAGAATGTATAGGAATAATCAATCAAAATTAAAATTAACTTTTAAGTTCGTGCAAATAAAATCAAGAAATTTTAGCTGTTAGAATATTATATCTTGCAATAAAAAAATTTATTTATCTAATGATACTCATTACTTTTCAAACATTGTTTTTTAACTTGTTAATAAGTCTTGTAAGTTAACTATTTCATATGATGATATTAGTTCTTAACGAAGTTTGTCAATGCATTAAAATATTCATATATAAAATTACCACAATTTCGTATATTTTTTTCCTTAATACCTATACAACGGATGATTGATAATTACTGAATGTAATGTCTTTTGAAGTCTTTTTCATCACAAAATAATTATAAGATATTGTGTTATCCTTAAAAAATGATTCTAAGAAATTCTACAATTAATATCTGTATATTATTAATATCTCCTATTCAAAGTATTTTCGAAAAAGATTTATGTAAAATGCGAAAATACTTCGAAATTAAAAAGCTGTTTGAACTTTACTGTCTGAAGAATTATATTCAGAGTTGCAAATTTATTTGTGCCCATGCTTTTCTAAATATGTAACTTCGATTCCTGTGAAACTTAAGTAAAAATTAGCTTACATCACAACCACTAGGGAAAAAAGGGCGCTGTTCTGCAAAACAATGGACTAAATTCATGTGACGTCATAGTCACGTGTTTTCAGCCAATCAGTTCATAGACTAATTCGACGTCATAATTACGTCATAAATGTAATCTCGCGTTTTCAGCCAATTAGTTCATGTGCTTCACTGTTGCCAACTTTTGCTTTTTGCAAAAAGTACGTACTTGTCAACGATGTAACAATAGACATAGTTAAACAAAATGCACTTAATTTAAAAGTACTCACTTAATATAAAGTTTTTTTTTAATTTTTTGAAAAATGTTTGAAGAATTTTAACACGTGAACTCTTTGCCCAATCATCAAATTCAAAATGTTATCTAAACTTTACAAGTTGAACAACTAGCATGTCATTTTTTAATCAATGGGAAACATGTGATTGCCATTATCATGTGACCATCATGAATTTAGTTCAATAATTTAGGCAATGACTATATATATATGCTAAATACACGTCGTATAAACAGAGCTGATGCACATTAAATTTAGTGGAGTTTAAGTTCTCACCTTGTCGTGGTAAGAAATTAGAAGAGAGAGAGAGTGTCCACAGTTCATGTGGCACCCTCGTCACTCGACAATAGCTCAAAAATAATGAGATCCATCTCTTCAATTCCGCGTCTTGCTTCTAAGTACTGCCATGCACATTCAATCAACAGGCTAAATTCATAGTGACATGAAAATGGCAATCACGTGTTTCCATTTCATAAATTCCTGTGACGTCGTAATCGCATGATAAAAGCAATCACATATCTCAAGCTAAATAGGTCATGCGCTTCGCTATTGCTAACTTTTGCTTTTAAAAGACACTTTCTTTTAAAAAGTACAAATTTTTCAATGATAATGCCAAGTATAGATGAACAAAACGTACATGACTTAAAAGTACACTTATAGTATAAGAAATTCTTTTTATTGCATAAAACTTTTAAGAATCTTAAAAATTTTTACCCAATTATCAAATTTCATATAAATTTTACAAGTGAAACAACAAATACAAGTCTAATGTCAGTTTCGTGTTCAATGGTGAACATGTGATTGCATTTATCATGTGATCGTCATGAATTTAGCCCATTGCTGCTTTCACATTTTATACACAATATATATATTTTAAATATTTAATAACTTCACTTCACTTTCACGAGTAAAAATGGAACTGACTCAACATGTTAAAATATAAATTTTTATACGTTTTTAAATTCTGAATTCATTCTGCATTGCCTGATTGAAGTATGTTCTTTTTTCAGATGGAACATCGGAATCCGACAACGATGATTCTTCCCTACGTTCAATACCCACCAAGACACTGACTGAGCTCACGTTACCTTGGAAACGGGACGTCGAGACGGGCGTCGGTGGTTCACCTGACTCACACACCTATGTCCATAGACAACAAGAATTCCCAGCCTGGGTCGAGAACAGCGAATACCACATTTTCGAATCTCCCACCAATACTCTCCTGAGTCGCTTGGGTGCCACATCGAAACGAGTGAGTGCTCCATCTGTGTTTGATATCTTTGGTCAAGCAGAGACCAAATCATCTGAAGCAACAACAGCAAGACGTAACAGCCAGGATTCTGCCGCTGGCATCAACGTATCGGAGACCAAACAAGAGAATCCCACGTCCTTATCTACAAGCATCGATATTGACTCTAGATACACCAAAGATGTGGTGATAGAGATTAAGCCTAATGGCACCAGTCAACGCAGCACGGTGTTAAATGGCGGCAAAGATGACGACGATTCTGGAAATCAAGCCACCAGACTTTAATTCTCGTCTTTACCTGATAAGAGACTCTTTGAAAAGAGTGTTTGCTAAGTCAATCACAGTGAATAAGGTGATGTTTTTAAAGACTGACTGCGCGTGCACTGATACCATTTTTAAGAGCGAAAAAAAATGGCGGTTTTCTGAAAAATTCCACTACTGGTATCTCGACAGTATTTCTCAGCCGTCGATAGCTCAATGTCCTTTTGCGTAAATACTGTTCTTTTTCTTATTTCTGTGAAAGAAAAATGCTTTTTGTTTTTTTATGAGCATTAATCTAAGTCCAATTTTTGCGAAGATGTATCATTGATTTTGTTGGCAAACATATTTATCCTTCTTAGTTGTTAAAATACTCAATAATAAGAAGTGAAGTATGGATGGAAGGAACGTCTCAAATCGAAAAATGGAACAGACACCATTCTTTGATATTTTGGAATTCAAAACTAGGTCGGTGCAGGAAATATTTTTAAAAAATTTAAAAACATAATTTGTAAATTTTTTGTCATTTTTAAACGGTTTTTCAAGAAAGTAAAATATTAAGTATACACTTTAATTACAAAAAATCCATTAATGTGAAATACTTATGTAAAAGGAACACAGTATTTTAAACAGATTTTTTTTTTTACAAAATTGCTCATTGTTTCAGCATAAATGTCTTTTGAAATACAAATTTTAAATTTTAGTTTAAATATGCAAAACTAAAATGAAAGAAAGTCTGCATTAAAAGATTTTCTATCAGGAGTAATTACCATAAGCTTGAACATTACCTAAAATGTTCAATTTCATTGCAGAAATTGCTTATCTACCACTTCTTTTGCTTATTTTACTGGTAAAAAAGAGCTTAAGATTATGTAACTTATTGTCAACGTGATTCTAAATATTAAAAAATCGAGCTTTAAATTATAATGATATAATATTATGAAGCACTCACAATGCGTAAAAATTGTTATTTTATCAAATAAATTTCGAAATGTGACTGATGCAGAGAAATAGAGAATCTCGTTACCTTTATTCTTATGATATAATTTGCTATAGTATCCCTATCCAATGTAAAAGCTGAAGTGCAGAATCGTCCATTTATTTGGCTCGTTTTTTTTAAAATCGCGCCAAGCAGTGGCTATTCTGCACTTTCTCCCAATATAAAATCTATGATTCCTATATTTAACAATAGAAACGAGCTGTTAATGAGAGAAATAGTGTGATTCACACAAAACGAGACTGACTATGGTATCACAATTGTTAATTCAGGTGCTATATTTAACTTTCACCAGTACAACATTTTGTACTAAATAAGTGATGGAAACTTCTTGTCGATATTTATATCAAGAGGAATGATAACTAATGTGATAAGACCTCTGTACATGGAATCGTTTGTTGAACTCGTAGATTTCGAACCTTTTTAACATTAGAGGCAAAAAAGAATTTCCTGAAAATGGGAATGAAAATGTTCTAAATAAGTGTGAAAATGTTGAATTTATGGATCACAAGAAAGAAAATATGTTTTCTTGAATATTGTAACTTTGCATCAATAAGTTTAGAATAGTGTATTGTGAAATTCACTATATTTTCTGAAAAAGCTGACATGTGATTTGCATTGAAAGAGAGTCTGTATTTATGTGAGATTACTGCTCGAGCTTTAAAACCGTTACCAATAAGAATATTTATCATATATGTTGCACATTTATCAATAACTGAAGTTTTTTTCCTTGTAGTTTATTTATATATATATATATATATATGATACACTATTTGATTCTAAGTTTAGATAGTTTTTAATCAAGCTGTGTGATATTCAAACACAAATACATTGCACCAATATAGTAAACATTCGATGTGAATGAATTTTATTTTGAAGGCAGTGATAATACTTGCAATGGAAAAAAAATCTTTTCTATTAATTGTACGTTTCATGTTTTATTTTATCGCTTTTCTTGCATATGAACCAAAATAAGAATTTGTACAGAAAAATTCCTTTTAAATATAAACAATCGACAGATATGGCCTAAAATATAAGTTACCCTATAAAATATTTATATACTTTAATTGTGAAATCTATGCATAAATATATCATACCATTAAAGTGTAATTGTTAAGCCATTTTAAAATACAATCGGATCCCGATTTAACGAATTCATTGGGACCGAAAATTTTATTCGTTAATTCGGGGTTATTCGTAATATTGGGACCAAAAAATGTCAAATTTTTGCGCTTTTCTATCGGAAATTCTATAAGCAAATACACAAAAAAATACCCATTGTTTAAAAAAACACTTTTTATTCAGTCACTGAAAAATACTGGTCAAATTGGATGAAATTAAAAAAGAATTTACTATGCTATTCAAAACTCACACGATGGGTTACACTCATGACTCGTCTATGCCTATAAAGTCGAATAATGGGCTGCACCTTTTTCCGTCGAAATTTGCTATTAATTCCGGATAAAAAGAAAGAGTTGTTTGAAATAATTCAAATTTTTTCTAATCCTAACTAACAAAAATATCGGCTGTTAAAATAATTGATTTATTCGGTGTTAACAATTCTTTAAATATGGGTTTTTGCCTTCATTTTAATCGAAACAAAAAATTCGTTAAATCACGAAGTTCGTTAAAGAAGGGTTCGTTAAATAGGGGTTTGATTATATTGCCATATTCGGCAAAATCATTTATTTTATAAAAGAGAAAAATTGAAATGAATATGAGGGCATAATTATATGTTAATCACTGGCGTAGCTAGTCCTGTGTGGGCCCTGTATCAAAAATTTCTTGGGGGGCCTTTTTTGGCGTCCTTAACATTCTACGAGTTTTTCCTTTCACAAGTTGGGGTCCCTGTAGCTTCGGGGCCCCATATCATAGATACGGCGGTAGCTACGCCCCTGATGTTAATATAGTTTGAGTTTTCGACTTAAAGTACTCTAAATTGTTACAAAAAATACTGAAGGAACAAATGAATATTAAAGTATTAATAATTCTGTCTAAGACTGTTATTAAAAGTGAAGATGAATATTGAGGTTTAAAAAAGTCTTAAGCTATTTCTAGATTCAATCGGGGAAGAAGGGAGTGAGAAAAAAATGGATACAACATACACACACATATAAATAAATGCATTATTATCTAATTAATATATATAGGTGAAAAAATTCTCTTGCACTTAAATGTTTCATTATACTCCTGCAGAATGATAAATTCCAAAATCAATTTTGAAAAATTAATAAAATTTTGTTTAAGTTTGCAAGTTTTTATAAGTAATGTCTTCAGCATGGATTGGGATCTTTCCAAGACAATACTATAAATTCGTAACATTACGGCCTTCTTTGTTAATTATTTCCAATTGAAGGATATATTTAAAAAAAGAAACGTAGGTTGCCCACTTTTCATTAGATTCTTTTACAATATTAGCAGCACTTAGAATAGGGACTGAATATATAACTTTTTATACAAACTGTTCTATGATTTAAATAGTTACTTCATGACCTATGACTTAAATAGTTACTTATTTAGGCAAAGAATCAATTTATTTGTAATTAGATAAAACGCTTTCTTTTGTTTTTAAACAAATCTTTAACAAAAAGTTTAGCATTCAAAGATTACAATTTTTAATACAAATGCACAATTAATTTAAGTTTTATATATATGAGGGAAAATTTTTTTTTTCATTCAAACAATGTTATGGTAAGCCTACAACACCACTCAAAATATATATTGATTGTAAAAATTACTATTTAGATCTCTGAGAGATTGTTCCTAGTAAAGGCATATTAGTTTTAAATATCTAACATATGAAAACACCGTCCTTGTTACATGGAGGTTTTTTTCCTATGTAGTGTACATATTTTGCTTTTTGTCTTCTTTTTTTATGCTGTACATATGTTTGCTCGTGCCTTTTGAAGTTGTACATTTATACTGACATGATTATTATGAAATATAAAATCGAATCGTAGCTCTTATTATGCTACCCAAAGTTGTTTTACTGTAAAATTCTATGGTTGCCATATCAGCAGTTCGACTTCTTTAGAATAAATAACTGCAGTTTAATTGTAGCAATTGTTATGCGCTCAGTAGAGAGAACCTAGTGTATTAGAATTTATTTTATCATTCCAATGAGAAATGTAATAAAGTGCTGAAAAATAACTTTTTTGTGTGTTTATTGAATTACTACTTGCAATGCTGATCACATCACACGGTTTCCCACCCGTATAACACGCTTGAAAATTCTGCTATTTACTTGAATATTAGTAATAACTGTGTAATACCCCTCCCCGAAGCAGAGTTAACGCTATGGAATTTGATTCTATTCCACACAACAATAACAAATGCTTACTCTTCGACCATTTTAATGCTAAGTATTCCATTTGGAATCCAGGACTTCCAAATCACAATGATACCACACTTTAGACTTCGGCTACTGCAGCCAATTCGGATATTTTTGCTCCAACATATGTAAAGTATACTACCCAACTACTCAACAAGTTGCCCAACATACTACCCAACAAGTTGTCCAACATACTACCCAACAAGTTGTCCAACATACTACCCAACAATTTGTCGATGTTCCATTCTTGACATAGCTTTCGTTAAAAATCTCATAATAAATGATATAACCTCTGTCAGCCTTCTAATTAGTGATCAAAACTTTGTTATAAATGATGTTACTTTAAATAATCACTTCTGTAGGAATCTCCACAACCACAAAATTACAAATTGCATTAAATGTTAAGAAGATATTTTTAATAATATGGCTGACAACCCTGCAATTAATATCAATAATTTAGACTAAGCAATATCTAAATTCAAGGAGATAATCACTAGTGTAATTTCCGCAGCCACATTGTAATAAAAACAATAAATACTGTGGCGTATTGGATACGAAAACACACAGTCAGGCTAGAGATATAAATATATAATTTTATTTACAGAGAAACATACTAAAAACACCATCTTACACTCGGAGCTCGTTTCAGCTCTCTGCTTCAAGCCGGGACCCGCAAACCGGTCTCGCGCATTTCCTTTCTTAGAGGCGTCTATCTCGGAACGAAGAGGAAATGGATTCTAGGAAACCACTCTCCCCCACTTCCTCAGGCAGCAACATTCACTCTTGGTTTCCGACGTCATCAACAACTAGTGCGGTACAACATTCGCCACAATACTCTACACTTAAAATTTCCATACCACATCCCGGAGCTTATCAAAATTTAACAAAGGTTTCGTAAGCAATGGCATCTCCGTAGGTATCCCCTTCTTTAGAAGGAAAGTTAACTCCCTATAAAGACAAACACAACAGCTTATTTTAGAACATAAAAATAAAAGAGGGAGCAAGCACTTCTAAAGCTGCTTATACCCTAATGACTGCTCGCTTTATAGAGAATGCGAAGGAAACTAGCTAATAAAGGAATCAATATCCCATCGCTGCTGGAATGAAATTTTATACAAAGATTTTCTGAAAGAGTTGAACAGTTTAAAAACACACTCGAAATCACGTTGCAGGAAACTCCTGAGCCTTACAATGACACTCGCAATGAAAATTGAAAGCAAATGTTTCTGATTTTCTTGAACAAGGTAGATCGAGAGAAGTTTTGCCACATTTAACGATTTTTCGATTAGTACATTGAAAATTGAAATAACAAGTCTATGATAAAAATACGCTTTATTTTTCAATATTCAATTGGTTATGTATGCAAGCTAACTCTCTTCTTGGTATGAAAATAAATAAGAAATTTAATGTTAAAAAGAAATTCATTTAATTGAGGCATGTTCTGCATATATATGAGGAAGATGCCACCAGTCATGGAGTAAGATGAAACATCACCACAGTAAATATAAAAATAAGATAAAAATTACCAAATTAAATGGGAAGTAACAATACCTAGAGGAAAACAAAATTAATTTTTTCATAATTAATTTGCTAAAAATAAATTTTCCTATAGAACCGGCTACAGTAGGCTGAAGTAGTAGTCAAGTATAGTAGTGCATATCCTCGTCCTATGGAGATCCCCTGTGCCAAAAAATTAATTGTAGTTATATTTTATACGGTAATATACAGTGTTATAAAACGAAAAAAGTTTAAACTTCATTTAAATTATTTCTGAACCATGTGGCGTCTTCTCCTAAGTATAGGGGCATATGCCACACACGCTTATTTCCTTATTGCTGCAGTGTTATGGCCGTTTCTACGTGCATCGTATGTCTAACATTAGGCGCAACTCATTTATATTGATAATATCTTATTTAAAATAACAAGTACGTTTAAGAACTTTAAATATAAGGAAAGGAATATTAGAAAAGTTGTACTCACCACTTTAAATGCTCACAAAATTGAAAAATAAAGACGATTAATTCAGATAAATTCACAAGCCACATTCATGTCGGACCAGACTCTTTATTCAAGTGGCTCAAAACAACCATCTGTCGACGCATAAAAGTACAAATAACAAACTGGTGTCTTCCCACAAATTATCTTATACAAACTCATAAAACCAGCCCTTGCGAAATTACTACAATAAATAAAAAAATGTCAAACAAAAAAGCTGCAGGCCAAATATAAGCATTCTTAATTATTCCCTCAAATTACTTCCGCTAAATGCTTTCAGGCAGGGATGGCGAACCAATGGCACGCGTGCCATTGATGGCACGTGGCACAATATTTCGGGCACGCCACCGATCTAAACTGTTTGCATTTTAATTTTCAATAACAATGTAGAATATGAAGAATTACGAACAAACTCGAGTGATGGGTCGTAGTTTTCAGCAAGATTTTCTTAGTTCAAAGAATTACCGGAAACGCTCAAGTTTTTTATGTACCCTGATGTGACTTCATTTAATAAACTGAATCTGTGCCAATTCGATTAGCTGAGATGGAAAAATTTGAAATGCAACTTGTGATGGGCTCACGCGTCTTTTCATTAACATGTCCTTTTGGTTTCTTTGGGGCCAGAATGAATGGCAACTCTTTTCCAACCAAGAAGTAAAGCGTGAAGGAAAGATGAAAATTAGGAAGCTTTTAAATAACAGAAGTTTAGAGTAAGCTGGGTGGCATTTAGGGAACGTTATAAAAGTCTGTATTTCAAGTGTGAAGAGGTTTTGAGAGCCAACAGAAGTTACCCTTGACAGAGAGCCCTTAGGTTAAGGTGCATACCATTGCACGACAGTGAACGGCAACTTCAACTAGGAGCCGATTGATCGCTACTCCATTCGACATAAGGTAGGAGTGACTATTTAAATATTCGGATCTGTGATAGCATTGGAATTAAGCTTGGGCGAGTTAGTTATTGGTAGTGGTCCGAGTTACGTTATTTCGGTATTACATATTGTGCGTTTAGCCACCGTAGATTCTCTCACATATCATATTATTATCTAATCTGTTATTGGTTTAAGTGAAGATCTTAATAAAGTCATTTTAAGATCATGGCAACTTCTAGTTCATTTATTCCTACACCTCTAGCTCACGCTGATAATCAAAGAGAAGGGAACCCGAAGGGGGCGTCCTTACAAACTGATTGATTTTTAACCTACTTTGATAAGAATTCAAAAATTTGTTGAAAAAAGGAGAAAGTTAGAATTGATTAAAACAGAAAGATTGACAAGCAATATAAGTAAAAATGATCGAAATGAAATTTTGGTAACATGGAACTCGATTCCAGATACATTTAGATGTTTGAAGAAATTGGTCCATGCTATTTTAGCCATATTTTCATCTATCTATGCCTGCTAGTCATTATTTACATAGGTGAAAAAATAACATTAAAAACTCACTTAGAAACCGTTTGGCTGATGACTCCAATTCATCTTGCATTCGGCTAAAAGTAACATCTTACAATCCAAATACAAGTTATTTGTCATCTCATCTGCAACAACAGAATTCATACTAATATTACTTTAATTTAAATTATACCTATAAATGAAACATTTACTACTATACACTGTAAATTGTTGTAAATAAAGAGTTTTAAGTTGTTAGTACTTGGTTTTTTCGTTATTTTTTCAATAATCACAAGCCAAAATTTTTTGACGGCACGTCTGTACCTCATTAAACATATCTTAAAGAAAAAATGGCACGTTGATCCCAAAAGGTTCACCATCGCTGCTTTAAGGTATCCGACTACGTTCGGAACCGAAGATTTTAAAAAAGCGCATAAATAGATAATTTTCATGATATTTAGTGTCACTTAGATTAGAATACATGTATAAAATTATTTTGAGAACATTTTGACAAAAATAATTTATTTAAATACAATATTTTGGCAAAAAAGTAACTTAGAATAACCTTTTTGCAAAATGGTCTCCTTCTATAAGAACAGCTTCTAAAATAACAATATTTTGCTTATATAAAGTAAAGACTTCTCCAGAGAGTCTGAACTATTAGTTTTGAAAAAACCACATTATTTTCAGAGTTACCACCCATTGAAATAATTATCGGCGTTTTTTTCTTAAAGTTTCTCCCCTATGTTGAAGTAAAATATGGATACATCCACTTCTATGTTACATATTTCAAAAATTCTAGTTGAGCCTCTGTACAGAGGTCGGAGCTATATAAGGCAAAATATTATTAGAATAGAAACATTTTTCATAAAAGGAGAATGTTTTGAAAATGGGTCATTCTATGTTCATTTTTTGTCAAAGTATTGTACTTAAATAATTTTTCATTGTAATAACAATCTTAAAATAGTTTTATATATATATTCTAATCAAAGTGACACTAAATATCATAAATATTATCCAGTAATACGCTTTTGCAAAATCATGGTTCCGAACGTAGTCGAATTCCTTAACTGATTTGTCTAAAATAATCTATAAAAATGTTTAATTCACAACTACTTTCCTATGTACTGGATATGTGCTAATGCTTTCAAAACCTAAGCAAGATCATAAACTCCCACAAAATAATAGACCAATCTGTTTCCTTTGCAATACAGCTATTTTTTGCGGATTCATATATAAACACTGCAATACTCATCAACTAATTAGAATTACAAACATTATAAGCCGCTTCGGAAAATAAATTCTATATCGAAGTTTTTCTTGATGTCAAACGAGAATCCGATACGATGTGACACACAGGCTTTACCTTTGAACTAATTAAATTAAATTTATCTTTCTACTTCATTAAACCAATTCCAAGCTTTTTAAGCAATAGATTTTTCAGAGTTCGAATTAATTCTGATTTCTCAAATAAGCGTCTTATCGAAGCAGGTACACCTCAGAGAAGTGTTCTCATCTCTCATCACAACTTCCCAACACAGCCCACAGTTATCACCCGCTTGTTTGTGGATGACTCGCGCAAATTTCAGAACATTTAAAAATATGCACCATTCTCTTGACACTGGAACAAGGGTTAACTGGCTAAAGAATAGCCATCAATGTCGAGAAATCCCAAGCTATTTTATTTAGAAAACGTGGGATACGTCTGCTCAGCTGTCATTCTTGTCACTTGACCATGGTACAAAATTACGAAATCCATCGCTACTATCCCTCGTGTCGCTTTATTGTGTGGGACGTTAATAAATATTCACTCGTAAAACAATTACTTTTATGCTAATGGTGAAAAGAACTTCCGTCTTAGCGAAGAGGAAAAATTGAACTGAACATTTATAATAAATGTACAAAATATGCACTCTTTTTTTTTCTTGCAAGCAAAGCTAATTTCGAATCACACATTTTGAGAAATATGTTTCAAGATGCTGAGAGGGACTTCCTTTGTCCTTTGAGTAATAGCACTAATTTTGTGATGACCTTCATAAGTTTTTTCGTGGAGGGAAAAGGTAGGAATTCTTAGATCAAGTAATGAGGTGATCAAAGATTTCTTGAGATATCGATCGCCCAAAATATCGTGAAATATTTCCATGGTCCCCTTGCTTTTTTTATGTTAAAAAATTGTATCATCTCGTTAGAACAGTGCTTCTCAAACGTTCGATATTCGCGACTCAATTTTCAAGTATTTTCATCGATACAATAACAATGCATTGAATACAATAATAATGTATAATACTTTGACGCTAAAGCTACAATACGACCTTAATTATAAACCGTACAAATTATCAAGTATTAAAGTTTGTATACAATTCTGTATATGATAAGCCCATGGAAAAAAATCACTAGAAATTATTAATTTTGTTCTTAATATCAAATACATTTTGCCGTACTGATACATTTACTTGTTTAAGTATAGTATATCTGAGTAAATGTGTATTTTATTTTTTATTATGTCAGAATATATTTTATTTTGCTTCCTTTTAGTAAATAGGTAAATTCTTAAGTTATCTTTTACTTTCGTCTTTTCGATATGCTCGCACTCCCTTTGTAGGGTTATTACGCGCCCATAGGGGGTGCGCCTTCCAATTTGAGAAACATTGCTTTAGCGTCATGGTACATTACTATTGCATTCGATACGGGGAGGGGGCGGGCATGGGCACACATTGAAAATTGGGTCATAAACATTGAAAAATTGAGAAGTACTGCATTAATGAGACAGAAAACATTTTATTGAGAGGTAGTACTAAAGGGTGTTTTTTTAGAGGTATAGAACTTTAAATTGCAATAAAACAACGATGTATTATTCGATTGACGTGAATTTTTTTTATTCGAAAGATAATCTTGTGGCATTACATTTTAAATATGATTTCTGGCATAGGACTGCCACGGCTGGCTCGGATGTAGTCCAATCTGGACGTCCAATTTTCGATGACTTTTTCCAACATTTGTGGCCGTATATCGGCAATAACACGGCGAATGTTGTCTTCCAAATGGTCAAGCGTTTGTGGCTTATCCGCATAGACCAATGACTTTACATAGCCCCACAGAAAAGAGTCTAGCGGTGTTAAATCACAAGATCTTGGAGGCCAGTTCACAGGTCCAAAACGTGAAATTAGGCGGTCACCAAACGTGTCTTTCAATAAATCGATTGTGGCACGAGATGTGTGACATGTTGCGCCGTCTTGTTGGAACCACAGCTCCTGGACATCATGATTGTTCAATTCAGGAATGAAAAAGTTAGTAATCATGGCTCTATACCGATCACCATTGACTGTAACGTTGTGGCCTTCATCGTTTTTGAAGAAGGATTCCACCAGCCCATAAAGCGCACCAAACAGTCATTTTTTCTGGATGTAACGGTGTTTCGACATACACTTGTGGATTGGCTTCCCTCCAAATGCGGCAGTTTTGTTTGTTGACGTAGCCATTCAACCAGAAGTGCGCTTCATCGCTAAACAAAATTCGCTTATGAAGTCATCGAAAATTGGACGTCCAGATTGGACTACATCCGAGCCAGCCGTGGCAGTCATATGCCAGAAATTATAATTAAAATGAATTGCCACAAGAGTATCTTTCGAATAAAAAAAATTCATGTCAATCGAATAATACATTGTTGTTTTATTGCAATTTAAAGTTCTATACCTCTAAAAAAAATACCCTTTACAACATGTGTTCGTAAGTGCATACACTTTTTCTTCTAGGTTCACATAAAGAGTTTGCTGAAAGAGATGCCGGATTCTTCAGTTGAAGGAAACGCTCGAATATTTGTAGCTGCCGAGAGGATACGTGACATGCCAGAAATCTTCCAGAACGTAAGGAATTCCACGTCGCTCTCAGGCCTACCTGACGACTGCTGATCGTAATTTCGAGTACCTATTGCAATACAATCTTTTAATACAATGTTTTCTATCCCATAAATGTGTGTTGCTATTTCTGTTACTTTTTTTCTGCTTTTTTTCACCATAGCTCCGAACTGTTGCATTTGCAAACCTATGTGATTCTGAGTTGCCTATGTACCCCTTACACACCCTACTAGTTTATCGGTCTGGTGGAGAATCACCCTGTATGTCTACTAGAAACTATATGAGGGTTATTGGAAAAAATGATTTTTTTATTTTGAGTCACGGGGTCAAGTGAAGAAAACGATCTAAGTATAGGTATCATCATCTCTTACTCTTACAATTTCCACACTATGGCGAGTGATGACTTTGAGTTTCCGTTTCTAAATGCATAGAATTTCGAATATTTTATGCAATTTATTCGTATTTTTCCTTTCTTGGTTCGATTTTAAATAATGGTCTTTAATATATATTATATATCTTTCAAACAAAATTAAATAAATATATTTTAAATGTATGCTTGGCCAACAGTTTCATAAAATTAGAAGTTGTCTTTAAAACTTATGAAATCTATTCTGAATCCGAAAATTCTTCCTTTAGAGTTGTTAAAGTTTTCCACAGAGTAAACATTCTAATTTTTATGTGATCAGGAATAATGAATACTTTCGAAAAATTAAAATGACTTTGTTTTTTTAAATGACGGGTCCATTCTGCGTTTTACTCGAAAAATGCGATGCAAATTTGTAGTAATTAAAATGCCTTTAAGCAACCACAAAATAATTATTTTTCCACACAATAATTATTATAAATAATTATTTTGTAATTTTTTTAAAGAAAAATCACAGTAAACTTTTGTTTATGAGTCCCCGGTATAAATAGGTTTCTGTTAAAATTCCTTCTGGATTTTATTGAAAAGCCCTGTGTCTGTGTGCATGCTTGTACGTGCATATATACTTGTGTGTGTATGCTTGTGTTTATGTGTTTGTGTGTTATATTTCCCCCACAGACTATACTGATTAAACATATACATATTTATATGTATTCAAAAGGTATTAAAAGATATTTCAAAAGATATTAAAATACTCAATGTTATTTTATATCGCGATTAGAAAACACTATATTACAAAATTATTATTGAAACGAAGCAAGATTGTTAAGTAACAATGATGAAACAGACTCTTGTTTCTGAAGTTAATTATGAATCAACAATAATATAAATTCGATTCACGACAATGCTGTTTAACAATAAAATCAAAAAACAAGCAACAGAAAAGTCGAAGAAAACCTCATTATATGTGTTGACTGTTGAAAAGTAAACTTGCATTTGAGTTTAGAGATAATTTTAAGTCGTTGTTCCGAAATATTTTGTAACGTGGTTGGTTGAAAAAGAGCCATGGCGATTGAGTTTTGGCTCGAGGTGTGCGTCTACGTTTTCTGTTGCGGAATATCTATTATGTTGGAGAGCCATCTGTCTTCCTTTTACAACACCGTTGGTTACGTAATTTTAATCGAAACAGTTAAATACTACATCTTTTCCAGGTTATTCGGAAGAAACCAACGTAACACTGCAACTCCCATAGTCCATTCGGTTATCACCTCGACAATTTGCCAAGACTGTGACGTTCAGCTTCCATTGGCTGTATTGGACACAGAACCTAAATTGATCTTGGAACACAAGGGGAAAAATTTTATTCCCAACGTTTACTCTGATACTGTATTCAAAATCTGTCGCGTCTTGATGATCGAAGCTGTTCTTTCTCCGATGGAAAAGAACAGCAACTGGATTGGAAAATTAAACAGAACATCGAAAAAGAAGAATCCGCCTGTTGTTCGTTCCGTAGTTGTTTACAAGATCTGCGTTGCATTAAATCTCAGTGCTGAACTGTGTCCAGTGACTACAAGCAACGCATCGATTTGTAACAAGCAAAAGAAACCGAAAACAAAGAAAAACATCCCTAAGGTCCATTCTACTTTTATTTTGCAGAGCTTTGGATTTGGAGGCTATATTAGCTTCACCATAGGAATGAAACCAATATTGATAATAGTAATAAATCAATGCAAATATTAACAATATGTTTGAACCAAGAAGAACGCTCACTCAGTTAAAATAAAGCCCATCACTTCCACAAAAGTATCGTAACAACTTTGCAAGCAGGCCTCGTGTAATTGCCTAGTAAGGCAAAAACTGTCTACAACGTGACTGAAATGCTTGGACTGCCCATCAGCAGGCATTTAGAGGTCATGTAATAAAAAACTCATTATGAAAGAAATGCCGGGACTGCTCCTCAGCAGGCATCTTTCAGCCTAATAAGGCAAAAACTTTTTATGACTAACATGCCAGCACTGCCCATCGGCAGGCATTTAGTGATCATGTAATACAAAAACTCATGAAGAAAATGCCAGGACTGCTCCTCCGCAGCCATCTTTCAGCCTAATAAGGCAAAAACTCATGAAAGAAATGCCGGGACTGCTCCTCAGCAGGCATCTTTCAGCCTAATAAGGCAAAAACTTTTTATGACTAAAATGCCGGCACTGCCCATCGGCAGGCATTTAGTGATCATGTAATACAAAAACTCATGAAAGAAATGCCGGAACTGCTCCTCAGCAGCCATCTTTCAGCCTAATAAGGCAAAAGCTTTTTATGACTAAAATGCCGGGACTGCCCATCGGCAGGCATTTAGTGATCATGTAATACAAAAACTCATGAAAGAAATGCAGGGACTGCTCCTCAGCAGCCATCTTTCAGCCTAATAAGGCAAAAACTCATGAAAGAAATGCCAGGACTGCTCCTCAGCAGGCATCTTTCAGCCTGATAAGGCAAAAACTTTTTATGTCTAAAATGCCGGCACTGCCCATCGGCAGGCATTTAGAGGTCATGTAATAAAAAACTTATCATGAAAAAAATGCTGGGACTGCTTCTCAGCAGGCATCTTTTAGCCTAATAAGGCAAAAACTTCTTATAAAGTGACTAAAATGCCGGGACTGCACATCATCAGGCATTTTGCAGTCAGTTGCAAAAAATTCTGTGTGAAATTTATGAAAATGTATTTGAAATATTTTATAAATAAATATGCAAAAATGGTGCAAACGTGTATTTTTCCTTTTAGCTAAATAACAGAAATTTTGATTCAAGTGTAGTATAGGGGAAGGGGCACTTGGCGCAGTCCATTTTTTTTGGTGACTAAAAGTGGTCGCCAAGCTACTTTTTCGGAATTATTTATTATTTATTTTAGAATGAATTTGATATCTCACTATGACATTTAGATAAAGATCGCCAAATCCAAAGAAAAATCAACAAATCCGAAGTGCCCCCCCTATACTACACTTGAACCGAAATTTTCATTAATCGATCTTATACAGATTTAATTACCTTGAAAAATGTGTATAAAAATTATCTTAATTGTAGATATATCAATCCACTTGTCTATGTTTTGCATAAGTAAATTCGTACCAAATATTTCATTTGGCGTATCTTACGAAATATCTATATGATTATTATGTATTAAGTAACGATATATACAGAGATAAATTCCTTTTGTGGAACGTTATAATCAAACTATAATATCTAAATATATGGTCTATTTTTTCAAATACTTTTCAATTATATATATTTGTTGAGGTTAAGGATTTACAATTTTTAATTAATTTTTTTCAACATGTCACAATATTCCGTGATAATTATGTTTGTAACGGATATATCCGCGATTCTACTAATAAACCTCTTGGGTAAATTTAATCTTTTTAACTCTGATTTTAGTTAAAAAACTTGTGGTGACCCCCCTGGGTCTCACCTTGAACACCAAGATTAATTTGAGGCAAAGAACCACTAAGAGCCATTTTGAATAATAATAATATTTATTTATTATTATAATTTTCTCAAAAAAATCTCTGATAACATATAATAATATTATGTTACGTCACTTAAAGGGATTTGCCTTTATATTGAATTAAATTACTAAGAATGCAATTAATTAATAATTAAGCTCAAGCTCAAGTAAGGTTTACCGAAATAGGAGATCCGAGAAATTCACGTACTCGAATTCTTAACTTTCATTAACTTTAACTAAGTCGCTTAAACTGACGCTTATTTTAAGCGTACGTAAATTATATTTACCGCTGGCTTATATCGCTTTCTGGTACGTCTAGCAGCACGACGTCTTGACGAATCTAATCTCCTTGAATCTTCTGAAAACGCGTTTAAAGTTGCTAGCTCAATAGCCTTCCATCATCTCTCTTGCTATCTCGCAACGATCAACTTAAATACCTTATCTAATTTAAATATCCCGTTCATCTTTTTGGAGTTGATTGGAAATAAACGCGAATTAATATTTCCCAAAAAGACGCCTAAGAAGATTAGTGGAAAGGTTCCGTACAGATTCGTCACAATTGTCTCCAAAAAGAAAACGGGATTTATTCGAAGGTCACAAACGGCCTGAAAATAAATTACGTAACCAATTCCTAGACTAGATTTATAGTTCCGACGACTTTAATATATATCTACCAATTGGATACTATAAAAATTTTCCTTCCTTAAGGGAAAGGGGAAAAAATACGACCTAAAACTACACTTTAAAGGACGTAATAGAATTAAATTTCCCTACACCACGCTCATTTGGCCATGAGGCGAGGGAAAAACCACTGAAACGGAAAAAAACCTGCCTGCGTGGTTTACTTAACTACTTATAAATCTACTTAAATATTATACAAACACATTCGGACTTGCATCTTGATTCTTTGTTCACTATACAATGCTCAGGGTCAGCTATCCTGAAATGAGAATTTCTTTGTGTGAAAAAACAAACATCTATAGTATATACAGATTCCTTCATTTTTTTACAGAACATTTTCATATACATCAATTGAAGCATCTGGTTCCTTAACATTCCCATTCCATACATGCTGCGCTTGTTAGTATTAAATGTTAGCTCTACCTAATTACGCCGCGTCCCAAGTCACCAGATGTGAGATAAAATATACACATATATATACATACAATTTCAAACATTTTTTAAAAAACAATAAAACAAATAATCAAAGGAATTGACGCATCTTAGCGAAGTCATACATAGAAGTAAACAAATGCATTCTTACAAATGTTTATTCCATATTTACACAAAAAAATTAAGACAAAAGCTGATTTTTCTCATCAAGAAAAGACACACTTATTGTAGTGTCCACTTTTGCTTGGCTTCTTAAATTAAAAATCCGCCCGTGACTTGCTTCATTGCAATAATTCTTCCGACCACTTGTTCGAAAGGAGAAAAGAAAGAAACGATACAACCTGATATTTTTCTTTGTCCTTTATTCGCTCCTATGAACTGGATCTCCGTCTAAGGCTTCCATACTGGGGCTCGTTCTCCTGATGTTGTTCTGTGGGATACTTTCAATTCCTATCCTACTCCGATCCTCTCGAACTCCTTCGGGCTGCTTTACACGTCTGCGCAGGTAGTATGGACAAGGTCTCACTGCTGTCGCCTGTTTAGACCGGACTGGTCTCCGCTCAGCTGCCCTGTTGGTTCCGCTCGTAGTTGTCCTGGTCTCCCGGGCCTTGTCGTATTGTCCGGTCATGTAATGCTTGCTCCCTTCTGTAGGCGACTTGCCCTGCATGGCATTTCTTAGATGTGAGGGACCTGCAATGGACTGTGATCCCTGGGAGGGGTTATTAGGTCTTCTATATTTATAATTTCGAGATGAAACCGAGGATGGAATTGCTCTTTTTATCCCCTATTTTGGTTCAGGGGTTGGTCTTTTCTGGTCCATATGTTCGGAACCCTACAGAGAACGTTTTCTGCAAATTTTGGCCCTCTTTAAATCCTTCCTGTCCCTTGATCCATTTGACCCTATTTTACGTTTCAATCTCAGATCCTCCCATCCGGCATTACCCTTATTTGATTTACGACCGTTACTCTCCTCACTCGAAGTTTTCCTAGATCCTTTGAATTTTCCTGGTTGCGATCTACTTGACCTATTACTCGACCTCTGTCCTTCATATAGTGTCTCAACATGACTGTCCGAACTAATCGTGTCTGATTGTCGTGGACGGTACATTCGCACCTGGTCGAAATTAACTGTTACACTTTTACCCTTCTTCCAAATAATTAAATTGTTATTCCGAACCTCCAAAACTCTATATGGCCCTTCAAATTTAGACATAAACTTTCCAACCACTCTCCTACCCGCAGCACTTATAAAATGACTTTGTACCAACACCAAATCATTTACTTTGATGCTAACTTCCCTCCTTTTCCGATTATAATATTTTCCCCAATTTTTATGTTGTTTCCGCATATTCTGCCTTGCTTCATCGAATAATTTCTCAATGTTTCTTCCTACATATTCAGCACCCTCTGTGACATTTATTAATTTGCTAAAAGGTGTTAAAATTTTTCTACCTAAAAATAACTCAGCCGACGTTTTATTTGCTGTCTTGTTCACTGATGTGCGCAGCGCGAAAGCGAACTCATGAAGAAATCGGTCCAAGTTTTCGTGATTTTCTTCTACAAAACAGGCTATCATCTGGACTACACTGGTGTGCAAAAATTAAGGACGAGACGGTTTTTTCAATATAACTTTATACAAAAGCTTTCCAAATCAACACATTTAATACCGTAAGATCCCCAATACGTAAGGACATGTGTAATATGTAAGCAACACTTACTAAAAGAGAAATCAGAGGGATAAAAAGAAGCTTTATTGAAAAAGTAGCATGGAGCACAATGCGACTGAAGGCCGAAACATCCCTGTGATGGGTGTCCAGCAAGAAACATCCGGTCTTTAGTAGGGGATATGATCTCCCCTGACTGCTAGGCAGGTTTCACAGCGTCTGCCCATGCTGAGAATGAGGGTGTCAATGAGTTGTTGAGGCATTGCTGCCCATTTGTCTTGCAGCGCCAATCGAAGCTCCCGAATCGTTACTGGTGGTAAGGTACGAGCTGCCAAGCGTCTGTCTAGAAAATCCCATACATGCTCGAAGGGTTTGAGATCCGGAGATCGTGCCGGCCAATCCATACGTTCAATATCCTCACTCTCTAAGAGCTGGTCGGCAGCTACTGTGCGATGACATGGTGCATTGTTGTCCATGAAAAGGAACTGCAGACCCATAGCGCCTCTAAAAAGACGCACATATGGAAGAAGAATCTCCTTACAATAACGGGTCCCGTTGACTGAACCTGCGTCGAAGATGTGAAGGTCTGTACGACCACCAAGCATTATGCCTCCCCAAACGAGAACACCGCGACCTCCATACCTGTCCCTTTCAATGATGTTCGAGGGATGATTTCGGCTTCCCCGCTCTCTCCAGTTGAGTATGCGATGAGAATCGCTACTCAAACTGAATCTGCTCTCATCTGTAAAGAGTACTCGTCCCCATTCATTGTCTCTCCAATTCCGGTGTTCCCGGCACCACAGAGAACGCCCTCTCCGATGGGCAGGCGTTAAAGGTACACACCGTACAGGGCGTCGTGCAAACAGACCACCACCGTGCAGTCTTCTGGCCACGGTAAAACGCTATATCGGTCGTCCAGTCGCCTGTTTCGTGTGTCTAGCGATTTCTCCCGCTGTCTGCCACCTGTTTCTTCTGGCCTGTAAGACAATGTACCGGTCATCTGCGGGTGTGGTTCCTCGTGGAAGATCACTACTGAACCCCCGGATAGCTGTTCCTGTAGTTTGAAATTGTCTCCAAAGTCGTGAAACGATGCTGTGCGCAATTCCGAACTCTGCAGCCACACTTGTCACACTGCCGCCTTCCTCCAACTTCTCCCAATGATTCGACCTCGGGTAAAAGCATCCAGATGTCGTCTAACAGACTGATTATTCGCCATTTCTCGCTGAGGCAGTAACTCGGTGTGATTTTAACTGCTATATGACGTGCAATCTCTTTGCCAGAAATACTGATCTTACACCGACAACATGCTTTATACTACTCAGACACTCCCCCATTACGTCTACCTGCATATCTGCGCATGTGCTACCGTACATCACCTTACTTAATCTCCTGATTGGACTTTCTGTCCCCTCTGCCTCTTCGTTCAGCTGATATGCTAATTTTTCGACTTTGTCCTTAATTTTTGCACACCAGTGTAAATTGCGATTAACTCTTTCCGTTAAATTCGCCTGCGGCCTGTATGTTACCGTTTTCATATGTTTTATGTCCAACCTGTGACTTAAGTGTTCAAATACCTCTGATATAAATTGGGGGCCGTTATCACTAATTAAAGAAATCGGAGCTCCGTAACGAGAAATATAATTCTCAAAAAGGGCATTAGCTATGGCCTGGGCCGAAGCTTTTCGTAAAGGAATAAGCTCACTCCACTTAGTGAAATGATCAGTTATTACTAATACAAATCTATATCTTTCGGGTCGGGATGCGGGGTAGGGACCTAATAGGTCTAACGTTACAATTTCATTGGGGTAATTCGATACTATCGGAATTAAACGTTTTTGTAATTAAATTTTTGACACCGGTCACAGGTTGATACATATTCAAATATATATTTCCTCATATATGGAAAATAACATGTGTCGCATAATTTTAAATAGGTCTTCCTCTTTCCTAGATGGCCTGCTAATGGCAGATCATTAAATTCTTTCATTATTGCCTCGCGAAGCGATCTAGGAATATACACTCTTAGTTCTCCAAGAGTTGTAGAATATTTCTCTCGCGTAAAAGAGTAGACCGTTGATTAATTTAAAATCCTGGGACCAACCCTCGCATACAGTCGCATTAACGGAACCGTCGTCAGGGTTTTCTAAATAACGATAGATGTGTCTTAACTCAGGATCTTCCCTTTGCTCTCGATGAGTTGTTCTCGGGAGTTTAAGGCTAGGGCTCGAAGAGCTGCGCACGAAATTTGTGATCCATCCATATTGCCTACTGGATTCCTGGACAAAACGTCCGCGACAACGTTTTGGACACCCGGTCGATGCTCCCATTTAATGTTGAACTCGGATGACTTGAGGGCCCATCTAATCATTCGACTAGATAAATTTTTCCCATTCGTTAGCTTTGTTAATGCCGCGTGATCTGTGATTACCTTCACCGGCAGGGATCCGAAATAAGTTTTAAACTTATTTAATGCCCATATAACCGTCAAACATTCGCGTTCAGTAACTGTATAGTTTCGTTCCGCTTTATTGAGGGTTCTAGACGCGAATGCAATAGGTCTGTGGTTTTGATTAAGCACAGCACCAATTCCGACCCCACTAGCATCAGTAAATAAGTTAAACTGTTCTGTAAAATTCGGCAACTGTAAAACTGGTGCCTCTGTTAATGCTCGTTTTATCTTATCAAAAGAATCCTGTGCTTCTGTCGACCAATTAAATTTAGCCCTTTTTTTCATTAACCGATGTAATGGTTCACATATATCTGCACATTTGGGTATAAACTTCTGATACCCCCCGCCATCCCTAAAAACTTCGACACTTCCTAACTATTTTTAGAAGGTTCCATTTCTGTGATAGCCTTCACTTTACTATTGTCTGTTTCGATCCCTTCCTTACTAATTACGAGATCCAAATACTTCAATTTGTCACGTGCGAAGTGGCATTTTTCCTTATTTAGGGTTAGCCCTGCGTCTCTCAACAGTGTAAATACCTGATTCAAATTATTTAAGTGTTCATTAAACGATGGAGATGTGATAATAACATCATCCAAACACATATAAACCGACACGAAACGCCCAATAACAGGTTTTAATATTTTATCAATGGCCTTTTGGAAATTTGGCGTTGCCCCTGAAAGGCCGAAAGACATTCTGAGGAATGCAAATGTGCCATTGCGGGTTATAAATGCGGTTTTCTCGATATCTTTTGGACTAATCACCAATTGAAAATAACCACTTTTTAAATCCAATGTGGACATCACGCCGGTTGCGGAATGTTTGTGATTAGATCATCAATCACCGGTAATGGATATCGGGGGTATTTAGTTATTGCATTAAGTTTGCGATAATCAATCGCGAATCGATGCGCCTCAGGAGAATCCGGAGGATGGTCATTATTCTTGCGCGTTAAACCTACTGGTGACGCGTATGGGGATTGAATAGGACGGATCGTACCCTCTTGCAACATTTTCTCAATGTGATAATCTATTATTCCTTGTTTGACCCTGTCATATCTGTAGGGTCTCGAGACTATCAGTTCCTTGTCCCCAGTATCAATTTCATGGTATAAAACATGAGTTAACCCCAGCTGATCTGAAAATAGCCATTTAAAACCATTAAATAAATTCCTTAATTTTTGCTTTTGCCCTTCACCGAGCTTTGTATCTGATAGATCAATCTCAACCGGCTTTTCTATTTTCTGCATCTTCTTAATTTGGTTATCTGGAATGATCAGCGATTTCTGATCGAAATCTAAAGTTAATTTGGACTCTTTCATAAAATCAATGCCTAAAATGCATTGGTACTGCATATTGTTAAGAATGTGAAATTCCCAGTTTTTCTGGAATTCTTGGATCCGAATTTGTAATTCGACCCGACCTAAGTGACAACACGGGGCTCCCTGGGCCGTCACTACTCTATTTTTCGTCTTTTGACGAGGTCGATACGAAAAATATTTGCGATAGACCTCTTCTGATATGAAATAT
This sequence comes from Trichonephila clavipes, assembly GCA_019973935.1. Taxonomy (NCBI): domain Eukaryota; kingdom Metazoa; phylum Arthropoda; class Arachnida; order Araneae; family Nephilidae; genus Trichonephila; species Trichonephila clavipes. The sequence continues at coordinate 1,583,917 of BMAU01017843.1, forward strand.
TTCTCCACCCCCGTGTCCCAAAGGGCTGTAATGAATGTCTCATTTAAAAGAATAGGGACATATGGTAAATCTACTGGAATCATTCGTAATGAGGATACCCTAATAGCTCGGTGTTCCGTATCTGGAGGATTTTCCGTACATCGCGATCGATCACCCCCATACTCGCATCGATCGCTTAAAAGTTTAAATATCTGTTTCGATCATTCTGACCCCTGAAAGCACTATTCCTCGAACAACCTTGTCGACCGCCTTGATTGTGGAATCTATGATCCGATTGACCATCTCGGCGTCGACCATCGAATCTCTGATTATCCACAACACCTTGACTCTCAAATCTATTGAACTCTTTCCGTGGTCTACTATTGTCCACGTATCTATTGTTACCTCTCATTTCCCTCCAATTTTCCTGTCGATTCCTGTTAGGGAAACGATTGTTCTCGTTTGGTTTTCTTATCTCGGGATTGCCAACTCGAACTTCTGATCTTTTTATTTAAAAACCGTTCCTCATACTTATCAATAATTTGCAGGAGGTTAGCTGTGGTTTGCGGATGCCTAAACTCTACATAATCTAAAATCTGAGGTTCTAACCTACTAATAATATGATCGATCAATTTTTTCTCCGTTATTTCGAGTTTTAAGATTTTGTGAATCTTCAACAAATCATACACAAAATCAGACGGTTTTTGGTTATGCTTTTGAGATGATGAATAGAAACGCGTTTCTAGCTCCGACCTATTTCTAACCACGGGGAACTGTTCTGACAACGCTTGCTTTAAGTGCACGTAATCCGTCGCCTTGTCTTCAACAACCCTATAACCTAGAACCTCAAACCAATCTAGTGCCCGTCCTGTGAGATGACCCTTTAAATATGCACAAGCGAGTTGTGTGGGTATCTCGTAATATGTTATTATCTATATTTTCATTATCTATATTTATGCCACATTCTCCACCCCCGAAAAATACTGCTTAGGGATTATTCGAAAATTAGATCCGACTCTAAACTTGGGATTTACTCGTTGGGCGCCACTGTGGTGACCCCCCTGGGTCTCACCTTGAACACCAAGATTAATTTGAGGCAAAGAACCACTAAGAGCCATTTTGAATAATAATAATATTTATTTATTATTATAATTTTCTCAAAAAAATCTCTGATAACATATAATAATATTACGTTACGTCACTTAAAGGGATTTGCCTTTATATTGAATTAAATTACTAAGAATGCAATTAATTAATAATTAAGCTCAAGCTCAAGTAAGGTTTACCGAAATAGGAGATCCGAGAAATGCACGTACTCGAATTCTTAACTTTCATTAACTTTAACTAAGTCGCTTAAGGTATCCGACTACCCTAAAACCATGTTTTTTTTCAAAAATCGGCAAAATTTTTTATGATTTTATTTTATAGACCATTTTATTAACTTGATAACAATACCAAGTACTTTATTTTCCCTCCACTAGAACAAAAACTACAAGCGTTTTAGTAAAAGCAAATGCCATAACTTTACACAAGATGTCAAACTTTGAAATGTGTTTTACGCGAAACGTGTTTTTTTTTCGAAAAACTCAAACGGGGACCGCGATTGCTCAAAAAGTTTTGAAAATAATTAGCTGAAATTTTTTGCTTATGTTCTGCATAACAGTAGAAGTGTTTTGATTTTCAGATTTATCAATAACTGTTTTATTTCAAAATTTGCAGCTCTTTATGTGAATATAGTCAATGTTTTTTTAAGCAATTTCGTATGACTTAGATAAAGTGCTCTAGTTTTTGTAAAAATTACAATATCTCTTATCGTGAAGGTCACTTCAAACAGGAATAACAAAGTAACACATCAAAATTGAAAAATTGAGAATTTGTTCATAAAATCTTTGTAGAGAGCGGGCCCCGTTTATGTATTTTTTCGTACATTTTTACTAGTTTTTTCCCATTTTAATAATAATATTTTTTTTTCTTTTACCAATTTTAGGATTTTTTCCTTAAAATATACTATATAAATATAAAAATCACAAAAAGATCTCCATATTTCCTTTTTTTCAAAAAAAAGTTGTCGCAAGTAGTCGGATACCTTAAACTGACGCTTATTTTAAGTGTACGTAAATTATATTTACCGCTGGCTTATCTCGCTTTCTGGTACGTCTAGCAGCACGACGTCTTGACGAATCTAATCTCCTTGAATCTTCTGAAAACGCGTTTAAAGTTGCTGGCTCAATAGCCTTCCATCATCTCTCTTGCTATCTCGCAACGCTCAACTTAAATACCTTATCTAATTTAAATATCCCGTTCATCTTTTTGGAGTTGATTGGAAATATATAAACGCGAATTAATATTCCCCAAAAAGACGCCTAAGAAGATTAGTGGAAAGATTCCGTACAGATTCGTCACAAACTCTCTCAGTGAAGAAGACCGGATTTATGCAAATTTGTACTTCTATTCATTTAAGTGTTTGAAATAGAATAGGCGGGGATAGTTGAAAGTGGATATTGAAGACTGAATAAGATAACGACCGGAGGTCGTATGGTTAGTCAAGTGATTTAAAGATAAACCAAGCGTTGGAGTCAAGAGTGCTCCCATATTAAGATAAGTGTGTTTAATTCTATGGTAATTAAATTAATCCAACGTCATTGCTCCTCGGGTTTAATTTTTTAAGTGCATTCTCCTCCTTATGTTGTCTAATGTTATTAAGTTAAACAGATAATAAAAGTGTGTTTGAATTACTAAAATTATTAAATTACTGAAAGTAAACAATGTACATTCTGACATAATAAAAAATGAAATACACATTTACACTGATATAATACACTTATTAATGTATCAGTACAGCACAATGTATTATAAAGGGTGTTTTTTTAGAGGTATAGAACTTTAAATTGCAATAAAACAACGATGTATTATTCGATTGACATGAATTTATTTTTATTCGAAAGATAATCTTGTGGCATTACATATTAAATACCATTTCTGGCATATGACTACCACGGCTGGCTCGAATGTAGTCCAATCTGGACGTCCAATTTTTGATTACTTTTTCCAACATTTGTGGCCGTATATCGGCAATAACACGGCGAATATTGTCTTCCAAATAATCAAGCGTTTGTGAGTTACCCGCATAGACCAATGACTTTACATAGCCCCACAGAAAATAGTCTAGCGGTGTTAAATCACAAGATCTTGGAGGCCAACTCACAGGTCCAAAACGTGAAATTAGGCGGTCACCAAACGTGTCTTTCAATAAATCGATTGTGGCACGAGCTGTGTGACATATTGCGCCGTCTTGTTGGAACTACAGCTCCTGGACATCCTGATTGTTCAATTCAGGAATGAAAAAGTTAGTAATCATGGCTCTATACCGATCACCATTGACTGTAACGTTGTGGCCTTCATCGTTTTCGAAGAAGGATTCCACCAGCCCATAAAGCGCACCAAACAGTCAGTTTTTCTGGATGTAACGGTGTTTCGACATACACTTGTGGATTAGCTTCACTCCAAATGCGGCAGTTTTGTTTGTTGACGTAGCCATTCAACCAGAAGTGCGCTTCATCGCTAAACAAAATTCGCTTATGAAAATCGGGAACAACGGCAATCTCCTTTCGGGCCCATTCGACGAATCTACGCCTTGCTTGATGATCGTTTTGATGAATTGCCAAACCAAACTGAGAATAAATCACTTGACAGCTGTTAAATCGGTCGCCATCTTGGAAAGTAATGTCAATTTAAACTTCTATACCTGGGGAAAAAAACACTCTTTATAATCAATTAAATAATACTAAGTTAAGAACGACGTTAAAATAATTACCAACGACCCCATGAGCTTGTTATATATATATAATTATATACAAAAGTAAACACACTTATCTTGATAATTCGTACGGTTTATAATTAATCCCTTAATTGTCGATTAAAAGTTACACGGTTCGCTCCTCAATGCCACCGTTTTCCACGCATTGGGGGGGGGGGAGGGAACAAAAAATAAACAAATCCTCTGAAATAAGTAAATTCTTCGCAAACACTTTCAAGGTCATTTTATTGCATTTCAAAGCATTTGGAATAATTTTATAGATAACAGTGCACAAAATAGATCATACTTTGGAAAGACGTATATATACATCAAGGAGCAATGAACGCTTTGGCTGAACGAGACGTTTATATACGCTGGTGGCACATAAAAGGTTCAAGTCATATAGTAGCTTTAGCGTCAAAGTATTGTATTGCTGAATAAAATTAAAAAATTAACGCGATGAAAATTATGATTAAATATTGAGTCGCAAATATTGAAACTTTTAAAAGCCCTGGTCTAATGTATTTAAGAGTGTTGTTGTGTTACTAATGCCACCTGATCATCAAAGGCCAGATGAAGGCCCACGTAATTCATCATAGCAAAGGGTTAAGTGACGCCTGTTGCCTAAAAATTTGAGAGTACATATATGTATAGCAGTGCTTCTCAAACTTTCACTATTAGCGACCCAAATTTCAATCATAATTTTTATCGCGCCCCCCTTATACAATAATAATGCGCTTTAGGGGGGGGCTAAAGCTACAATACGATCTTAATTATAAACCGTACAAATTAACAAGACAAGTATTAAATCTTGTATTTGTTACTTTTAAGTAACATTTATTTTAAGCAAATTACTTTTAAGTAGTAGGATAATTATTGTTATTTTTCTTTTCTCTAATTTTTAAATTGGAACAGATTGTAAAATGATATTTAATTAAAAATTCATTTCCTCCATCATCCATTTCTAAATTAATACTTAAAGCGAGAAGACTTCAAAATGTTTTAACCCGCGAGAGCAGGCGCGCACTCGATACTATGGTTAATAGTCGCGAGAGATGACTGAATCCTCTCAATGTTTTTTTTTCTTTTTTGGTTTTTTTACAATTATTTTTATTGTACACAATAAAAATCACAATTCCAGTGAACAATTTAACTAAGAGAAAAAATACTTACCTACTTTCAATGACTTTTCATTTTTTCTTTGATAATTTTAGAAAAAAACCATTAAAAGTTAACTAAAATGTTTCAAAGGTACGTAACTCTAATAAAGGACACAAATCACAGAAACTTTTCGCTAACATTACAGGAATGATATTTGCAAGCAAAACCGTCATATTTTGTTCGAATTATTGTAGTTTTACTGTCCTTTGACTTAGAGCCCCGCGTGACCACTCCCGGGTTAAAAATGTATTCAATATAAAAACATGGATGTTAGTTCTAAAAGAAGAATTATGTAAAACGTGTATTTCATCATGCTTTATATGTTTCAGAATACCCATAAAAATAAGTCTTAGTCAAATAATCCTTCAAAGTGCTCTCCGTGTTTTTCCAAATATCATATAACTCTTTCACAGGAAAAAAGGGCAACAAAAATACATTATTAACAACTTCCCTAAATGAAAAACAAAAACATAAAAGAAGGAACAGAGCTAATCATACCAATAAATTCCAAGGTCAAACGATGATCAGCAAATCTGCTTCCTGGGTGAAAAGTGAATAAGTCTTCCTTTACTTTCTACAGCTAATGTACATCGTTTCAATAATAACAGTGATGAATTTTTTATCTTCCTAGAATTTTTCTCTGGGTCTGAGCTTTGTTTTTTTCCCCCTGAAAAAGTAGTATTTTAGGTTTAAAAAGAAAACGTTGTGGAGACCCCCCCTGGATCTCACCTTGGACACCAAGCTTAATTTGAGGCAAAGAACCACTAAGAGCCATTTTGAATAATAATAATATTTGTTTATTATTTCAATTTCTCAAAAAAACTCTAATAACATATAATACTTTTATGTTACGTCAAATAAAGGTATTTACCTTTATACTAAATTAAATTACGAATTATGCAACTAATTAATAATTACGTTCAAGATCAAGTAAGGTCTACCGAAATAGGAGGTCCGAGAAATACACGTACTCGAATTCTTAACTTTAACTAATTCGACTAAACTAACGCTTATTTTAAGCGTACGTACATTATATTTACCGCTGGCTATATCAGCTTTCTGGTACTTCCGTAGAATCGCAACAATACTTCACTTATCTTGATATCCTGGAATCCTCTAAGATTGAGGTCAAAGTTGTTGGCTCAATAGCCTTCCATCATCTACATTGCTAGCTTACAACGCTCGACTTAAATACCTTATCTATTTTGCATATCCCGTTCATCTTTTTGGAGTTGATTGGAAATAAACGCGAATTTATATTCCCCAAAAAGACGCATAAGAAGATTAGTGGAAAGGTTCCATACAGATTCGTCACAACGTAATAAAAAAATCTCTCATCGTGGGATTACAGCAAATCAAACAAATTGTTTTTTTTTTCATTTAGTTTTAGGATCAGATATTTAATGAACGTATCAAAGTGAAAACTTTTACGTATTTTTGATGAAGTAATATCGCCAGCTGATATAAATTATATCAGTGCAAATGCGTACTTTTTTTATATGTCAGAAAGTATTTTGTTTACTTCGTTCCAGAAAACAAATTTTTTAAGCCTTTTATTTTCGATATGCTCGCCCCCCCTTTTAGGGTTATCACGCCCCCAGGGGGGCGCGCCTCACAGTTTGAGAAACGCTGCGTTAGAACCAAGAACCTTTTCATCCATTTCTAATAGTACAGCAAAATATTGAAAAAGTTCTCAGTATACAGTGCCATCAACAATTAAATAAAAAATGGTGTCCAATGTTAATTTTATAGTACCACACACCATACATCAAATTCGGAAAATAAGTCTCATACGAAAAAAATGCTTAGGCCGAAATGTTGATGTTATTACGAATAAATCTCCGAAATAGTTAACCACTTCCTATTATCCAAAGGTTATTCAAATTAAATGTACAATTATGTATCGATTAAGGAATTTACAAACGCTCCACGGATTTATAAGGAGATTGCAATATCTTTTGTTGAGTTTCTTGCGTGAGAGAGTGAATATTAACGTCGCACTGTTCAGCTACAAGAGTACTTTTTTTGGCGACGGACCTCGTTATTTTGAACCATAATCAAGGGACGATGACGACACCTGAGCTGGCAGGTGTAAGAGCCTCTCTTAACTACCACACCACACCAACGGGTTGGGTTTCTTGCGCAAAATCTGATGCAATAATCTTCGATTTTCTAATCTTGGATTTGTCTTCCATGGAGCCTCTCTCAAAAATGCTATTAACTTGATATAGGGCAATTTTACTCAAAATTGAATCATCTGGATATTTATGTCATCAAAATTCTCTGCATCTTTTGTATGATTCCTATTCAAAATAGAACTCAATCAGCGCAATTATCCGCCTTTCACTGATAAAAAAGATACTCAGATACAACAATTTTGCCCTAACTTTTTGAAAATTAATCTGAGCAACCGTCAGTGGCGTAACGTACATCCCCGCATCACGGTGGAAGGGGAGGAGGAGCAAAATTTGATTGATGACAAGTACGGCTTGGGGCCCCAAATCTGGCTGTGTAAAGAAGGGCTCTAATAATCTCCACTATGCTACTGGCTACCGTACCTCTCAACGGTTCTGTCACTGTTGAAGCAGCTCTAAAACACCTAATTTGAGATGGAGCGCATCGATTCTAGCCTTCGAAAATTTATTGAAACGTGAATCGCTTTCGTTTGAGAATTGTCAAGTTTTATACAAAATTTACGTAGTAGAATTGTTTAGTTTTTCAATCACTTTCTTCAAAAAGGAACTTCAGACGGTCCTCACTTGCCCTCCTTCACTCCTCGGCAGTCTGTAAGTAGTTGACCCCTCCTATAATCAGAAAATATAAGGTTCGGAAATAAAAATGATCTACATACGTGCAGCAGGACATCCCACCCTAATTTCATATGCTGATATACGAGGGTGAGTCGGAAAATAAGTTTCCCCTGTCGACTGTGGTCAGAAAGTCGAAACATAGAATGAGACATTAAATATAAGACATAAGTTTATTTTTCTACATAAGTACCAAGTACATTGAGACATTTTTCATACCCCTTGATAAGCTTATAAAACCCTTCCAGAAAAAATACATGGCTTTGCATACGAGAAGAGATTAACGGCTTGTTTGACTTCAGCATTGCTTCCAAAGCGCTTGCCAGCGAGATTCCTTTTCAAAGCCGGAAACAGATGAAAGTCACTTGGTGCGAGATCAAGACTGTATGGTGGATGGTGTAGACTCCCAACCAAGAGTTACTATATGGTTTTGCGTTGCCGTCGCCGAGTCATCCAACAACAAACAGAATGTCAAATCCAAGAAGCCCGGGCCGCTTTTTCCGAATCGCCTCATTCAACTTCGACAGGTGTCATAGTATCGTGTAGCATGTACCCAATGTACCAGCGAATGTATGTATCGGTATTTTGAGTGTTCACCTTCTGTGTCGTCTTTCACCCATAGCCGTTAAACGCTTCTTCCGTATGCAAAGCCTTGAATTTTTCATGGAGGGCTTTTCGAAGATTATCAAGCAGCATAAAAAATGTCTCAATGCACTTGGTACTTATGTAGAAAAATAAACTTATGTCTTATCTTTAATGTCTCATTCTATGTTTCGACTACCATACATAACTCGGACCATAGTCGACAGAGAAAACTTACTTTCCGTCTCACCCTCGTACGGGAAATTAAGGTCAAATGCCTTTTGAGTGAGCACACACAACTTTAGATCTCGTCAGAATTGATTATTTTTTAAAAATTCTCAGAAGTTTAATACAGTACTGTATGTAAGCCTATTCAAGGTACAGTCGACTCTCGATAATTCGAAGTTGGAGGGACCAATGAAAAACTTCGAATTATCAAGAGGGTAGGAAAAAACTCTCAAAATACACGAAGAGTTTTTTTTCTAACACATTTAAATTTAAAACTATGTAATAAAGCAACAATTGTACATAATTTTTTTAAAGTACATTTAATACAGTATAAAAATAAAACAGAAATTAAAAGTCCTATATTTAAGGAATACACTTATGTCTTGAAAACAACTATTAAAAGAATATGCATACTATATACAGAATGTTTTTTTTCCGGGTATAGAAGTTTAAGTTGTCATTACTTTCCAAGATGGCAACCTATTTAACAGCTGTCAAGTGATTTATGCTCAGTTTGGTTTGGCAGTTCATCATGAATAGACTCACGCCTGAACAACGCTTTCAAATTGTGCAATTTTATTTCGAAAATAATGGTCGATTTTCATAAGCGAATTTTGTTTAGCGATGAAGCGCACTTCTGGTTGAATGGCTACGTCAACAAACAAAACTGCCGCATTTGGAGTGAAGCTAATCCACAAGTGTATGTCGAAACACCGTTACATCCAGAAAAACTGACTGTTTGGTGCGCTTTATGGGCTGGTGGAATCCTTCTTCAAAAACGATGAAGGCCACAACGTTACAGTCAATGGTGATCGGTATAGAGCCATGATTACTAACTTTTTCATTCCTGAATTGAACAATCATGATGTCCGGGAGCTGTGGTTCCAGCAAGACGGCGCAACATGTCACACAGCTCGTGCCACAATCGATTTATTGAAAGACACGTTTGGTGACCGCCTAATTTCACGTTTTGGACCTGTGGATTAGCCTCCAAGATCTTGTGATTTAACACCGCTAGACTATTTTCTGTGGGACTATGTAAAGTCATTGGTCTATGCGGATAAGCCACAAACGCTTGACCATTTGGAAGACAACATTCGCCGTGTTATTGCCGATATACGGCCACAAATGTTGGAAAAAGTCATCGAAAATTGGACGTCCAGATTGGACTACATCCGAGCCAGCCGTGGCAGTCCTATGCCAGAAATCATATTTAAAATATAATGCCACAAGATTATCTTTCGAATAAAAAAAATTCATGTCAATCGAATAATACATCGTTGTTTAATTGCAATTTAAAGCTCTATACCTCTAAAAAAAACACACCCTTTATAATTAATCTTTTTTGTCGAAAAAATCTGTTATCTTTTTTTGTTTTAAGGCATTCAATCTAACTTTGTCAATAGATTTTTCTAGAACAAATGAAGCCTGTGAAATGTCTGCACTTTAGCTTCTGACATAGTTACCGGAGTCAACTCCTCCGATTCGTCTTAATCATTTTCTGTATTATTGTGTTCCAAAGCCACAATTTCAGCGTCAGATAGAGCTCCCCATACAGCAATGTCCGTGTCAACCAACACGTAGTCGTCAAGCGTCAAATCTTGTTCTGAAAGAGCTTCCCAAATGAATGGTTCAGCATTAAATTCAGTGAGTGTATCGTCGACATCAACCAGATTCGGCGAGGGGAAACCTGACTTTTTAAAACAGCTGTGAATTGTGAAAGGAGTAACAGCTCTCCAAGCCTTGTCAATCATAATCAAAGCTGTTAAAATAGAAATAGTAGTTACATTCTGCTGACTTTTGAGATTATCAAAACGCTTTTAACGGCTTCACGCCGATAAAAGGTTTTAAAATTATGTATGATGCCCTGGTCGAGTGGCTGACTTTTGAGGTTGAGTTTGGAGAAAAAAAATTGAAGTTTCACATTTGATAAAGGTGGTGCGTTATTGTGCACAGTACAGCTGTCTAAAAATAAGAGAATATGTCGTTTCTCTCTTTTTATATCCGAATTCAGTGAGACCAACCATTCATTAAAAAGTTCGGTGGTCATCCATGCCTTCTTGTTTGAGCGGTATTTGGTATGGAACGAGTTTATGCCCTTGAAACATACCGAGGTTTTGCAGATTTTCCTATGACGAGAGGAGTAATCTTTCCTGAGCCGTCCATGTTTACAGCCAGTAAAATAGTTACTCTCCTTGCTATGTTTTCCTCCATGGCATTTTTCTTTTTTGAATGTAAATGTTTTTTCTGGCAAATACTTGAAAAAGAGTCCAGTTTCATCCGTGTTGAAAATGTTACGTGGTTCGTACTCCTTTATTAGATCCGAAAGCGAGTTCTGACACTTAGAACAAACCTTAATGTCAACATTTAAGCTTTCCTCACACATTTTTTTGAAGACTATCCCATTCCTTTTCTTAAAATTTGTAAGCCATCCCTCGCTAGCCGAAAACTCGATTTCTAATTCTTTGGCGAATGCTTTAGCCTTTTCCTTCAATAAAGAGCCACCCATCGGAATATTCTGTCCTCGACACTGTCTCATCCATGAAACTAAACACTGTTCAAGATGTGGAAAATTACCTTCACTAACGCATTTTCTCACTTTACTCGAAGATGCACTAAAGATTTTCTCTTTATTCTTCAGAATAGTGGAGAGCGAGCTCAGTGGGATTTCGAATGCTTTGGCTATATCGACCTCACTCTAACCTTCTTCAAATGATTCTATCACCTTTTGCTTTTCAGAAATTGTTAAGCACTTGTACTTTTTAAAAGAAGACATGTCGTTCCTTTCGCGTGATAAGTCTACACTGAGGTGAGGTGTAAAGTAGTGGCCCAAGGTTTATCGAAATTAACAGATAGGAAACGTAAATCACCACAACTTTAGTAAAATAATATTTTTAATTTAAAATTTGGAATCTAAAATTAACTCAAGCCGTATTCATAGTTCACACTCAGCTACGGGGTATACTTAATATCAGGGGTCGACAACTATGGCATGTGGAGCAATTCTTAGTGGCACATTACCGCTCTTTTTTTAAAAAAATAATAGAATAAAGTTAAATACCTGTCTTTGCCTCGTATATTTTTATATAAAGGTTTTATTTTTCGCTTTCAATTACCTGCCATAAAACGATTCTGCTGACATATCTTGGATGTAGTTTGAGTGCTATATTTAAAAAAAGCATCTGTTTAAATGTGACTCATTATTAGAAATAAATACTCAATGCAAATCAAAATTATTGTGCAATACTTGTAAAAGGAAACATCACTCATTACTGTACAGTGAATAAAAAAGAAAGCAGTTTTTTTCCTATATCCATCTAAAGCTTGGGTATCAACGGAAAAAGAAAAAACAGATCAAATTCTTCTTAGCAAATACCGGAAATATAATAAACAAAGTAGTTATTCTATCAACATGTACAATTTGGACTGAAAATATAAGTTCAGTAAAAAAACCGCTCGTGGGATAATTTGGTACAGGAAGTGAATCTAACTCCATAATATTGAAGGTTCGAATTATCGAGAGTTTTATACGATAACTTTGAATTATCGCGTGTTGTAGTCTGGCTAACCACAAATTTTACTTCGAAATATTGAGAGTACCAAAATGTATGGTTTTAGTTCGAAATATCAAGAGTTTTTTTCTAGGGACTGAGCATATACTTCGAATTATCGAGAGTCGACTGTATCTCTCTCTCTTTTTTTAAATCCTCTCTAATTAGTCCACTGAAGGGGGGAGAATTGACCAAAATACTTAAGAATAATTTATTTTTTCCTTTAAAAAATTTTTGAATGAAATACACGAGCAACTCCAAGCGTACTACATTTTTTTGGGGTGAAAAGAGAGCAAGGATAAAGGATTAACCTTTTTTTTCATTTCAACCCATTCAGAACAGGTACGTTGTGAAAACATAAACACAAATACGCTATCAATGAAGGTTTTATTGCAGAAACACAATTTTTATTTTTTGATTCTTATTTTTTAAAAAAATTTTATTCCACTCATTTCGAGTACATGAACACTTTCCTCTCCAAGGCGCTATTTCAAAATAGAAAGTTGTTCCCGAAAGTACCTGCACGTGTGTGTGTGTCGTGCAATGCGTTGCATTTAAAATGAAATATTTTTCTCGAATTTTCAAAATAAAACATATTGAAAATCAGGAATTTTTTAAACTATCTATATTTATATAGTGAAAATCGCTTAGCACGAAACTGAAATATTTATTCGTGTTAAAGATTATTGCAATTTTATATATATATATATATATATATATTCAACAAAATTAAGTTTATTAGAGTACATTTGATTTAAAAAATGTATGTATAGGTATGTATGTAATAAAATCAATGATACACAAACTTAAAGAAATATAATACAAAATTTTTCAAATTTTTTGAAAAACAAAACATTTATTGAGTTTGCAGAGAATAACCTAATATATATATATATATATACACTGCTGGACAATTGCTAAGGACGGATCACAAATTGTTATGTAGCATAACATTAAGCGAGACAAGAGGCCTACTAGGATAAAATATAGTTGCCACACTGTTCAGACATTAGAATAAAGAATATTTATTGTTCTGGAAAGTACAAAAGCTGTGAAACATCTGAAAGAAAAAAAAATGTTCATTTGATCAGCGTACGGAGAAATGGAACAATGCATCTAAAAGTCAGCAGGCACCTTAAAGAAAGGTATCAGTACGGGATATGTCCACCGTGGAGTGTGATGCAACATTCCACACGTCGTACCATACTTTGCACAACATTATCCAGCAGCTGTTGAGGCAATTTATCCCATTCCTCTGTGAGTGCACGGATGAGGGTGTTCTTGTTTGTCGGAGGATAGTTTCGACCAGCAACTTGCCTCCCCAAAGCATCCCACACATTTTCAATGGGGTTTAGATCTGGAGAACGCGCTGGCCATACGAGACGCTGTCTAGACAAGTCATACCCTCGCTGTCTAGACAATCCTGAACAGCGAGTGTTCGATGACATGTTGCGTTGTCGTCCATAAAAGCAAATTTATCACCGACAGCACCACGGAAAAGACGAACATGAGGAAGTAGAACTTCATCAATGTATCGCTGGCTCGTCATAATCCCATTCGCAACCACATGCAGGCGCGTGCGGCCATTGATCATGATGCCGACCCACACCATGATACTGCATGTCGGATATCGGTCCTTTTCCTGGATATTTTCTGGGCGATAAGCAGTACCACTCTCGCGCCAGATCAGTTGGCGTCTACAATCCGATGACAGACTGAACCTACTCTCATCTGAGAATAGTACGCATGCCCAGTCCTGTTCAGTCCAATTGTGATGCTCACGACACCATTGCAAACGGGCAGTACGGTGTTGTCTGGTCAATGGGACACACACAACAGGTCTGCGTGCGTATAGTCCTCCTCCCCTCAAACGTCTGGCAACAGTTTTTCGGGAGATCTGCTTTCCTGAGGCAGCAAGAAACTGATTTGCTATCTGCTGAGCTGTGGTGCGCCTGTTCCTTTTTGCTGATAGGACGATATATAACACGACCTCCCCCGTGCCGTCTACTACACATTCCAGTAGTTTTAAATGACTTCCACAGCCGTGAAACAACGCTGTGAGCGATGTCGAACTCCCTGGCAACATCTGTTATTTTTCGCCCTTCTTCGATCTTTCCAATAATTCGGCCACGCATAAAATCATCTATGTGATGTCGGGAAGACATGCCAAAAATTTTAAGTTCGTCTTTTAAATCTTTCCTGTAAAACTTTGACTTGAAACAACAACTGTCCACACGCGTCAAAACCTTTAAAGCTCTTATGAACGCTATCACGTGATGAACAGACGTGGGGAAAAAATTTGCATACTCATACTTCTTCTTACTAATATCCCGCACTTATTCTAATTTTCCACATTTTGCTTCCTTTCCTTTTGTGGTTGCTATGGATGATAGTATTATCCGTCCTTAGCAATTGTCCAGCAGTGTATATTTCTTTGTATTGTTTTTTTTAGTATCATATTGTGTGTTCGTTATCTTCCATTTCGTTATTCAGTTTACCATTAAAATATACTAGCCGGCTGGGTGGCGTGGTTGGTTTGTCGCTGGCATTCTGCACCTAAGGTTGCGGGTTCGACCCTGGTCCAAGTCGGTGGATTTTCATAAAAATGACAGCGGCTATGTCGTGTGATACGGCATGCAAAATATTCCTAGGGTGTCTGTTTGGCTTAGGGGCTCTCGGCAAAATTAAAATCCTATTACAGGTTCGCATCGTCGAGCGCTCAGGTGCCTCCTGAAATTGGGTGACAAAATTACTTGGCGTAATTGGTATCGCCTATATGTGGTGCTGCGCTAAAAAGGGTACCAGCTTTCCTGGGGAATGTACTAGGTTTGCAAAGTTTAAAATACCAATACGCAGCCATATTAGAGAAAAAAAAATTAAAATATACTTTTCGTGACGTTACTCATTTCGATTGATGAGGAAACAGTTTGAATCTACATCAATGACATGTTTTGACCTTTGAACAAACTCCAAAATGTCGTTATCTGCCATAAATGGGGCTGTATACACATTATCTCCATCTACTACTGCAATGAGTTCTTCCGGTAATAGAATAGGATAGTCCAATCCGGCTAGTGTTTTCCGTATTTTGTTCGTTCCCAGAAGAGAAATCTTTTCGTGTTAAGGTATATGTTGAAATGATACAAAAAATTAACAGACTAATTAAATAGAAGGAGTAATGATTTGATAATTTTGGAGGAGAAAACATTAATGTCTGATCAATGAGTTGAAAGTATTAAAAAAAAAACTATGCAATTCCTTTTTTGTGTAAGATAGTACTAATTATTTGCTCAATAAAAAAATAATTTAAATTTAAAGTAATATTACATTCAAAGTGTAATATTTGCCTTTTGTTTCATATAGTGCCGAGCGGTAGAGGTATCGGATCGTGGCTTGCCATGTCACGAGTTCGAGCCCAGTACCACTAAAGACCCGCCGTGTAGGGCAGCGATGCACGTTAAATCTGTCGAGAGCTGAAACGTCCTCCCGTTGGTGTGATAGTTAGGAGAGGGTGGTGCCAGCTCAGGTGTCGTCCAAGTCACTTGACCATGGTTCAAAATTACGTGGTCCGTCGCCAAAAGCTTTCGTGTAGCTGAACAGTGTGACGTTAATATTCAATCTCAATCTCGTTTCATATAAAATAACAGAATCTTCAGTAAATTTTCAACAAGTCAAAATGGAAGGTGGAACGATTTGACAATGATGCCACCTTTGTTAAAATTGGTGGGAATGAGTGAGTGAATATTAACGTCGCACTGTTCACACGAGGGCTTTTGGCGACGGACCACGTAATTTTGAACCATGGTCAAGTGACGTGGACGACACCTGAGCTGGCACCCCCTCTCCTAACTACCACATCACACCAACGGTAGGACGCTTCAGCTCTCGACCGATTTAACGTGCATCCCTGCACTACACGGCAGGTCTTTAGTGGTATTGGACTGGAACTCATGACATGCCTACCATGATCCGATGCCTTGACCACTGGGCTACCGCAGCCCCAAAATTGGTGGGAAACTCCTCTCCTTCGTACGTTAGATGTGCAAGAAAAATCAATCGTATGCAGGAAACAAATTTTGCTACATCCAAAGTTTAGCTAGGACTTTTTTTAGATTACGTATATACAAAAAACAAATAATTTATTTTCATATTCCTTTAGCTGGTCCTGAATAGGTTAACTGAATGCCAGAACAAAAGGCAATACAAATTGTTTATGATCTGAAAAGGAACAGAAAAAAAATCCCTACAGAAGTTTTGATATAAAATAGTTGCCACAGTAAAAAAAATCGAGCAAAAATACTAAAACCTTCAATTAACATTCAGTTGTTCGAAATGATTTAAGAAAAAAGCAATTTGAATACACTAGACCAGGGGTGTCCAACACAAATGACCTTGCGGGCCACTTCGGAAAAACAATCTCGCGGGCATAAAAATATGTACCTTTATATCAGATTTGGACCCCCCACCAAAAAACCCCCTTTAATGAGTGAAAATTTAAAACAGAATGAATTATTATTATTGTTTTCATGCATACGGACATAGATAATATAATAAAGTTTATATAATATAATAATGCAATGATCAAATGTTTAAAATATTACAGTTGCTATTTTCTTGAAAATTACGGTGTTCCTTTTGAATTGTTCTTTTGTTACTCATTGTTGAAATTTGATAATGCTGTCATTCGCAAACAATTAAGCATGCATTGCCCTTTATCTTAACCGTCCTGAATATTTTCTTTAAAAAAGCATCTCTGACTGCCTCTTGATTTTTGGGCACCCCAAACAGAAAAGGAGGAGAAATGAACACACTGAGAATCATGTACCATCCATAGTAAAGAATACGCATAATGCAATTCGGAATTTATTATAGAAAAATCAAATATATAACTGTTTCATAAAATATAAATCTAAAGGACATTTCTATTATCAAAAAGGATTTATTTTAAAACAAGAACAGGTAAATACATTGTGGATTTATATATATATATATAAATTTCCCTTCAAATAAATTTCAAAATGAAAAAAACTTAAAAAAACCTGACTTGAAAGTTTTTTAGAAGAATCGGCGGGCCGCAACTTACGTACTGGCGGGGCACATGCGGCCCGCGTGTTGGACACCCTTACACAAGACATTCAATTTATGCCTAATGTTACTTCAAAAAATTCAAATACCTTATATAATCACATAATAATTTGCTTTTTTAAATTTCTTATATTATGTTTTTATTAGATTACCAAAGCATAATCGTTTAACAGTAGCAATGATTGAAGGAAAACTCATTTTCAAAAGACAAGGATTGAACCTTTGTTTCTCGTTTATAAGAGACTTCATTTGCAATTATGAAATAAAATCTATACTTCACTCTTTTTGTTTCTGCTTAAATTTCAATGCATTATGAAAAAACTCAATTATTTTACCTTTTTCTTTCCGTATGAAAGAGCGTGCCAAGAATTACAAAATCAGTGATTCTAACTATTATATATCTTATTAAATTTGTTTTATTTTATAATTCTTAAGTTTAAATTATAAAAAGATTACAATAATCAATTTGCAAACTCCTTGTTCGAGTCCATTCAGCAAGTAGAATAAATTAATTCACTATTAACACAAAGACACAGCCAATGTCATAGAGATTCAAATTCTTTGCATTTCTGCTGTGGTCAGACCGTCCTAAGAAGTATTTAAAGCATGAAACAAAATTTAAAATCTTAAGCTATTTGACTTTTGGCTGAAATAAAGAAAACAAGGATTAACTGAGCATTGCACATCAAATTGTGAAACTGAAATAGTAAGAGTCCATTCCCATTGTTAATCCAAATAAACAATTAAAATTGCAGTAATGAACTGTGGGATTTAATAAATGCTTTTTACTCAAAAAAAAATGTTAAGTTAGAACTTTAACTCATTCACAAGTAATTTAAAAAAATATTTAATCAAAGACATACACATTGCATTTTGTAATATAAACTTGCTATTCAAATTTAAAAATTCATTCCAACTGAATATATATATACAGTCAGACCTCTTTATAACAAAGTCAATAAATCCTGAAAAAAAGTTCGTTACATAGAGGTTCATCTCTTTCAATTTTCGTTATAAACCACATGAAACAAACTTTAAATTCATAAACACTATACATAAAAAAAAGTAATTACTCACACCTTTTTGAAAATTAACAAATATTTTATGTATCTTACCTATCAAAAATAAAAAAGAAAGAAAAACTGCAAGAAAAGTTTCTTGACACCTTTATAAACTTCGTAAAAAATTAAATTTTTTTCTTTGATGCTCAAGCACTTGCGTTTTGACATTTTTGAGCTGCAAGAAACAAAGTTACCTGTACGACTGATCAACACAACAAACGAATGGAGACTAGTTCAAGGACACAAAACTCCACTGAGGATGAAAGATGATATCGAAGATTGGACATTCACCCCCACTGTCCAGTGAACTGGTCAATGAGGGCTAAAAGTTGTACTTCTTGGATGAAATGCCCAGAATTCTATCACCCTCATTGAGTTAGGCACCTAATAAAACCAGTTTAAGATTTATAATTACCGCAAAATGTGTTAAAAGAGAGAATAACTTGAAATGTCCAGATATACTTCAAAAATAGAAAGAAAAAAAAATTGAATCACAAGAGAAAAAGTTCATTGTATAGAAAGTACACTTCGCTATAGGGAGGTTATTTTACAAAGAAAATCGTGAAGTGTTCTTTGTTACAGGAAAAAGTTCCCTATATGGAAAAGCTTGCAATATTGAGGTTTGAGATGTGGAGGTTCAACTGTTTATATATAGATATTTTTATGTACATTTACAACATTGACCTTTGTTAATCTAAATAAATACTGTAAAATCTGGCATATAACATGCATCTATAGTTTAGAGCTGCATTTTTTTAAATTTTTAGGTATATTTGTCATATAACGTGCACCCTCATTTTAACAAAAAAATCTGAAATGTTGGTATACATGCTCTTATGTTTTGAAGTCATTTATACGAGGTATTATCCCAGACTTTTGTAAAAAAACAGAGTATACTTCTACAACTATAACTCTTTTAGTTCATAAGGCCTGTCATTTCTTTTAAATGAACAGTATTTTAATATGCATAGAAGTAACCTTTTTTTTATGCTCATCTCCTTTATTTTTAAAGCTATCATTTTTATACCCTGCATATAACATGCACCCTTAAACTTTGATCTTATTTTTTATGTTAAAAGTGTGCATTATACGCTGGATTTCAGGGTAAGTGATATTTAATGTTTAAACCAATACAAATTAAATGTAATTCAAGTAAATGGTAAATAAAGTATTGTTTCTATGTGGCTTTTAAATTGAACAACTTGTGTTTTATTTACTTTCTAAGACATTTCACTTGAACATAATTACTTTGGTAGTGATATAAAAGAAAAACTAGTCTTTTTCATTGAAAAAGTATTTAAAAACATCTTCATTTAAAATATTTCAAAATTATTTTCTTATAAATTACTGTATATCACTCTTTAAATTTCAACACAAGAATTGTCTTGAATTTAAAAGTATCATCAAGGTTTAGTTATTGATAACACTTTTAAAAAAGAACTTCAAGTAATGAAAGTGATTTGGCAAAATAAAAGCAAGCACAAAAAGTGTAATTAGATAGCAATATCTGCAATAAAAAATATGTAAAAACATTTATAATGGGATGAAATAAATAAGCCCCAAAATAAATTTATTTTAAAGCTCATATCCTTTTTAGATTTTCTGAAAAATTCATTACAATATTCCAACTTAAAATTTGAAATAAGATGTGAAAAATTGACAAATTAGCAAACTTAATTAAAGAAAATTCAAATATGTATAGAAGGTGTCGTATTGATGTGTCCAGATAGATATCAATATGAAATAAGACCAAATGTATTGAAAACATAACTTTTGTTCTAGCAATATTTTAAACTCACACACAAAATGGCATTGGAATGTATTTGTATTGTTACAAAATAAACAAACACAAATCACTTTATTATTTTTTAATGTAACAAAAACGTTTATCACAGGAATATAATAAAAATGTCAAAACATTTTGTGAAAAATGTCTCATTTGCCAAACAGAATAAATAAATCAACATTTTTTTTTTCATAACAACTTGTATATCACATGCATATGTTGCATCAAAAAGACAAAAAAAAAAACTGTCAAAAATTATGACAGAATACATGGATAACAAAACAGTAACTATACACAGGAATAGTTACTGTTGCAAATGTTAATGGGAAAACATTTATATACAATGTTTCTTTTTTCAATCATTTTCTTTAAAAATATGTTTAGAATAAATCACTAAAACTTCTTCAGAGGTTTTTTTATTCATAAAAGTCATTAAAAAAGCAATATAAAATTATTCTCAATAAAAAAAAAGAATAAAATATATGTGACAACTTTGGTATGAATGTTTAGGAACAATACTAAAAACATTTACCTTAATACAAAATATAAATTATGTAAGTATGTGCATATTTATACAAGAGACATATATATTATATATGTAAGTGCATGGCAAGCAAACAATGCATAATTTAGCAATCTCTCATATGAAACTCTCTGCTCTCTAAATTGTCACAAACTCGATTAATTAAACTATTGAATTCTTGAGGTTTATCAGCATAAACATGATGTCCTGCACCTTCAATCACCTATAAGATTTAAGATACAAAAATTATTAGCCATCCAAGAAAATATTCAATTCTAATAAAATGAAAAATTAAAAGGAAAAAAAGAAAGAAAAAATAGTATAACTTTAAAGAAAATGATGAAACAATAAATATCGGAAATATTTTTTGATGCTTTCCATTATCTTTCAATGTAAAAAAATATCACTTAATACCTTTATATAAACATTTTTATTCTGTACCTTTAATCAAAAATGTAATTGCAAAGCATGTTTAAGAAAAGAAAAAAAAGATAATTTTAAACAATAATTAGAATATCTTTTGATATTTACAGAACCAATATAACTTTGGAAAATTAAAATTAAAAAAATGCCTAGTAGCGATTCTTACTTCTGCTATAAATGAGCTCTTCAACATTAAAAGTATTTTTAATATAAATACACATACAGAAGAACCTGTTTTTGAACGGTCTTTTTTTTTATGCAATTTTATTTTTGTGATCTTTGTTTATGCAGCGTATGAATTTCAATGGCTTTGGCACCACTGTAATGTTTTATATCTATTTACCAGTGGCATAACAAAGAATGTTAGGACCCCCGAAAGTCAGGTTTTGCCTTTAAGATTATATAAATTGGGTAAATACCTATTTAGTGTAAGTCAGGCCTTGGGTGCCTAGAGTCCTGCCCCCCTCTGTGATGCTGGGGTGTATGTTACGCCACTGAAACGTAGACACTTGGACACTCTGTTCATTTGTTATAAACAGTCTCCCGACAATGCACATTCAGTTGCTTTCTCTCAACGCTCCAGCAGCCCGTGCTTAATTGAAGATGAAACTTTCAATGACAGTGACATTATCAATAATTTGATTGATTATGAAGACGGACAAGAAGAACCAGATTCTTTGAGAGTGGATAAAAATATGCAGGGATCCAGCTTTCCAACAAATTGGAAGAGCATTTTCTTAAAATATATACCAGTTAAGAAAGGAGTATAAAATTCCAAAAAGGGATTCAATCATGCATAGCTGGTTATCTTGACATTTACAAGCAACCGATCACCCGACCTTCGTCACAAAAATTTATCTCTTACTTTATGTTGCCAAAATATAAATCAATTGAAATTGCACCTTCAAGTGATGAAAGCGATTTTAAACTTATTCATCACAAGGCTTTGGATTATGATGAGTAGCAATGAATTATGTATGTGCATTTTGAAAACTTATCCGTGTATACAATGAGAAACTTTTTGTTTTTAAAATGTTTCCAAGTATAATATTTAATTATTTATTTTGTTATAAAAGTACTCTTACATAAATTTTGTAAATAATTGGCATATTTTATAAATGCGACTTTTTTTATGCTGTCCCTATCCACCGCACACAAAAAAAATTCTGTAGTATTTCCACGAACCAGTTTGTTAAATGTAAGAATTTATGAATATTTTTTGAGCATTTATTTTTATGCGGTCTCTATCTACCGCACAAAAACAGGTCCAACTGTACAAAAAGTTTCAAAATCTTAACTCTCTAGCATACAATTCAATTTATTCTTCTCTAAAATTTTACTCTAACATTCATTCAAAATAGCTTACACAAATATTTTGTTACACTAATTATGTTGAAAAAAAAATGATTACACATTTTTGAATTATATAAATAACTTCCTTTTAAAATTGAATATCTTTTGCTACAAACAATGGGAAGAGGTGAAGAAAATACAATATTTTTGTAGGATAACAGCAAACTTAATAAGAAGTCACATTCTCAAAATACAAACATCAAATAAAATATGGTTTTTTCACACAAATGGAAGAATCTATAAAACATTTTTCATACATTAATACATTTTAAAGAAGTGCCTTGCTTATATGAGAATGTGTGTGTGATGTTAACTTCTGTTTAAAATAACTAAAATAGTTATGTATAAATTTCTATTACAAAATATTAATTTAAAATTTAAACTGAAATTATTTAACTAATTACATATGCAATAAAATTAAATAAAATTTTTTTTACCTACATAAATTAATGTATAATACAATAATAATTCATATGCTAAAAAATATTAAAAATATTTTATGTATAATGCTTATCTAAAGAAAATTATATATACATTGTTCAGGAGTGTGAAAAGCTATATTTTCTTCAATCGCAGAATGAATCATCCCTGAAAACAAATCCAATTTGCAAAAAGCAAACCCAATCAAAATTATTTATTACTATTTCTTATACATAACCACTTTACTACAAAGAGTACGAATCTTTCTCTAGAGATAGCCCCCACCTTATTAGGCTAATATTTCTGAATGCATGATGCAACAGTTTCCAATGATTTTAGCATTTTTGCTATTGGGCCAGAAAATGATTGCTATGCTGTTACCATCGCTTCTGAAAAATTCTCCTTAACAAATTCTTGCTGTAACACAAAAGTAACGCTGTAAGCTCTATGGTGGTCAACATTTTGTTGTGCCTTTTTGCTAGCTCATTACCCACCTTCTTACGCAAAGATGTGACCTTGTTCACTATCAATTCCAAACAGGTATTGTCTCAAAACCCTTGAAAGTTCTCGACCAATCTTCTTCCAAATATAAATAGGGTTCTCTTGGTAACCCCCCCCTTTACAACATTTTCAATTATTCAAAGGAAGACAATGATGCAGAAGTGATATTTCTTAACTTCTCATTCAGAGAGTAAGATTGGTTCTTTCAATTACCTGAAAATAATGCCCAAAGAGAATTTTAGTACAAAGCTTCTTAAAATTAAAATAAGCTACTGACCTACAGTTTAGAGTAATATTCAGAGGCAGAAATTGGATCATGATTAATTAAAATTTTTCGAGGATGAGAAGTATTGTCCATAACAAGCATGAGAGGAAGTAGCAGATAAATCTCAAACAAATTTTTTTTTTTCATAAGAGGAGTAAACTCTAAAATGATCTAATTTCTAAAAGGAGCATATGACACAAGCCTTGTTATCAGACCTCTAGATCTCACATTTAGCCTTCTGTATTATTTTAGTCTTTATTTAAGGCTTTAATGATTGGCACAAAATAGCAGTCTGAAACTCTTATTGGACAATACACGGAGAATGATTTTTCCTTTACTGCTATGTATATTTGCTTCAGCATCTTTTTTTTATTTGATTCAGCATTTTTTTTCCAGAACAGAATCTGTTTTGTTCTAATTATAAACCTAATGTTGAAGGTAATTCTCAGAATCTATGAGCTTCTTGAAATCTTCAATGAGTTTCATGCTGCCTTTGTTTCATAATTTGAACTTTATGCAAATGTGCTAGTTTAGCTAGGTTCGATTACATATGACTTCACAAAATAGGCACACACATCAATACCCAATTTGAAATTTAATAGTCTTCATAGTTTTCTTGAGGAAGTATGAAAAATTTCTTTACATTATTACATTACATTTTTTCCTACAAATCCATTTCTGTTTGTAAAAACAAACCGAAATAGATTTGTAGGAAAAAATGTAATTATTGACACATGATTAAGTTCATAAAATAAAGCATAAAACAGGTTAATATTACTACATGCCAAAAACATTCATTTGTTATTAATCATCATTTAGTACTGTCATTTATTACCAATCACCATTATCACCCAATATTAATTATATTAATTAATAAATAAAAATATCTACTAAATATAATTTTCCATGAAAACATACATAATTCTTTAATTTAGAAAAAAGTATTTATTCATAAGTATGCAATGAAGGTAGTTGACCACTGAAAGTGCAATATAACTTACATTCAAACATACATCATAGGTGAAAAAATTAAGATATTTTTTTCTTTAATAAAATAAAGATTATCCTAAAATACATGTGGATTATATTCAAATTCATTATACAAACATTTATAAAATATTAAATAGCTGTGTTTACTTTTTTTTTAAAGGAAACATGGCATGATTTATGAAAAAACATTTGATTAGTTTATCCCTGAGTATAAGTATAACGTAAAACATTTTTTTGTGCTCAGAATACCACTAAAAGCTAACCACTTAATTTTTCAAAGGAAAATTTAGAATTCATGAACATCAAATTTCATTTGCAAGAGCATCGATCTAAGTGTAACAAAAGCTGGTGTGGGTTTGGGGTATCACAATTGAGATTCATAACATGTTTTTTTAACAAGTGCGTAATGAAAACTGCTAAAAAAATTTGTAAATTATAAATTCAACCATTTTTTAAAAAAATAAACATTGCTCCAATTCAAAAAAGCCTTACAAACATTCATTACATGCATTAATAGCAACAGTTATAAAAAAATCAAAATACTTGGCACAATAGAGAAAAAACCTTAGCATTTGATATGAAGCAAAATTGGTGATCTTGTTTTTCTGAGATAAATTAGTTCTAAGTTGTTTTTTTGGGGGGGCTATTGGGATGTTAATAAAAACAAATATAAAAAATACCATAAAACTGGGTTTTTTAACTTTGAGAGCTTTCAAATTTTTTGACATTATAGAAAAAGAAATAAAGAAAAATTTAGGGTAAAAAAATTGATTAAATTTCTTGACTGATTTTTATCAATTTCACCATACTGTGTCTCCTTAATTTCATAGCAATTTGTACAAAAAAAATAATAAAGTATGAAAGAGATAAAAGACAATATATAAATACAGCATATCGAAAAATACTAAAAATCCCAAAATAATCAATAATTCAAATACTTATTTGTCCATACTATAACACAGTATTTTTTAAATTAGAATGATGCTAAAAAATAATTAAGAGATGAATTTGAAAAATAAATTGTTCTTTTTACAAATTAATAAAATATTTTGTTTATTCAATTGCTACCTTAAATATTTTTAAACTCATACACAATGTTTCTATACAAATAAGCAAAAAAGAACTGAAACTCTATTAAACCTTTTAAGTTAGTTACAATATATTTAACTAATAAATTCATGTTTATATATTTTAACTAATTTATGTAGAATTTTACCCAACAGATTTTTAGTATAAAAGAAAGTAACTGACATAAATATTCTTTTTCTATTAAAATCCTTCAATTTGTAATATTTATTATAATATTCAAATCGACACATCAATCTTCACCTACAAATTAAATAATAAAATGTAACAAAAATTACATCAAATACCTTAAAATATTAAAATCAAAAGAAAATTTTACAATAAATCATTATTATAAAGTTTTTTAAAAAATTAACAACTTTTTTTACCTGAACATCAACAAAAGAATTTAATCTGGAATATTTTATTTGTAAGCCTGGTTGCCTATTGACCCATGAACGAGATCCATATACAAAAGTTATAGGAACTTTCCAATCCAAACTATTCAATCTGTACATCATGGGATGTTTAGCCCATCCAGATTTGTCGGTCATAGCTTTAAAAGCAACTTCACCACTAAATTTTTAAAAAGAAACAAACTAATTAAAAATTTGTCGTCTCTTTTCAAGATATTTTATAGATTTTGCCTGCACATTTAGACATTAAAAAATATAATAGATGAATCGTGAAGAATTCAAATTTTGATCAATTCCACTTAAAAGCTCATTCTAATTTACTTACTTTTTTTTTAACTGGAATTGATCAGAAAGGCTCTTTAATTTATTTTTAAAAAAATCAAAGGACTTTTTAAAGCATATAAATACTTTTAAAATTATGTTTTGAAATAAAAATACAAACATTTCTTAAAAAAGACTTTTAAAAAAAATAATTTTAAGCCATTAAAAGAGAGAGAGTAGCATAATACATAAATATCTATTTAAAACTTTATAAATGATATTAATCAATTGCATGCATTTGTCTTTTTTAGTATTTCTTTGAGCAATCTTAGCATGAATTGAGTTTTGTAATTATATATATAATGAACATATATAAGTATGATGCACATGTTTTGAAACATAAAACACTAATCAAAAGTGCTTCACAAATTTTTTTTCAATGACAATTAGTTTAAAACAGTAAGGTATTCATTTTCAACAAGAGAAATATTTAAAATGGAAAGACCTACAAGGAAAATAAATAATCAGCAAAAAAAATTCTCATACCACTATAATACGAAAAATTAAAAAAATGAATAAGATTCCAACCATAACTCTTCAAAAACTCACTCAGAAGATAAAAGGAGTAGAATATTAGTGGTAAATTCAGAAAGAGCTTAAAACAAAAAGAGTCAAATTTCTACAAAATGTCTATCAATATGAATAATAAGTAAATGTCTTTTAAAAAGGAAAATAACTTTTGTAATCAACAATTATTTAATGGTTCTGTCTTTCACATTCAAAACAAAATTATCGAGCAGTTTTTGAGGAAAACATTTTTGTTTGTTTTTTAGTTCAATATTCTCCAACAAATATAGAAGAGTGAAAAAATAAAAAAAATATGTTACCAGTTTTATGAAATCTAAATCAGTGGAATATATTGGTAAATTCAATTTAATTATATCTGCACTATAGGTCTGAAGAGGTTCTAACACAATTTTCCATAAAAAGTAAAAAAGTCAATACCAATACCCTGAAACAAATTTACATGAGAGAGTAAAATAATTTGGTCATAATTTTTATCATTTGATTATGCCCTTTAAAAATATGTTCATAATACCTTCTGAAATTACCAGAACCACTTGAGAGTCTTCCTTCCATGAAACTATTGAAGAAACCATATCCTTACTACTGTTATATTACGTCCTTACTTCCTAATACATAGAATTGTTCATGGTACAAAAACAATTTTCATCTAAAAAAAAGAGTTTCAATTTCATTGATACAACTTTCCACATCTTTGTGTTCCTCATAATACTGCAAAAATCTCTCATAGTAAGGTAGCAACAGAATGCAATGCTTGTGACATTAGGCAAAAAAGTTATTTTTACAAAAAAATCAGTTGGTCTAGTAGCCTATAACATTTTGTGTTTGTCAAAACTCATATTAATCACTTTTTTTCAGTAGAAAGATATACCAATCCATCATGTAATATTTCATATAAGCAACCACAACTAACTTTTCTCTATATATTTCCATGATTAGGGAAAGGATAGTAATTGTAGTCTACATTATTAAAATTTGAAGGTAAACAAACATATCTATCTATACAACTAGGTGCTATCTTCTCACGATGCAGAAACTCGCCGAAGGTACAAAAGATCGGGAATTACTTCAGAAACCCGTTTTGACCATTTATATTCCAATATTGAAATTAGTTAAAAAGATATTAATTAAAAACCTTAAAAC
Source organism: Trichonephila clavipes (assembly GCA_019973935.1). NCBI lineage: Eukaryota > Metazoa > Arthropoda > Arachnida > Araneae > Nephilidae > Trichonephila > Trichonephila clavipes. The sequence goes on from BMAU01017843.1 coordinate 1,611,898, forward strand.
GCATACTTATTTTATCCCTGTGGCATTTTCCCAGCAGAGCGGTAAAGTTCCAATTTTTAACGTTTTTTTTTTTTTTTTTTTTTATCTCTGACGGTTTTAAAACACAATCTAATTTTTTTTATGAGACCCAGATAAAAAATATTTACAGAATCGGAAAGATCATTTACTTCGACACGATATGGTATATTTTACTTTACTAAATAATGATTTTTTTACGAATTTTCTAAAATGAGTCAAAAGCGATACGTTTTTATGAAAATGATTTTTAAATCGTTTTGTTTGCATTTTCTCTCACATTAATGAAATGATATTCTACTCTAAAAAACTAATACTTTGATCTTTTAGAGTTAATGATTTAAAAAATAAAACGTCGAAAACTTTTTTTTTACAAATTTTTAAAAAATGTCTACACATAATGTAAATCTCCAGATTTGGAGAAATTAAATATCTCTTCCTTTTATTTTAAACGTCTTTTCACGTCTTCTCTTAAGTGGTGCATTTGGCAAGAGTGTTCTATTTTTTGGTTAGAGCGCTTGATTACTAACAATTGTACCCGGGTTCAAAACAACATCATCGCTTAATTTTTATAATTCTTTAAAAAATACTCTATAAAGTGAGTGAATATTAAAACTCCACTGTTCACTTACTCGAGAGCTTTGATAGCAAGAGGGGAAGAGGAATTTCCATGACAGTATGTTATGCATTTAAAAATGTTTGTGCAACACTAGGGGGGAATAAACCTATCTGCCAAAGAAAAGCGAAAAAATTTCGAAACAGGGAATTATACACTCGGTAAAAGCCCGAGCAACGCTGGGCTAAGCGGAGGGGGGGTGAAAGTTATTTTGAAAAAGAGGTATCAGAAGTGCTGGTTTTGTAAAGGAAAGGGAAAATTTATAAAAGTAGAGAAAGCCTGTGCACAAACGCCGGGCCATGCAGCTAGTTTCTACATAAAGGTCTTCTCTTTGTATGCATTTAAACTTGAAAGCTTTCAAGAAATATTTTACAAAATTCAAAATTTATGCTTTTTTGATGAAACATTAGATACATAATAAAAAAAACTGACATCAATAATGGAAAAATTCTTTTTCAGAAGATAATTATTGACAATTAGAGTAATTTTCCAATAAATCAGTAACACTAATACAAATTTTCCAGCTTTATTGTTATTAAGGATGTCTGTGCTGGTAGATTATATTAATTCAGTTTTTGTTTAAGATATTAATAAGAGTTTTGAATTTTTAAATGGCTTTTATGAATCTGATTTCTGGGGAAAAAATTATATACTAGGAGACTTCTTTAATTTTCGTGATTTAAATACAACAAAGGTAATTTTTCAGAGTAAAAGGAAATTCAAACAAGTAAAAGTATTTTTTAGAAGTATTATCTAATTATTATTTTTTTAAATGTAAGAAATTCTTTTTAAAAAATGTTTATCCATTTACATTCTGTAATTACAGTGTGAATGTAGAACATATCTGTACAAGAGCAATTTTGCAAAATAAATTATGGTTCTAGAATGCTATTAGAAAATGTAAAAGGTTACATCTAATAAAACACTGCTTTACAAATATAAATGCAAAGTAAAAACTTAAGTATGAAATTGAAGATTAACCCCTTTACTGCTGATTAAAAGTTACACGATTTGCTCCCCTCCATGCCGTTTATCACCTAAGTATGTATATGCTGGGTATTGGGAGGGGGGGAGAGAAGAAATAAGCCTTTGAAATAAGTAAATCCTACACAAACAAAGTCAATGACATTTCATTGCATTCCAAAGCCTTTGGAATAATTTTACTAATAGCAATGCAAAGAAAAACCCTTATTTGGAAAGACATATGTCCAGGACACTTAATGCACTGGCTGAGTGAGACCACTGGGGGCACTTGAGGGTTTAATGTGTTTAGTCAAGACATGCAAGAAATATATATACACTAAAATGAAATTTTTAAGTTTTATCACACAATCACATTCTCTTTAATAAGTGGCTTTACTAATCTTGAGGCACATGTACTTAGGTGGATCCAAAAAAAAAAAAAAAAATAAAGGTTACAAGCCTCAGCATTGTGGAGAAATTTTGTTTCTCCAGAATGGAGACAAATGGCACTACTTGTCATACAGCAAGTTTGCTGGTAGGTAGTGAAAGTTTCCAGATGGTTCAGAACAATTGAAATGGCAAAACTGTAACAGTAATTGGTCTCGCTTGGAAGTGTGAGCAGTGATTCAATTTTTATTGGCAAAGAATGTGTCCGTATCTGCAATGAGCAGATAGTAAGTAGCGAAATTGAATCACTCTTTTCAATCAGGCAGACAGGATGTTGAAAGCCGCAATATGACAAAGAGCAGCCAGCTAAGTTCTTCAATGACAAATCACCACAGCATGAATCTGAGAAATGATTCAAAATGATGGATGGGTAACTCTGCGTGAAATCTCGTCAGAGCTAGAACTGAGCTATGGTAGTGTGCAGTATATCATTTCTGATGTGCTGCAATATTCCAAGACAGTGCTGTGAAATCATCTGCCGAGACCTGGCACAATGTTAACCCGAGATGGGTTAAACAAGTTGGTTCTGTGTTCTGATAAATGCCTAAATAAACTTGGTGATTATGTCAAAATGTGATAAGCACGTATGCCTCTTAATCCCCCTTTTGTATTTTCTGTTATAGCAAGTAAATATTTTATTCTATTTGTAACCTTTTTTGGATCCACCCTCATACGGTATGGTGCAAATAAATGCAAGTGTACAGCAGAATTTTCAATTTGGATCATATGTCTAGAGAAACCTGTCGTGGAACAAAGTTAATTATAAAGTTTTATAAAGATGGTAGAATATATAGTAAAGTTTCATCATGTTTTTCATTACTGAATGGTAGACCCAATTCTATAAAGTAGTCCTGTATTCTGAGGTTTATGGCTTCTAAAATAGAACAAAACTCTTGTTTGAAAATGATCTGAAAATAAGTGCTCTTAAACTTAGAGCAGAAATAAACAAAGGAATAGACATATCTGTAGATATAATTAAGAAATCAACTAAACGCATACAAGGTTTCCATAACTATCTTTCCCCATCAAATATGTAAACAAAAGTCTAGAGTTGATGGAAAAAACTATTTTCTGACAAAAGTTTAACATGTTTCGACCAGATGGCCCACAAATGGCACGGAGAAAACAAAACAGAAATGCAACAAATGAATTAAATTCTGATAATCAAACACCAATGAATGAAGAAAGATGGAAACATGCTTGTTTGGGGTAGTATGTGTGCCGCAGAAATTGGCCCTAACTGATGAACTGCAACTCATCAGGTTTACACATAGAAGTTTTGAAATAAAATTGTTTACTGTAACAAAAATGGGTTCTGATGGTAACTATATTTATATGCATTATAATGATACCAAGCATATAGCCTTGACTGTAAAGTAATGGATTTTAAATAACACTCTTTAATTATATAAAATTCCCTCCTCAGTTACCAGATATCAATCCTATTGAACATTTATGAGAAATTCTTGATCAAAAGGCACCTGAAGAATATGAATAAGAAAATACCAGTTTAAACATTTGAGGTCACATGCACTGCATGAATACTTTCTACACTAAAAATTAATGCATTATCTTTCTGTTTTAATTATTTCTATATAATTTTACATGAAACTAAAGAACAGAATTCTATTATATATATATATATATATAAAGGAGAAAAGCGACTCACTCACTCACTGACTAATCACGATATCTCCGGAACTATAAATCTACAGACTTGAAATTTGGTAGGTAGGTTCCCTTCATGGAGTAGACGTCGGCTAAGAACGGATTTTGCAAAGTTCGAACCCCAAGGAGCGCTACGAGGGTTTAAGGGGCATTATAGATAATTATTTCCATTACTAAACTATTAGATGAACAGTCGTGAAACTTGGTACACAGATTTCTTTCATAAAGCAGATTCCCTACATAATGATTTTTACAAAAATCGACCTCCAAGGGGCATTGAGGGCGCTTAAGGGGCGTTATACCTAATTATTTCCATTTTTAAACTATTAGACGTACAGTCTTGAAATTTGATAAGCGGATTCCTTTCATAGAGTACAGACCCGCTACAAAATGGGTTTTGTGAAAATCGACCCCAAGTGGCGTTGTGGAGAATTAAGGGGCGTTATAGGCAATTAACTCCTTTTTTAAACTATTAGACGTAAAATCTTGAAATTGAGTAAGCAGATTCCATTCACTGAGTAGTGATCTGTCATAAGATGGGTTTTGTGAAAATCGTTTCCTAAGTGGCGTTGCGGGGGCTTAAGGGGTGTTATAGATAATTATTTCCATTTTTAAACTATTAGACGTACAGTCTTGAAATTTGGTAAGCGAATTCCTTTCATGGTGTAGAGATCTGCTACAAAATAGTTTGGGGGAAAATTGATCCCCAAGGGTCACTGAGGGGGATTAAGGGGCGTAATAGATAAATATTTCTGCTTTTCAACTAATAGAACCACCTGCTTGAAAATTAGAAGGTATGTTCCGTTCATGTAATAAAGTTCCTTTTACAAAGATTTTTGCGAAAACGGACACTCAAAGGAGTGGGGTTGCGAGGGATTAAGGCATGTTATAGAAAAATTCCTGTTTTTGAATTTAACTCATTTACTTGAAATTTGATGAGCACTTTTCTTTAGTTGAATAGAGTTCCACTAAGAATGGATTTTATGGAAATCAACTCCAGGGGGAAGCGGGGAGAGTTATTGGAGCGTATTGATAGACAAAATTTCCATTTTTGAACTTCTAAGGCTATAATAATAAAATTTGGTTTACGTGCTTCTGTTGAATTGGAATCCGCTAAGAATGCTGTCAACGAGGTATTGATGATAAATATTCAGTTTTTGCTCCGTTAGATTTAGACTTGAAATTTAGCACGCATGTTTATTTTATGGAGTAGAGATCCACTGAAAGTTGCTTTGGTGGAAATCCACTTGATTATTAGGTTAAGTGAGCGAAAAAAATCTTTCTCCTTCTATTTTAGATATAAATAGAAATTAGATATTATAATTTATGTTCTTTTATATCAAGGGGCGAGAGTGTAACAGCTATAAATATATTTTTCAATACAATTGAATTCTTAATGCTAGATATCAATAATTAATATATATGTAAACAGTATACATATATACGCCATCGTGAAATACCCAGTGAAGCAGGTGGGTAACGGCTATAGTATATATATATATATATATAAACATATATATATAGTGGCTTATTGTATAATTTAATCATATACTTTAAGACAGCAAAACTTTTTTTAGATTTTGAGAATCAATGTATATTACACCAATAATTTCTACACTCATTGTGCATGCATAAAATATTTTTGATCACAAAAGTTTACTATATTTAATTGTACAACAGCACTTATTAAGAAAATAACAAATATAATCCTTTTCAAATCAAATAACAAAAACTATCTTTTGTTTATATGAAGTATATATACTTAGGGTATCAAAATATTATATATATAATTCTGCTATACATTAAGTTTCAAACATGTCTTTTTTTCCCTTTAAAACTGGATTTTTTTTTAATTTCATCTAATACTGAATTAAAGTATTCTCTCTCAATTCCATGACAAAAAATTTATTATTTTCCAAAAGTCATGATAATTTTTTTTAAACATTTGTACTTAAATTCACTTAAAAGTTTGAACATTTAAAAAAAAGAAAAAATGTATAGTAAAAAAAATTTAGAAAATTCATTACAAGGAACTATTTAACTTTGAAATAGATTTTTAAGCAAACACATTTCATTAATACTCAAGTTTCCACCTTACTGAAAATCATAAAATGTACAGTAATGTGAGATTATATATATATGTATATAGTATATAAAAGAAAATTCTTTATACCTGGGATTTTGAACATTACAATGGTAAATGTAGTCCAAAATACACTGAGGATTTTCTACAAATTTACCATATTTTCTTAGCAAGTCGCTTCGAAAATGTCGCATTAAATACGGACCTTAAATAAATAAAAAAACTTTCATATACTTATACATCAATACCATAGGAATAATATCAACAAATATATTAAAAATATATAAAGCATAAATAAGTGCAATTTCAAAAACCATTTCTATTGTTATTTCAATGATTCAAAAGAATTAAAGGAACCTTCAGAACATATAAAATATATCCACAATTAAAATACTTTTATATGATTTAAATGAAAGCTTTCAGACTAACTTTTAGACTTTAGATTTAACATTGGACTTAAAATAAATGTACATTTTCTCACCTCACAGCAAATCCATCTTTAAACATATGAAATATTATGATAAGTTAAATATTTTATAGAATATTATTCTATTGAAACTTTTTATTTACTCAAGATATCACAATTTTTAAAAAATATAATTACATACATTCTATTCAAAACAATTTTTTTAATATAAGGGAGCTTTTGAAAAAATAAATAAATTTAACAAATACATTTGATTTTTTTACAAAACATTTTTTTTACTAGGATATGTAAAAAAAAAAAAAAAAACTACAGCAAAAAGTTTATAAAAGAAAATTGCAAAAATAAAATTTCATTTCATTCAAAGACTGTTCTTCAAAACACATTAAAAGAAATAAAATTCCTCATTCTTGACAACATAACATAAATCAGCTGAAAGAAATGTTTATAGTAAAAAGAAAGAAAAATATTCCTAGCAAAACCATTTTTAAGAAATGATTGGATCATTATATTCAATTTGGATAACAAGAGATTAAATGGCATGGATTATTCATTTAAAAAACAAAGCAGCAATTCATATTGGAAAAACTTTCCTAGTTCCTTATAAATTCTTAATTGGCTTAAGTTTTTAAAGTACAAAACATTTCCTGAAAGCAGTTTTACCTTTCTAAATAAATAATCTGACCTTTGAGTTATATTAAATTTGTTATATGAATCAAAATACTTCATATAAATATTTTAGATATAATCATTACTTTCATATTTATTAAATCATAACAGAATAGTAAAATATTGGTTTACACCCAAAATTATACAAAAATATTTTAATTTCTAAAAACTTTTCTCAAAATATTTTGCTAGAATCATTTATCTATTCAATATCCACATTTTCTGTTTAAAAATTATAATTGCTCAATATGTCACAGAAAAAGACAATAGAAAACATTGAGAGGAAAGGGAAAATGTAATATTCTCACTACAAAAGAAATGGTATAGTTGTTAAAAATGAGTACAGATATTTAAAGGTCATACATTAAAATCCAAATACCATATTTTCCTGTATATAATTCGCAACGGCGTATTATTCGCAAAGCCTTTTTTTTAGGAAAAAAAACGTTGCATAATCCGCAGCAATTTTTATAGCAAATAATCTGAAATATGTGCTACCTATAATGTATAGTGTAAGAAAAATTTAAAAAAATAAATACATATGATTAAAATTATAAGTAATAAATTGTACAGAAAAAAAAATTTGTTTGTAAAATTCTTTTCTAAAATCTGACATTTCTTGTTTCCACAATTTCTGAACTTTCGATTAAAATATCTATTGATTCCGATGTCTAAAGGCTATAATTTCTTAATCAGTCCAATATGTATTAGTTGCAGGTGTGGACTTCAGGACATTTTTAACATTCTTGCTAAGATGTGCTTCAAAATTAAGAGTCTTGTTTTTCTCTCTCTCCACAATTGAATATTTGATTCGTCAACATTAAACAATCTTGCAGTTTCCCAATTTCCTACTTTGGTAGCCTTCTTTATAACGTTTACTTCAGCCATGTAATTTACTCAATTACGCTTCAACATGACAATATATAAATTTGAATATTTTCAGGACGAAACAGCTTAGGTCAAGACAATGCGAAATAACCCTAGCAACTGTTATATCTTTCCAAGGAACCAAATTCGTTCTTGAACGCAATTAGACAAAACTGATTGTAGCTGAAATATGTCCGCCAAGTCGCAAAAGCTTTCAGCGCCAACTGTAATGTATTTTATAAAACATATATAAATGGTATTTCTTTCAAAACTTTATTATAAACTCTTTCGATGCAGAAAGTTTTTTTATCGCATTATCAGCGGTGGCGTATAATACACTCAATGAAATTTGAAACTTTAACACATAATCTGCGGATTATATAGAGGGAAATACAGTAAATGTAAAAATCCTCATTTACAAATTAAAACAATTGAGCAAGAGAAGAGAACATTAACTTTTCAAATTATGTAAAAAACCGACACATCAACTATTTTAATTTCAGTTATATACATAGAATACATTCACAAAATCAAGCAAACTGATTTAATAATAGGAAAAAAAAAATCTTACACTATTAAATAAAATTGTCTAGTATCAATAAAAATTATTAGGATTGTAACATCATTAATAATACTTTAAAATATTTTACTTCATTTTATTTTCCAGAAATATGCTAAACATAATTTTTTTATAAATGTGATGATTGGATAAATATGTTTCAAGTTTTAGCATTTCGTCTTTCTATGAGTATCTATGACATATTATAGCTTTTATTCTTATATATCTTAGCAAAAACATGCTTTATTTACAAACTTTTATTATATATATAAATACTATATATAAATTTTCATAAGATAAAGTTTAACAGCTATAAAAGGTTTAATTAAATAATCTTTTAGCACATAATTTCAGCAGACATTATAAAAAAATGCTATTTACATATTCGTGTCAACACAGCCAAATTGTGCTATGAGAGAGTGAGAGAATCATTTTTCTTAAAATAAAACTCTTAAGAATTGTTGCTTTGATATCATGGTACGTTTCACGGTGAGCAAATTTTGCTGCTGTGATACTAATACATAAGTACCAAAAAAATTTTATATCCCTACATCTAAATTTTTACATTAGGTTTAAATTAACAAAATTCTTACCAGCTGGACCTGCAGCCCTCACACTAGCTAAGAAATTAAAGGCTTGGAGGAAGCTATCCAATAGTTTTACCCAAGCATCCATTTCATAGCGATGTAGAAGTGAAATTGGTTTTTCTGGAAGACCCCAGGGATCCACTAATATTAAGAGTGCAACTCTTTCTGGATAATGTAAAGCATAAGAAGCAGCAATATATCCTCCCATGCTATGACCCAGTAGAATGAATTTATCTAATCCTGCAGATTCTCGCCATTTTTCCAAAGCTAAAGAATATAAAGATATCTATATTAAAGAAATCTGAAAAGCTTTACAGAGGAAAAAACTGACACATGAGAAAATTTGGTACTTTCTTATTTTGTCAGTGCAAATCTCACCAAGCAGACCTTTTTGGCAACACAACATACACACAAAAAATTGTTAATAAATATTAGTTCTCATTGGATTTCCATCCATTTTTGATGTATTATGAAAAAGCTATTACTGATAAGAAAAGACTGACTTGTTTTGAAAATGTGGTGGAAACAGGTTACCAGCAGGAATATATTCTGTTTGTATTAGTAGTACTATATTTATCAGAACTATTATTTTGAAAACTTTATCACCTGCGCTGGCAAAATGAGAGAAAAAGTACTGAAAATTCTTTTATATAAATATTTTACCATCACCCAACAATTTCATTTAAATACTCTGCAATTACTCGCATATTAGAAATTCGTTAAATAGATGTGTTTACAAACTTTTCAGAATTTTAACTATAAAAATATATAACTTCTTTTTTTCTTGCAATTTTTATTAATTTTTTAAATTTAAGAACTTTATCAAACTTAAATTTAAAATAACTTTCATAAAAATTGAATAACCATGCAAATGCTATGGATTAAAGAAAACAGAATACTTACATATGAAAAATTGCATTTCTGCTTCTAAAGCATCGGAACTGAAAGGAGGGCGAGAGCTGAGACCAAAACCTAGCAAATCAACAGCATAAACAGGTCGTGATGAAGATAAACTACCTAAATTCATAACCCATACTCCAAAGCCACAAGCAAATCCATGAAGTAAAACTAAAGGTGTGTTATCAGAATTTTTATTGAGAGAAACAGTTCTGATAAAACTGTCAACTTTTTCACAGCATTTGCCAATATTAGTATTTTCCACTTCATAAGAATGTTTTAAATCTGAAAGATAGTATAAATTACGATTAAGAGCAAAATATAGAGCAAAGAAAAACAATGCAATACTTTGAAATAGTTTTAAATAGAGTATAAACAGGAAAAAATAAATAAGAAATACATGCATGAATTCGATTTAAATAAAGACCTACTGATTATTTTATCTAAGAAATAACATTTAAATTATGCATGTATGCAATGAGCTAATAATGAAGAAATAAAAGGAAAGATCCAATTAAAATATATTATAAAAAAATAAAAATCTAAGAAAATAATTTTAAAAAATTACAAAAAATTAACTTATTTTAATTTAAATATTGTTATAAACTAAGGTCTACATATAGAAGAATATTAATTAAGAGGGAAATATATTTTGATACATGTAAGTTAAAAGACCACAGTTCCAATACAGTCAAATAATTGCTATTATTGATTTTTAAAACTTCACACTCTCATTGAAAAACAACATAATTTATTTATTGATAAAAGTCAAATTAAAACTAAAACAATAACTATAAAAATGTGTAAAAAAATCTTTTGATATACAATTTATAACAAATTTCATAAATGAAACATCAGTATATAACAATTATTTCAGGTTAAATAAACACATTCATATCAAAAAAGCAATATAATAAAACAAGAAAAATGGTAGTAAGATTCAAGAAGAAAAAAGCATCAAAATTCACAGAATAATCATACTGATAAAAAGCCATATAACAAGGAAAAAAAATAAAAACTTATCAAAAGTTTTTAAAATAAAAAAATAAAGAAAAACTTTAATGTTACAAATATTTTCTCCTGCTCAAGGTAGTGGGAAAAGCATTTCTTGCAAATCTTGGTCAGAGTCGCCCAGTAGTAATGGTGGCTTTTTATCAAGTTGCAAATTCAAATTCTAATGACTCGCCATATAAAGTGGCTGATGCATGTTAAATTTATCGAGTTTCAGTCCTACTGTAGAAAGTTGGGATATAAACTCAGATGGCTTTGTCACTTGACCATGATTTTACATTCCTAGGTCTATCACCAATAACCCTCATGTTGCTTCAGAGTGCAATGATAATACACAATCAAGCAAGTAATCTTTCTTGCATTGAAACATTTGTTAATATTTTTCTGGTATACAACACATCCTTGTGTTCATGGCACAAATAATGTGAATCTAATTAGATTGTAATATTTTCCATTTCTGCATAAAAACACCAATTTTCCCTATTTAAATGCATTATACACATGAATCGGCTCCAATGTTGTAAAATTCATTACCTTTATAATACAGTAGTTATTATAACATAAAAAATATATGAATTATAACTATGTTCTATCATTTATTAATACCAGTATAATAAGTGTTTCCACACGTAGGCATGTGCGTGCTTACATACTATCGCAACCACTCATCAAACTGCAACCCTGGTTTCATGTGTATCATAGGCGCTGAATTGGCTAAATTCATGCAACATCATAGTTACATGATAATAACCACCCCGTGTTTTTAGCCATTCAGTTCAAAAACTTATGTGATGCTATAGTCATCCAATGAAAGCAATTGTATGTTTTCAACTAATCAGCTCATACATTTTGTTATTGCCAATTTTTGTACTCTGCAGAAATTTTCTCTAAGAAAGTACATATTTGTCAACGATAATGAAGCATATGGGTCAGTAGTATAATGGAGAATTTTAGGGCCCCCCTGTGAAGTCAGATTTTGGGCCCAAAGCCAAATCGTACATACTTGGCATCAGAGAGGCTTTGGACCTCCCATGGTGCGGAGATGTATGTTATGCCACTGATATAGGTATACAAAATGTATACATAAAATAAGACTTTTTAATTTTAAAATCTTTTTGAAGAATTTTTTTTCGTAACATTATAATATTGTTACCCAATTATGAAATTTTATCTAAGTTTTACAAATAAAACAACTACAATTAGTTTAATGTCTGTTTTGAATTAAAAGGAGAACATGTGTTTGTCTTTATCATGTGACTGTTATGTATTGAGCTCATTAGCAACCATATGCTTCATTTCACATTTCTCTGCTTACCACCATTCTAAGCTTAACTATTCGTTGATGTAGCTAGCACAAGCTCAAATACTAAAATGTATAAATATGAGATTTACTGAATTCTTATATAATAAAATTAATAATTCTTGAAATAATATGTTATAATAAAAAATAAAGTAATAAAAATAGTCAGAAACTTGCTTATAATCCCAGCTTATTAGTGACATTACATGAAACTAAGGACCTAGTTTCCAATTCGGTGCTGTCGGCCAGGGAAGTTATTAATGGAGTTGACGATTGTTGCGATAAAAGGCAAGTACCTTTTTCTTTTTTGGTTTTATACATTCACGATTTTTCATAAAGTATTTTTCGGCTATGTGCTCTACATTCTTGTCAGCGTATTCCATTTTAAGAAGGGTTTTCTATTCAATGTTACCTGGTTACAATAAAGTAAGCACTAATAATAGTGGTCATGATTCTACAGTTAAAGCAATTTGGATGATATAATAAAAACAACTATCTGAAAAAGAAATATATATGAACATGTATATAATTTCAGATTTAATAATTGGGTTATTGTTGTGTTAACATCAAAATTCTCTCACAGAAATTTTTCTTTTGGGAGGAAGAAAACATCAAATTATCCTTACTGCTTAAAACTTCTTTTTCAGCTTCTTCCAATCTTTCCCTGGAAGTTGGACACCATTGAAACCAACGAGTAATCCAGTTAGGAAACATTTTGATGACAATATTAAGTAAAAACTGAATCGTGATGGCTGAAGTATGGCCAAAAAATTCAGCTTTGGAAAAATGTGTAATAGTTGGATGAGGAAATCTGTAAAATATCAAAAGTATTAGGTCGGAGAAAAAGCATTATCTTTTCAGTAGATGGTTGTAGTGTCGATATCTCGTGAAGTATCGATCAAACAATTTCAAATTTACACTCATTATCAAGATGACATTTCACACTAAAAATATTACTTTGCTTTTTTTGTTTGGTCCATTCAGTTGTGATTTACAGGGTGTTAAAATTGGAAGTCAACAAAGAGAAAATTCAGTTCTTTTTACAGTTTTTCTTTGATAAAGGTAAAAATGCAAGTCAGGTGGCTGAAATTGCACATGGTGTTTGGAGCTGATACTGTAATAGCTAATTACGTGCAATTTTAATTTCGTCAATTCCGTTCAGGTATTTTTGATGTTAAAGATGCACTCCACACAGGCAGACTCATCGTCAAAAATGTCGATAAAATCACAGAAATAATCGAAGTTGATCGGCCTGTTAGTAGTCGTAGTATCACCCAGGAGCTAAAGATAGACCATAAAACAGTTTTAAACCATTTGCACAAAGTTGAATTCAAAAAGAAGTTCCATGTTTGGGTGCCACACCAATTAACACCAAAAAAATATGATGGATTGAATTTCCATCTGTAAAGCCTTGGCCAAACAGAATGAAATCGACCCATTTCTTAAATAGATGGTGAATGAGGATGAGAAATGGGTCACATACTACAATATTCTGCAAAAACAATCGTGGTCAAAGTGCGGTGAAGCAGCTCAAACGGTGTCCAAACCAGGACTAACGACCAGGAAGGTTCTACTGCGTATTTGGTGGGACTGGTAAGGAATCATTTATTAGAAGTTGCTTCCACATGACCAAACACTAAATTCAGATCTCTACTGTCAACATCTGGACCATTTGAAGCTAGTGATTGACCAGAATTGGTCAACAGAAGAGGTGTGTTCCATCAGGATAACCCCAGGCCACACACTTCTGTAGTGACTTGCCAGAACCTTTGGGAGCTAGATTGGGAAGTTTTAATGCATCCACTATATATTCTGGACCTGGCACCAAGCGATTACCACCTTTTTCTCGCATTGCAAAAGTTCCCGAGTGATAAGAAATTAGGATCAAGAGAAGATTGTGAAAATCAATTACTAGATGTTTTCACCAATAAGCGCCAAGACTTCAATGAGAGAGGCACTATTAAGCTACCTTTAAAATGACAACAAATTATACAGCAAAACTGTGCATATTTGACCCAAATCGGACAATCGGAAATGTTAAATAAAGTCTTGATTTTCATGCAAAAACAATGGATTACTTTTTCCCCAACCTAATATTATATACATTCATACTATACTATCATATAAACCTAAATTATGAGTCTAGCCTACCACAAAAATAATTTATTATTATTAAATTACTTATTATAAAACTATTGATGTAGAGCAGCACACAAGGAAAAAGGTACTTACATATTATCACAACACTCAAAATAATTTGCCAAGTTGGTAACCCTGATTTTGCATGTGTCAAACGCACTGAATTGACAACCATGTACTTCATTTCATATAATGTCGCTAATAGGTTGTGATAATACATAAGTTCCAGGAAAGTTATAGTATAAAATGTTTACAGAATTACAATAGTTTTATAAGCAAATAATGAAATAACTGCTAATAAAATAATCGATATGTTACAGACAATATTAAAGAAATATAACATGATTATACTAATACCACAGATGCATTGTAAACATTAACTCTGAATAACATGTTCAGCTTTCATTTTAACTGTTTATAATCCTTTTTAATAGTAAGCAAAGAGCTTTTCAAAACATCACTCATAAAGTTTTGGACCATTTAATTGTTGATAAGTTAAAACATAAAAGATATTCTAAATAACAAATGTTAAAAAAGTATTTACTTAATTGAATAAGAAAGTTTTGATACACAGTACATTTTTCATGAATAAAAATTTAACAATACTTTTGGGCAGAACTTCCTGTTAAAATATACCCCTTAAATAACTGTCATGCCTATGTGTGTATGGTACTATTTAATCCAACAGATGGCAAATCAAATTAAAGCCTATTTCCTAAATACCTACTTAATATACATAATCAATTTTTTTAGTTTTCAGCTAGTCTCATTTTTTAAATAGGCTCATCATGAATGATTTAATTATAACAAAATAAAAAAAACTTTTTAAATCAAAATTTAGAACTGCTGAAATACAAAATACAGTTATAAATGCTAAAAACATTTTTACCACGTTTTTGGCCTTTCAAAGGTTATACATAAAAATTTAAGTTAAAATAAATGGCAATTTAAAGAAAATTAATGACCGGCAAGCCTTCTTCCTAAAAATATTTTTGCTGATATTAACTCATTGTAACCAATACAAATGTCAATAGTTGCAATATCTAATTTCAAAAAGTATATTAAATTAACTCACACAATATATGAATAATTTATGATCTATTTAAACAGTAATATATAAACTTCATAATATATAATCATTAGAACTTCTAAAGAATACTGTAAGATACTCTTCATATAGATTACATGAAAGTTTGAACTATCAACGCAAATGTAATTGATATTCGAGTTTTATATTCTAACCTACATGAGAGCTTATATTTACATTTCTCTTGTAACAAATAAGGTTCAAAGAAAATTTCAGAATAAAATATCAGTTTTAAAAATAAAAAATTATAAATAATTAAATCTTAAATATTGAGAAGGGTTAAACAAAAAACGCAGTTTAGAGAAGAAATATAAAACAATCGCGAAACAAAAACAAATTTAATATCTTTGTAATTAAAAATGTAAACTTTAAGCGCACCTAATCCATCGTGGTCTAGGAATTCTCTGATATACTTTTGGATGTCCTTCAGGATGTATTTCTCTAACATTACCGTTTGCCATGACGAACATGCAATGAAAATTTTCAATAAACAACTCTTCACCGATAATCTCAAGTATTGCGTAAGTTTGTACCACGTGAAAAATTGAAGTCTACAATACCATAATAAAAAAAGCTTTCCAAAGAGAAAAGCATTTGCAATGAAAAACAGCCATTTCTTTTCATTTGTGACAGCAACATTAATGTAAAAGTCTATTTTTCCCCATTTCAAATTTCCTATCTAGAACAATCACACAGAAACGTAGTTAATTAAACAGACAATAACTGCCTAGAAGCGGAAGCGAGAAGCTCGATCAGCTGTAGTGATTGACTTTTCTATTACGTATTTCCGGAAATCATAAAATAAAATAAAATTTTATTTTAAAATTACAGATTGTAGTCATACTTAACAATAACCAAAGTATTATGATGAAATTTACTTCGACTAGAATTAAAAGAATAAAACAGTTAGTAAAAATTAAATTTTCAAAAATATTTTTAAAAATATATTATTGAAATAAATTTTAGCTGGCAAATAATATTTGTTTGAAAAGCAATAACAACTCAGAAGTAACATTTAAAAATATTTGTACGAATAAATATTTATGTAAAATGGTCCTAATAATGAACAAGCGATTTAGATTCGAAAACCTCAGAAATATCTGTGAAAAATGTTATTTATCAGAAAAAGAATTAAATTTTATCGTTCAATATTGAGTTAATTTTAGCGTGCGCTATATTATTATGAGGTTCATTCTGCGCCTCACGTAATTTCGAAAGAAAACCTTCTCGTCTTCTTCCTTCAAAAGTAAAAACAAGTTTTGAAAACAATATGGAGAACCCCGCGCACGTTTACACAACGGGGATTCCAATGTCACAGAAAGGAAATTTTGTTCATAATAAGTATGGCTGCGACGATGGAGGGACGTTGAATGAAACATCTCTTGCCAAAGTTGTTGACCACGATTATCCAAATAACTCTCATGTAATTCTTTATGATTCTACCTCCGAGAACGTTGATTACATCAATTCCATTCAAGATGGCTTCCAACAATCTGAAATACTCTGTGGTTTTGTGTGCGATGCCGGTCTTCAATCCGATGATCTTCCCTTGGAAAATTCTTCAATGGAAGTTGGATCAATTCAAGACTCGGACAATAATATCAAATTTCCAGATTCTCCTGGGGCATCATTTTCGTGCAAAATTGAAACCTTTTCAGCCATTGAAGGTTTGGTTCAGGGTTTTGACGAACAGATAGACAATTATTTACTCTCAGATTTTCAAAAGGTAAAAGCTGAATCGGAGGATGGTTCACATTCTCTGGAAGAGGAACAAAGGACAGTTACGGAAGCAATATCTGCCATTGCAAAAAGTTTTGGTTTGGAAGACCTTCTGCCAGAAAATTTTCAAGTTGATGAAAACAAAGACTTGCCTAATGAAGTAACGGATGGTAATATTTGTGATGAAAATAATATAGGTGATATATCTCTTGGTGATTTCGAAAAATGCGCAGCACTCCATTCTCCAGGATCTTCGTTGGATCTTGGTGAACAGTTGCCTGATGGTACCCATGGTTTTGAACTTGTTAATGGCCTGGAAATGCTTACATCTCCTTCACATCATTCAAACAGATCTTTAGATGGTGGTATCTCTGAAAAGTATGATTCATTAAAAGAGAGTGATAAATTTTTTGTTAATTCTAAAGATGCTTTTGATTTCAAAGAAGATATTAATCCATTGGTATCTAATGATCCAAACATTTCCTTTGATGATACTCTTATTAAAGTTCCAAATGATAACATGAATTTACAATCTGCATTTAAATTAGAGTCTTCAGATTCTAATTGTGTCTCACAAATAAACGATTTATGTGAAATTAATGAAGAGCTTGTGTGTGGTATACCTACTGTTAGTATTACTGATGTCGAAACTATTGACTCTTCTGAAGTGAATCAAAATTGCTCCTCCGCTGGGGCTGTGTTAATAACTCGTGATAAGGAATCAAAGAAGATGCAGATTGTTTTAACTCTTGATCAAGGTCAACAGATTTATGATATCGAAACTGAGAGTGTAGATGCAAATGAGCAATCCTTGGATCTTGATTTGCAGCATACGATTGCTGAAAACCAATTTCAAGATGATGTAGAACATGCTGTAGAGCTTAATGATGGTGATTCTCAAGAGTTAATGGAATATTCTGTTGAAAATGAATCAGATAAAAGCAATGATTATGCTGAAGATGATGAAGCAGTATCTTATATTCCTTCAACATTTGTGGAACTCGTTTCAGATGTCCCAGTTATTGTGAACAAAAGTAGGAAAGGGAAAACTTGGGTGTGTCCCATTGAAAGCTGTAGCCAAATTTTGGATAAAGAATGTAAACTACGTGTTCATATGATAAGTCACAAAAGTGACTCCCGACCTTTTAAATGTGACTTTGAAGGTTGTGATTGGGCTTTCACTACTCCTTATAGGTTACGCCGGCATGCTGAGACTCATTTGGGTTCAAAAGACTTTATTTGTGACTTTGAAGGTTGTAATAGAAAATTTACTACTGTTTACAATTTAAAAACGCATAAGAAACGTCACAGATGGCCAAATTCTCTTGCTTGCCCATCAAAAGACTGTAAATTAATTTTTGATAATCGTAGGAAACTAGAATTGCACCTTAGAGTTCATAAAGAAGTTGAGGCTCCTTACAAATGCTCGCTGTGTGGTAAACAATATTATTCGGCAAACTGCATAGCTTCTCATTATCGTACCCATCAATATAATGAAGATGATTTCAAATGTCCGTTTAAAGGCTGTGGAAAAGTATATGACAAAATATGTCGATTACGACAGCATATCAGGCATCATACTGGGGAAAGACCTTATACATGTCCTGCAGAAGGTTGCAAATGGAGCTTTATGAGTGCTAGCAAATTGACTAGGCATATGCGTAAGCACACTGGAGAAAGGAAGTTTACATGTACTGAACCAGGGTGTGGTAAATCATTTATGCGACCTGAACATTTAAAAGGTCATGTTGTGATACATTCTGGTGATAAGCCATTTCATTGTCCTCACGAAAACTGTAATGCAAAATTTACTGCTAAATCTAGTCTTTATGTTCATGTTAAAAAACATTGTCCTAGTGTATTGAAAGTGGTGTACCCATGTCCTATTACAGCATGTCTTAAAAAATATAACAGCAAAGCTACTTTGAAACAACATTTGCAAAAGTTTCATCCAGAAGAAATAGGGGAAGGAAAAGAATTAAATATTTCTGAAAAATTGGAGTTGACAATGCCAGTCTCTTTAGTTAATCAAAATTCTGAAAACTCAACTGGATATCTAGAATTAGATGATGGCATTGCTGATGATCCAACGGATTTGCAACTTCAGTTCTTTCAGTCTGCAGATTCCTTGATGCAAGATGAAGATTCATTTCCTACGAGTAATAACGATTCACAAGCAGTCGAAGCAAATAAATTTACTACTAAGACTGTGCCAAAATCTTCTAAAAACAAAGCTCAGAATCAAATGACTTTTAATTTAAATGGGCCAGAGACTTCTAAGGCTCTCAGAACTAGTGAAAAATTGATTCAAGAGAACCATAGTGGTTGTGCACGAACGGATTTCTGTTGTACTCATCCCACAAACCCTAAAAAACCTGAACAGACGATTAACTTCGTGTCTTTAAATCAGAATAGTAGTGATAATCAGGATACTAAAAGTTTTCTATCCAGTAGTCAAATGAGCACTGAAATTAAATCACCTGACATAATGCTCACATCATCTATTTTTCATGATCAAAGTTCTGAGCATTTATTAAAAAGCAATTTTTTACATGACGAATGCTCGTCAAGTCATAGTTTGTATCATGATGATAGCATTTTAGCCACTAGCTCTGCTTTTGAAGCAGAACTTATACCTGTGTCACTGTTGTCGGATAGTGTTGAAAGTGATGAATCTGTTTTAAATCATTCATCTGGTGTAGTTTTTTCAGAACAAAATAGTGTTGATCCTTTTGCAGAGTCTATCCATTTGTTGGATTGATGTATGGTTTTTATTAAGACTTAAAAGAGGCTGTAAATACTTTCTTTCTTGCTCATTTTTACTTAAAGATGTTAGTGAGATTAAAATTTTTCATCTACTGAATGTGATTATTTTGCTTCCTGTTATTGAGTGAATTAACTATATTTGTTAAATTTTTCATTAGTAATACGATATACTTAGTTATTTCACATAAAATATGTGAACTTTCATCAGAATTTAGATATCATTTTGGAACATTTTAAATCTGAATAAAATTAGGGAAACATTTTTATAGGACATTGTACAACTAAATAAAACATTTTACTTGGAAAATTTCGCTTTTAGTGTTTTTTGCATGCTATAAAGAATGAATTTCTAGGTATTATAAATTATTACTTGATCTTACATTTCTTAATATAAGAATAATTCTTAATTGCTTTTGAAAAAACAACTGATAAAAGTTTTTTGAATAATTCTTAGAAGTAATTTTAAGATTTTTGTTGATTTGGAAGAAAATGTTTTATAAAATAAGTATATTTTATATCTATTATGTTCGCATTTGTATACAAGAACAATATTGTATTGGTAAATATTTATATTACATATGAATAATTTATTATAATGAAGCATTAAGTGTGTTATTGAAAAAAAGAATATATTATGTATGCAAAGTCCTTCTTAAAATAGACTAAAAACATTTGTATTAGTTGTTTATGAAATATGTTGAAAAATTATTTCTGTAATACTGTATCTTATAGAGTTTTATTTTGACTTTCAAAAAAAAAAAAAATGTTAATGGTGAGGTACTGAAGTACTTTATGTTCCAGTCATCTTTGCTTATTTAATTATGTTATAGTTGCTTAAAAATAATAAATTTATGGAGGCTGTTATCAAATTATAAAAACTGTGTTGTTATTTTAACTTATTACCTATAATGGGATATATTTTTTTAGTCGTAACTGGAGAGATTTCATTGGTTACTGATTCATCACTTATTCACCACCTTCTTTAAGAGAAGATACTTTTGTACATTTTAATATGTACAAAAGCTTGCTTGTTTGAAGTTTATATCCAACCCCTAATTGTTGATGTTACTAGAAGTAGTGGATTGAAAGGATAATCCAAATGTAACTTTATATAAAAGATTAATCTCAATCACTTCTAGGGCATGAACTTGTGGCTGTGGTGTCACAGGTTCGAGTCCTAGTGCCACTGAAAACTCATTGTGTAGAGGGGGCAAATGCACATTAAATCTGTCAAGGCTCAATGTCATCCCATTGGTGTGGTGTGGTAGTTAGAAGGGGTGCCAGCTCTGGTGTCATCCTCATCACTTGACTGAGGCAAAAATTACGGGGTCCATTGCCAGTAGCCCTCATGTTGCTTAAAAGTGCAACATTAATGTAACTCATTCATCATATCTTTTCAAGTAACTGTCTATTTCTGCTACTTTTCAGTTGATTAATGTAAGCTTAAATTAGTTTTTTTTTATATTTATATATTCTCTGATAAATCGATTTATATTAAATAGTGCAGTTGAAAATCACAGGATTTATTTTGGTACTTGCGTATTAACGCAACAATCGCCAACTCTATTAATAACTCATCAGGTTGGCAACCCCGATTTCCCGTGTGTTTGTATGCGCTGAATTGGCAACTAAATGCTTCATTTCAGGTAATGTTGCCAATAGTTTGCGACAATATGCAAGTACCTTGATTTTTTGAAATAAACTTTTAAATTTTTGGTAATGTCTTATTTCTTGTGCTTGGTAATTTTTGTACTACACAAATAGATATTTTTTGACATTTAATTGTTTTAGTTTAAATCAAAAACATAATTTATATGGGTGCTGTCAATGTAAATGCTTTGAAAGTTTATCTCAAAAGTTCATACATTGCATACCAATTTAATATATATATGCATATGAATAATTATATTATTATTCTGATAACTGGACAGTAAATAGGATTAAAATGTTTTTATTCTCAAAGAACAAAATTCTTTCATGTACTGTTTGATATTCTGTTATATTTAACTTGAATAAATACATTTTTTTTAAGATAACTGCTACTAAATGTGTAAAATATTTTAAGTAATGTGATATATTGATTAGGCTCTCAACTTAATATCCATATTTGATGACCTAAAGAACTATACCTAAACTGTATATTTGAATTGAGAATAATATCTCAACCTAATAGATCTTACCTATTTTGGCAAATCAAATGGCCATATATTCGGCAAAATATGCAGCCAATAGTAGAAAATTGCTTGTTTGAACACAATAAGGAAGGCAGAATTCGGCAATGGTGTAAATTCAGTTATGTGTGTATCATGCTATCTCTAACAACCAAAAGTAAGATTTTGTTTGCAAGAAATGTTACTAATGTAAGTAAGTGGAATGAAAAAGTCTCCAAAAATTATTTCATTTAAAATAGGAAATCTAAATAAAACAACAAAATATTATTTTTGAGACATTGGTATTACATACAGTTACCATAGAGTGTTTATATTTTGAAGGTTTGTGTGGTTACAGACAGGTTCCGCGTTAACAATTAACATCTACTGAAATAAATATCAGAAAATACATGTCAAATACAGAGTAAAGTAAAGATGAATTAAAAATTATAAAATATTATACTTTCTATTAAAAACATTTTTCTATTTGAACCTATTCAAAAGTTGTAATCTTGATACATCTCGATCTCTCAATCTTTTATTTCTAGATTTACCATTTCTTTTGCAATTTTTTTTTCTTAACTCTTGCTTGAAGATATACAAAACACAAATAAGATTATATTAAACAAGACGAGATATATTGATTTTCCTTTATTGAACAATTTTGAATTCATGTTTTTACAATCATTTTTTAAAATATTCTGGATAACGTGGATTTCTGCCTCCAATTTTTCATTTTGTTTCCAATTATTACATTGGCTTTTTGAATGTTTTTATTTAATCATAAAGATCCTATAATCACAAAAAAATACAAATCTTTATAACTAAATAAATACCTATGCATCCAATTCAAAAATAGTGCATGCAACTCAAGGCAAAAGCCATATTTCAACAAAATTATAAAAAGTACAATATTAGATCAATTCAACTGTTGTATTTTTTTATTCTATCGCAACAATGGCAATGTTTAAGGTTACTCCCCAAGTTGGCTTCCTCTGTTTCGCACTTGCCTTACACGCTGAATTGGCAACCATGTGCTTCACTTCACACAATATCGCCAATACGGTTGCGATAAGTACCTAAACGTTTTTTTTATTTTGAAGTTGGAATATAATTAAACGAAAACTTGAAACGTTTCGAATGGATAAAAGAATAAATCGTCAAAATTAAAGCTGAAGGCAAATAATGTGTTTGACGAAATACGTAAATTCGATTTTTTTTTATTTCAAAAAAAAAAAAAAAAAAACACCGGAGCGACATCTACTTACATTTTTTCCCTGTAGTGCTGATTTATTTTTTTTCTAGTGGTTAAGTTTTGAATCATTAAAAAACATTCTTATGAAGATGTATGTCTTATAGCGCAGGACATGAGTATATAAAGCAGTTTTAAAATTTCATTTATAAATTCTGATGTTACATTCGATGATATTTGTCATATTACTTTTTCTTACTTCGATATAAGCTCGCAAATAATACCTTAAGGATTAAAAATCCCAAGGGATGTAAGCCCTTCAACATAATTTCAAAATTTTTGATATATTTTGAATTAATTCAATGATGCAAGACTAAATTAATACAAATTAAATCTAAATATGATTTACAAGGATACTTTTGAAAGAAAATATTCGCAGATATTATTCTTTGATTCAATTTTTTGTAAATAACTGCTGTGACAGGCAAACCAAAAAAAAATTTTATGTGACTTTTTTTTATGCTGGTTAAAGTAACTAATGTTAAAAAAACAATTTAAATGTTTGGATTGCAAAAAAAATGTTCATTCGGAGCTAAATGATCTCCAATATTGCAGTAAACTGTACTGAATTAAGCTTATGTATACTTTTAAAGAGAGGGCGAAAAATGAAAATGCTCTCGCCTAGGGCATTTCCTTTCAGCAAAAGCCTGCTTCTCATTTGTCAAGCTGTAATGATACGCTTACTCAGGGTTGCCTGATTTGGCACTTTAGCATTTTTTTAAGCATCCTTAGGGATTCATAATATTAGCGAGAAAATGACGGCTGTTTAACCCTGCAGAATACTAACCCTCTCTGTTGCTTTCCTCTCTCCTCCTCGTAAAAAATCACCCTCTCTTTACCTGCTAATTATTTTTTTAAAGAAATTATTCATTTTAAGAAACAGCGTGGGAAATATTCATTTTCGAAGCAAATTTATGAGAAATTTAAGACAAAATTTAAAACTATACAAAATTTTAAACTATATTATGGGCATTTTTGCGACCAATGTTAATTAGAGTGCAATCTGAGCATTTGTATGTTGTATAGTTTTAATTGTTTAGATAATATAATTTTATTTTAATATGGGACTTGATCCTGATACCGCGCAGTATTTATGGACTATAGCCAAACGATTGTCAACTGCATGTCCAGCAGCATCCAGACATTACATGTATGTTTGTTTTTTTGTATTAGAATTAATATCATTTAGTAAAATATATAGTAACGCAATCTAAAGAGTGTTATTTCACAATGTGGTATTTTACCATTGCTTAAAGATTTATTTAATTTCAGATTATTGTGAAAAGTCTGAAGATTAAGAATTGCAAATTTGGTTCGAGTGTAGTATGGGGGGACTTGGCGCAGGCCATTGTTTTGGCGACTAAAAGTGGTCGCCTAGGTACTTTTTTCGGAATTATTTATTTTAGAATGAATTCGATATCTCACCATGACATTCTGATAAAAATCGTCACTTCCGAAGTCCCCATACTACACTTGAACCGCAAATTTTTATTTTTTATGTTGTGTACAAGGATGAGTAGATTACCAGATTTGAAAGTTCACTGCATTGATGTTACTGTAATAAATGGTAAAAATTTTAACTAACAAAAAAAAATTATAATTTTAAATCCTATTTATGTGTACCTTAATGGTCTGAATTTAATTTCTGTGCAATCATTTATTTATTTTTTGTTTTCCGTTGATTATTTAAAACAAGATGGACAATTATTTCAATCATGATCAGTAAAGTAATTTTAACAAATGAGATTTGTATATTTTGATATTAACTCTTTAATTGCTACAGGTGTATATACACACCTTACTGAGCCAGTGCATTAACTGTGCCTGGCATATGTATACATCTTTAGAAACTTTGAACCTTTGCATTGTGCTACATTCTTGAAAACTATTCTGAAAGCTTTGGAATGTAATACAATTACTTTGAAATTGTTTGCAAAGGATTGGTTTACTTACTGTGAAATCAGGTGTAAAATGCCTATCGCTGTATATAATGCATACTTATACTTTCGAGCTGCATTTTTTAATTTTTTGTATGTTCATTGTATAACCTGTACCTTTTTTAAGGAGAAACCTGAAATGTACATGTGCAATGCTCTTATGTTTTAAAGTCATTTATTGAAGGCATTATTCCAGCCTTTTGAAACATATGTCATTTCTTTTAAATAAACAGTGTTTTTATGTATGTAGAAGTCTTAATTTTTTTAAATAGTATTCTCTTTTTATTTTTAAAGCTCTCATTTTTATATCTGGCGTATAACATACACACTTGTAAATTTTGATCTTATTTTTTGTGTTAAAAGTGTGCATTATACGCCAGATTATATAGTATTTATGTCTTAATTTCCCCCAAAAGGTCAAGTGGTAGCATATTGCATTACCATACCACAAGTCCGGGTTCTATTCCCAGGCTGGGCAAGGTTGACTCAGACTTTCATCCCTACTGCAGTGGGTGGATGAATGAGTACCAAGCTTGCTTAGGAACTTAAACACTGGGGGTCTCGCTTCAGACTGAGCACCTGATCGGGACATCTGCTCATGCACCTCAGCGACCAATGGTCACATATACTAGGATGGGCATAGTAGGCCTGGCCCTCATGGGCTGTTGCGTCACTGAATTTGAAATTTCCCCCAATGCAGCACATAATTTTCTGCACCTGTGTGAAAAGCAGAGGCACTGTGGGGAGCAAATTGCACAATTTTTCTTTGGCAGTTTCTGTTAGCACTACTTACCCTAAATATACTTATCTTTGGCCATAACATATTTTCTTTCTCCGATATACATATTTGTCTTAATTTACTTTAACATTTTTTAATAATTTTAACATTAAAAGGACATTTTGTTTTGCTGCTGATAAGCGGTGTTTAAAAATCGTTTTCAGTTATGCAAAGTATTTTTATTGAAATATCGGGAGGAATGACGTCATACATTGATGATGTCATTCTTACGTTGGCTGAACAAGTGTTTTTTAGAAAAATTTGAACAACTCGTTTTCTCTTTTTTCGACGGGAATAGCACCGGAACTGCTTCGTAAACTTGAATTGTATCAGAAAGGTAATGGGTAAGTAATTATTTTCTTTTAAGAAATAAAGAGCTACCATAACTTCTTTTTTTTTTTTTTTTGTAAATAACTTTTTCATTTTAATATTACTATTTGATTTAATTATTTGTATCGTTTAGCTGAAATAAGAGTTTATTTCTTAATGTCGTTTGTTCTTTTTTTGACCATTTATTGTGCACTGTGAATGATATGTGTTTTTCTTTTTTTAGCCATCTCTTACTTCAGCAAATGCTGCCCTGCCATAAATACTCTGCTAAATGCTTTTACCTACTATTGAGTTTTAATAACTTGTTGGCATTTAAATTAGTTTACACCAACAGTTTCAGGTGTTTATTATTAAAGACATTATTTGAATTTTATTATTATTATGTAAAGAAACCCCTAAAATCATGTTTTGGCTTTTCTCTTGTATATTGTTGCTTTTATACCATATACACTCTATGAAATATATAAGATTAAATTCTTTTATTACAAATTCTTTTGTCACAAATTTAAAAATATGATACAAAAACTTCTCAGCATTTTTTGAGGATTGTCATTAAAAATAAAATGTCAATCTTTCCACCAAGTTTTTGTAATTCCTGTCATCACAGACACAAGAAAAATGTTTAGAAGTACCTAACTTTAATTGAAACAATGTAATAACTGCAGTTACAACAGTACTTATTGATTATAGGGATCATGAGTTAGTAACTCTTGAGTTGTTGCCAACATGAACATTGACAATATCTATCTTCTGTTATTTCTTGGCTAAAATCTGTCCACTACTGTCACCAGGACACAGAAGTAAGTTCATCAGTAAATTAAACATAAATGAAATCTTGGATTCTGAGAATGAGTTCATTGCATGAAGACCAACAGTAGGTGGACAACTAACAAAACTACACCTCCAATTGTACTTCATGCCTACTTTCATTCACAAGACTTGGCCATTTTATCAAAAAACTATAGTGGTAAAATTTTCTCTATTGAAAAAGGTGGTATTTACTTATTACACTGTTGATCAATTTCATCTTGTCAAATTCTGCAGTATGTAACCAATAGTGAAGAACCGTTCCCATGCGAGTATGAAGTCAATGATGGTGGCATTTGACAACATCTCTTGATTTAGTGAAATTGGTTTGACAGAATAATATGCAAGTACTAAAAGAAGCTTATTGTATTTCTTCATTCATTGGTAACCTCCAGGTTTTCATCATACAGCAGAATGGTAGAAAATCTAGTTAACAGTATAACAGCAAGAAAATTTGATATTTGGAAAAAGTGCTCCCTATATTTATGATATTAGCAACTAGCGTAAGCCAGAATTTGGCTTTTTTTTGCATGTATTGTCATGTTTAGCTATGTGGTAGCATGGTATGCAGTTTTAGTGATTATTAGGTGCACTAATTTAACATATTGTTGTGCTTATGTAATTAATTATTACAATAATTAAATAAGGCCAAAGGTCCTATAGACAGCATCAGCAATCTGGATGCAGCTATCTTCGTATAAGTCATCCTGAGGGTTGTAACTAACGTGCTGCAATTCTGCCAGAATGGAAGTTCTGTGTTTACCTCCTTGTCATTACAGTATTTGTAGAAAAGTACTTTCTTGTCCCATTCTTCTGAATTTTCATGCCCCTAAAGTGTCCTGTTCTAAGCTTTATCATTGAACTTGCAAAGCCTCTACTTGTATTGGTTACAGGAATTAGGTGTTTCAGCTTGATTTTGCTGCTTAGTTTATATCGCTTAGGTGACCAGCGTTGCTGTGTTGATGTCACCATTAAGTTGTCTTGCTTCCTTAGCCAAGGTGTGAGCCACTTCATATCCTGGGATAAATTGCATGATGCACTGTTTTCTGAAACTGATAAGCTGATGAAGTGTATAGGGTATGTTAGTAATTAGCCCGGAATAGCCTTTATGAATTGCTTGGAGAGTAGCTTTACAGTCAGTGAAGATTAGTAGATTTCATTTATTTTGCAGAAGATTAATAACAAATTTTAGTGTTAATAATTATTAATAGTACCTTAATTGTTTAATCAATTAATTAATAACTCTTATTTGTGGTCTGTATTCACCCTCTCGCTGCACATCCCGCGATTACCACAAAGTACTAGATGTAGCAAAATGTGCGCAATCTTCGATTCCCACTGGTTTGCATTATTTTGGACTATTTAGCTGTGCAACCCATGCTGTTCATATTTATATGATCTATTATATTTTGAAATAAAAACTTTAAAATGTTGATTTTTGATATACATATTAAAACAATACAAAATTTTTGAGCCTACTTTGATAAAATAACTATGCACACACACAGCGAGAGAGTTGATAGAGGTTATAGAATAATTCTCTTAAACAGGAAGGCAGAAAATTTTTGTTTTAATTTATGCTAAAGGTAATATAAAGTACCTTTTTAAGGCTTGTCAAAGCTCTTTAATATTATATTTCAAAAGTAATTTTGCATATTTGCTTCTTGTCAGAATTCATGAAATACTATCAATATTAAAATGGAATACTAAAATTGATAACCAATAATGTAATTTTTTCCCTTAGGTTCAATCTGAAAATGAATTTGGATAAGGAACCAAAATGTATGTATACATTTATGCCATTTTTTTAAAAAATCTAAGTATGTTTAATGACTTTCTATATTTGGATTTAGAATATTTGCTTATTACAACATTTACAGTAAAATTATATGAAATGTTATTTAAATTTTTGAAAATTGAAATTTTATAGATAGCATGAATAAAATATTAAATGTATAAAAAATTAAGTCTACAGGAATAAATAACATTATTTATATATATATATTTTAAATCCTTTTGTATTTCTCATGATTTACTTTTTTTTTGTTTTATATTAAAAATAAGAATGAATTTTTGTGTGTGTATGATTTTTAATTGTTCATTAGTTGCAAAAATGTTATTCAAGTTGATATATTTTCAAACTATTCTCATATAGTGACCTTTTTTTTATTCATTTTAAGACAGTTCTGTGAAGTCATCTAACATTTCCATTGAAGGTGTTAAAGTAATAACAACTGAATTATATTTGCTTTCTCACTCTTTTTGTAATAAAATGCTGAAGGATAATATATGTAAAATTATAATTCCAAAAAGGGAAATCAGTAACTTTTTATGCAATTGATAGTTTTTTTTTTGGTAAACTTTATATATTTCTTTTACTTTTATTTTAATTAATATAAATGGAAACAGTGCCAGTTTATCCGTTGGGTGCTTGGGGGAGGGGCCCAAGGTAGGCAGGACTTAAACAGATTTTCTGGTTATAAATTTTGATTTGCCAGTGCCTAGGGGAGCCTGTAGATCTTCTGCACCTAGGACCTGAAATGAGCTTAAATTGGCACCGAGTGGAAATATATATTGTTACGAATTTTGTGTAAATAGTGTATATAATTTGTATTTGGATGTTTGATGCATTTATATTACTCTGTTATGTTTATTTCATGTTAAAATTGTACCATTCACAAGCAATGCCGCCCCTTACGTTATAATGGTGATTCATTTTTGGCGGCCAATTTGGCGAGTTTGGAACCCTCAGGAATCTTCTAGAAAGTAGTGGATCTCTCCACCAATGTCATGAGCAATTATATTTCTGGAAGTTTCTGTTGCGCCTATAAATGAAGATGCTCGCCGGAACGGCAGTCAGTCTGATTTCAACCAGTTAAGGGTGAACATTGTTTTGACTAGCGATTAGCTCAGCTGTGCTTGTGAATAAGCTGTTACATATGTGTATTTTGAAACACTGGCAATTGTGTTTGAGTGCTTTTGAAGGTGTGAAGACCTTTGGAGATTTACTCTGTGAATATTGCTGCTGAATCCTGTATTTAAAGGATTGGACTTTTGATAATAAATTCACATTGCTCTTAAAGAACTGTTTATTTTCTTTGTGATTGTTTTTGCATAAAATCCTAGAACACGGATCTACGTAACAATATATATTTTAAGTAAAAAAAAAATCATTAAAAAATGCTACTTTGTCTTACAGCTGAAATTAAGGCTGTATAATACTCCAAAAAATCATTAGAATTTTTTTTATTTGATTCATATGATGCCTTAGATCACTTTAACAATGCATGTAAAATGCCAGAGCTAAATGAGTATTACTTGAACTATTTTTCATGTATAATAGGATCTAAACAAAATTGCCATGTCTATTTTTTGGATCTGCTAGAAAAGATCCTCATAAATAATAAATTATGTTTCTGTTGTACACAAGGGGATTATTAAATTAGCATAAAATCAATACATCTTTTCTTTAATTACTTTTGAGTTATTGATTGCATGTTATGTGCAACTCTACTTCTGAAAGTTTCATTACATTTGTGTTCTGATATATAAAACACGCTAGAAAAGATGTTTTATGATTAAAAAATTTCCTTTCTTAAGTATGTTCACCCCCTTTCACTTAAGAGTTCCGTTTAATTTCATTAAAAACTTTTGGTACATTATGCTGAGGTTTTAAAAGAAAACTGTTACTGCAACAGCAAATGTTTCTAACAAGCACAAGTTCTAAGATGTATCAAAACACTACCTTGAAGTGTTCAAAGTTTCAAAAAGCATTCTGTTGTTGTTACTAATGCCACTTGATCGAGGCCCATGAAATTCATCATGGCATTGAGTACCATACAGGTGACAGAACGATTTGGCTCGGTTCCACCCCAATTTAGAGGGAGAACACCCTGCGGGTGGTCAGAGGCCTCCCACACAACTTGTTCTAATTGTGTTATGAAATACAACTGAACTAAATAGATATCAGTAGGCTCTTTCCCCTTCCAATAAAATGTCAAAAATATATAAAAGGAAGCATTTCTTATTCATATGAATTTTAAAAAAATATTTCATCAACAACTTCAAATAGTATTAGAATAATCAATGTTTAAGTTATGTCTTTGAAGTATGATGTATATCTCTAACCTGGAACTTGCAGTTTTTGCACACAGCACAGTCATCTTTTTCCTTTTTAAAAAAATTACATGATTTCTTTCTTTTCATTTCATGTTTAAGCATTTCTGTAACTCAGTATCACAGATTTTGTCCATAATTAAAGAAATTAAGACTTTTGTAAATTAAACTTAATTTTAAATTAGTTCCTTGAGTATTTTTTTTCAGTTAAAAGCATTTTTATACTTGTTATGTTGCTGAAATAAATATTTAATTTTTGCAGTGTTAGACGGAAGAATTGAACCTTATCGATATTGCAAGTATTGTGGAAGTGTACGGACTCCTGGAAATCACACAGTAAAAATTCAACCAATTCCACCACCTAACTGTCATATCAAAAAGCTTCTAAAATGTGAAGAACAGAATCCATGGAGATTAAATTTGCGGCAAAGAAGGAAATTAAAGCAGTTTAGACAATCTACAAATAAAATTGTAAGTTTTATTTTCTTTTGTTTAAACTGATATTCTAATATCCACAGTATATTTTTAAAAAATGAGTAATTCTTTTATTCATTAACTAGTTGGTATACCCGTTCTTCGCACAGGTGAACTGAAAAATTAAACTCAGATTGAAGAATAAAAAAGTTTTTAATGAATTAATTTTACGTGAATTGCAAATTAAACAAAAAAAGCTTTTTGCATATCTCAGCTAAACAAAAAAAGAAAAAAAACACCTTTGTTAAATTTTAAGTATGTAGATCTAATAGCTGATAAAAAGGATTTTTTTTTATTCATTACTCCCCGTAACACTCTTGAGGGTCGATTTTTGAAAACACCTCCATAAGCTGATCTCTGCTCAGCAAAAGTAACATTGTTAAAAGTTTTGCATAATGAACGCTTAAAATAGTGTAAATAATTTATATCTGAAAGTGTAATACATTAATATTACTTTCTGTTGTATTTATTTTATGTTAAAATTGTAATATTCGCAAGCAACACCATTTCTTAAATTATAATGGCGATTCAATGAAAAACAGAGAAATGTTAACGATACAGTCACGTTGGCAAATGTTTAGCTACTTTCATAGCTCTAGCTTTATTAGAGCTTTGTAAGACCCGCCGTGTAGGGGTACGATGCACGTTAATAATTTATCCACCACATTATGATTTACTGCAGTTTTTTTCATACAATATTTTTTTTTGGATCACTACATTGAAAATTAAGGGATATACATAAACAAAATACTCCACTTTGGGAAATTTAATCCGTTATAGCTAGTAAATTAAATATATTCCACTGTAAAATTAATTATGTACGCCGTTCATAAAATTAATTATGTACTTAAATAGTCAAATTGTTTTCTAAGGTCTTCATTAACATACAAAAACATACGACACTTAAATTTTGACAAAGACGAAAATAATAATCTTTGCAATCCGCTGAAAACGCAATAACTGCTACAAAACTATTTGCCTTCCCCGCTAAAATACTCATCATAGAACCTGTGCTGCCATATATCTTGGATGAGTGGATTTCAAAGAATATTCCTGCTAAGTATTGGTAGAATATTCCTTCGCTAAGTTGGTTTGGTGTGGTAGTTAGGAGAAGGGGGTGCCAGCTCAGGTGTCGTCCACGTCACTTGACCATGGTTCAAAATTACGTGGTCTGTTGCCAAAAGCTCTTGTGTAGCTGAACAGTGCGACATTAATATTCACTCACTCCAAAAAAGACAGTACAGTAATTGTAATTATTTCTATACTTGAAAATGCAATATCTGCCTATTCAATTAAAATTATAGCGTTATAATTAACTACTAACCACAAACAAATTTTGGAAATTTTCCAAATCATGTAGTGTGAAAAAGAAAGTTTATTTACTTTAAGTACCAGAAACAAAAGCATTTATTTTGAAAAAATATCAATTTCTTACTACCAAATGTGCATAATAAAATCATTAAAAAAACATTGAAGTAAAGAGATTTATAACAACCTCTCCCTTCAAAACTTAGTTTTATTCTGAAATAAAAAAAATTAGGGATTATGCTGATCACAGGAATTAATTAGAAGCGAGTGCCTTGCGTAGCCAAAACAAAAAGGATTTCTTCGCAAACAAAAGATAGATATATGCTGTTGTGGGCTTTTCTGCAGCGCACACCAGAATTGCTTGCAGATGGCAGAATTTTTTCCTACTTGAGAAATATTGTATTTTGAACACTTAACACAATATCTTTATCAATTATAGCCTATGTGTTATTCTGATGTATTATTGTACAGTTCATTAAAATCCATTCAGTTGTTTTTGCGTGAAAGACGGCCAAACAACAACTTTCGCATTAATAATATATATCTAGATGTTGCTTTATTTTTAATATCTGCACCTTATTCATAATCTCAATAATACCTACTTGTGAGTTTCTACATTAGTGCCAACTTCACAATAGATGAATTGAAATATGAAAGACTGTGTTTAGGGTTTCCATCTGCTTACTGTTAGAAAACAAGATTGTAAACCAATGAATCAAATTAATCTGAAAATTATACAGTCGGAACTCTATATAACGAAGTTGCTAAATCCTGAAAAAAGTTTGTTATATGGAAAATTCGTTATATAGAGGAAATCTATACAAGCTCTGACGCTGAGAGGAGAGAAAGCAGAGCGTTACAATTTTGTTACAATTTTCTTGATAAACCACATAAAAAAACATTAACATCTGTTTATATAAAATAAATTAATTAATAATTTATATCTTATCAAAAAAGAGAAAAGAATGAATAAAAACAAGGAAAGTTTCTTGACTCTTTTATCCTCTTCCTGAAGAATTAAAATTTTTTTCTTTGATGCTTAAGCATTTACGTTTTGACTTTTTCATGTTACAACAAATGAAGTTATTAGTATGACTGATCAACTCTACAAATAAACAGAGACTAGTTCAAGGACACAAGACTCCCTGAGGGTGAAAGGGGATATCAAAGATGTTTCTAGTGAACTGGACAATGCAGGTTAAAAGTTGCACATCTTGGATGAAAAGCCCAGAATTCTATTGCTCTCTGCGAATTAGGTACTTAATAAAACCAGTTCAATATTAATGACCACCATAAAATGTGTTGACAGAGAGAATAACTTGAAATGCCCAAAAATACTTTAAAAATAGGAAGAGAAAAAGTTCGTTATAACACTTCGCTGTTGGGAGGTTATTTTACGAAGAAAATTCTAAAATGCCCTTGGTTCCAGGGAAAAATTCGTAATATGAGGTTCGACTGTATATTTAAATTATCTAACACATTAACATTTAAAGGTATAAGGGTAATTTGAAAAGTTTTTAGAGTGAAATAATTGACATCATGTAAACTTATTTTTCAATATAGTCTCCCTGTACACCAGGAGTGTCAAACTTGTGTGCTGCATATGGCCTACATCGGTCATTTTTCGGCCCGGCCAATATATCATCACGTAATAATATATGATGTTTGAGGAAAAGCAACCGGAAAATTAAGATTAAACACACTTCTAGATGTGCAACATGAACAAATCAAGTTTAAAGGTTAATGTGCATCGTATTAAAAATATGCAGAAAAAATTTCAAACCTTAGAGCTGAATATAAAACAATATTTAACGATTTTAATTGTTTGGAAGACAAATTTTCTCAACAAATATAAAATCAGTATCCAGCCATATGCAACTGGAGATGATTGAGATTCAGTACGACTCAAATTTGAAGTTAAAATTCATTGAGTTGGGTGTGTCTGAATTTTACAAATATTTACCAGTTACGTTTGAAAATTCACAGATGAAATTGTTTCTGTACTTGGAAGTACATGTTGGTGCAAGCATTTATTTTCAGTTATGAAAAGAAATAAGTCTCCTGATAGAAATAGTATTAGTAACACTCATCTTGGGTCAGTTTTGCAAATATTCACTGCAAACAAAATTTCTCTCAAAATAGGAAATATAGTACCAGAGAAGATATGTCAAGTGTCATGTCGCAAGCATTAAATTCTTGTTCTTTTATTTATGTTTATTATAATGTATTATTTGAAATAAATCAACATTTCTTTAAAATTTAAACGTTTATGATTTTTTTTGTGCCTCACCTCAGGTTAAAATTTGTTTATTTAGCCCAAGTCAACCTTTGAGTATGACACCCTTTCTGTATCCTAATGTGCAACACTCATTTTTGTTTCAATGCCTATATTCCATTGAGCATTAAAGCTGCCAGTTTTTCATTTGAAGAGAATCAAGGAAAATTTTGGGGTTTTTTTGTGAAGAGATGGGTCTATATCAGGCAAATAAAACAAGTATGGCAATAGTTTGTGTGTTTTTTTGTTTTGCCATGGCACACACAGTGACACATGCAATACCTTTCAAATTTCAGTAGTATTATTTTGCAAAATAAATTATTTAAAAAATATAATTATTTACTATATATATTTATTACAATACTAATTAATTATTACTATAATTAATTACAGATTTATACATGCAACATTTGCAAGAAGATATCAAAATTCAAAGGATTAAAAAAATGTTTCACTCGAATGAAAAATATTACCCCCAAAATTCACAGTATTCGAATTTCAACAGTTAAACGGAAAAAAGGAGACATAAATGCTGGACTATTCATCAAAACTCCAGTGGAAAATAAATTGTAAGTATATAATTTTTTTAAATGGAAAATTTTATTTTGGAACCAAAATAGGAATTCTGTTCTTATACTATATTTCTTCCTGACTTATAACAAAATTTTGAATGATTTGTCTTTAAAAATGCAATTAACCACTATTGGATCATTTCACATATTATATAAAATTAGATGGAGTACAATTTCTTTCATTGTCTATATTGTGTACATTTAAGCTTGAATTATATGAGAATCAATGTATGAGGGCATTTCGAAAAGTAAAGACATAATGGCTCGCATTCCCTACAAAAAACATTTATTTAGAAAACGTCAGTTACATCTTATTAACTGGATTATTTATTTTTCGACATAATCACTCCCGTTATCCAAACAGTTGTTAAGTCGGTGCACAAGCTTTTGTATCCCACAGTCGTAGAAGGTTGCCGCCTGTTGTCGGAACCACATTTGAACTTCATCTTTGATATCATGGTCGTGGAATGATTTTCCACCAAGATGCGAGTTCAGGTAACGGAATAAATGGAAGTCGCTGGGCGCAAGGTATGGCGGATGGTCCAATACTTCCCATTTGAATTGAGTAGTGCTTTGGTTACAAGCGGACTCCATTTGTCAGCATTCCCCTGCGTTTGTTTTGAATTTCCCTTCGAAGAAGTTTCAAAGTCTGGCAATATGCAGCAGCATTAATTGTCATTCCAGGAGGCATAAATTCCAACAGAAGAATGCCTTGTCTGTCCCAAAAAACAAGCCATGATTTTTTTTTCCGCTGAAATCGTAAGTTTTGCATTTCTTGGCTTTTGGTTAATTCGAATGGCACCATTGCATTGATTGTTGCTTGGATTCAGGTGTATGGTGATAAACCCAAGTCATCTCATCACCTGCTTCTGCATAGCGTGTGAGGAAGTCGAGTGGAAAGCCCATCCCTTTCTTTCTTTTGAGTTCTTCTCGTTAACATTTTTGGAACCCAGCGCGCACACAATTTCCTGTACCCTAACTTGACAGTCACAACTTCATAAAGAGTTGTCATTGACATTTCCGGTATGATCTGATGCAATTCTTTCAATTTGAGATGTCTATTCGCACGAATTGCTTCCTCCGTTCTCTGAAGAAGGGCATCAGAGATCACAGATGGCCGACCTGTTCTTTGTTCGTCATGAACATCAGTCCTACCTTCAGAGAAATTATGACACCATTTCGTTACATTTTGTCGATTCATAATGTTCCCATAAACAGAAACAATTTCTTTGTGAATATCCACTGGTTGCTGACCTTTTGCATGAAGAAAACATATGACGGAGCGCACTTCGCATTTGGCAGGATTCTGAATCGGCGCAGCCATTTTAAACACGACCTACTCCAACCAGAATCAATGTTGAAATGCCGAACGACCGCAAGGAGAAAGCTAACGGTTCAAGGTTAACACCTGTGTTGCCAACTTGCTTGCCAAAACTTTTCTTTTCCTCTGGCGTATGGTGTATCTTTACTTTTCGAAATGCCCTCATATATGGGAATTATGTTAGTGTTTTTGATTACAAAAAACAAACATTTCTTTTTTATTCTAGGACAGAGAATTTTGAGAAAAACAAACAAGAAATTTTAGAAGGATCTAGTAATTCAGATATTTCAAATCAGTATATTAAACCGGAGGTCAAGTCTTCTACTAAAAATAAACAGGAACTTTTGGAAAACTCATTTGGATTTCTGGAATCCTCAAAAAAAGCAAATTCAAACCCAGATATTTCAAAGCAGAATATTATACCTAAGGTTGAGTCTTCTACCAAAAAGAAAAAAGGAAAAAGTTTACTGGAAAAAATTTTGATTGAAGAACAAGAAGCAAAAAAACGGATAAGTTTATCTTCTTTCCTTATATCTTTGTGAAAGAATATATAATTGTATTTATTCACAAATAGAATCCAATATATACAAACATTTCATATATGTAATCATGTACATATAAACAATACTTTTGTAAATTCAACATATTTAATAATAAAATTTTTACATATATCTATGCAAGTTCTTTATACAACAAATAAAATAAATCTCAATGACTGACTTAAATTTTCTGCTACAGTTTACTTTTTAATTGTGCGGATGGTTTAGATAATATAACAAAGCCACCATCGAAAGCTGCTTGTAATACTTCATCAACGTGCGAGCATAAATAGAAAGTCATATCATTCTAGGGAAGAAAAGAAAACAATTTGATCATTATATGCGAGTTAAATCAAATTTTTTTAAAGAAACACTTGCATTGCTACATATTGAATGCAACAACATTTTGTTACATGTGTAATTTATTTATGAATGTATAATATAAAATTTGTCACTCAATTGATTTAGGCTAATATAAGAATTTCTAATGTATTTCAGCTTCTATGTAGTAAAAGACAACAATTAAGAATCTATAAAATAGTCGATTTTATACATTTGTGACATTATCAAATTATCCCAATGAAATCTTAAAAAACAACATAGCATTATAAAAATAGTTTAAGTATTAAAGTAGTTTCTTTAAATATTAAATTAACATATACAGAGTGGCCAAAATTGTAGAAACTTTTGAAAATTTTTATGCTTACAGAAAATATTATATCGCACAATACGCAAAGTCTTTAAATTCTCTTTAAAATGATATTAATCTAAATTCAATACTGAAAACCACATATTCAAATACTATATTTAACTTAGTGGTGCAAAAGCCCATGAGGCCTACAGTGCCCAACTCAGTTTTCGCGACCTTGGGCCCTGAGGTGCATGAGCACATGTTCTGGTCAGGTGGTCAGTCTGACACGAAAACCCTCAGTATTAAGTTCCCAAGCAAGCTTAGTACTCATTTATCAACCCACTGAAGAGATGAAAAACTGAGTCAACCTTGCCTAGCCCTGGGTTTGAACCTTGGACCTGTGGTGTGGAAGGGTGATGCACTAGCCACTGGGCTTAAATACCACCTTTACTTGAATCTAAACCACACACACAACATGTTTTTGAGAAAAAATGTGTAAAAGGTTCGTCAATATCTGATACTTAAGAAATTTTAAAAAGTATTTTGAATCAGAAATAATGAGAAGTTAAAAATTAATTTATTTTAGCAATAATAAAAACTTTTAAATACATACATGAACCCAAAATTACTCTTAACTATCAGCATCATAATTCGTCACTCCCATTGTCACAGCTGACTTCGATGTTGGTGCCAGAATCACCATTTTCGCACACCATGTCATCCAATGTATTTGTTATGCAACATTTTTTTTTAAAAAAAAAAGAATGTAAAGACTTTTGAAAAGTTACAAACAAAAATTATATTTTGTCTATGCTATTGATGTATATTTGTTTTATCTGTGTCACATTTTCAGTGGCTGCTGCTGTGTTTCCGTTTTTTTTTCTGCATATAAAATTGACTCTTTTCATAGTTGTGTCATAGTGACTCATCTTGTTATTACTGATATCTTTAATACTCAGGTTGTTAAAAGAAAGTGTATATAAAAAAATTTCTTAAATACAAGCAGACAAAGATGTTTAGGATGGATTGGAGGTAAATTGTAGAATGGGATAAGTCCACTATGCAAGTGGCCAGAATAGCCAGTTACATTTTTCCTTTTGAGAGGGGTAGAAACTCTTTCTTCCATCCAATTAATGTTATGCCTTTGATTCTAAACCACACCCGATTTTCAATAGCATTAACACTGGAAAAATAGTGCAGCTTATATTCAAGTAAATACAGTATTTGTAATTCAAAAAGTTATGCTACAATAATTATTGATAGACATTAGATACCGATTGATGATAGCAGTAAGTTATCAGTACTCACTGAGGTAGCCTTTACTATTTTTTATTGCTGTTTCACATCAATATTTTATTGAACTGAAAATAGTTTTAGGCTCTTCCTTCGTTATTACATGATGCCAGGAAACAATTATAGCCTCAATTAATTAATTCCCTTTTATTTTTTCATGTATACCTCATTTGGACAAGTTTTTGATAGGATTGAGGTCAGGACAACAATAATATTTAGTCAAGAAACAATGACATTAAATAACAGAGTAGATTGGACACCTAGAAAGAGATGTGTGACAAGAAAGTGGTCTTTCCTATGTTTAAATTGCAAGAGAAGTGGGTTGGTTCAGTGTTTACATCTGGGGACTGAAAGTTTTGTTTTAAGTTTGCGTTGCAGCCATCAGTGAACTAACAAGTGGAGAATGAGAGGATTGACGAGAAGGTACCAAGTTTTTCGCTGCAAGAATGAAAGAGGGAGTGATGTGTAGGCCACTCACTATGTGCACCATTGTGTTAGAACTGTGAAACTACCTTTGAGAATCAGAAGTGTTTCTATTTTAATGCAATTCAAATAGTCTTGATGTTTTCATATATTATTGTGTAGTCCTGTATAAATTGTCCACCATTAAACAGTGTTTTTAGCAAAAGACAGTGCTATCATCTATGTATCCCAAATGTACACAGAGCTGTAACTCCACATACATAAATTATAAATACCTTGACAGATTGGGGAACTTCAGCCAAATCTTTTTCATTTCGACTAGGCAGAATGCAACTTCTCATGCCTGCTCTATGGGCTGCCAGTACTTTTTCTTTTATGCCTCCAACCTAAATAATAAAAAGACTATATTCTTTACAGGTAACAGTGAACTGTTTTCCCATTCTATACCATGCAAATACCTGACATAGAGAGAAATTTAAAATAATTTTTATACATTTAATATATAAATACATTTCAACAGAAAATTATATTGTTTTGCCACACCTTTTCTTAGTAATTTATATAAAAATGTTAACTTTGGTAAAATATTTCCATGTTTCATTAAAAACATTTATTATATTTCTGGGCTATATAAAAAAAGGAAATAGGAATCCATTGTATCTTTACAATTCAAAAGTTTTTATGCTTATAGTGCAAAAAATGTACTTCTTTTATATATTTTACAATGAAAATGATTCAAGCATATAGATTTAAAAATAAAAACATTTCACTTTTAAAAAATTTAAAAAAACAATGGTATGGGATAAAATGTTAATTTTAAACAGCAGAATGTTTATGTAAATGGATTCTAAAATTATCTTTATAAATTTTTAATTATTCATACGTTAGCTGGTATTAAGACAGATAAAACATGTTACTGTTTAAAAACATAAGACTGACAAGTTGAAACAATCGAAATTTCAATTATTGCATATTTAATATATTGTTACTAAAAATAATTTTAGAAAAAGCTTACAGGTAAAATTAGGCCTCGAAGTGTTATTTCACCAGTCATTGCAATGTCGGATCTGACAATTCGTCCAGTGAACAAAGAAACCAATACAGTAAAAATGGTAACTCCAGCAGATGGTCCATCTTTACCAACAGCCCCAGCAGGAAAATGTATATGAATATCAGTATTTTCCATCATGTCTGCACCATGAGGTATTTTAATTCCATACTATAATACAAAATTATAAAAGTGCATGTAAAAAGTAAAGAAAAATATTTTCCAGTTAAAAAAAAATTAATGTTGCTTCAAAATGTGCTTCATTTACTAAAATTAATATTTTGAAATATACTCAGATACATTGAAAATAGCATACCAAGAAGGAAGTGAGCTACAATTGCGAAACTTTGCAAAGCAGTTGAATGACAAAAATGATCTGAGTTTGATGCCAATGTGCATGACCACATGCCTTGCAGTCCAGCTGCAATCTGGAAATGGGTTCTATTGAAATCGGCAAATATAGTGGAAGGTTCATAAATGTAGCAATCACATACCAATGCTAGGAGGACTTAAGTAAACGAGGAATGCCACATTGACAAGTGAGAAGACATTTTGCACAGCTAAGCAAGTTGAAGAGGAGCCTGATTATCAGCAAGAAAATTGGTGGCTAGGCAAAGAGCCATGTTATCTGCCAGATCAACTAACTGTTTGGAGTATGCTGTCAGAACATCTTAGGAGCAGTGGACATGAGATGGTATCCACCTGTGGAGAACCAGGAAGATAAAGCAAGAGGATTGAAAGGTCATTTGGAGAGAGTTTGTGAATTGCACAGTGCTTCGTTCCATAATACAATCAGATGTAAGGCAGATAGTTGTTGCACATACTATTTCCAGATGCCCAGCGGAAGCAAATCTACCATCCAGTGAAATGCTTTTAACATAAAACAGACTGTCTACAGTGGTGCCAAGCCAGAGCAACATGGAATATCATAGATTGGCTAAACAAGGTGTTTAGTAATGAATCCTGGTCCATTTTGGGTTGCATTGAATAAACCATATATGGCTGTAGAAGCATCCTCTTAAATAGAACAATTCTACCCACAAAGCAAACATAACAATATAGGAGTTCATAGCTTATGATAGCAGATCCACTCTAATTATGGTATTTGGAACCTTAATAAGTCAACACTGTGTTGATGACATTCTTCACCCCCACGTGGGGTACTTCTTAAATGATCATCCAGGAGCAATTGTTCAGCAAGGAAATGCTCATCTGCAAACAGCTAGAGTAGCTTAGTCCTTTCTAAGTCATGTTCAAACTCTTTCGTGGCCTGCCCGCACCCTGAACCTGTTGCTCTGCATAGGATTAGGAGACAACTGTTCAAGATTTGTTACAGCTAGCTCATCAGTCTCAGGACAACATCTGATGTCTAATCAATTTTAAAAAAATCATATTGCAACAGGAAAGGGTCTGATATGGTAATGAATGTACACTGTATGTCTTGATTTGGGGATCAAGTGAGTCTCATCTGTATCATTACAGTCAAACCTGTTTTAATAATTTTTTTTATGTGACTACACTTTTTAAGTGATTTGTGATATGACATAATCAGAAAATATATTGCTTATGTAATTCCTATCCCCCCACATAAAAAACAGGTTTGATTGTATATGAATCAATTTTTTTCACTGTCTGAAGTTCCATTCCTAGAGTGTTATTTTCTATGTTTCTAAGTATATTACTGAAAACTTAATCACATTATAGAAACTTTATGTAATGTGTAAAAATCAATTGTTCTAGAAATTTAATTCATATTTAAAAAATTTGCTTCTGGCACAATTTTTTATTTACATAAACTTTATATTTATTATAGTTTTGAAAGTGAAATACAGCAAAATCTCATTTAATGAGTAAACTGCTCATCGATAAAACAAATTGTAAAAGAATTCCTCGCTTAATGAGCAACATTTTGCATAACAAATTCCAAACAGAAAAGATGTCCCTAATAGTTACAGTAAATAACATTGTACTCTACATTAATTTATATGGGAAAAATTGGTTTGAATTATGAGCAATATTCTGGAATGAATAATATTCCATTATAAGCAAGGTTTCACTGAATATATAAACACTAATAAATTTTGTTACATGTTTAATTTTATATTAATATCTTCATCTGACAGCTAAATTGTAATACTAATTTTTTTTATATTTCATATGAGTTCAGTAATTCAAAAAAGAAATTATGCTTAGGTAATCATAATTTTTAAATCTAAGCATGAATACAATTTTTTAATTAAAAACTAAAACTGCTAGTAAATTTTATAAATATATACATGCATTTCCTTCTTTCAACATTAATAAACCTAAAAAATTATGTCTAACAATGCCTGAAACCGAGAAGGAACTCCTATTTCAAACCAAGAGACATAAAAGTTTGCACTATATATATATATATGTGTATAACTTTTTTATTTACCAAACAAATTTTTATTGCAACAATGATTTTTTTAATTTTACAGTATAAGAAGTTAATCAGAACTAGGTACTATTTTTTTAATTTAACATTTTTACAATCCTTCCAGAATGACAATCACAAATGTTGATCTTAAATTAAGATTGAACTAAAACTAAAAGAAATTTGATTTACCTCATGAAGATGAGAACGTACTAAATTTAGAGCTAACTGAGCAGATTCTTTCATGACTTTACCAAGTTGCCCTGTAAGTATTAACTGTCCATCACCTTCAATTTTTGTTGCTTCAACATACATTATTTGACCCCCTGCAGATGTCCACGCTAATCCAACTGCAACGCCTGGTTGCCCTAATCGGCCTGTTACTTCATTATCAAATATGGGTGTCTAGAAGAATGAAAAAAAGATAAAAACTACAATAATGAAATACATATACAAAGCAGAAATCTTGTTAAACATCTACAGAAATTATAATTCTAAACATTACATAAAACATCTCTAAAT
This sequence comes from Trichonephila clavipes, assembly GCA_019973935.1. Taxonomy (NCBI): domain Eukaryota; kingdom Metazoa; phylum Arthropoda; class Arachnida; order Araneae; family Nephilidae; genus Trichonephila; species Trichonephila clavipes. The sequence goes on from BMAU01017843.1 coordinate 1,655,889, forward strand.
AGCACAATTCTCGAAAATAACTTGAGAAAGAGAGAGAATAATATGAACAATTAAAAGCAAAATTATAATTATACAAATCAGAAAGAATGACAGCAACAAATGGTTTAAATAAAGTTTTTTACAATAGGAAAGAGACATTTCCAGATGTCAAACACTAATTTAAAAGAATTAGGAAAATTTTAATTATATGCAGAGGGTTTATTAACTATTAATCTATATGGTTGGATATGATTAACATTTTTTTCAAAATCCAGCTTCAATCTAATTTTCTTTCGAAAATGTTCAGATTTTCCATTCCAAACAAAATAATGTTTCTATAATTCAGCAGAGTTATAAGTAGTAAAATAAATCCTATAAATGTATACTAGTCACAACATCATTAATTTTAATATGCAAATTAACAGCAATATATATATAATATATATATATATATATTTAATTTTAACAATAAATCAATGAGAAAAAGACCAAATACACGCCTTGCACTAAATCATGTTTTAACAATTTCCACTTGAAAACAGAGTATAATTTTGAAATTGTTGACAGTTTCACTTATTTAGATTCGGAAATTAACAATAGAAACGATTGTACTACAGAAATCCAAAAGAGAATTACTATGGCTAATAGATGTCTTAATGGAATATGAAAATATATTAAATTGAATTTAACTTAAAAAAAAACAAACGTTCTATTGTATAAAAGTACTTTAAGATCAGTATTAACTTATGCATGTGAAACTTGGTCCATGTCTCGAACAGATAAGAACATAAGTATCTACAAAAGGAAAATTTTAAGAATTAGTTTTGCAGGAATCTAGGAAAATGGAACTTGGAGAAGAAGATCAAATTTCGAGATCTATCAATCATATAAAGAATCTGACATCGTTAACTTCTTCAAAATACAGCAAATGAAATAGGCAGGTCACGTTATCAGAATGAACGAACACTGCACCTCTAAAAAAGTCTTCAATGTTTAATCAATTGACACATGAAGAAAGGGCAGACCAAATCTTAGATGGATTGATTGCCTAGAAAAAGATCTCCTAGTTTCGAGAACTAGGAATTGGAGAACACTAGCAGGAAGAACGCTACCCTGGAAAAGGCTTCTTGAGAAGGAAGGAATTTTAACAATATTGATCTACTTTCCAAGTTTCATAAAAAGAATTTTGAATATTAAAAGCTAGAAATAGTGGAACAAAGTAAAGATTTTGCATTAATGTTGCAACAACTATTTTACAAATAGACATTTTTCTTAAAAGTATACATTTATAGAGTATATTTAAATTATCTATTAACTTTTCCTCAAAAAAGTCTGAATTATGCAATATCCAGCACTCAAAATTTTTTAAGTGATATTTATACATAAGCAAAAAATAAAGTAAGCTGAAGATAACAAAAAATTACTAACTCCTAATATATCAATAACAGCTTCTTCATCTAAAATAAAAGGAAGTTCTGGAGGTGTTGGCACAGGACTTAGGGCTAAATCCACGCATTCCTCTGGAACTTCATCCATTAAAGCTTTTTTGTGATTATTCCTCATTGCATTGTCTTTTAGAACTGATTCCTGTTTTTCAACTATTTTCACAGCCACTGCACGGCATACAGCACCTATTTTTCTTTCCAATCCACGAACACCTGCTTCTCTCGTATATTTAGAAACTAAAATAAAAATTGTTACAAATTAATTTAAAAATTATTAAAATAATTTACTCTACTGAATTTATTAACAGATTTAAAATGCAATTTGTCATTTCTTTATAATAAAGAATCGTTTGACATTTCAATTTTAAACAATATATAGAACATATATACACATTAAGATTCCTGTTTACTAGCTCTTTGACTAATACATTGCTTTGAATACAATAAATTGCATCTTAAAGGAGGGAGGGAATGAAAGTTTTTGAGGAATTGTATTTTCCCCTGATTTCTGAAAATATTTAATTGCTCATTTGACAGATTTCAAATTTATACGACATATTTTCAAATATTGAAGGAAAATAATGCAACTTCAAAGTAACCATTATTTTTAGGTCTTTTATATGTACTTTATTGCATTCAAATAAATACACTAGTTTAGATTTGAAGAGGAAAATAGAAATCCCATAAGATTAATATAATGTTTATGAATTCAAAATCAGTACTTGAAAAAAAAATCTTGGAAAATTTTAAAACAATAAATAAAAATTTTAAACTTTTAAAGAACTACATGACATAAAATTAGCACAAAATGAAATTAAAATAAAAAGCATGGAGACTTAATAAGGCATGTATATGTAATACAGTCAAACCAACTGCTATAAGTACATTTTTCTTTTTGCTCATTAAAATCATTTACATTCAGTTATAAATAGAAATATATATATTAAACACCAAAAGCAAATTGTTACAACAGAATACAAATTAAGGAAATGAAATAGCATACATTTTTAATGTGAATGTACTTGCACAACTATGTAGAACTAATGATCCCGACAGACATTGTCCTGTACACACATCTTAAATCCAAAAATTACAAACTTTTTTGAATAAGTTGTAACAATCTGAACCTTTTTCATGAAATTTTTTATAAAAAAAGTTATTAAAATATCTGACATCATCACAAGTACAATTACCACAATTCGACCTATTGATTGCGTGTGAGTATGTATTTACTATGAACTAAGTTGAATATAGAAGCTATTCTGAATAGGAACTTAAACTTATTTTGATGAAAGGATAAAACTCAAGCTATTTTCATAACAGGTATATTTTTGTAATGCACAAAAAATAAATTTATCGTAATGCCCTTGAATGTACAATGTTTTTGGTTAATCTTTGAGGGATATAAACAAACAAATGCGATGGTTTGCCAAACCTCAGAATGCAACATACTGTTACGAATTTAGTCTTATTCTAATTGTTTCTACTCATTTGTGTTCATTTTTACAGTTTAATTTGTCGTATCTAATGTGATTTCAACCCTGTTTACCTGTAATATCATTTCCACTGCATTGCACGGCCCCCATGCTTTAACATTGGTTTAAATGGTAAACTCGCCAAATATTGCAGCTAGCGCCAAGTTGGCGACGGATTTGGCGACTTAATTTTTGGCGCCAAATGTGGGCGATAAGCTTGGCGACCATGGCAACCCTGCTCCTAATAACCCTGTCTGGCAACCCTATCGCGGTATTGTAACACTATTGTATTGAATGTATTACTGTATTGAGCTTTTCTCGTACGCTCCGGATTTTTCTAGACCTTTCTATTTCTAGATTATTCTGGCAAGTGCAAGAGGTTTCTGACCGAAAGGTATAAAAGGGCCCAGGCCGGCTAGTCAGTCAGATCTCAGCTTTCATGCAAGTGATACCTCTCTGCTTGAGAGAGAGAGAGACGATTGCATAGTGCGTGTGTTATTGTTTTTATTGAGTTATTATTTTTGTGCTGAGTGTTTAATATTGCTTTTGTTAGTGTATTACATCTGTGTTATCAGTATTTTCATCGATTGTACGTGACTTTCTCGAACTGTTCTACAATTTGTGGAGGACTGTTTTGGCCAAGAATAAAATTGTTTTGGATCCCGCTCTTCGGCTTCAATCATTTCGAACCCCCGAAAACGCAACAATACATTTGGCCATGCAAAAAGCAAGGGTTTTCTAAATCTAAGCCACAAATTGTCATTGTTTGACCTTGTGACTTATTAATGGTCGTAGCAAATGTCAAGTGAATTGGAAATTGCAAACATTTAAATGGGTAGGTGAATCTGAAAGAATCATTGAGATCTGTGGTAGAAGTACAACTTCACTTGTGAAGTTTGCTGCTCAAAATAGTAGCCTCAAGAATACCCATGATTTTTTTAATGAACAATTGTGCGCCCTTGCATAATTTTGCGCATTTTTTAAATAATTGCGATATTGGACTGAATTGTGAATCTAAATCGTTCTCGAATCCACTTGAGCCCACACAAAAAATATCATCCAAATCGGTCCAGCCGTTTAGGAGGAGTTCGGTCACATACACACGAACAGAAGAATTATATATAAAGATATATGCCGTATCGTAGCGAAATGAATAATCTTTCCGATTCTATAATTATTTTTTGTCTGATTTTAATAGAAAAATTAGATTGCAATTTTAAAAATTGAGAAAATATTGGAAAATTATCCTCTTTTTCTTGCTGCGCATTAGCAGAATAAACAGCACACAGAGGTAAAACAATTATGCGTTTCAAGGTTTTTAATTAATATCTTTTTAACTAATTGTGATATCGGACTGAATTGGGAATCTAAACCCTTCTCGAATCCACTTGAACACACACAAAAAATTTCATCCAAATCGGTCCAGCCATTTAGGAGGAGTTTAGTCATACACATGCACAGAAGATTTTTATATACAAAGATCTGTAATTTAGCAGGAATTAGAAATTCTTGAATTTATTAATTTTTGAGACAAAATTTAAAAGAAAGAAAAGTATATTTTTGAATACTTCATAAAAGGATGTCGTAGCATATTTACAAAAAGTTTTTTTTTATTATTCATAATTACTTAGAAAATACACCAAACTTTTTGTTGTGTTTCATAATAAATAGGTATAGAACTGAGAACTTTAAACAGAATATATGCCATGAGCAGAAAAGTCTTACCAAATGATCTTAGCAGATTCATAAAAGGTTAAGTAGTCCCCTCCCCAAAATATAATAAATGAAAACAAGATAGAAAGATAAACAATTATAAATTATTCCACGCATATAACCAAATTAAAAACGTGTGGTTATAGAAAAGAATTTTCAACTATCACAACATTTCAGTAGAGATCATACATGTTAAAAATGGTTTATACATCTTATTGCCTTAAAAGTACAGCCAATGGTTTTTGAATCAATCAACTAGGAAGTAACATAAAAATAAATAATTGACAATAAGTTATTTTTTCATTTGTCGACTATAATACAATAATTATATAAACATGTTTGATTTCAGAAAAAAATTTCAACTGGCTATTCATTAAGGAGAACTATATTTTTAAATATTAGTAGTAGAACATTACAAAAAAATTAAAATGCTGAGTTTTGAAAAAGAATTCTCAAAAGTAAAGATTTAAGATCATAAGAATGTAAGACTGAGATTTTCAATAAAATCAAATAACTGTGTAATAGTTTTTATAAAAGTATAATTAATACATATCTCTTGATTCCTAATTCTGCAAATTTGTTTGGGTCAGAAGTACACTGTTACTCCAAATTTTATCTCCTTTTTCACACACACACACAAAAATCCAGAATAACAGTCTTAAGCACAACTATACTAATCTCTCCTTGTTGAGCTGACACCTTACCTGTTTGCAGAATTATTTACACTCAAGCATTTCCTTACAAAAATATTGTTCCATTTATCATCTATCAATTTAGCAAACCATTGTTTAGAAGCATGGAAAAATTCTTTGATTGAATGACTTCAAAAGGTAAGTGCACCACATAGGTTTCTTCATATAGAAAAGGGTATGCATTATATACCAGAATGCATGGTACATATTTTACAATACAAATATTTGAAAGATATGTTTTTTAAGAAAAGAAAAGAAAAATTTCATATAAATACTGATTGTTCTGATGGCTTCATCTGTAAATTGTAGCATGTCAAGAGTTAATCCATGTTCCTTCAATTGTTTAGGAACAAGATGATTGCGAGCTATATGTTCTTTCTCATCATGAGTATATCCTGGAACCGTAATTATCTAACAAGAAAAATAAGCTATTTTTTAATAAAAATTAAGTCAATCAACAATTTCACTTTGCATAATAGATTATTGTTTTGGTTGGAATATTAAATTAAATGAAATTGAATTTTTTACATTACTTTACACAATAAGTTTAGACTTTAAGAAAAAAAAAGAAAAGAGATTAACACACAGTAATCCTTTATTAGATCTAAAATACCACCATTTTCTATAACTGACTGAAACCTGAGCTACAAGATAGAAACAACAAAAGAGTGATGTTAAAAAGTCTCTATACAGTCACTTATATTTTAATTAAGTTACTTCCTATTTTTTTAAAAATTTTGTGTATGAAAACAAATTTTTAAAAGATAATTTCATAAACGTCACTTTTTATGTTCACTGAACTGAGAACTGCACATATTCAAAGGAAAACTTTCATAAAATTTTACTGGAAAAGAAAGGTTCAGCATTACATTTTAAATGTTTTAAAGACAGGTATATTGCTACATCTCTTTAGAAGAGTCTAGACACATTTCTTAATGATCTGAATATAAACCAGAAGTTTAATCACTATAAGGAGAAAATAAATACTTGAGTGACTTTTCCTTCTTCAATATCATGAAGTTTTAATGGATTTTTTTTTCTTTTGATTGTTAATAAAATTGAAATATCAAAAAGCTAAAGTTCTCAATTTAAAAATATATATATACCTTAAGATTTCAAAAACATACATCAATATAAAAGTCAATCTAAACACAAGTCAGTTTTACCTCCATTCTATCCAGTAGAGCTGGTGGAATTGTTTTGATAGTATTGGCAGTTGCAATAAATAGGACTTGAGATAAATCGAAAGGTACATTTAAGTAACTAATTATTAAGTTAAAAAAAATACTGAAATTCCTGTACAAGAACTCTGATGGTAAAATGAATATGACATACCTTGATAATCTAAAACTATATTAACTGAATGTGTTTATGGATAAAAATGCATGTTAATAAATCAACAAAAAATGTTGTTATAATTTATGGCACATAAAAAGATAATCCTTAATTATGCATTCCTTTCATAAAGTTCTGAAAAGTTGAGCTATTATGAAAGGATACTGATCTGTAAAGTTACAATTTTGCTCTGGATCTAGAACTTCCAACATAGCAGCAGCTGGATCTCCATGAATGCCTGTACTCTAAAAGCAAATTCAAAATAACTTGTAACAAATTAAAACATAAAAAAAATCAAAGCAAAAAATGAAATCATATGTTTGATATTAACGAGGAATAGAAAATATATTTCTCTATCTCATTTTTGCTAAGCGATCATAAATATTAGAATAAAAAATTTAATTAAAATAACGTTAAATATTTCATATAGTCCATAAAAAAGTTTTCCAAAAAGGCTGAAACTTCAATATGCATTATTGGCACATTTTTATATAAATAATATTAAGAAATCAATATAAAAAATATATGTAAAATTAACCATTTAAGCCAATTTTTAGGAGAAAAAGAAATTCTATAGAATTGTTTCATTTACCATTTTATCTATTTCATCTAGAAGAAATACTGGATTATTAACACCAACAGTTTTTAACCCTTGAATTATTCTTCCAGGCATAGAACCAATATATGTCCTTCGATGCCCTCTTATATCAGCTTGATCACATACTCCTCCCAAAGATATCCTAAATAAGCAAGAATTTACATGAAAATTCAATTAACACATTTTAGATAATTTAGCTTAATTTAATAAAATGGGGAAACTATATTTCTTTTTATTCAATCACTTAACTGCTATTCACTAAATCTATAACAGAATCAAATTGAAAATTAAATAATATTCTTTTATAATATAACTATAAATGAATACTTAATTATTAAAGAATTATATAATATAGTGAAATATATATTAAATCTCAGATATTTAATACATAAAGCAAAATTGTAAATTAATGCAAAAATGTTCAGTTTAAAATTTTCAGTCACATATAGAAAATAAAATGTCTTATTTTTTAGATATTGTTATTAATTGGATTTGATTATTATTAGCTTTTCTAAAGCTTTTGTACATACATATAAATATTTTTTTAAAATGAGTTTCAATCACTAATTTAATTAAAAATAAAAATTATGCAATATTATACAGCTAGTTTTACCATGAAAAAGAGTTAATAAAATATAATATAAGAAAGAGATAAAATCTGAATTCTTAAATAAAGTAAAAGCATAAAATGTGCAGATTCAACAAATTTTCCATAAAATAAATCTAATTACAAATGTATTGTTTTTATAAAAAAAAAAGCATAATAGCACTAAAATTATAAAATATTACATATTTACAAAGAAAATAAAACATTTTAACCTTTTTACAAATGTATATTCATAAACATACACTCATTCCCCCTGACCGGAACATCTGCTTGTGTACCTCAGGCCCCAAGGTCGTGTATACTGAGTTGAGCACAATAGGCCTTGGCCTGATGATATCATGCCACTGAGTTACTCATTAGAATATTTTTATTGGGCCACTTTTACGCTTAGATATGTGCATAGGGTTTGAGGATAAAAATATATTTAAAGTACAGCAAATAGTGAGAGAAACATTTCTGCCCTCAAGAGAGTAAAGACTGAAATGAGATCTACTATGAAAAGTTTAACAGTTTGATGTTGCTATGCACTCAAAATGATAATGCAATAGAAATTGATTACAATAAAGTTATTAATGATTTTCTCAAAAAAAATCATTTGTTTTGCAAAAAAGATCTCCATTGTACAAGACTAATGAAGTGACTCAAAGAAGAATAAGGATGTAAAAAAGGTAAAGATAATAAAGCGATAAAAAAGATGATAGTTAACAAGTTGAAAACAGTTCATACATTGATATATATTCTATACTGTAATTAAAAACAATTTCATTAATTTACAAAAGGGTGGGTGGTCCGTGTTGCCATAAAGTAAGAAATGAACAAGAGTGGCCGAAACATACCACTATTCTTTCCTTATGACAGTCAGTTCATAATATGGCTGGTCCACAGGTCGTGGATAATGGAAAGATTATTCAAACAGCAAAAACAAAGAAAGGGAAAAGTGTAAGAAAGTTAAAGATCCCTCCCAAAACAAAACAGGAAAAGTAAGAACTGAAGCAGGAAGGGGAGATGCACTGGAAATAGTAGTGGGGGCGTGGCTATTGAAATGCCTAGAGTGCCAGGGAGAATAAAAACGGCTCTGTTAACAACTTTTTAATTAATATAATGAAATATTCCTTTAAAACATGAAAAGCTTTCAAAAAAATTTTAATTTAACAAAAAATAAAATCTTAACTCACAAAAACTGATATTTTTAAAATTAAAGAAATAAAGTATTTACCTATGGAATTCTCGTCCAAGTGACTGAGCAATTGATCGACCAACACTGGTTTTTCCAACACCAGGAGGACCGACAAAACATAAAATGGGTCCTTTCAATGCATTTTTTAATTGCCGTACAGCTAAATATTCCAAAACTCTTTTTTTGAGCTTTTCCATTCCATAATGATCTGTATCTAAATCTTTCCTAAAATAAAAAGTACATATTAATGGTTTCAAAAAACTTACTATTTCAAAAATCACGCTATCTCGTTAATAACTAATGCATGATAAAAATGATATGATAGATAAAGAGTGTTTTTTTTCCAGGTATAGAAGTTTAAGTTGGCATTACTTTCCAAGATGGCGACCGATTTAACAGCTGTCAAGTGATTTATTCTCAGTTTGGTTTGGCAATTCATCAAAACGATCATCAAGCAAGGCATAGATTCGTCGAATGGGCCCAAAACGAGATTGCCGTTGTTCCCGATTTTCATAAGCAAATTTTGTTTAGAGACAAAGCGCACTTCTGGTTGAATGGCTACATCAACAAACAAAACTTCCACATTTGGAGTGAAGCTAATCCACAAGTGTATGTTGAAACACCATTACATCCAGAAAAACTGACTGTTTGGTGTGCTTTATGGGCTGGTGGAATCCTTCTTCAAAAACCATGAAGTCCACAATGTTACAGTCAATGGTGATCGGTATAGAGCCATGATTACTAACTTTTTCATTCCTGAATTGAACAATCATGATCTCCAGGAGCTGTAGTTCCAACAAGACGGCGCAACATGTCACACAGCTCGTGCCACAATCGATTTATTGAAAGACACGTTTGGTGACTGCCTAATTTCACGTTTTGGACCTGTGAATTGGCCTCCAAGATCTTGTGATTTAACACCGCTAGACTATTTTCTGTGGGGCTATGTAAAGTCATTGGTCTATGCGGATAAGCCACAAACGCTTGACCATTTGGAAGACAACATTCGCTGTGTTATTGCCGATATACGGCCACAAATGTTGGAAAAAGTCATCGAAAATTGGACGTCCAGATTGGACTACATCCGAGCCAGCCATGGTAGTCATATGCCAGAAATCATATTTAAAATGTAATGCCACAAGATTATCTTTCGAATAAAAAAAATTCATGTCAATCGAATAATACATTGTTGTTTTATTGCAATTTAAAGTTCTATACCTCTAAAAAAACACCCTTTACATGCAAGCATATCAATCTTGAACAATTTACCATTTGTTTTTATACACAATAAAAGTAAATACTTGGATCCAATATTCTTATGACAACTATTTCAACTTTAGAAAAAAAATTTTAGTAATTATTTAAAATTTTAGTTGCTTTAAAATTTATCCAAAAACAATATACTAATTTTATCAATAAAATATAACATTTCCATATAGTATAGTTTTAAAAAAGAACTAAATAAAAAAAACATATAATTTTAAAAGTAGTAATGAATTTAAAGAATCTATTCAAATCTATTTTATTTAGTTATGTAAATAATACCTGGATTTATTAATATCAATCACTTCTGGAGATTGTTTAGCCCAAGGTAATTCTGTCATGAGTTCAATGTAGTTCCTATTAAAAACACACACACAAATACAGCATGAGTATAAAAAATTTATGTACATTACAACTCATTATATATAAAATATCAGAATAAAAACAAAACTTAAAGAAATGTAAAATATTACTCACCGAGTTACTGCATGATCTGGCATGTGTGGTGGCATTTTTTTAAGCCTCTGCAAAGGAAAAGATTTTATTTTGAAGTTAAAAATGGTATATGAAATGTTACCTAGTTATTATCACAGTAATTTTTATGCTTTTAAAATTAAATACCTGTATTTCTCTAAGAGATATTTTTTTTGCATGTTCTGGCATTTCAGTTTCCCTACAATACAAATGCATCAAAAATTACTAACATAAATTCTAATATAAGCATAAATGTTCCAAATAAATAAATATAAGTCACAAAATAAATTTAATAAAATAAGAAATCATATAATTTTATATTAACAAGGGCAACTAAGAACTAAAGATTAAATAAATAAAAACAGAGAGCAGGTCATACAAAATTATAAAAACTAACAGTTTTAACAAGATGTATATTCTACATTGTTCAAACTATTGTGTGGTCTGTGCGACCACACAAGCTATCTTAAGCTTTTTGACTTAATCTATTTAACAACTGAATGAGTAACCCAACTATACGAGTGAACAAGCAAAAATTCATCTTCACTGGACAGCAGCAAGCAAGATTCTGAGGAAATGGTGGGTAGTACATAGTCCATCAACTCATTCATGCCAAAGATATGCCAAGTCCTTATACACTAAATCTACATTACACACTTAATTTCATACTATTTCACTTTCTGAATATAACGTTATTATACAATCCACATTACTTTTACATTAAGAATTTAAATCAATTTTTTTTCATTTTAGTATGTAAAACAGAATACGCAATTAAATTACTATTCAAAGGGCAGTAATCATTATCATTCAAAATATTTAGTAGTAAGCAAATAAAAAAATCAGATTTCTTATAATAATAACTAAAATTATAAGCATTTCTTATCTAAAGTCTAATACAATTCTCTTTACTATCCAATATAATAAATGAAGGTACTTGCATATTAACCCTTAAGCCATTTTCACAAAATCAAAAGCTATTGTCAAATGCCCTGATGTACTGCCAACAGTAGCGCAGACAAGGGGGGGAGGGTCCAGACCCCCCCACAAAGCCCTTGATTTTTTTTCCCGATTGAATATAATTCTAAGTATATAGTATGTAAAATTTAATTAAGTATTTGTTATTAATGATTAATTTTATTAATTAATACTTATTATTTATTCAATAATTAGTTTTGTACTGTGTTTTATTCCTGAAAATTGACAAAATCAAAAGGAGCATGTTACAAGAATGGTGAACTTTCGACAAAGGGAAACCCTCCCCCTGAAAAATTCTGTGTACACTACTGACAGCCAATAATGATAAATATGTTCCTGTACATGCCTAGACAGAACTTTGTTTATAAAAAGTCTTATTTTTACCATTAGTACTTTTTGGGAAAAATTATTAAAATTTGGGACTTATTCTCTAAAGAAATGAACATAGTGGAATATTTTACAAGGTCATTTATACCAAGCGTATTAACAGGCAAAATATGTCTATTTATATAGAAACACATAGTTTGGTGCTCAAATAATTTTGTTAAAATAATGGAATTTAAGCAACGAAATGCAGTTTAAATTTAGCTATATATGCAAATTAACTTTGGCAGAAATTCTTTCAAAATCTTCTCCACTTTACTGGTTAATGGGCTAATAATTTAGTACCAGAATGTGTAAGAGTTCACTACAAAATTTCATACAGAATATAACAAAGAAAATTTTAAATTTATTTAACTGATCTAGCATTTTAATTTCTGAGCTCGGTATGAAGGGTTGAAGCAGTATCGCAATTATTTATTTAAACAAGAACGAGGAAACACTAATAAAATTATTTAGTTAGCATTTTTCAAAACATATCAATCTACCAAAATACCCTTGATTACATACCTGACTTTCTTTTCCAGAGCTACTATTTCGTCTTCCTTATCCATGTCATTAAAATATTTACCTCTAGGAAAAGGAATTTTAGTAATGTCTAAAGGTCCAATATCATCTTTTCTAGCTTTTTGTAATAACTGCAAACCCTGGTAGTAAATTTAAAAATATTAAAAATAAGAAAATAAATAATTACACTTAATCATAAGTAAAGTACAAAAAAATTATATTTAGGAAAGAGATAACAGCAATACAAATTTTTCCAAAGTGCTACTGAATGCAAGAAAACAATAAATGTTCATAAATCCTTTTCCTTAATTTGATACATAAAGTCAAGTTTTAAAATTCAGATCAGAAAAATTTAAACACATTTTTTTTTAAAATACACTTAAAGAAATGAAATATTATACTTCAATTTGTCGCACTAAAAGAGGAAGAGTTTTCTTAAATCTTTCAGCTAAATCAACTGCATCCAGTATCTGTAGTCTCTCTGTATGTGAAGCTCGTACAATAGCAGCACAAACATCAGGTAAACTCTCAGTAGGTAAAGAATTCAATAAACGCTTTTAAAAAAACAATGCATATTTAAATTAATAAATATAATGTTATATATGTTAAATAGAAGCACTGAAAAAAAATTTATAAAAAGTAAAAACTAAGAAGTTTTGCTTTTGCAAAATGTAATGACATGCAATCCAACAATACTGTATACAAAAATATAGTTTATAAAAAGCAACTATTCTCTACAAAAAATTTTATGCATTTTTATCAGTACAATTAACTTTTTAAACATATGCTTCAAAAAATGCAATTTTCTTCATATATAAATCTATTTTTCCTTTTAAAAAACCACATTCTATACTTCTCTCTCTCATTATAATATTTCTTTCATAAGCAAATATTTATGGTGATACAAAGAATGAATTCAGAAACATAAAATATTAACTATCCCATACTCTGCATTAACATAGTTTGGTTTAAAAAAAGAGATACCGTATTTTCGTGTATATAATCCGCGGATTATGTGTTAAAAAAGTTTCAAATTTCATTGTGCGTATTATATGCCGCCGTGGATTATCTGAGAAAAACATTCTCCATCAGAAAAGCGAACAATAAAGTTTTGGAAGAAATGCTGTTTATGTTTTATAAAATAAATAACTGATGGCGCTTTCATGACTCGGATGACGTATTTCAGCTATAACTATTTTTTGTCCAATTACATTCAAAAACGAATTCGATTCCTCGGAAGGAAAAAATAGTTATTTAGTCGCTGGCGCCATTTCCAATTTTCTCTCTTGACTAGAGCTATTAAGTCCTTCGGAAGTTTTCATCAAGTTGAAGCGAAAGTGTTAAGTTACACTACAAACTTAAAAGGCTACCAAAATCGGGAAGCTGCAAGGTTTTTCAACGTTGACGAATTGAATATTCGTTTGTGGAGAAAAAACAAGACAAACTTCGAAAATTGTGATTGACGTTAAAGTGCCGGTCATTTTGGTAAACCTCACTGGCCAGAATTAGAGGAAGAAATAAATAAAAGGATTTTAAAAGAAAGAGACAGTGGGGAAGCAGTCTCGATCTAAATTTTTTTGCTGTTAACTTGCTAAATTAAAAAAAAAGAAAGATTTTTTCTGCATGGAATGTTTTGTTTAACAACTCAAAACATAGATGGCAATAGCAAAGAATTTTTTTGTTTTATTGAGATTATCGTAAAAAATATTATCATACATATTTGAAAAGACATTTCGTAATAAATTTTTTTTCCTGTACAATTTCTTACTTCTATTTTCAATTATATTGTGTATTTTTTGTCTTTATTACATTCATTATTCAGCCTAAAAACTGCCGCGGATTATACAATGTTTTGTTTTTTTTACTCGAAAAAAAGGCTTTGCGGATAATACGCCGCTGCGGATTATATACAGGAAAATACGGTAATTACTTTTTCACAGTGTTCCACAGATTTTGATAAAGATTTTAACAGAGCATATTATGACTACACCAAAATAAAAAACTTCATTAACATTATTAACATTAATTACTTGAAATTAAACTGTTTTTGAATGTTCTTTGCAATACATACAGATGTACTGCAAATTATTGCTATTAGAGAAAAAATTAATCAAAGTATGCAAACTGATAAAAGATGATTGCAATAAAATACCAATAAACTCACTAGTAAACTACGCTAGGCATTAATCATGATAAAAATTAGCTACGGCAATACATCAGAAACAAAGCACAAAACAGCAAACAAAGGATACAAAGCTAACATAACATGATGCAGATCTATAAAACACAAAATATCAATATTTTATTTCCAACTTTCATACGCTCAAAAACTACACAACAAAAATGGAATTACAGAAAAATATCTAATACAATAAATTTACTGTTTAAATACTGCCAGTTAGATGAACCAAAAGAATATGTTTGTCATATGCTATTTAGAATAATCAGTGGTGTAGTGGAGAACATTATAGCCACCCTGCAAAATCAGGTTTAGGGACCCAAGCCAGATCTTACAAAGTGTTTTGGGCTCCCCTCCACTGCTGGGGTGTACATTATGCCACAGAGGATAATAATGCCACTGGAACTCTCAGCAGGGCAATTAAGAGTTCCAGTGGCATTATACTGTTCTCAGACTCTAGATCTGCACTCAAAGTGATTCTGAGGGGCAACTCTCAAATGATCCAGGATATAAATGTTCTTATAAACAGAGTGGTTGCAGCCCAAAGAACATGCACTTTACAGTGGATACTGGCCCACATACATATTTTCAGCAATGAGCAAGCTGAAAACCTTGCCAAGGAGACCTGAAATTCCCCTCTCCAACAGTCTACCCTTACTGATGCAGAAGCAATAGAAAGATGTAAACTCCTCTCACATCCAGTTAAGAAGCACTTCATTTCAGATCTTAATTGCAACCATGTAATTTCAACCACCATAGCCAGACTTCGTACTAGACACTTGAAAGGGATGAAAATATCCTCTGATGGCCAAAGAAGTTACAATACTTGTCCCCACTGTGTGTTGTGACATTCAACTTTTTCTATTCATACTTTTAATTGTCCGTTTATACTGGCTAAACTCAACACAATATTGACTTAAATCCCATGGATCATCAACTGCTTTATTCGCCAAAGGTCATCGACATTTCAAGGGCCAATTTGGATGCCTTTGGCACACTTTAATTTCTCTGAACTACTTGAACAAGAAAATAACAACAATAATGATAAAAATGCATTCACCAAAAGGAAGTAAATGTAGTAATAATTTCAGGACTATTTATTCAGCAGGGAATTTTTTCTGTTTTAACTGAAATTCTAAACTTAAAGAAAGTCAGAGACAAATGTTATAAAGAACGTTATATTAACGTTGGCCCGTTAAGGTTCCACGCATCATAATTAAAGTGGACCGGCTATCATAGGCTATGGCCTCCCAGACCATTGCACCAGCTGTGCAGGCAGTGTGACGTAGAACAGTGTGGGGGGAATTGTACAGCACACCAGGGTGCATCCACACCCATACACGGTTATCATTTGTCCCCAAAATAAACCAGGATTCATCACTAAACACAACCTTTTGCCAATCTGTGACATTCCACATTGATCTTGGCTTGGCACCACTGTAGACGCAGTTGCCAATGTTCCGGTGTTAAAGGGAGTGCACGGAAAGGGCGCTTGGATTTCAGATTTGCTTCTGCAAGGTGTCTGGAAATTGTAAAACAATTGCTACATCTAGGTCTGCTCGTATCGTTGAACGAGTCACTGTGGGGTCCACAAGTGCTTGCCGCACGATCCTTCGATCCTCTCTCCTCGTGGTCTTCCTGGTCGCTCCAGACCCGGTTTTCCGCACGTGGGTACCTTCTTGTGTCCACTGTTCCCAACAATTTCTAATGGCACACTCCAAACGATCCACCTGGCCAGCAATACGGCGCATCGACCAGCCTGCAGTTTTCATTCCGATGATCAGGCCTCTCTCAAACTCGCTTAACTGTGAGAAATGTCTTCTAGCACGTTTACCTGGTATGTTTCGCTTACCAAAGTCTTCCTACAACAGCGGGCAATCGTCACGTTTATGAATCTTCGAATTTATGCTGGCTTATATAGCACCCTCTTCCTGATTGTAGCGCCACCTCGGCGTGTATGAGCATGCATATTGGCACAAAACTTGGATCATTTGCATATCACATTACGCTGTACTTATTTGCAAAGTTTCGCGATTGTACTTAGCTTCCTTCTTGGGTTGCTATTTTCAATGTTCCTGAGTGTACAAAAGACCTGTATAGTATCACCTGATAAATATTTTTCACAAAATGTTATAGTGCGTCTAATAATTTGGCCAGTGACTGTGGAGCTTTGATTCAAAAAAGACCAAATTCTCTCAAGCTAAATAAGCATCTAACTAAAATATGCAAATAAGGTATCATAATATCATAAGGTCATTTACTTGGTATCAAGAAACTATGCCAAAATCTGAGAATACCACCAAAGTGATTGCGAAAAAAACTTTTTATGACAATATTATACATATTTTGAACAAATCACTTTAATGTTTCTACAGTTAGAAGTAAATTTTCCAAAGAATGTGATGCTAAAGACATGAATGAGGCCAAAAGGAAGGCCCTATTTGGATTACTGTCTTATGCCAGTTTATTGAGAGCTGTGTAGTTCAATACAAAAGACTTGTGATATAGGAATGCTTATCATTCAAACAATCTCATTTTTTCTTCAGTTGCCTCAGCTTTAATGATGTTAATTCATGAGCTGAAAGGGAGATGATCAACAGACTTGTACAGAGAGAGACAGCATGTGAGTGTTTATTAACATTGCATTCAAAGCAGCTCAAAGGCAACTGGTTACAGATTTCTAATTTAGAACTACAGTCAAATGAAAATGACAACTCTGAGCTGGTATCCTATTCTTCAAACTTTCACACAATAACAAAGCAAGGACTTTGAGCCATGACAGATTTAACATGCATTAGCTCTTCAACATGGTGGGTTTTTAGTGGCATTAGAGCTTGAAAATGCAGTCACAAGTTCTTGACCATGACTACAAGGCTACCATGGCCTTGAGAAACAGACAGGCTGCATCCAGAGGTTTTTGAGATTTTCAAAGTACGAGAAATTTACTTGGTGTCTAAACATTGCACCATAGATAAGAAAGAAAAAATATCTACAGTATTTTACAAGGAATTTTCACATGAATGACATACAATTGTTTAATTTTTCAAATAGTTACAATTTTCAACAAGGAATACAAGTTACAGGGGTAACACAACCTTAAGCAACAACAAAGACAAATAAAATCTTCCTCCAAGAATGCATCAAACTTATTTTAACTAAATTTCCTGGAGATCGCCAAAAATAACTCAAAAGTAAAGTGAAAAGAAAAAACGCCTCTATTAATACCTTTAAGAAGGTTTCCAAAAATATCCAAGCTTTCATCCAACATCTATAAAGTTTGAGAAAGATTGAACTGTCACCAAGTTTCCCACCAGATTTGACATTTCTCAGTTTTATAGAATTTAACATCTAATCAATATAATTCAATCCATTAAAAAGAATCTTGAACAGCTTTTGAAATAAAAGCAAATTTTTAATTAAAAAACAAAAAATACTCAAATTAAACCAAAGAATTATCTATGATCCACAGCAGACACATAATCTAATTTGCCTATAATGAATATATATTGGCTCTTGTTATTTGATATATATGCACATACTCAAGACTTTAAGAAAACTTTTTGACTAAGAGAAATTATTTTTCCTCTTTGATGTTTAAACTCATACTCAGGGCAGAAGAGGATGAGAAAATCCCAAAAAAACTAAAAAATGAGAACAATTTGCTGCTTACAAACATATTTGCAATAAATATTAAAGTCAAAAGGAAAATCAACAAAATTTATTACATTACTGAAGAAATTCACACACAGTACAGATATCTTCTGTGCTGCAGCTTTTTTACCTCTGTAGATTACATACACTTACAACTTAGTCGTGTAGAAATAACTTTTTAAAATTTATAATTGCTTAACAGTGTAACTTATTTGGGAATTGATATAAATAATAAAAATGAGCTAGCCCTAAAAATTTATAATAGAATCATTGCTGCAAATAGATGTTTTTATACTCTGAAGAGTTATTTTAAATCTAACTTTCTCAAATTAAGAACTAAATTTCTTCTTTACAAAAGTCTTACAGATGGGTGACAAAATAATACGAACACCTGTGAAAGAGGAGAAAAGTTTTATTAATAGGGAGTTGGACCCCCCTTTGACTAAATTACAGACTGTATGCACGTGGGATGGACACATAGAGGTCATGAACAACTTGTAATGGAATATGAAGCCATTCTTCGTGGAGAGCGGTCTCTAATGCCGAAATCGTAGATGGTGGAGGAAATCGAGCACATAGTTTTGACTCCAAATATCCCCATAAATGTTCAATAATATTTAAATCAGGTGACTGAGGGGTCCAATCAAGATGACCTACTTCCCCCTCATGCTCTGCAAATCATTCTTGCACGATTTTAGCAGTGTGGATAGGAGCATTGTCGTCTTGATAAAGTGGGCATTCTCCAGGAAATGAAGTCTGGACAAATGGATGCACCTGATCCCCCAGGATATTGACATAGTGGGCAGCTTTAACCTTGCCATGAAGAGTAACAAGTGACCCAAGACCACGCCAAGATATCGCCCCCCATACCATAAGGGACCCCCCTCCATGCTTAACAGTCGGCACGATGCATTCAGGAGCAAATGCTTCTTTGGGCGTTCTCCACACATACACGTGTCCGGTGGTTTGGAATAGGGTGAACGTCAATTCATCCGACCAGATGACTTGTTGCCACTGTTGTGGGGTCCACTGTCTGTGTGTTCTACACCACTGGCGTCGCTGTAAAGCATGACGTGCTGTTACCAATGGTTTACGAATTCCAACTTTTCCATCCATACAAGTTTGAAGCATGAAGTTCCCTTTGGACGGTTCTTGCTGAAATAGGGTTACGAAGATGACTATTCACCTCAGACGTTATCTGGGATAGCGATTGCTTGTGCTTTTGGGCCACTATACGGGTTAAGACTCTTTTATCCCTGTCAGTAAGCTTTCTTTTCCGTCCACTGTTGTGCTTGCCAGACATCACATTCCCGCATTTCTTGTATGCTGTCATAACGGCAGATACAGTACTCCTTGCACGCCCCAAATAAATGGCTGTTTCCGTCACTGAGCAACCAGCGCACCTCATTCCAACAATCATACTTTTTTCAAACTCTGACAGGTCAGTCATTATTGTGTTTTTCAGAAATTATAATTGACGCGTGCAACACCTATCGCAGCTGTTGAGCGACTGATACTTTACCTTTCGAATCCGCTAGGCGGCGGACTGCAACGCTAACTGACATGCGCGTTGTGGGTCTTTGAAATGGGCCATGTCTTTTTCACGGGTGTTCGTATTATTTTGTCACCCGTCTGTATAAGATCTGTCCTGACTTATGCATCAGAGACTTGGCCATTGACTTTAGGTGATGAAGAAGCTTTGAGAATTTTTGAGAGAAAAATCTTACGCTCCATTTTTGATGGGATCCAAGCAAAAGGATCAAGGAGAAGAAGATTTTGCTTAAAACTCAACAAAATTTACAAATAACCTGATATTGTAAAATTTATTAAATTACAGAGACTTAAATGGGCTGGTCATCTGGTTAGAATGAATGAAGATCATTGCTACAAGAAAATCTTTCTGGCAAAGTCCATGGGAAATAGACATCACCGCAGACCCCCATTAAGATGGATTGACCGTATTGAAAAAGATCTAAATATTTTAAAGGTCAAAAACTGGAAAACAGTTGCCAAGAATAAAGATGCTTGGAGAACACTTCTGGTGAAGGCCAGGGCCCACCCAGGGCTGTCCAGCCATTGAAGAAGATTAAATACTTTTTTAAAAATCATTCATGTTTAATTTCATTCTAAGCATTTATGTGTGAATTTTTATACACTAGATTCTGTTTTCAAATTTTAAAAGAAACAATGTACAAATAAATGCACAAAACAAAATTCACTGATACAATATATCATTTAAATATGATAAAAAAATATGAAATCAATAACTTGTTTGTAATTTGAGTTAAATTTGAATATTATTAGCTTTTTTTTTTAAAAAAAGAAAAGCATGTTTGTTTTTATTTCCAATAAAACATCAAAAAAGTTCCACAAATGACTTTCTTGTAAAAGTCTATTTCAGAAAATATAAAATATGCAAAATAATTGAAATTATTGTTTAGCTAAAAATAACTACATACAGAATTACATTTCTAGTTTTTAATAATTTTCAGCATAACACTATTGATTATTATACCATACATTTTGTCAATTGAAATATAAGATAATTACTGTAATTCAATAATTAGTATTTCATTTATTACCTTTAATCTAACAACTGCTGGAAGTGATAAATCTAGCATATCAATTAATTTTGTAGCCTGTTCTCTAAATTGTTCCATAAGATCTGATAGCTCAGCATTAGTTTCATCTAATTCAGCTGCAAAAGAATTGCAAATAAAATTTTTTTGATGCTATAAAAACATTTTCATGAAAAGCTCCTAACTTTACTTTAAACTACTACTTTAAAATATGAAAAAATATACATATATTAGTGTTCAATTATGTAAACCCTATTAAGTACAAATAAAAGTACATAAATTCCAATTTAAATGGAATATTATTAAAAAGTTTGAATTAAATAAAACAACCTTATAAGTTCCAGAAAGTCTAAAATTTACTTTAATAAAAGAAAATTATAAAAAGAACTAAGACCTCACTGTTATTAAAAATGTAACACATAATAAAATTAAACTAGGTGGTTACTTCAAACATTTATTTTGATGTAGTTTTATCTAATGTTTCCATAGTGTACTTTTCCAAAGTTTCAAGGTCAAAAAATATAATTTATTAATTACTACTATCATTCACACGATTTAGTTGTTCTGGTTGATTGTTTAGTTGTTTTGATTTTAATTTTGGATATTTCTCCATTAATGTGCTACTTGTCACTATGCATCCACAATGTTTTCCTGAATCACAGTTATCGAATTTTAGCACAATGATCGAGATTGGTGACCAGAAAACATTCTTTTTCGCAACACAGTTTTCTCTTCATTCTTTCACGTTTTATTTAAGTGTTGCAACACTGCTCAAAATAAGCCTTAGTGAGGAAAAAGAATACAGCCAACATTGTTTTCTTTTCTCATGTATAGGCTTTTTATTTATTTTAATGATTTTGTTGGTTTTGCCAATTTTAATTATTCTGTAAAACAAAAAAGAATTGTCATATATCTCCATAATACAGTTATTCCAATTTACCACAGCTTTGTAACTCATAAAAGTCACCTAAAGTTAAATCCTGACACTATAGATAAATGAACTTAATGATACTGTAGAAATAAATGAGAGAGACTTTTTCCATATGCTATGTCAACCAATCAAGAAATGTATGAGACAGAATTATGTTTTGTTCTTAAATTAATTTCACACTCCCCCAGGAGTATATGATGATACATATAAATACTTAGCTTGAACACAAATTAACTTCACTTGCTGACTTTGAGTACAAAACATCTTTATAAGCAATTTTTTGTAAATAAACCAACAATAGCTACTTTTTCAATTGGTAGTTGTCAAATTGTGCAATCCATTATATTAGTAATTTTATTAGTTAGAAAACCTTGGGAAATAATTGAAAATCAAAAGATCAAAATTGCAAGCCATGATATTTGGGGGAATTTGCATTTATTTTTTACTAGCATCTTGCTAATAAAAAAGCACTCAGTTTTGAAATTCCCAATTTATAACAATATTTCTTCTATATCAATTAGAAGATCACATAGATTTGTTACTCAGCTAGATATTGCAATAGATTAATCAAATATTGATGAATTTATACACATTTGATAAATGTTTACATATATAGAACATAATAAATTCAATATAACTTTAAAATAGACCTAGAAATGCTTTAATTAATTTTTTTTATAAATAATTAAATATATATAAAAATAGCATATTTATAAGTAAAAAATATTTATTATGTAGTCAGCATTTTAACACAATATAAAAAAAGGATATTTTAAGGCGACATGGTACGATTTACCCAAAAAATTATTAATTTAAGGATTTCTAAAATGTTTTTGATTGCCTCCTATGTGTATATACTATGTAAGACAGATTTTATGCTCAAAATTCCACAAAAAAGTGGCCACATAATTTTTTAACGAAAAAACTTAAAATTTGTGAAGTGATTTTAAAATGCTACTCCACCTACAAAAATTTACGTACATGCATGAAATTTGATTTACACGTACATCAAACTATGTATAACAAAATTTGGGAAGGGTTTTGCGATAACATGACTGGTATTTGTACAATACCTCTTTTTATGAATGCTTATTGAAAATTCCTTAAAAAACCTATAAATTCTGAGTTCAATTATTTTTTAAAAAATAAGTATTGCTTTGATTCAAAAATGCATAGCAACTTTTGTTACATGTACAATTAGCAATAGGTAAAAAAAATTCAAAGCATTAGGCACAAAAGAAAAAAAAGCCTTAGCGTTTTAAATGAAGACAAACTAGTTATTTTATCTTTCTGAGATAAGTAAGTTTAAAGTTTTGATTTGCCATAGGGATGTGGATAAAAACGAACATAAAAACTATCATAATTCTGCGTTTCTTAAGTTTAGAGCTTTCAAATTTTGTGAGGTTATAGAAAAGTATATAAAGAATAATTTAGACTAAAAAAATGAGATTTGATTTTTTGACCGATTTTGGTCATTTGAATCGTACTGTGTCCCCTTAAAAATTAGCAAAATCATTAAAAAATTTGATAATTTAATTAAAACAGAATTGTAACCTTAACTTTAAAAAAAAAATCAAAGAAAAATTTTAAAAAGAAAAACATACTTGATTCTTCACCAGGTAATCTATCCAACTGACGAACACTTGCAATTAAATATGGTGATTTTTCTGTAATTCTCTCTAATTTGAATCTACACAATCCAGTAACAAGCAATGTATAAGCAGGTCTGGGCCAGTTTGTACCAGTGACTTGGATGACTATTCCAGCTGTTCCAATAGAATGAATGACATTTCCATCATCCTATAAAAAACAGTAATGGTTTAAATATAATAAAAGAAAATTTAAAAAAAAATAAGGTGGAACATCCTACTTTTTCTGTTATTTGCCTGTGATTCTATGATATATTCAATTATTTTTCAGTACAAGAACAAGCAGCAATAATTGGCTGCTTTTCAAAAATGGTTGTGCAAACAAAATTCAAAGCATTATTTAAAAAAAAATGAGCCGAATTTAACTCATTTAAATTACCCTAAATTTCCTAAAACCCAGACAACACATTTGTATTTCTGCTGAAAAACTAGTCAAATTTAGAAAAGAGTGTACAATCAACATTAAGAGCACATTTATTTTTAACTATCATAAAAATGATGAAAAATGTTTCCTTAACAGTGTTATGAGTAAAATACTGAACTGAATAGATAAAATTATATTTTGGACATATTTTTGAGAGAGAATGAGTGAGTTTTATTAATATCACACTATAAGCATTCCATGGACTACTGGCAATGGGCCTTGTAATTTTGAGCCTCAATCAAGTGACCAGGGATGACGACATCCGAGTTGGCCCTCCTCTATCATAACCACACCAATGGGACGACATTGAGCCTCAACAGATTTAATGTGCATCGGCCTACTCTATACAGTAAGTCTTCAGTGGCATTAGGACTCGAACCCGCAATACTTTAGTTTCAAGATTGATAGGGAATTTCAAATTTGAGATGAGGCTAATTCTAACATACAGCTGAATGTTGATAATACATGACTACTAAAACGATATTAAAAAAAAAGATGAAAAATGTTCTAGGAATTAGAAGTATTACTAATTAAACTATCATAATATCACTAGTAAATTCTCAGTAAAGATAA
Source organism: Trichonephila clavipes (assembly GCA_019973935.1). Classification (NCBI taxonomy): domain Eukaryota; kingdom Metazoa; phylum Arthropoda; class Arachnida; order Araneae; family Nephilidae; genus Trichonephila; species Trichonephila clavipes. The sequence continues at coordinate 1,680,499 of BMAU01017843.1, forward strand.
TTTAACCCTTTATCAACCGCATTATGGTTTATTGCAGTTTTTTTCATGCAATATTTTTTTTTGGATCACTACATTGAAAATTAAGGAATATACATAAACAAAATATTCAACTTTGGGAAATTTAATCCATTACAGCTAATTAATTAGTTAAAGATATTCACCTGTAAAATTAATTATGTACAATGTTCACTTAAAACAAACAGTCAAATCGTTTTCTAAGATCTTCGTTAACATACATAAAAATAAGACACTTGAGTTTTGACAATAACTATTTTTGGGGGACAAAAATGATGATCTTCACAATCCGGTGACAACACCTTTAGCTGAAAACGCACTTTCTACTATAAAACTATTCGCCTTCGCCTTCCCCTTCCCTAACTATTCGCCTAAAATACTCATCATAGAACCCGTGCTGCCATATATCTTGGAAGAGTGGATTTCAAAGAATATTCCTGCTAAGAATATTCATAAAAATGGATATTCAATGTAATTTTAAAGTGAGTGGTACTTATAAGTACCGTTGGTCGATAAAGGGTTAATCCCCTTAAAAGCTTCGAAAGCATGATTTTTTTAAGAAACATTATACATTAAATTTGGAAGCACACAGACTACTTGTGTGTGATGTTTAGATTTTAAAAAACACCAATATGTAATCTTTATGCTAAAAGTTGAAAATCTCTTAGTGTATATATATATATATATATATATATATATATATATATATATATATATATATATATATATATATATATATATATGGGAGTGGATAAACCCCCAAACTCCACCCTTGTGTATGGCACTGATTAAATTAACAATCATTGCCAATCAAATAAAATTTAACAGATTGTTTAAATAAAAATTACTTCACAACTATTTACAAACAGTAAAAGACACTATCCAAAAAATATTTTATAAAAGTATATAACCACTTTCACATCCGGAGAATTTGGTGACAAGAAATAGATTAATGTAAAAGTAAAAAATTCAACTAGATATATGATTCAAGATGATTATGGATCATTCCTCTATGCTTTTGATAGACATTTTGCTAACCTTCATATTATTATTACATGGTCATGACAGTTCAGTAACCTTGGTTGCAGACTCATGGTAAGTATTATTTCTAACAAATCATGCTTTTGTATCCTGATGCTACTTAAGAACTGCTTGTAGAGGGGTTGATGGATGCAAAATCTGTGAAAGCTCAACATCCTTATGTTAGCACTGTATAGAAGTTTAGAATGTGGGGTGCCAGCTAAAGATTCATCCTTGTCTTTTGACCATGGTTCATAATTATGAGATCCAGTAGTCTATCCAATAATCTTCATGTTGTTGTGAAGTGTGATGCAATAATCTCATGTTCTTTCATCATGTGAAGTGAGTGAATATTAACGTAGCACTATTCAGCTACACGAAGGCTTTTGGCGACGGACCACGTAATTTTGAATCATGGTCAAGTGACATGGACGACACCTGAGCTGGCACCCCCCTCTCCTAACTACCACACCAACGGGAGGACGTTTTAGCTCTCGACAGATTTAACGTGCATCGTTGTCCTACACGGCGGGTCTTTAGTGGTACTGGGCTCAAACTCATGACATGCCAGCCATGATCCGATACCTTGACCACTGGGCTACCACAGCCCTTCATCATGTGAAAGCAAATATCTGAATTTACAAAGTTGTAAATGTTATTGATAGTTTCATGCTTGAAGTAAACTTTTCAAACTAGTTCATTTTAATAGAATGCCAGCAATCAAAATACACTGTATTCTGTTTAAAAAGCCTGTTTCAAATTTTATATTCTCATTTATAGAAATCAAGGTAATAGACCAGAAGAAAGAAGAAAAAAATGTCTCAAAATTCAAAAAGCTTCAAGCAGACATCTTTTATCAAACCAGTAAAACATTATAGAACATTAGAAATAATATTATATTTCAATAAAAACTACTAACTTCATCTGATGATCGCATTTCTCTTGGGACAACTCCTATTATGGCACTGCTCAGTGTGCTTCGACTTAATAAATGATTCCTCACCATATTCATACTAGAATAAAATACAGAAGTAAAATAATTTAGTTCATGAATATATATAATTATAACATAAATATATTGCAAAACAATCAGTTGAAGTACGACTTGGGTTTTAAAGATTTTTTTAGAGCAAATGATGCAGCAAGGAAGAATAATCATATAAGATATTATACATAATTTTTTTAATCAGTACCTTATTGTAATAAGATACTCCTTACTGTATTAATACTTCATAATATCAACACTGGTATTGTACTAACACTTCTTTAAACATACGATACTGGGGTATTGTACTAACACTTTTTTAAACATACATCTTTTCAGATTCAAAAATATAAATTGGATTATTGAATACATACAGATATTGGATTATTTTGATTTAATTTTTAAATAATCTTATAATCATGAAAGGATTTTTTTTAATATTTAATAAACTAAAAAATTTTGATTTATATGTGAATCATCAACCAATTTTGCCAAATGCTGTAATTGTAGCCACACATATGCAAAAACCAATTTCCATGCATACTCCTTCTGTATCAGCATGTCAAAAAATAATGTGGTAGAACCATTGGTAAAGCTAGTTCTGCATGGGCCCCGTATCAAAACTGCTTCAGGGCCCTCTTTTTAGAAATGAAAGCCCTGTTAGGAATATTATAGTTACACATGTTGGGGCCCCTATAGCTTGGGGGTCCCGTATCATTGATATGACTGATACAGCGATAGCTATGCCCCTGGGTAGAACAGGGGTAGGAAACCTGGAGCACACATGGTGCAATTCTCAGCAGCACTCTGCGCAACTCTACAAATTTGTCATTTTTGAGCAGATGAAAGTTGATAAATTTGTAATCTAATATATATTATAAATGTGAAAGTTTGTGAGTATCTTTGTGGGTCTTTCACGCAAAAACTACTGAATGGATTTTAATGAAACTTTACAGTAATATAGCTTATACATCAGAATAGCACATAGGCTATAATTTACAGCATAGACTATAATTTATAAAGATATTGTATGAAGTGTCCAAAATATAACGATAATTTGTCAAGTAAGTAGGAAAAAATTCTGTCATTTGCTAGCAATTCTGGCATGCGCTGCAACCCCCCAAGTCTGCATATATCTATCTTTTGTTTGTGAAAAACCTTTTTTGTTTTGACTACGCAAGGTGCTCGCTTCTAATTAATTCCTTTGATATGATGCCTATTTTTTTTTATTTCAGAATCAAACTAAGTTTTGAAGGGAGAGGTTGTTATAAATCTCTCTTTATTTTAATGCTTTTTTTTTAACATTTTATTATGCACATTTGGTAGTAAGAAATTGATCTTTTTTCTAAATAAATGCTTTTATCAGTTCTGATACTTAAAGTAAATAAGCTTTCTCTTTCACACTGCATCATTTGAACAAATTTTCAAAATTTGTTTGTGATCAGAAGTTAATTATAACGCTATAATTTTAATTGAATAGGCAGATATAATTATTTTTATACTTAAAAACGCAATAACTACTGTACTGTATTTTTTGGAGTGTGAGAGTGAGCGAATATTAATGTCGCACTGTTCAGCTACACGAGGGCTTTTGGCAACGGATCTCGTAATTTTGAACCATGGTCAAGTGACGTGGACGACACCTGAGCTGGCACCCTCTTCTCCTAACTACCACACCACACCAACTTAGAAGGAATATTCTACCAATACTTAGCAGGAATATTCTTTGAAATCCACTCTTCCAAGATATATAGCAGCATGGGTTCCATGATGAGTATTTTAGCAGAAAAAATAGTTTGTCAAAATTTAAGTGTCTTATTTTTTTGTATGTTAATGAAGACCTTAGAAAATTATTTGACTACTTATTTTAAGTGAACGGTGTACATAATTAATTTTACAGTGGAATATCTTTAATTAATTTATTAGCTCTTTCGGATTAAATTTTCCAAAGTGGAGTATTTTGTTTATGTATATCCCTTAATTTGTACATGTAGTGATCCAAAAAAAATATTGTATGAAAAAAACTGCAGTAAATCATAATGCGGTTGGATAAAGTATTAACATGCATCGTGCCCCTACACGGCGGGTCTTACAAAGCTCTAATAAAGCTCGAGCTACAAAAGTAGCTAGGCATTTGCCAACTTGACTCTATCGTTAACATTTCGCTATGTTTTTCATTGAATGGCCATTATAATTTCAGAAACGGCGTTGCTTACGAATATTACAATTTTAAAATAAAATAAATACAACAGAAAGAGTAATATTAATGTATTACACTTTCAGATATAAATTATTTACACTACTTTAAGCGTTCATTACGCAAAACTTTTAAGAATGTGTTACTTTTGCTGAGCAGAGATCAGCTTAGGGAGGTATTTTGAAAAATCGACCCTCAAGAGTGTTACGAGGAATTATAAAATTAAAAAATCCTTTTTATCGGCTATTAGATCTACATAGTTAAAATTTAACAAATGTGTTTTTTTCTTTCTTTTTTTGTTTAGCTGAGATATGCAAAAAGCTTTTTTTGTTTAATTTTCAATTCACATAAAATTAACTCATTAAAAACTTCTTTATCCTTCAATCTGTGTTGTTTAATTTTTCAGTTCACCCGTGCGAAGAACGGGTATACCAGCTAGTAGACCTTATTCGACAAACATCTTCAGAATTATGGACATTTATGGAATTAAAAAAAATCACAAAGAAAACTTTTAAGATAAATTTACAGCTATTTTGTACATTTTTTAATGTCATTGCTGGAGATATTTAGTTTAAAAATACGTAACATACATACAATTTTAATTTTTTTCAAAAATTTTATTGAAGAAACAGTTATATATAATGCTGTTTACTTTTATCTTAAGCAGTATCTTTAAATGAAGCAAAATTAATATATAATAAAACTGTAAATCTATATTATTGACTTCTATTCCTTAACTCTGCATGCATTATCGTGGGAATCGAATTATTTCAAACATGTCCTACTGTGTGGCTCACTGAATTATATTGGTAGATTGGTCAGGCATGCCACAGCTAAAAGGTTACCGACCCCTGGGGTAGAGTACTGAAAAGAATTAAATACAGTGGCATAATGTACACCCCTGTATCATGGAGGAGGGGGGAGTTGGATTACATGGGGCCCAAAGCCTGACATGCCAATTACATTAAATCCAGCTAGGGGCTACAGATCTACATCATACAGATTTATGATGTTTCTTCCTTAAGCTGTTAATAAGCAAAATAGTCTTTTAGTTACTTATGAATTAGACTGCATTTTTAGAAATACTCCACAGCATCTCATTGATAGAAATTAGATTCTAAATTTTAATAATTTTTCTCAACAAAATAAGAGAAAAATATTACAAATTATGAAAACTGTTAGTTTTAAACATTCCAAATCAAGAATATTATTGTATCTGAACATGTGTGAGAACAGTAAACCTATAGAAAAAAATTGTTTTTGAGAATATGAGAACAAGGTTGTTGAGTGCAAGGGACTTGATTTTCTCTATTGAATGCATTTTGTGAAGTTACTGATTTGATAAAACTGATCTATGGTAAACACAGGTTAGGAAAAAGTTGTATAATCAAGCAATGTATCTATTGGTTGGAGAAAAGCATTCCCCAACCAATAAGTACCAGTAAGAGCACCATCCAAATGTATATTTTGATCTTTTTAAACTGTTATTTAATTAACTTGCAGTAAAAAACAATACTTATTACATATAAGCATATATAATATGCATCAATCTATTTAGTAGCTATTAAATTCTTTTTTTGAATGTTAATTCAACTTTGGTTACAATTTCTGCTTAAATTAAATGGCTTAAAAGTATTTTCTTTCAAATGTTGTTAAGCTAGTTTTAGTGTTAAATATAAAGGAAAATCTTTGGTATTTTTTTTTATTTAGTATGTTTTTTAAGCAAATCTGATTACATATTGAAATTTTTCACAAGATAATAAAACTGAACTTTAATTTTTTATTTATTTTGCATTTCTACTGCAATTTTTAGGGTATGTATCAGTTGTAGGGACCATGAGGTGAGTGATTGCTTTCCTGAGTTGTTAATAGGAACATATATTGATGATATTATTACATAAGATACATTCATTATGGCACAATGATAGAATAGAATTTTCATACAATGCCGCAACCATATTGGTGATATTATATGAAATGAAGCCCATGGTTGCCGATTCAGCGGGTACGGCACATGCAAATTTGGGATTGCCAACTTGGCAAATTATCTTGAATGTTGACATAGATGTTATATGAGTAGGATATAGAGTGTGGCATAGTTGTGTGCTATAATATCAAATTTTTTATGCTTGCCAACCTTCATTTCAACTAATGTTTTACCAGAGGTATAACAAAGAATATTAGGGCCCCCTGCAAAGTAATGTTTTGGGCGTATACGTTATGCCACTGTGTCTAACCAATTTAATAACAAACTTCCTTGATGATATTTACTTTTAACTCTTAAATATGTATTTTAAGATTCTGCAATTTAGTAGTGTTTGATGAAACACTGAAAAATAAAAGGGTAAATGCGAGATTAAAAAAAATAGTACTTGCATATTAATGTAACAGCAAACAAGTTTGTGCCCCACGAATCGCATCATGATATCAAACTTGCAAGTAGCATAATAATTTACATAATCATGCATTTAGTGTTGAATTTTTAGTTACCCTTTTTTATTGTTTTCTTTTGCTGCTACATCATGGTATGATACGTGTGGCGCAAATTTGACTACAGTGACACTAATATGCACACACACACAAGTACCAAAAATTGATTTTATAAGATAATTCCAGAAGAAAGGTATTAGGATATTTACATATTATACCATTGACCAATTTTGTCAAATTAAAGATGTCACCCAATCAAATATTCCTGTGCATATTCAAACACAATAATATAATTACGATGACAGCATTTTGCAACATTTTTTTGAATTTGTGATGTCTTTTCATTTGGTGAAATTGGTTGATGCTATAATACATAAGTACTATACTGTTCAAATTAATTGGGACAAACATATTTTTCTTGCTTGAGTTGGTATGTAATTACAAGTGATGTCCTGAACAGCTACAAATTGGTTATATTTGCCTAGAGGTAATATGATGGATTGACTTTGACTATAATTTACTGGTTTGACCGGTTTTAGTGTATCAATAGCTCAGTTACAGGCATTTCAGTGTGGTAGCTGGTGGTGTAACATTATTATTGCATGTTCAAAGATGGATATTATTCCGAGGAAGCATTCTAAAATAATCGCTCTTACACACTTCTGTGACTGCAAGAAGTATAGTTATGGCATTTGGTGAGGGCAAATAAACTGTTTTAAGAATTCTTATTTCAAGATTTTGGAACATTCTCTCCAAAAAGAAATGGAAAATGTGGGACAAGCAGAAAACCATTCCAAAAACTGATAAAATTCTAATAAGAAATTACAAACAAAATCCAAGGAAGACAAGCACAGACCTTTGAAAGGATTTATTGCATCATAGTGTTGAAGTGAGTACATTAATTGTACACAAAAAGCTTCTGGAAGTTGGTCGTAAGGCAGCAAGCTTGAGGAACAAACAATTTCTGACTCGGAAGATGATAGAAAAAACGCTTAGCTTGGGCCAAAAATTATCTATCTTGGACTGTTAACGACTGGAAAAAGGTCATTTTCAGTCAGGAAACATTTACTTGGACAGGGATATGAATCAGGTGCAGTAAGACAAAGAGAAGGTGAAACTCTGTTGCATGATCTTATCCAACAGACTGTACTAAACTCTTCGAAAGGTATGTTTTTGTGTTTGTTTGCAACAAATGCACTGGAAACTTAATTCCTCTTAAAGACATGATGAATTTTGTCAAATACATAGAAATATTGTGCAGTAGGATTGCTCAATTAATGATAACATTTGACGAAAAATTTCAACAGATCTTGGGGTTAAAAAAGTATAGGGGGAGCCACTTGGCACAGCCTTTTTCTTTGGCGACTAAAACCGGTCTCCAAGGTACTTTTTTCGGAATTATTTAGTATTTATTTTAGAATGAATTCAATATCTCACCATGACTAGAAAAAAAATCGCCAAATCCGAAGGAAAATCGCTAAATTCAAAGTGCCCCCTATGCTATACTTTAACTGATCAGGGCTCTTTATCACAATTCGATATTAGTCCCAACTTTTATGCAAGAAAATAAAATACAAGTGCTAGTTTGGAATGATAATTCATCAGACCTAAATCCTATTTAGAAGTTATGGGTTTTTTCAAGAATCGTTAACCTAAGATGAAATGCACAACAACAGAACAGATGATAAAAATTGCTTTTCAAAGTCAAAATAATGTGCTACACAGCAGAGTCAATGCCAAAATGTGTTCATGAGGCCATTTCTGCTAAAAGAGGACATACTTCATACTAATATAGAGGTTTTTCAGTCTACTAATATATGTAACAATTAAAAACTAAGGTATTAGAAAAAATCATTTTTTTAAAAATTTGTTCCAATTAATTCAAACAGTATAGTAACACTATTTCCCTATGAAATGTAACAGGTATATGTTTTCCATTCCACAGCAGAACAAAAAATTCGATTACATATGCCTTCAGTTAAGGATTTTACACCATTCCAAGTCTTCTAAACATTTTAAAATAATATTTTAATGCTGAACAATTATTTTGCTACTTCATAGCATTTTTAGGTACTTACGAAATAGCGCCCCCACAGCTAAAATTGTGCAATGATAATCATCTTTTTTTCAAATAAAACACATAAGAATCTTTGATGTTTTGAGACCATGGCACGATTCGCGTTGAGAAAATTTTGATGCGGTGACGCTACTACATAAGTACCTATTGTTACAAATATACAACTATGGTAATCATTTATATTAATAATACAAAACTCTTCTGAAATTCCCTCAGAAAAATAACTTCACTGCATTGATAAGAAAATAGAATTTTTTTTTACTATAAGAATCTTAGTGATAATGATAAAAACGAATGCACAAATATAATGCATATAATATGTGTAATTCATTAGGAATATCACAACAACAATACTGCTAGGACTGCTTTAAAAAGAAAGTGTTTAAAATAAATCAAGATAAAGGATCTATATTATATTTCTTTCTCTTATACATTATTCACTCTTCTCTGTTTAAATTTTCTTAGAAAGCTATTCTTTGTTGGTTACTTAAATATTCATAATTTTCTATGTCTAAATAATATAGAATTGTTATGAGATCAACCTAAAACATTACAATTTAAAACGATTAGGCAAGAAAACTATGAAAGCAATGTATAATATTAAAATTCGAAATAATAATGACCCTATTAATAAAAAAGTAAGGACTTTTATATTGAATATTTACCTTTATTGAAAAACTTTGTGCAGGTTAAAACAAGCGACCATAGAAAGAAAATCCAAATGAAAAAAATAAATAAAACTATTGATCTCAGGCTACATTTAATCATTTTAGGTTGGAAATTATTTTAGATATTTTATTTCCTATTTTATTCTTTTAGGCAAAGTTATGGCCCATCCATAAATATTTATTAAAAATCTGTCATAAAATTTTTAAATTTAATTAACGAAAACTAAATAAAAAAATTAAAGAAATTTTGAAGAACTTTAGGATGAAAAAATAATAAATCAGCTAAATTTCTTCTCTTACAGATTTTATTTAATACAAGAGAAAATGAAACATTATTTGATGTATTGGTAATCAACCCCTGAACAAACAAGTTTTCATTGGATAAAAAAGAATCATATAAGTTACTTTACGACTTTATACGACTTTAAATCATATACGACTTTAAAAAACCGATGAAAATTTAACTTTTTTTTTTATTCCACATAGTGCAATTTCTTTTTGCTTCCGAACACAAATCATTTCTAAATTAGCAGTTGAATTCATAATATGATACAATGATTGAATATATTCGCAAAAAACATCGACTGTCAGTACGAATGTGAAGCTTCACAATGTTTTCCCTAATATTTTGTCCGAAAAACATTAATATTTTCCAATTTACCGTAATTACACAGTAAAAATCGAAACCAAAACGAGAGAACCAAGGCATTTATAAATTACTATGTCACAGTGAAAAACAACAACTGCAAAAATCACATATAAAGTGAGGAACATACTTTTTCTCTGAAGATACAGGAATTCGTATAGAAGCACCTGGAAATAATACTCCATCGATCAAAAGTAAAGGCAGCCTTCGCGGTAACTTAATGTTCGACGTCGCCATCTTAGAAGCTAATACTACGCCCTCTATGGAAGCCAAGAGTTCAATCATGCCGTCATTGGAGAACTTTTCGGTTTGCGCACGGGTCTAGAGAAACCAAAACACGGTAAACAGAAACTTGTTGCGTTCTCCGCGATGCTCGAGCAACAATGGAGAGTTTCCTCCTTACTTAGTTCACGTGATCGCCTAAAAACACCAACCACCAATCACATAGAAAAGCAATCGGAATACTTTTTTTTACCTTTTTTAATTTTGTCTGATTTATGAATTCGTAGTTCGCGCGTATTCATGTCATCCTTATCAATAAAAAAAATAATAAAGAATACAAGATTATTTTTGTGTGTTGGCGAATTTTTACTTTCTTTTCTCAACAAATTAACAAAAAAATTACTTTTACTTTTGAGGCATGTGGCAAGTTTTTTTTACGTTCCGAAGCTATTGACAATTTTATAATTTTATTTTATTGTTTTTTTCTTCTAAATCATACTGATGGTCTGCTTAGATTAAAAAGCTGAAAAAATACTAGGTTCACTTGTTTGTTAAAAAACTATAAGGAAATATAATTGTGTGCATTTAGTGAATAATTTTAAAACTATTCGATAATCTTAAAAAAAATAATGTTCACTTTTCACAAAACATTGTATATTCGTTACTCTCTCTCTCTCTCTCCTCTCTCTCTCTTAATTGAGAGTTCTTTAATAACAATTCCTTCCTTTTAGGATATGAGAGAAATAAAACAAATTAATTTTGTAAAATAATTGAATTGAACATAATTTTTAATTTCTTCTTTTAGTTTAATGGGTATCCTGATTAATTTCAAATCGTGATTGTTATTTGTTTTCTGTTTATTTTCAAATTGGAAATTTAAGTTCATTCATTTCTATATATTATGAGAATATAATACATTTTTACTAACCCATGTACGTATTCCGACGTATAATTTGTTTAAATGAACTTTTATTAGATATTTAACTATTTATATCCAGTATTTGATGTTTTAGTTACTTTCCATGTGTCTTTATTTGAAAATAAGTTGAGTGAATTGTGAATTATTAGATATGTTCAGGAAAGTTTGAAAAAAGTATTCTTCCCTTTTGGGTTCCCACTACTCTCAGAAGACTTTTTTTTTTCTTTTCCAGCAAACTAGTCAATATTTATGCAACGTGAATCAATTATGGGTAGAATTTTAGGACAGCTATATATAGTTTGATAATGATGAAAAGATTGTTCGGAAAGTTAATTTTCAGTTCATCATTTTAACTTTTTTTTAACCTATAGTAGCTCTTCGCCTTTACATAAAGTATAAAGCTTTAATATTTTTAGAATTTTTACATATGGAATTGCGGATTTTTATTCATGTAATTTTTGCTATCACTGAATCTTATATTATTCTTGATGTATTGTTTTTAAAAAAAGAAAACAATTTATTCCGAAAAAAAAAATTCCAGACTTTTTGACACAAATCTAGATATCCTAATATATATTATAAACGTGAAAGTTTGTGAGGATGTTTGGGCGTCTTTCATGCAAAAACAACTGAATGGATTTTAATGAAACTTTACAGTAATATAGCTTATACATCAGAATAACACATAGGCTATAATTTATAGTATAGGCTATAATTTATAAAGATATTGTGTGAAGTGTCCAAGAAACATAACGATATTTGTCAAGTAAATAGGAAAATTCTGCCATCTGCAACCAATTCTGGCGAGCGCTGCAAAAAAGCCCACGACAGCATATATCTATCTTTTGTTTGTGAAGAAACCTTTTTTGTTTTGACTACGCAAGGCGCTCGCTTCTAATTAATTCCTGTGATCAGCATAATCCCTAATTTTTTTTATTTCAGAATAAAACTAAGTTTTGAAGGGAGAGGTTGTTTTAAATCCCTCTTTATTTCTATTCATTTTTTTCATGTGTGAACCATAAGAAATTGATCCTTATATCAAAATAAATACTTTTATCGCTTCTGGTACTTAAAGTAAATAAATTTGTCTTTCATACCACAACATTTGGACAAATTTGTATAATTTGTTTGTGGGTAGTAGTTAATTATAACGCTATAATTTTAACTAAATAGGCAGATATTGCATTTTTTAAGTAAAAAATAATAATAATTACTATATTGTATTTTTTGGAGTGAATGAACATTAACGACGCACTGTTCACTTACACGAGGGCTTTTCGCGATGGACCACGTAACTTTGAATCATGGTCAAGTGACGTGGATGACACCTGAGCTGGCACCCCCTTTTCCTAACTACTACACCAAACCAACTTAGAAGGAATATTCTACCAATACTTAGCAGGAATATTCTTTGAAATCCACTCTTCCACGATATATGGCAGCACGGGTTCTAAAATGAATATTTTAGCGGGGAAGGCGAATAGTTTTGTAGCAGATATTGCGTTTTCAGCTGACGGCGTTTTCAGCGGATTGCAAATATTATTTTTGTCCCGAAAAAATAGTTTATGTCAAAATTTAAGTGTCTTATGTTTTTGTATGTTAATGAAGACCTTAGAAAACGATTTGACTATTTATTTTAAGTGAAAGGTGTGTATAATTAATTTTACAGTGGAATATCTTTAATTAATTTATTAGCTCTAACGGATTAAATTTCCCAAAGGGGAGTATTTTGTTTATGTACATCCCTTACTTTTCAATGTAGTGATCCAAAAAAAATATTGTATGAAAAAAACTGCAGTAAGTCATAATGCGGTGGATAAAGTATTAACGTGCATCGCGCCCCTACACTGCGGGTCTTACAAAGCTATAATAAAGCTCGTTCTATGAAAGTAGCTAGACATTTGCCAACTTGACTCTATCATTAATATTTCGCTATGGTTTTCATTGAATCGCCATTATAATTTAAGAAATGGCGTTGCTTGCGAATATTACAATTTTAACATAAAATAAATACAACAGAAATTAATATTAATGTATTACACTTTCAGATATAAATTATTTACACTAATTTAAGCGTTCATTACCCAAAACTTTTAACAATGTGTTACTTTTGCTGAGCAGAGATCAGCTTATGGAGGTATTTTCAAAAATCGACCTTCAAGAGTGTTACGGGGAGTTATAAATAAAAAAAAATCCTTTTTATCAGCTATTAGATCTACATACTTAAAATTTAAGAAAGATGTTTTGTTTTTCTTTCTTTCTTTCTTTTTTTTTTTTTTAGCTGAGATATGCAAAAGCTTTTTTTGTTTAATTTGAACTTCACGTAAAATTAACTCATTAAAAACTTACAGTAGCAGCTTTCAAAAGAAATTGATTTTAGGATCCCGTCTAAAAGGAGTTTTACTCCTCGTAGATAAAAAGAGAGAGAGAGAGATGTTTTTTATCGGGTCTATACAGTAAAGAATTCTTCTAAATGTAATTATACGTCTAAAAGAATACACATTCATACTGTTCGTCGCCTAATATCCAGGGAATTTAAACCAAATTCGGAAAACATTTTAAAATAAGGAAATGTTTCCATGTTCATACAGATTTGCGAGTTGTAATACATATCTATGCTTATAATATATACTGAATGTGTAAAATTTAAACACATATTCCTCAGATGTGTATAACTTTTCAGTTCAGAACTTAAAGCTTAAGACGACACAGTACGATTCAATTGACAAAAATCGGTCAAAAAATCAAATCTACTTTTTTTAGCCTAAATTATTTTTTGTGTACTTTTCTAGAAACTCACAAAGTTTGAAAGCTCTAAGTTTAAAAAACTCAGAGTTATGATAACTTTTACATTTGTTTTCATTCACATCCCAATGGCAAATCAAAACTTTTAACTGACTTATCTCAGAAAGATAAAATAACTAGTTTGTCCTCATTTTAAATATGCTAAGGCTTTCTTTCTGTTGTGCCTAATACTTGGAAATCTTTTTCACTTGTTGCTAATAGTACATGGAACAAAAGTTAGTATGCATTTTTCAATCAAAGCAATACTTATTTTTTAAAAATAATTGAATTTAGAATTTACACATTTAATGCGGAATTTTCAATAAGCATTCATTAAAAGAAGTCTTGTACGAATACCAATCATATTATCACAAAACTCATATCAATTTTCGTTATAGATAGCTTAACGTACTTGTAAATCCAATTCCATATATGTACGTCAATTTTTGTAGGAGGAGTAGCATTTTAAAATCACTTCATAAGTTTCTTCCCTTAAAAAAATTAAATAGCTAACTTTTCATGAAATTTTGAGTACAAAATCTGTTTTACATCATACATACACATAGCAGGAAACCAAAATATTATGAAAATCATTAAATTAAAAAAATTGTGTAAATCACAAACCATGTCCTCTTAAACTGAATTTGATTTTAAAAAATCTACTAAAGGCTTTGATTTGTCTTCTGAAAAATCTACATTAAAATCTCCACTTAAAATAAGAGGCATTTTGTTCAGAAGAGTTGATCCAGCTTCACAGTATAGGCAACTAAATTTTTGTGAATGAATTCAATAATTTTCTCTACACTTTGATTTGATGAAATATAAATAGTAACCATTTGAATTATTTGTCCATTTTCTGCTCTACATTTCACTGCATAAATTTCTCCGATACATGGCTGACTCATTAAACCCAGATGATTCAGTAGTATTGCTACCATTGTTACGAGCGTTACAAACCCGAGCATAACAATGCTTGGATTTTTAAAATGCATCATTCAAGTTCACTCTCCAGCAAAACGTGCCTAAAGAAGTTATCACTTCAAAAATTATTTAATTGTAATTTTTTTTGCCAAAACATGAAGGAAAAAAAGGACATATATTTTCAAACCCCCTTTATTTAAAAATGCTTATATGATAATAATATTTTTCCTATATATAGCTGGGACTTCTACACAAGGACTTAACTACGATTTTTTTTTGAAAAATTCGCGTTATTTTCAGAGTTACGTTCAATAGAAATTATAACGAGTGTTTTTTGTTAAAATTTCTCTACTCAGATATATATTAAACTATGAATAAATCCATTTCTAAATTGTATAATTCGAAAATCTTGGTTCAGGTTCTGTACTGAAGTCTTAGCCATATAGAGACAAAATATTGTTATTGTAGAAGCATTTTTCATAAAAAAGATAATGTTTTGAAAATGTTTTCTTTTCTTGATTTTTTGACAAAAAACTGTATTTAAATAATTTTTTCTTGTAATAAAATTTTTTAAACAATTTTATATGTATGTTCTAATTCAACAGACACTAAATATAAAAAAAAGTATCCGCTTATACATTTTTTCAAAATTACGGTTTTGAATGTAGTCGGAACCCGGGAAACAAATTGAAATCCCTCAGAAAATTCATATCAATATAGGAACTCATTGGATCTCGCTCTAACTCTATTAATACTGTAACTCATATTTCAGTAATTATTGCCCCAACTAGGGCTGTCTTCAGGCACTTAAGGCCTGGGCCAACTGAGCCCACGGCCTCGGCTACAATGGGGGCCTCGTCTCGTTCTCGATTCAGCCTTAATAAGACCATAATTCGAATAATTTCAACGATCAAATGCTATTTTCGGTTGTATTCTCCAAAAAACTGAGAATTGCGGACGATATGTCAACAGGCTACATGCAATGATCGTCATCCATGAATAGGCCAAGGCCTAACACCAAGCACCATCATTATTCATTCAGTCAAAAGGCAGCAGTCGGTCGAGCTGGTTTGTGAAATTGTAAGTCATGCACATTTATTTGTTTCGTGTAATTTTCGTACGAGTATTTGACAATGTACGATATATATATGTACTGTCTACTTTTAAGGGTCATAAGTGGAACCTACGTTTGTGTGGGGGGACCAGGGCTTCAAGATGTTTTAAGATGTCCCTAGTCGGAACATTACAGTGCAAGACAAAATATGGAGTACAAATAATGAATCAGATTAACTATGGAAATGAAAAATGTAATAAAATGTGCTGTTCTCTAGAAGGTGGCGTATTTATATTATATTAATAATTATGTGATATTTAAGTTGGCGAAAATTTTCAATCTCATCTAAATATCTAAATTTATGGTCAATTTTTCTTTCCCATTGCTCGAAAACAGCGTTAAGGTATCTGACTACTTTCGGAACAGTGATTTTGCAAAAGCGTATAAATGGATAATATTTATGATATTTAGCGTCACTTAGAATAGAAAATGTATATAAAATTGTTTTAAGAATAGTATTACAATAAAAAAAATGATTTAAGTACACTATTTTGACAAAAAATGAACATAGAATGACCCATTCTCAAAATATTCTCCGTTTGTGAAAAATGCTTCTATTATAATAATATTTTGCCTGTATGTAGCTCAGACCTCTGTACAGAGGCTGAACTAGAATTTTTGAAGTATACAACTTAGAAGTTGATTTATCCATGTTTTACGACAACAGAGAGGAGAAATTTTAAGAAAAAAACGCCGATAATTATTTCAATTGGTGGTAACTCTGAAAATAATGTGAATTTTTCAAAAATCACCGTTGAGCCTCTGTACAGAGGTCTGAGCTATATACAGGCAAAATATTATCATAATAGAAGAATTTTTTATAAAAGAACATTTTAAAAAAATGTTATTCTAAGTTAATTTTTTACCAAAATATTGTATGTAAATAATTTTTTTTTGTCACAATGTCCTTAAAACAATTTTATACATGTATCCTAATCTAAGTGATACTAAATATCATGAAGGTTATCCATTTATGCATGTTTTTAAAATCACAGTTCCGAACGTAGTCGGATACCTTAAAGTAACGATTAGTAACAAGAAATTTAAAAGCACATGCATTTAACGGTTTTCGGAATTGTTCAGCTATCCTAATAATGTAAGTAAAATAAAAATAATAAAAGAAACAAAGTTATGTTTTTGAGCTTTGTAAATCAAAGTAATCCACCCATAACTCATAAGTAGTGAATCGGTTCTATTTAAATTTCGTAACCAGAGCGTTTAAGATTTGGTGATCTAACTGTAATCATGTAATCTTGAGCATTGCACATCTTAAGCTATGTGAATAAAAAGAAAGCAAATGCCGAGAATGTCACATTTCTTTAAATTCACAATTTCCCTTTTTTTGAATAGAGATTTTTTAAAAATTTTAATAGCAAAAAAAAACGAAAATTTCTTTCAATTTTGATATTATTTGCTTAAATTTATTTTTTTTAAAAACTTATTTTTTTTACAACTTTTTAATGTTTTATGGTTTTGAATTTAAATTTATAAACTTTGTTTCTTTCGAAAAAAATACAACAAATGACAAGACAAATATTTTGTTTTGTTTTTTTGCATTGTAATTTACTCGATGTATGTATTCAATGGTTTTTAGGTTAAAATAAACCATTGAATATATGTATAATTTTATATAAATAAATTAAAAGTATTGATTATTTAATTTAAATAATGGACTTATCAGACAGTAGTATTTAACGATTTTTTTATATGAAATTCAATGTAAAGGGTAATAAAGAAGTACGTCACAAATATGATAAAATAATAGAATAAAAAACACGTCTGGAATCAAATTTATTTGAAACAAAGTAGTTCTTTTAAACACTATCTGTTATCAAAATTGCTACGGTAGCAAGAAAAGCAATTAACAAAATGATACTTATTGGACAAATATATCACCGTAAAATCCAGCGTATAACCCGCACTCTTAACGCAAAAAATAAGATTAAAAATACGGGTGCGCTTTATACGCCGGGTATAAAAATGATAGCTTTAAAAATAACAAAAGGGATGAGCATAAAATTTTTTTTTACATCTACATGTATCGCAATAGTGTTTATTTTAAAGAAGTGACATACTTAAGGAACTTGAAGAGTTGTAATTCTAGAAGTATACTATTTTTTCAAAAGCCTGGGATAATACCTCGAATAAATGACTTCAAAACATAAGAGCAATGTATACAAATATTGCAGATTTCTTCGTAAAAAAGGAGGTGCGCGTTTTACAGCGAATACACTTTAAAACTAAAAAAGGCCCCTTGAAAGTCTAGGTGCGCGTTAGATTCGCTATACTAAAAATAAGTGATTAAAGTTTCAAGGAGAGAGAGTTTGAAAGTACAGATCCTCAGAAACTAACACCCAGAAAAACTACCTGTGGCAGCAATAGTATCTCTAAAACGCCTGGGCAATGAGTCAAACATAGATTGCATTGCATGGACAGCGCATGTCACTTCAATACGATGCCACAATTCACCGACCTAACTGTCTGGTGTTTGGTAATCAGCCAGTCACTTAACTACTATTGACCAGACCTTTTCTATTGGTTAGAGATCTGGAGAACGTGCTGGCCAGGGAAGCAGTTGAGCATTTTTAGTATCGAGGGAAGATTCCCAAAATACGGACAGCATGGGGTCGTGCATTATCTTATTGAAACGTAACGTTTCGCAGGACTCGAAGAAAGAGTAGAGACACGGGCCTTATTGAAACGGCCGCTACTCAAAATGCCGTCAATGTGAACAATACGTTACTGAAACGTGTATCTAATTGCATCTCTTACCATCACTCGAATCTCCAAATACGGATGCGACCATCAGGATGCTGTAAATTGAACTTGGATTCGTTTAAAAAGACGACATCCCGCCATTGCTGCGTATAAGTTAGTCGTCGAGAACACCACTGAAGGTGCCCCTGACTGTGATATAGCGTCAAAGGTAATCAAAGCCACGATCGCTCAGCTGACAGTCCATGCTGCTGCAAACGTCATCAAATTGTTAACTGTTAAAATTAGATTGTTCCTTATTTTGTTTGTATTACTTTAATTTTTTTGCTATGTACTGAATATAGGTTATCTATTATTGTGAAAATTTCTTTCTGAACATTGACAATAATGAATTGCTTTTTTCTATCGGTTTATAATATACCAATATACCGATAACACAGTATCCAATTCTCTGTGCTTTAAAAGTAGCAAAAAATCAAAAAGCAGCAAAAAATAGCAAAAATCAGCAAAAAATAGCAAAAATCAGCAAAAAATAAAAGAGTAAAATATAGATTTGAAATTTTTTATTTGCTCTCCTGAATTCTTTTTGTGGCCCGAATTTATGGAATGTTTCTTTCTAATCACAGGTGATTAGGTTAAATCACATTGCCCAAATTCTGAGGTTCGTACTTTATTGTTAGTACATCTTGATATTTTCAATTTTTGGAGAACACTCATGTCCAAAAATATCTAACATACACAAAAATAATGATATTCCATAAAATACCCAATCGATGTCATTCATCTTTGTAGGGAATATGTGAAAGGCTGGACTTGCTCGCAGCAATATCCAATCACAAGTGATCAAACAGTTTTGAACATGCAAATCAAAGCGTTAACATCTTCGACGGCAAATCAAACGCTTTGTGCTAAGAGAATGTTTGAGTGAATTTCTGCAATTCAACATTTAATTTCAATGTGTAAGGACTCAAAATGCTATGTTATGACTCTGAAAAATCATTTGAAAGAATCTGTGAAAAAGCGAATTAACTATTCAACCGCTTAGAAGCAGGACAAACAATCATAGAAGAAGTGTCAATACTTACCTCTAAGCAGACAGAGTCTCTATACATTCTACGGAAACAAAATTAGAACTGTGGTAACGAAGCCTGCTCATGTAAGTTTATTACGTATAACAATTGCCTCTGAAAAATTGGATATATAGCTGTAATTCCCCATCATATCCCTTATGTTCTGCAGTTAAGCTTTTACATGGAGCTATTGCATCATGGCAAAATGTATACAGAAATCTTAGTAAAAAAAGATTGTATGTCAAATGAGCCAGAGTACACGTTTAATTGTCTTCACAATAAAATAGTGATCAGAAATGGAGTGATCCAACTGGAGAACCAGTGGATCCAATTGTATTTGCTGATGAGTTGAGGTAAGATTTAACATTTGATTCTTAAGTTCTAACAAAATGGAGGAATGAAGAAACACGAAATATGTCTTCAAATATTATGGTATGGGATCGTTGTGATAGTGTGAGGAGGAATAATGATAGATTAAAAGGACACCTCTACGCGCTTTCAACAGAGCATCTGTAATCATATAGTTATCGGGATGAAGTTTTAAATCCTTACATAAGAGGTTTCTTACGAAGTGCACATGGATCTGATTTTTTTACACTTCCTGAAAACTTCGCTCACAAATTCCTTGCAAGTGAAGCTATCAAGTTCTGTTTACCGTGACCAATAAAATCTCCTGATCTGAATTCGATAGAAAATTAAAAACTGTTGTGAAAGCACGGTGACTTCTCCCAGCAATAGAAATGCCCGATGGAACTTAACTTCTCAAAATGTGGTTAATTAATGCTATTGTTAGCATTAACGTTGTGATATACGTACAAGTCAGGGGAAATAATAATAAACTTTCATCTGTTTTTTTAACTTTTCTTGTTATTGTCATGTGTTTTTTATCCTGGAAACATGAAATACACGTGAAAAAGAACAGAAAGCATACAATACAACAGAAGAATATACACATTTATTGCAGATGATGATCCCAGCATAAAACAAGAAAAAGTGCACTGCTTTCCTTTTGAGACGAGAATCCAGTACAGGCGAAAGACCGACTTTTTCCCCGAAGAAGATACAACCATGTCTTACTCGGGATTCGAACCTTTCGGTTACAAGCCGAGGGTCATAGCCACCATACTGGCTGGGGGGACTTTAACTTTTCTTGTTAAATATTATGGACATTTTTATTGTTCCACGCTACAATTTTACATCGCATGCTGTGTGTTTAAACTACTTTTTTATATTGTGTTCTACTCATATGTATCATTGCACACAAATTTATAAAATGTACAATGTGCAATTTATGAGAAATCAATGATTTTACAAGAGAAGATAATTTTGGATATGAGTGTTCAGCCTAAATTTAAAAAAAAACGCATTTTTAATCCACATTTTAACTTATTCAAATTAAAATGTTTCCTTTGCACATTCCCAAATTTTAAAAACCGTATTCTACAATAATGGTAATTCATATCAACTAAATGAAACAATATTAATACATGCATTTAAAGATCAACATATAACAAAATAACGAGATATTTTAATCCCATTAACTTGACTCGATCATATTTTTAAGGGGACTTGGTACCCTTTGAGCAAATTTCTTTATTTACATATTTAAAAATTATATTTTAGCATTTTATACAATGTTTCTATTCAAGAAAATGATACCAGTAGAAAATTTTCATATATTATTCACACAATTTTAAAAATTTAAATTTTTTGAAGAAAATTGGGAAAATTTTAAAATCCTATTCCTTGCGTAAAAATTAATTTTTTGACCTGAAATTTTTTTATAATATTCTTATGGATCTTTTAAACAACTTTAGGGATCGATATTAGAATAATTTTATTCGTTTTCGAGAGAAAAAAAATAAAATGTTGATATACAGGCTAAAAATCAACGAAAAAGCCAACATGTCTTACATTTTATTTTTTTTTTAAAAAGTATTCAGTTTATAGCAAAACAGATCCCTAATTTTATTACATGCTTCATTTTTAACCCGCAGGAAAAAAAAAAATGGAATTGATTGGTAAATAATTGTCGAAGGAGTAGCATTTTGAATGCACTAAGGTTTCGAAAAACACAAACTGAGAAAAACCACTTTAAAGTTTATAATTCTGAAAAAATAATTATTATAAGCTTAATTAAACTTAAAATACCACTTTAAGATATTAGTTATACATTTTTCTTTAAAATAATTGCATTTTCGTATTTTTTCAACCCACACATTTTTATAAATGATCAACTTTTAGAGAGTACTAATTGAACAAGAAAATTCAAGAAAAACGTTAAAAAAATTTTTTTCTGTCACGACAGAAATTTTAGCTATTTTTCTTCTTATAATATTAAAGTATTACATTTGTATGAAAAATATATCAGGAATAAGAACTGAAATTATAAAATTATTAATATAAAATGCCTTAATTTAAAAATTTTACATGCACACATTTCACAAAGAAAAAAATGATTGTATGTATTCCCTCGAAAATATTCTGCTTTATATATTGCACATTCTTTTTTTAATGTTATTATTTCTCTTTATAAATTAGATTTTTTTTTATCAAAACGCTTTTTTTCTAAAAAGGGGGCGTGGCTGAATTGCCTAATTTGTTTTCAAATGAAGTTTTATTCAACTTCTAACTTTCCGACATGCACAAGTGATATATCAATCGAAAGATAATAATGCAAAGAATGAGATTAAATGAAAATAAAAAAAACGATATGTCTGTGATTTTGGGGGTACCAAGTCATCTTAAGCATTATAATAGTACAAAGTAACGATCCTATTTTTATTTATTTATCCCCCAATGAAAGCTAAGATCACTCAATAAAGCTTTAGAACTGGCCTGATCAACATGCGGCCAACCATGTTAACTTGTGGGGTTTGTGTGTCGGGTGATTTTGTATTTCTATTGAAACTTTTGTGTGTATATATATACACACAACGAAAAGCAAAAAAATATTTAAAAAAAAACAAGCATTTTCGAGCTTCATTGTTATAATAGGTAAATGGCACCTATGTCCATTTTAATATTTGATATCGACAAATGAAGTCGGTTTCATTAAGCAACCATGATGACTGTTGGAAATGCATTTTTTAAAAGATATAACAGAAAACCAAGTAAATAAGGACTTTCTAGGACAAGATAATTTAATAGTCAATGGTTGTAATTTTATCAAGACTTTTAGTTAGAAATTATTGTTATTCGAATGTCAACTTGGAAATAATAATGCTTATAATGTCTTGCTCTGTTAAATAACTTTCCAGAAAATGAACCTAAGAATTTCTCGAAATATGCACATGACAATATATAGAAACTTTTATCTGCAATTGAGAAAAATTTGTATTTTTGGGGGAGGAGAAGCATTGGTAAAACGCTTGCCGGAATAGTTTCCAATGCGTTTGTAATTATATTGAAACATCTACGTGTGTTGTTTTCCTGCAGTAATAAACTACTTCTGAGTTAATCACTTTTTTTACTAAACTGAGTTTTCAGGGAAAAGGCGTTTCCCAGCATGAACTTGAAAAATAAGATTATGGTAACTCTAGAAAATTTGACCAGGGTTAACAGATTGGCAACTTTATTGCCCTTGACAATAAATTAAGTGGAAAAGGATATTCATCAGGAAACCATCGAGAAGTTTCCCGGATCGACCCTTCTGGAAGTAAAATGCTATATAAAGATTACTGGAGTTCAGAAGTCAATGAGTCGAGATCAAAATCTGCTTGTGCGTTGACTGAGATAAGACAGACAGACTTTATCTGACTTCCTGCCAGTGGAATTGTTCTAGAGTGCTGTAAGGCTTGTATTATAACGAGTGCGCTTTCCGATACCGTAAATAATCTGTTATAATATTTCTTTGTGTCTGTACGTAGATCTGTCTTTGTGGAGTCATTTATTCGTTCTTGTTCATTAATAAATTTATTATTATTCAAATACCTGGAGTCGTCAGCTGCTTGTCACACACAAATTTGCGACAATATTTTTTTCCAAAAAACGATTCTAAAGCAGATTTAATTTATATTTAAATTAATTTTTTGTAAGTAAAATAGAAAAGGCACAAGTTACTTACTAAAATCATTTTGCAGCCTGGAAGAAAAAGAAAATTGCGCTTATGACTTCCTTTTAAACTTTTTAAAAAAGAGAGAGAGAGTTCTTGTAAAGGGTGTTTTTTTTAGTTGTATGGAACTTTAAATTGCAATAAAACAACGATGTATTATTCGATTGACATGATTTTTTTTATTCGAAAGATAATCTTGTGGCATTACATTTTAAATATGATCAAGCAAGGCGTAGATTCGTCGAATGGGCCCAAAACGAGATTGCCGTAGTTTCCGATTTTCATAAGCGAATTTTGTTTAGCGATGAAGCGCACTTCTGGTTGAATGGCTACGTCAACAAACAAAACTGCCACATTTGAGTGAAGTGTATGTCAAAACACCGTTACATCCAGAAAAAACTGTTTGGTGCGCTTTATGGGCTGGTGGAATCCTTCTTCAAAAAACGATGAAGGCCACAACGTTACAGTCAATGGTGATCGGTATAGAGCCATGATTACTAACTTTTTCATTTCTGAATTGAACAATCATGATGTCCTGGAGCTGTGGTTCCAACAAGACGGCGCAACATGTCACACAGCTCGTGCCACAATCGATTTATTGAAAGACACGTTTGGTGACCGTCTAATTTCACGTTTTGGACCTGTGAATTGGCCTCCAAGATCTATCCTCCAAGATCACCGCTAGACTATTTTCTGTGGGGCTATGTAAAGTCATTGGTCTATGCGGATAAGCCACAAACGCATGACCATTTGGAAGACAACATTCGCCCTGTTATTGCCGATATACGGCCACAAATGTTGAAAAAGTCATCGAAAATTGACGTCCATATTGGACTACATCCGAGCTAGCCGTGGCAGTCCTTTGCCAGAAATCATATTTAAAATGTAATGCCACAAGATTATCTTTCGAATAAAAAATTCATGTCAATCAAATAATACATCGTTGTTTTATTGCAATTTAAAGTTCTATACCTGTAAAAAAACACCCTTTATATAGTGAGCAAAACGTAAAATAACGAGAGCCACAACTGAGAGCTTATCGATATGTTCCACATTTTTCAATGTTTCTTTAAAATATCCAGCCAGTATCCATGTTTGTATACAGTGCTAGTTCTCAAACATTGTTGTTATTGTATCCAAGATTGGAAAGTTAACATTTAAAATATACTCATATTCATTAAATATACAAATATTATTAATTTATATTTAGGTGTGTCTTAGGGGATCGTTACTTTTTCTTTTTTCTGGGCTGATCATGCCACTGTACCACCAAAGGTACACGGACTATGCTTTTATTTCCAACTTTATACAAGACATCTAACTTTTTTTTTGTAGAACAAATGTCGATGGTCAAATTAATTCAAAATAACAGTAGCATGTCGTTTGTAATGCCGAAATACAATTCAAAATCTGTGTCCAATCAATTTCGTATGGTGATAATTTTTATGAAATTTCTACAACTAGAGAAAAAATATTGTAACAGGCTTTATATAAGTACAAGCATTATGAATATTTTAACTTACGAAATGAAACAAAATGATTATTTAGCGAAATAATGAAAATATTCATAAATTGTGCACATCTTAAAAATGAACTTGATAATAAGCATATATCTCCTCTTCTTACATAGTTTCAATAACTCCTATTTTCCTTCAAAAGGTAAACAAATCTGACGTTTGAAAAATTTTTTTTGTTGATGTATCGTAATTGGTAAAAATCAAAAAATTTAATTGTAGGACTGCTTATAAGAAATCAAACGTTTTAACTTCTTGTTCATTATATATGTCATTAAATAAAAAAAAACTATCTAAACAAGAAAAAGTTAGAACTAAATGAAAAGCTATTATGTTTTCTAAAGCTATCATTGACATAGAATAGAGATGCGGTGTGTTTTAAACTTGCCACACACACACACACACATATATATATATATGTGGGAGACAACAAGGGGTCCAAGACGTTTGTCTTTTCTTGTTCTATTTTATTTTAAAATTTAACAAAAAATTAATTAAAAAGGTAGATAAGTTTGACAATGATATGCAGAAGGTAACGCCTGCTCGTGCACCTCTCGCGTTTCTCTCCGCTGTTTCTCTAATGTTTTTTAATTCTTAAAAGTTTCAGTTTCAATTCACTGCGCTGCGCGCGAAGATTTGGTTTTGGCTGCCACAATCGGCCAGCCTGACTGTACGCTGTCCGCAGCGGTACGTTTTTCATCGAGACCAGAGGAGAATCTGAAACATACAAAAAAGACGGAACAGACAAGGACTATACGACAAATATACAAAGATTTAACATATCATAATTCTGCTGAACTAAACAGTTTCTCCATCATGTGAAGGCACTTCGACATCCGGAAGGTTCCACAGGAAAACATTGTGTTTCACAGGCATAAGAACGTCTTTTTAACAAGTTGATCTTTGGTTGAACGCATCAATATTTTCCTCTCTAGAGTTCTGGACGTCTGTTCAAACAATTTCTCTTTTCCTTCGTTTCCACTGCCAGGGCTCAAAGATTTTCCGGAGCAACACAAACCGTCGATGTTTACCTTCATAGGTAAAGGGGTAGGTGAGCGGGAGATAAATTCCACGGAACTCGTTTTCATGGCACCACTGACTTTCTTACACAATACTATATCAGAACATTTTTCTTTACAATACTCAATTTTAACTTAGTACTCTTAATTTTATTACATTTATAATCCTTAATTAGAGAACTCGAATCATTTCTAGCATTAAAGTTTTTAACATGTGACAAATGATAACTAGAGTTTTCTATCACATTTGAAACAGAAACATTTGAATTAAAATGAACACCCAAAGAGGATCCACTTTCACTCAATAAAACATCGCCTCTGCGTGGCCTAGTTTCTTTATTTCAGCATATACACTGGGATGTATAATAAATTCTTCGGTCAAGGTCAGTGATATTGCCGTTCGAACACTTAGACCGGGTGAGTGTTGATTAAGAGAAAGATATATCGGTTTAATCTACCATACGCTGTTCGCCAAAAACATGAACTTAATGTTAGTGATTTCTTCGAAAGTCTGTTCACTCTAATTAGTGAGGAATTTAAAAACTGGAATCTGGCAACCTGGAATCAATCAAGGCTGTTACGGGCTGATTTTCTACAAAATGCTTACGTATTGAAGATTTGCGATCTCACCGCTATTTTGTTTTTCGCTCTCGACTTTTAAAATATTCACGTTTATTCTATTATGGATGTGGGATTCTTTAGGCTTAAAACGCTCCTGGCAATCTCTTGCGTAATGAGATGAATCACCGCATATATAAAGCAATTTTTATTTTCTCTTTCAAGATATTAGATAGTTCTCTTTAATCTTTTGGTTTAAAGTTTTGTGATCTATTTTTAAAGGGGTCTTGGGTATATCCATAAGTAATAGGAATTTCTTTATGTGATCTGCTTCTAGATGAAATATAAATATCGCACTCTTTTAGCTAAATCAATAGGCCTAAACCAACTCTTCTGCTTCTCGAATGCTAATATGAGTTGCAGTTTCCTTATTTAAAGTTTCGAACTGTTTCTTCGACTTTAGCTGCAGGATTTAAACTTAATGCTTTATTTATAGCCGTTTGAAGTTCGACTTTTCTAATTTTGCTAACTGTAGTTTAGCAAGTTCAATTTTCTGTTTTTCTAAATCCCTTTCGATTCGCGATACCCTCTCATCTATACAGTTTTTAATTAAAGTTTGAACGAAATCTGATCACTTTCAAATGTACTACTGTTCTCAATTTTAGTCTTTAGTTTAACTATGGTGTCCGTACTTCCACAGTACCGTCTAGATCCTCAACAACCTTATGAGATCCTCTTTAAGAGCGTTTTTATACATTTTAGAAAAATATGGAAAGATCCTACCTTTTTTCTAGCTCCCTTGTTGCTCGCACGTACGATGTATCCAATAATTGAAGAAAACGTTGATTCCACTGATTTCACCTTCTTCGCAGGTAATATAGTTGAAATTGTTCGAATTGACACCTCTGCGCAGGTAATATAGTTCTTGTAATTATTATTAGGACACCTCTTCGCAGGTGTTTTGTCGATGATAGTTCCAACCTCTACACAGGCGGAATTTTCACACTGAGTTAGTTCCAACCTCACACAGGCGGAATATTTGTCGATGGTTCCAAACACAGGCGGAATATTTGTCGATGGTTCCAACCTCTACACAGGCGGAACGAATTGAAAACATCCTCCTCCACGGATTTTTTTCCACTGTCCAAACTTTGATCAAAATCGAAATTTTTCGATCCCGGCCTCTACACAGGCGGAGTATTCATGCTGAGTTCAAACCTCTACACAGGTTGAACGAAGTTTCAAAAATGGCGGGAGCGTCTCCCTTCACGGACGCTTTTGTTCATTGTCCAGACTTTGATTCAAAATCGAAATTTTATCGATCGCGGCCGAGCCCCATAATTTGTGGGAGACAACAAGGGGTCCAAGACGTTTGTCTTTCTTCTATTTTATTTTAATATTTAACAAAAATTAATTAAAAAGGTAGATAAGTTTGACAATGATATGCAGAAGTAACGCTAAAACGCGCGCGCACCTCTCGTTTTCTCCGCTGTTTCTCAATGTTTTTAATTCTTAAAAATTTTAGTTTCATCCACTGCGCCTGCGCGCGAAGACTTTTGGCTGACACACACACACACACACACACACACATATTTATAGGTTACACACACACACGTATATATCATGTTTGTGTGGTTATATAACAAAAAGTGGTTTCAGAGAGATTTCTTTCGGAATATTATAGCCCTTTAACACCCAACCCGTACTATAGTGCGGGTTAGATATTCTTATACGTTTCTGCTTCTGGAATAGTCGTATGTAAGAAAATCCCGAATCTAACGATTGAGCGGGTTTGCAGAAAGCATAAAGTATCAATTTTCATCAACAAATGATGGTTGCGGTCCGTGTTTTACTTTCAGATCGCTAATCTAGTTTGGTTTTCAAATACAACGAAAACGCGTCTTCCATTTATTTGTCTTAAAAAGGTAATTATCAATATATTTTTTATTGCTTACATACAAATTTTTGTTTTAATGTTTAAATAACTGTAAAATAGAAGAAATATTAATTATATTCCATTAATGTTGCTTCTAGGACTCGGGATTTCGTTACCTGCACGATCGTGCGGGTTGGGCGTTACTTCAGTCATTGCAGCTATAAAGGTAAGTTCTTGCCATGTGAGTTTTCTTTTCTGTTTCAATAATGTTAATAAAAGTCTAAATAAAAACGAAGTATATTGTTATAAAGGGTGTTTTTCTTAGAGGTATAGAACTTTAAATTGCAATAAAACAACGATGTATTATTCGATTGACATGAATTTTTTTTATTCGAAAGATAATCTTGTGGCATTACATTTTAAATATGATTTCTGGCATACGACTGCCACGGCTGGCTCGGATGTAGTCCAATCTGGATGTCCAATTTTCGATGACTTTTTCCACCATTTGTGGCCGTATATCGGCAATAACACGGCGAATGTTGTCTTCCAAATGGTCAAGCGTTTGTGGCTTATCCGCATAGACCAATGACTTTACATAGCCCCACAGAAAATAGTCTAGTGGTGATCTTGGAGGATAGATCTTGGAGGCCAATTCACAGGTCCAAAACGTGAAATTAGGCGGTCACCAAACGTGTCTTTCAATAAATCGATTGTGGCACGAGCTGTGTGACATGTTGCGCCGTCTTGTTGGAACCACAGCTCCTGGACATCATGATTGTTCAATTCAGGAATGAAAAAGTTAGTAATCATGGCTCTATACCGATCACCACTGACTGTAACGTTGTGGCCTTCATCGTTTTTGAAGAAGGATTCCACCAGCCCATAAAGCGCACCAAACAGTCAGTTTTTCTGGATGTAACGGTGTTTCGACATACACTTGTGTATTAGCTTCACTCCAAATGCGGCAGTTTTGTTTGTTGACGTAGCCATTCAACTAGAAGTGCGCTTCATCGCTAAACAAAATTCGCTTATGAAAATCGACCATTATTTTTGAAATAAAATTGCACAATTTTAAAGGCGTGAGTCTATTCATGATGAATTGCCAAACCAAACTGAGAATAAATCACTTGACAGCTGTTTAATCGGTCGCCATCTTGGAAAGTAATATGCCAACTTAAACTTCTATACCTGAAAAAAAAAACACTCTTTATATTTAAAATCGTATGAGGTTGCCATGGACGAATCCCTTTTTCTTTCTCTGACTCTTTTCTGCAATGATTTTCTCTTTCACACATTTGATGAGAGGGATGACATTTTAATCCTTTACACAGATATCTGCATCCATATCTCTCCCCCTGTGGGGTCTGTTTTTCCGGTGGGAGTTTGTATGATGGGATTTAAATGTTTTATTAATTTTTTAAATAATAAAATTTTCTGATACATTTTATTATTTTTCATGGAATGCCGCGCTAAATTTTAACCAGCAACTTTTTCATGTGTCTAAAAGAAGAAGAATTCTCACAGAAGAAGAAATTTTGCGATTGCTGAATAAATCAGACTGAACTTAAATCAGAACTTAGTGATCTCTCGGATGATGACAATGCTGCGAACAAAACATATGAATCACGTATACTGTTCAGATGAGAATCAAGTTCAGATGAAAGCGATGAAGAAAAACATGGAAATATTTACAATTTTGGATCATTCTTTACCATAAGAGTCTCTTGAACACATTAATTTAATTGATTTAGCTGTTGCAAATTCTTGATTTCTGTACAAACAAGATGCAATATCAAATAAAATTTCTCTAAAAATCAAAATGGATCGCTTTAAATTTAAGTTAGAGATAGTTGAAGTGCGTTATTAGCCTTTCCACCTACTAACAAAAGTATTTAACTGATGATGAAGACAACAGTGTCGTAATTCCACTAACAAAAAGATCGAAGCGTTATAATCCACCTGCTATACACGTCATGTCTTTTATTCTGGCCATTCCAGGATAAAAGGCTTGACATGTATAGCCCTTTTCGATGAAATTTCAAGGCCTTGCAAGTGCAGATTTGAAAACTACGAAACCAATTCGAAAGCATATTGTGAAAAATGCAATGTT
Organism: Trichonephila clavipes; assembly: GCA_019973935.1. NCBI lineage: Eukaryota > Metazoa > Arthropoda > Arachnida > Araneae > Nephilidae > Trichonephila > Trichonephila clavipes. The sequence goes on from BMAU01017843.1 coordinate 1,711,416, forward strand.
TATTTATACTTGTCAAAAACAAAGCATGTTTTAAATATTTTCACAGTTAATAAATAATGAGTCAATAAAAGAATTATAATTATAATTATATATATATATATATATATATATATATATATATATATATTATATCAATAATTTCTTATTTATAACGATTTTAGTTGAATTAAGATTGTTTCTTTTATCAACTTAGAGCTAAAAATGTAAACTCGTAAAATTTCACAGGTGAGCTGTTCCACAAATAAAGCCCAACCCGCCCGATCGTGCGGGTACCGTCTACATTCCGGATGGGGGGGAGAGGGAATTTTTAAAATTATTTTTCCCAGTGTCATTGGGGTCCATAAAGGATAAAAACCAGAAGAATTTAATACTTAAAGATAAAAATAATTCGGGTCGTATAGGGATATACTGTATCATCGGAAGAATTCGTTACAGTAGATGAGGATAATGAATGAACAGCCCTAATTATGGCAGGCAAAGACATTTTGGAGCTTGTTCAAAGCTCAAAAAATATCATTGATGCAGATTCCAACGACGAAAATGAAATGAAATGAATAATGCAGCTCCTGTTCCCACGTCATTTGAAATGAGGAGCATCATCGCAATTATTTAGATGCAGATTCCAATGGTGACATGAATAAAAAATGGACGAAATCGAACAATTTGATGCCAGAAAGGACAATGCAAAGAAATATATCAGATTATTTTCCAAAAACTCAATAAAAATGTTTCGTTTTTTAAAAAACTTAAAAATTTTGTATTAAATTTCATTAAGTTCTTGTGAATGTTTTTGTTTCATTGATTTCGATTAAACACGTACATATATGTATATCTATGTAAATATGTACTATAATAAACTTAATTTTGTTGAAATTTTTTTTTTCCCAATATCCTTCAACACAAAAAATTATTCCAGTCTTCTCAGTTTCGTGTGAAACGATTTTCACTGTATGTGTAAATGGGCTTGTCCGCATATATTCTTCAAGCACGTGTTGAGTAGGAGTGAAAGTGTTAAATAATGTAATGACACTATATACATAATATGTTGTTTGAATACAAGGTCGTTATTTGTAATGAGCTGCTAATTAAATTTCTTGAATAAAAGCTTTGCCACCCAGTTCCTTTCCCTGACTGTTACATTTGTAATGGGTTTTGTCTCTGTCCTTACGGTCTTATTAACACGACACAGCCAAAGCACAAAACAATCATTATAATATCCAGAAAATTATTGTACATAAAGATGAAAGCTATTATTTGCAAACAGTTACTGTCTTAAAAATTCTTAATGTGACTTCAAAACATTATTAACGTTATACTGTTAAAAATAAGAATGACGTGTTGATGAGTTAAACGTCATAGATCTGGTTAATACTCCGGCACCAGCAGAAGAAACAAACATATCCTTGTAAATTTGTTTACTCACACTGGGACTTGTCACAGAACATAATAAACATTTCCTTTCTATTAGTTCGAATGACCTCGAAACACTCAGTAGTTCAAGGATTCCATTTTTTCCACCTGACGACTTCTGGAAAAGGCTTAGAACCAATTTTAAAAGTTATTTTGTGTTTTTAGCAGTCAATCGTGAACAGGTAACTAGTTTTGCTGTCGAAGACGAGTATTATTTACTCAAGCATTCGTCGAATTATCTTTTAAAGATGCATGTTATATGTATTTCAAGGTGAACGCGCCAGCACATCTCTTCGGAATGTTTTAGTTGTAAAATTCATTTAACGAAAAAAGTAAGAAAGTAAAATCAGATCGCTTTACGCAAAAAGATTCAATGCATGAAAAAATAAAATAAAGTCGTTTGCGAATTTAGTATTAATTTATAAAATAATGCATGCATATATATATATATAAGGGCGAAGCTACAATTGTCAGTTTTATCTCCTACTTTTTTGTTTGAAAATTATTCACAAATATAAGTATCTATGCGCAGTTTTTTAACTAATATATTGTGTGTATATATATAGGGTTTTTATGGTTCGTGGACACACATAATAAACATTAATAGTATTGAACTGAATGTTAGATTAAACTGATTATACTGTATAGCATATAATCCATTTTTTCAAAAATGGGACACACCTGCTTTAATGATAACTCCACGACGGGGGCGAGCATATTGAAACAAAAAATTATTTTTTAAAAATTACTAATTTACTAAAAGTAAAAAAAAAATAAATTCTGACATAATAAAAAATAAAATACACATTTACACTGATATAATACACTTATAAATGTATCAGTACTGCACAATGTATTTTATAATTAATTTAACAATTCTGAGTTAAGACCAAGTAAATAAGTACCAGTGCCCCAAGGTCTGATCACATGCAAAATGATATACAAAAATTAATACTCATCTTGATAATTTGTACGGTTTATAATTAATCTCTTTTTTGTCGATTAAAAATTACGTGATTCGCGCTTTCCAATGCCACCGTTTTCCCCGTAGGCCTGCCTATGTAATGTATGGGGGGGGATAAGAAAAGGAATAAATAAGCAAATCCTCTAAAATAAGTACATCCTTCTCGAACACTTTGTCAAGGTCCTTTTATTGCATTCCAAAGCTTTCTGAATAATATTATGGATAGCAGTGCACAGAAAAGATCGTATTTCGGACAGACGTATATGTACGTTCTTGGAAAATAACGCCTTAGCTGAGCTAGATGTTTATATCCGCCGGTGGCATTTAAGATGTTTAAGTCGTATTTTAGCTTTAGCATCAAAGTATAGTATTTTTGAATTCAATACATTGTTATTGTATGGAGCGAGAGGGGGGGCGATGAAATTTATAATTGAATATTGGGTCGCAAACAATGAAAGTTTGAGAAGCACTGATATAATCTGAAGCATATAATTAACTACGCTCGGAACCGTGATTTTGCAAAATCGCATAAATGAGTAGGGTGTTGTTTTCTTTTAAATATTTAGTGTTATTTGAAATAGAATATGTAATTATAATATAATAAAATATTTAAATGTAATTTTTTTTCCAAAAAAATGAAGAATGACATATTTTTAAAACATTATCCTTTTATGCGAAAAATGCTTCTATAATAATAATATTTTGCTTATACATTGCTAGGACTTCCCTATAGAGCCTGAGCTATCAGTTTTGAAAAATTCAGATTACAGTGAAAATCGTTTAACACGAAACTGACGGGACAGAAATATTTTTTCGTGTTTGAAGGATTTCGTGCTAAAGGGTACTGAAAAAAAAACACATATTCAATGAAATCAAGTTTATTAGAGTACAATTTATTTACATAGATATGTATATATGCATGTCTTCAATAAAAACATTCAGATGAGCTTAATCCGTTCACACATTACCACAATTTGCTCTCATTTTTAATTATTGTTGGTAATGTAGAATTAGCAATACCAAATCTTAACAGATTTCCGTTTCCATTTTGTTTTTTTTATCAACAGCCTCAAGCAGCTCCAACTTCATTTAAAACGAAATAGCAGTTTGCTTTCCTCCTAATCTCTTTGCCGTTGCTCTCGTAAAAAAAAAAAATCTGCGTACCAAATTTACTGATTTTTACTCACACTGCGAAGTACTCGTCACCAAATTCCAAAGTCAATTGATGAGAGATGAGATGTATTTGTGTGGCGTTTGTAGGCCTGGAGGGTTTAAGTAGCTTAGATAAACAAAATTGGCTCGTGTCACAAGCTATTTCGAGGGTATTTCAAAACCCAGCTAGCCTCCTTTCTACGAAACATGTGAAACCTCCCCTCTTTCATTTCACACCCCTCTTAAATCTCGTCCGCACAGCTTGAGTTTTCCGTATTTTATTCCTTCTCAGAAAGGAAATATTTTCATTTTGCATTAAGAGAAAAAAAGATGCATGAAAATACTTAGTAGTTTGTTGGGACCGTTGTATTATTTCGTGTTAACCGATATTTCGTCTTAAACGTTTTCGCGTTAAACGTATTTCACTGTATTAGTTGTTTTTAGAAATTACGTAAGTAGTTTTAGGGAAAAGTTTCAATCGCTCAGTAAAGCACGTGTAAGTTATTAAGATATTCCTTTTCTAAATGAATCAGACAAAAATTCAAGGTCTAATCCTTTTCACGAAGAATCATGAATAAATCTGTCAAAATATAGGTTTTAATCCTTTTAATGCAAAATGGAATTAGACTTGCGTTTCGAAATATGAAATATATAAATATGAATAATAAAAGATATATATAATTAAAGTTTTAAATAAATGAAATTAAGTTGTTACACACACATAATAGAGAGAAACGGAAGTATATATAAAAATAGTTAAATTAAACATTATTTTAATTTATATGTCTCATTACTTTAAATAAATTAGTGAGTTCTTATCTTATTCGATTGCAAATACAGTGGAATACGTTTAACGCGAAAACGCCTAAGACGAAATATTGGTTAACACGAAATAATACAACGATCCCGACAAACTACTACTTGTTTTCATGCATTTTTACGTCTTAAATTGAAACGAAAATGCTTAACACGAAAAGATTTCCCTTCTGGAAATTTCCGAAAATAACAGTTGGGTAGGCGAGATTTAAGAAGTTCTTATCTTATTCGATTGCAAATACAGTGGAATACGTTTAACGCGAAAACGCCTAAGACGAAATATTGGTTAACACGAAATAATAACGATCCCGACAAACTACTACTTGTTTTCATGCATTTTTACGTCTTAGATTGAAACGAAAATGCTTAACACGAAAAGATTTCCCTTCTGGAAATTTCCGAAAATAACAGTTGGGTAGGCGAGATTTAAGAAGGATGTTTGGGAAAGTTTCTGTATTGTTGGACTATCCTATTGTAACATCGAAAGAATTCATGGCAACAGATGATAATAAAGCGTACACAACCCCAATTATGGCAAAGACATTTTGGAGTTTGTTCATTGCTCAAAAAACATCATTGTTGCTTATTACGAATATATATATATATATATTGAAATACATGCATATATACATCACTGTGTGGATAAAAAATATTCTAATACACTTAATTTGATTAAATATATGTGTGTTTTTTTTGTAGTATCCGTTAACACGAAAAATATTTCAGTCCCCTCAGTGTCGTGTTGACCGATTTTCACTGCAGCTTGATGTGGACTTTCAGAACAAACAAAATCTTTTCACATACTTTTGAGAAAAGGTGTACAAACTGATAAGACCAAAGACCACAAACAAGTCTGCAACTTCTCTGGAGGCAAAAGATGAAAGCGTAGATTTCTGCAATTTATTGGCAAGTTACCTGAAAAACATGAGAATTAACTATCGCATGTTATGTGATTCGCTTGTAAAGAGAATCCGAGATACTTGAATGTAAGTAGAGGGTTTGTATCACACACATCTCAAGTATTCTCTTCCAATTTTGGTGCTATTTTAAGTGGTCTAAATGTGCAATATTCAATCATTTATTTAAGTTTGCTTTCATTTATCCACCATGTATTTTTAAAGCAAGAGAAAGTGTAATAATGATATTCGATTTAAAAATTTTATTCTTAAACTTCCCTCGTTATTTTTTGTAAAAGAGAAAGTGCAATATAGAAAATAATACATTAACATGAGTCTGAAATATTATTTATAGCTTTTTTTTAAAAAAAAACTCTGCGTTTTGAGTGTTGCATGTATTTATTGAATAGATATACTCATGTGCACTGCAATTTCCTCTTTTAATATTCCGCTTTTTATCATATTATAGAATAAATAAAAAACTAGATTTTTTTTGTATTCGTGTTTCATAGAAATCCTCATTTAATAACATTTAAAAAAAGCAAAAGTAAGAAATTTTCATGAATCATATTGTAAGGTATGTTGCTTTGAAAAGTTTAAACTCTTATTTCTTAAAATAAAAAAAATCAAGGACTTTACTGAAATTTATTAAAAATCTTACTAAGTACTTAAGGCGTGTTTTAGAAAGGAACTCTTATCATAAATACATATAGAGCTATTTGCGTTGAACTTTTTTCATGTTGAACTATTTTCATATTATTAATGCACGTAAGAATTTCAGAATCTGTTAAAATTTCACTTGCTTAAAAATCACATTTTGTGTAATTTTACAATCATGCTATGCATATTTAAAAATCGGTGTTTTCAAATGTAAACTTGCGATTAATGTTTAAATGATTTATTACTTAAGCTCCTTGTAAACATTGTTAAACCATCTGTCCAATTTTATTAAAACACTTTTTCCTCATTAATGCAACTTCCAGTACCTCCAAATTTTGATCGTATAATCAACTAGAAATATTAATTTAATTTAATTATTCAGTTTATTTGTGCATTTAAATGCAATTTTTAATTGCATTACTCATATATTTCAATCCTTTTAAATTCAACACGTGAGCAAAATGTTTATTTTGTTTTATATTTTTACTTCCTAACTATTTTAAATCACTGTTCCTTAAAGCAATCAAGCTTTATTCATTGAAAAAAAAGTAATATTATTTTCTGTTTATCGCTACAACTTAAAGAAGTTGTTTAAAACTAGGTCAGCTTTAAGAGGTCACAGTACGATTCAATTAATAAAAATTGGTTGAATTTTCTTTTTTTGCCTAAATTATTCTTTGTATACTTTTCTGTAATCTCACAAAATTCGAAAGCTCTAATTGAAAAAAAATTCAGTTAAAAAAATTTATGTTCGCTTTTATTCATATACCAATGACAAATAAAAACTTTAAGCTGATTATTCTCAGAAAGAAGAAATAACTCATTTATCTTCATTTAAGATGCTAAGGCTTTTTTTTATTCTGTGCCAAATGCTTCGAAATTTTTTTTAGCTATTGCTATTAGTGCCTGTAACATTTTAGAATCAAATTTAGTATGTATTATTTTTAAAGAAATAGTTGAATTAAGAATTTACACATTTTTCAAGGAATTTTCAGTAAGTATTCAGAAAAAAAAGAAGTAATTTACGAATATCAATTACGCTAGTCGGAAATCAATACCAATTTTTGTTATACATAGTTTGAAGTATAGCCTAACCTTCTATTATGAACCTCTATATTGCGAATTTTTCGATATAGCGAACTTTTTCCTAGAACCAAGAACATCTCACAATTTTCTTCGTAAAATAAACTCCCAATAGCGAAGTGTATTTTCTATATAACGAGCTTTTTCTCTCATGATTCATTTTTGCCCCTCCCTATTTTTAAAGTATTTCTGGAGATTTCAAGCTATTCTCTCGTTTAACACATTTTATAGTGGTCATAAATCTTGAACTGGTTTTATATTATGGGTCTCACCCACATAGAGCAGTAGAATTCTGGGCGTGTCATCCGAGCAGTGCAACTTTTAACCCGTATTGTCCAGTTCACTAGAAACATCTTCGATATCCCCTTTCACCCTCAGTGGAATTATCTCGAGTCCTTGATCTAGTCTCCTTTCATTTGTAGTGTTGGTAAGTCGTACTGATAACTTCGTTTCTTGTAACTACTCGAAAGTGTCAAAACGTAAGTGCATGAGCCTCAAAGAAATTTTTTTAATTCTTCAGGAAGAGGATAAAGGAGTCAAGAAACTTTCTTGTTTTCATTCTTTCTTTTCTCTTTTTGATAGGTAAGATATACATTTTTAATTAATTTATTTTATATAAACAGATGTTAATGGTTTTTTTATGTGGATTGTCAAGAAAATTGAAAGATGAACCTCTGTATTACGAATTTTCCATATAACAAACATTTATACGAAGTGGATAAAGGTGTCAAGAAACTTTCCTTGCAGTTTTTCTGTCTTTCTTTTTTTTGATAGGCAAGGAAATAAAATATATATATATATAACCTTATACCAGTCCTTCTTGAACCAAGATAGCTCGGTATTTCTTTCCACAACTCCCAGTGGATTCTAAGATGAATATTAATTTCAAGCCTCACGACTTCCTAGTCGCAATTTAGTTTCCCTTATTCAGATATTTCACGATTAAACTCACACACCCCAATGTTAGGGCTTAAATAGCATTTACATTTACATAAAATCAAGTCATCTCCACGGCAAGCGGTTTTTAAACTAAAATCACAGTTAAAGAGTAGTTTGTTGTTGTCTGTTTTTATGCTAGGATACATATGAAATACAAGTTGAAGAACAGAAGCATCAATACAAATAGAAGAATATAAACATTTATTACAAATGATGATTCCAGCATAGAACAGAAAGGGTGTGTTGCTTTCCATTCGAGACGGGAATCCATTACAGGCGAAAATCCGACTTCCTTTCCCGAAGTAGATACAATAATACCTTACTCAGAATTCGAACCCCAACCCACTCGGTTACAAGCCGAGGGTCATATCCACCATACTGGCTGGGCGGCAAAAGAATAGATTCTCCGACAAGATTAGTAGAAGTGCTGCGAATAGAACCATCCACAAGTTTAAAAGCATTTAACTTTTCAGAAAATATGTCTGTATATTATTTAAACACCATAAAGATTTTTCATGTCTCGATTGTGACTCAGAAATGTAAAATCCTGTTCCTATTTTTCCTCTGAATTTTATTCACTTAGTGATAATACGTTTTTAGTTTTTTTGAAGCTTCAATAACGTGAAAATTTTTCTTAGTCATAGAAAAATCCAGCTGTCAAAAAATTACTATATATGTGTGTATTAGTAGAATTTTTAAACATACATTTTTCTTAAAGAGAAAAAGTTAACGAGAATAATAACAGAATATTCTAAGCTGCTAAGTATTCAATTTTTGAATTAATAAATAAATCATATTTGTTTCAGTTATAACAAAAAATAGTAATTAATGCTTTTGAATTCTTTAATTAGAGATAATGAGCTGTACAAAAACAAACACAATTTATTGATTAAACTTGTTAAGCAGGTTTCTGATAAAGATATTTACAAATCCTGAATACAAGATTATATCTTGTCATACACCGATATCAATTTTATGCAAAGTAATATACATAAGATTTTTTTTAAATTCGAGGTTATTTTTTTAGATATTCATAAATATTTATCAAATTACGAGGAAGAAGATGGGAATACTAATGAAAGATCATTTTAAAATGAAATTCGAACGAAGAAAAAACAAGTTCACGAATGCGTTGTTTAATTTACTTTAATAGTCGAATTTATCATTCCGCTCAGTTTTCTTAATCAATACCCTTTACTTCAAATCATTCTTTCGAAATCATTGTAATTTTTTTTATACATAGTAGGATTCAAAAGTTTCCAGACTGAGTCTCTAACTTAAAAAATATATTACCCATTAAACTTCTGAAATACATCCGCCTTCGAAATAAGAGTCTTGGGCAGCAACACATTTTTGCCATGGCTTGTAAAGGTCCTTTAAACATTTCTGGAATCCATTTTTAGCCTTGTCCTTTAAAGTATCCGACTACGTTCGGAACCATGATTTTAAAAAAGAGCATTAAATGGATAGTTTTCGTGATATTTAGTGTCACTCAGATTAGAATACATTCATAAAATTGTTTTAAGGACATTTTGACAAAAAAAATTTATTTAAATATAATATTTTGGCAAAAAATTAGCTTAGAATAATCTTTTTTCAAAATGTTCTCCTTTTGTGAAAAATGGTTCTATTATAATAATATTTTGCCTGTATATAGCTCAGACCTCTCTACAGAGGCTCAACTAGATTTTTTGAAAAAATCATATTATTTTCAGAGTTACCATCCATTTAAATAATTATTGGCGTTCTTTTCTTAAAATTGCTCCCTTCTGTTGTCGTAAAATATGAATAAACCCACTTCTAAGTTATATATTTCAAAAATTCTAGTTGAGCCTCTGAACAGAGGTCTGAGCTACATACAGGCAAAATAATATTATAATAGAAGCATTTTTTCCCAAAGGAGAACATTTGGAAAAATGATTATTCTAAGTTAATTTTTTGCCAAAATATTGTATTTAAATAAATATTTTTGTCAAAATGTCCTTAAAACAGTTTTATGCATATATTCTAATCTAAGTTACACTAAATATCACGAAAATTATCCATTTATGCGTTTTTGAAATCACGGTTCCGAACGTAGTCGGATACCTTAATTTAGCCTGCGAGACACTTCTAACTTCTTCTGCAGATTGGTCTTTGTTTACTATGCGGGGAAAGATATGTTGACACACCTTACGCATGTTAAGATCCTTAAACAATATCCATTGACATGTGACCAAGGATATCCCAACTGATTCTGCTATTGTGGAAAACCTGTTCAATCGTTCCACCGAAGAAACCTTTTCGATGTTTTCATGGGTGTAGGAAATCTGTGGATTTCTTTGAGCGTTTGCCATCATCGGCACTTTCTCTGCCTTCTCTGAAACGTCGATGTCACTCAAAAGCTTGTGTTCGCGATAGTATATCACAGCCTTACACCTGCTTTAAAATTTCGTTCGTAGAATTTATTCCCAAACGCATACAAAAATTAATATTATTAATTATCCGCTCTTCAAGCGTAATTTTTTTCAATCGCCAACGACTAAATACATTCACCTACAAAATACGTTACCAGGGGGACCCACTGACCACGTGATTTAGAACAAACTTTTTTTTTAGAAAAGGGGAAGAATGTAATAACACAGATATGTTATTTTAATCGCTCTATTGCAAAAAATTTCCACTCAGTCCAGGGACTTTTGAATCCTACTAGTATTTCAGTTATGAATTTTCTAGAAAACATAAATAAAATGTTAACTATATCAAAACAATGTCATCAAATTATAGAAATTAAGCGATAAAAATGTAGATTTCATGTATCTTCAATATATATCCTCACTTGATCTTTATTCACTAGATATCCAAATTTTTCCCCTTGGTCGGTATGTATCACGTTCTACTTTTCTTTCCTCGCACGTGACATTTTTCGAAAAATAATCAATAAAGTGAATAACTTTTATCTCTCTTTGTGTAACAACATGAAAGCATTCAGTGCTCGAGAACTAAAAAAATTTTATCTTTAAAAGTGTTTGCGTAGCTCTATGTCACTAGGCAAAAAGCTTTTATTTATACAATTCTCAGTTGGGTAGCCAAAGAGGTTTGTCTGAGAGAGAGATCCTGTGTAAATCCCCTTTCTTTCAAACAAATAAATAACAAGTAATATGAAAAAAAAACTTACCTTACCTTATCTTTCCTTTTATTTTAGTTACTTTTTATTAAATAGTTACGATTAATATAAATATGTATTGCATACGACAAAATCACAATATTAAGTGACAAAATAGAAAGCGATTTTCCTAGCAATTTCCCATTTTCCTTTCTATATAGGGTGTTGGGCTATTTTTTTTGTTTGTTACTACTTATTCATGAACTAAATTTAATTATTCTAATAAAATAGTAAAGTAAAAAAGAAATCACATCCTCAGAAATTAGGACATCCCAAGTGGGATTCGAACCCACGACTTTTGGATTTTGAAATCTAATGTGCTATCCATTGCGCTTCAGGGACACAACGATTTTCTTTTCTTTTTATGCGGTTGGATTATTATTTTTGTTTGTTACTATTTATTCATTTTTAATTTAATTAATGAATTAATATTTGAAAAAACTGTAGTAAACATCAGAAAAAGTTTACAAGTTTTAGAAAAAGTATTTGAACTTGAATGGATGAATAGAAAGTATATATTTAATTAACGATTGCAAATTTGAATAAGATATATATATATATATATATATATATATATATATATATATATATATATATAGGGAGAGATTGAAGAGGGAACTAATAGTAGAAATTGAAAAATAGAAGAACGTTTTATATAAAGAGGGGTTAACTAAGAGAGGTTTTTTTCCAAAATTAAAATTCTAATTTAAAGAAAGTTTATATTATGGATTGAAAATTATTCAAAAATTAAAATTATTCTGAATACTACAAGTCATTTGTTTTTCTCCATGTAATTTAAAATTCACTTCGAGTTATTTTCTGTAGTGTACGCAGACATTTTTAAGCGATGGGAGTAATTAACTAAATAGTTTTGGGAAGTTTTAGTTGTACGTTTTAAATACTATAAGTATGATGTACAATTGAGAAAACCTATACATAACTCGTTTCAAAGTGCTCGAATCTGCTATGGTTCCCATGATAAAAAATTGCTTGTTAGCAATCATACTCTCTATAATGTCATGAAACTTATTTTTTGCTCTTTTGTTCGAATGATGCCACGATTTCCCATTAGGAACATATATCACTATTTTTCTTTCTATTTTAATATATATCAGTACTCTCTAGCCTTTTTATAGCCGCGAACCGGTCAACGTTTGATAATTTCACTTCTACCCGATGAAGGAGGGGGATGTTGAGATTGTTTCGTTTTAATGATTTCATTTTAATTGGATTTAAACATGCCATTAAAACAAATTACAGTTACATCAAAAATGAATATAATGTGAGTTAACAAGGAAAAGAAAATACTTTCGATAAAAAAGTTGCTCAAACTCGAGGGAAATACATCACAATAAATAAATGGCAATAATTAAATGTTCCTTGAACGACCTGGTACTATTTGATCCATGGAACGGTAATGGTTGGTGGCCCGGGGGTTGGGGACCACTGCTCCACATAGGATAGAGAAAAACCAGAGTATAATATTAATGTTGAAGGACTTTTATATCTGAAAAAATATTTCGAGTATTCCTAAAAATATTCGGGTCCTGTTCCTTAAAACTAAGCCAAGACAGTAAGGGACGTCTTAAGACTTCATGAGGCCCTGGGCCCTTACGCAAAAGTAGGCCCTGGACCCATACACGAATGTAGGTCCCATATGTGTTGTTGGTACTTATGCCACCTGATCGACAGTCACTTCACATCAATGTCCACGAAATTCCTCGCGGCGAAGGGCCACATTTTTACGCCTTTCCTTAGCCTTAGCTTTGAGCATCATGCAGGTGACAGTACGATTTTGCCTGTCCCCCCAATTTTGATGAAGAACATCCTGGGGGTGGTCAGGGGCCTCCCATCTCTCTTTCCTTTCCCCCAAACTCACGATAGTACGTGTTGCTCGACGGCTATTTAGAGTACCCCCCTGCCGCGAAGGCACTATACATTTACAAACATCCCTGCTTTCTCCGGATTTGAACCCAGGCCCTACGGTACCGCAGTCAGCGTCACTAACCACTCTACCGGATGGGCAGGAGGACCCATATGTGACCCTCAAAAGTAGACAGCAAATAGCATACGCTGTCAAGTATTCGTGCAAACACTAACACAAAACAAATAAATGTGCATGACTTATAATCACACAAACCAGCTCGAACGACTGCCGCCTTTTGACTGAATGAGTAATGATGATATATGGAGGTAGACCTAGGCCTATAAATGGACGATGGTCATCAGTTGGTATATCGTCCGAAATTCACAGCTTTTCGGAAAATAAAACCGGAAATAACACTTGACCGCTGAAATTATTCGAAGTATGATCGTGGTAAGACTGAGTCGAGAACGAGACGAGGCCCCCATTGTAGCTGAGGCCCTGAGCCCGGGCCCAGTTGGCCCATGTTTTAAGTCCTTGAAAACAGCCCTAGTTGGGGCAACAATGACTGAAATGAGAGTTACAATATTAATAGAGTTAGAGCGAGATCCATTGAGTTCCTATATTAATATGAATTTTCTGTGGGATTTCATTTTGTTTCGTAAAAGAAAAATAAAGTAACATTTTTACTGCTAGAATTAATTGAGAGGGACAAAGAAAATTGAGTTTATTGTTTAAGGTATCCAACTTATGCGTGAACCGCGCATAAATGGATAATTTTCATGATATTTAGTGTCACTCAGATTAGAATACATACATAAAATTGTTTTAAAGACATTTTGACAAAAAACATTTATTTGAATATAATATTTTGGCAAAAAATTAACTTAGAATAATCTTTTTTCCAAATGTTCTCCTTTAGGAAAAAATGCTTCTATTATAATATTATTTTGCCTGTATGTAGCTCAGACCTCTGTTCAGAGGCTCAACTAGAATTTTTGAAATATATAACTTAGAAGTGGGTTTATTCATATTTTACGACAGCAGAAGGGAGCAATTTTAAGAAAAGAACGCCAATAATTATTTAAATTGATGGTAACTCTGAAAATAATGTGAATTTTTCAAAAATTCTAGTTGAGCCTCTGTAGAGAGGTCTGAGCTATATACAGGCAAAATATTATAATAGAACCATTTTTCACAAAAGGAGAACATTTGGAAAAAAGATTATTCTAAGTTAATTTTTTGCCAAAATATTGTATTTAAATAAATATTTTTGTCAAAATGTCCTTAAAACAGTTTTATGCATATATTCTAATCTAAGTTACACTAAATATCACGAAAATTATCCATTTATGCGTTTTTGAAATCACGGTTCCGAACGTGTAGTCGGATACATTAAAAAATAATAATCCAAACTGTGAAAAATTTCACTTTTCAGAAAAAATTGATTCATATGTATATATAAAATAGAAGGAGAAAAAATATTAATTTTTGTGCTCTTTTCAGGAAGTCGTGCCATTATTCAAACAAAAGATTGAAAAATAAGTATTATGACATCACACTGCATGCGAATGTTATGACAAGCGATTCTTTATCAAGGCTGTTCAGAAAAATCAAAGTCCTCCAGCATTACTATTATATTATGCCCTATCCTGTAGAAAACCACGTATCAGACTACTCCTTTTTAACTGAATATATGTATATATATATTTCAGTTAAAAACTGTGTTTCGCATTTTCATCTTATACCGCAATGATGAATGTGAGCTATCTCTTTACATATTAAAAGAAAAATCCCGTTATTTATGGAATATTTTGAAATTTTTAAGGTATCCGAACACGTCTAAAATGACCAAATTGGGTCACGACAGATATTTTTGTTTTTTATTTTATTGAATAGAGCTATCTTTTGGCTTTACGAAACATACTCTATTATGTTTCTACTCTACCTAGAGGCCAAGTTACAATCAATTTTATAAAGTTAAAAAAAAACGGAAGTGGGTCTTATATTTACCAGGAGTGGGAATTTAAATTGCTCAAAAACTATCATGGTGAGTTGGATAACTAAAAATGTTACGAATGTATTTCTATGTAACTTTTGAACCCGGTATTTATGTTATTTTCTAGAGAATGTACTAAAATATTTCTTATTGCAAGAATACTTTTAAAGTTATGGCTGGTTATTTAAACAATGGTCTCATAAAGAATGTAACATTTCTTATAATGCTTACTCAATCAGCTCTAAAATGTTCAGATTTGAATAAAACATTAAAATTTAGTACGTTTTCTAAATAAATGCATCTAATTTGTTTTAGATATACTTTTACTAACATATGTTGATTACTTTTTTCTCTAATTGCTTTAAAGTTTTTCAAAAATTTTGGCAAAATTTCACTTATAGTTGTGATTTTTGTAAAATTCAGGTAATTTGTTTTAAATATTGTTAGTTAAATAGTAGTAGTTATTGGTATTGAGTCCTAAGAAAACATTTATAACGTTTAAATATGTTATTGTGTTAAAAAGTACTCCGAAAGTGTTCGGATACCTTAAAACTCTGTACTATAAGCAGATGTGTGAATTACAATATTTCGAATTTTCGTAAAAATTGAGGCATTTTAGTTCGGGCTCTACATTTGGTGAAGATAGCCTAACAGTGTAAAAGCTCTATGGCTCTATTGATGCCGCCCCTCCGGTATAGTGGTTAGCGACGCTGACTACTGTGCCGTAAGACCTGGGTTCGAATTCCGGAGAAGGCATGGATGTTAGTAAATGTATAGTGACTTCACGGCCTGAGGGAACTCTAAATAGCCGTCGAGCCTCAAATCCTCTCGTGAGGTTGGTGGAAGGGGAAAAGAGGTGGCTGACCCCGACCACCTTCAGGGTGTTCTCTCTCAAAATTAGGGTGCAACCGAGTCAAATCGTACTGTCACCTGCATGGTGCTGAAAGTTACGGCTAACGACAGGCGTATAATTTAGGCCTTTTCCATGATGAATTTCCTGGCCCTCTATCTGACACCGGGAGACAGGTGGTATCAGAAACAACAACAGCTCTGTTGAAACAAACGGATATCATTGAGTTTCTATATACATTGTGTGCGTGGTGATATGCATAATTATAAAAGCAATTCAAATTAAGAAAATAAATTATTTAATGGATCATTTGTGATTAGAGTTTATGCATCAAGCTAATGATAATGTTTGTTCCTGTAATAAATAAATTCTGAATATCCTAAATTATTATCCGTCAACGTCTTAGCTTTCTCCCCTTCCCCCCTTCGTCTTCAACCAATTTGTGAGAAAAATACAAGACTTACAAAAATATAGGGGTATAAATTGTAAGAATTATTATAAATTTCAAACCAGAGTAACTATTTTGAGTTTCAAATTTATGTTTTAAAAACACCCACAAAAAATGTATATCGAGGTTGAAAAATAAAATCCATTGGAAATCAAATGTGATCTCTTTGTCAGTCATACGACGAAATCGATTCCATTAAATAAATTTTTGTCGTGTGTGTTACATCCAGTCAAGTTACTTAATTTAAATATAAACTATACTTAACTCAGTGGCGCAACGGCTCATGAGAGCCAATGTCTGCTGTGCCAGTCTCAGTATTCGTAACCTTGGGCGTTGAGGTGCATGAGAAGATGTTCCGATCAGGTGGTCAAACTGACGCGAAACTATCAGTGTTTAATTCCCAAGCACAAGCTTGGTGCTCATTTAACGACGCACTGAAGAGATGAAAGGCTGAGTCGCGGCATTGCACATCCTGGGATTTGAACCCCAGACATGTAGAGTGGAAGCGCGATACACTACCACAATACTAACACACAGGGAATCCATTTCATATCGCCGTTATTTTCACCAGCGATAGTATAGTGTCATGGTAGCAGGCTTCAGAATGAATGATGTTCAAAACGAGCAATAAATTTGAATCCTAGACATAAACAGAACTTGAACTCTGTGCAAATGTTGGAAGTGAAGAGAATGCAGTATCAGCTTACAGGGGTTCGTTCTCGCCAGTTAATTGCAATATTAGTCATCACCAGCAGTCATCATTTATTCAATCCAAACTGGTGTCTCATTTAACTACATGGAATTCTTGGTACCTTATTGGATACCTTTCAAAAATACTGTTTATTTAATTGACTCATGATAGTTCGATTTGACAACCAAGGTACTTTATTGTGGAAGAGCTGTTTTCGAAGTTAAATAAAAAAATTTCAGAAGAATACAGCATCGCGAATTTCTTTCAGATTTTTAAGTTGCTGAATTTTACGGAAGAAGAGTGATACGTCAAATTAGAGGTAAGCAAAGCTGTTATGTTAAAAATTATTAAAAGCAATTAATTTTTCTTTTTGCGGTGCCATCTAAGTCAATTAATATAAATAATTTCCAACTGCATGCTTACTGTTTTACACTTAATTTATCAACGATTACAAAGCGGAAATGCGTTGCTCATCCGGTATAGTGGTTAGCGACGCTGTGCCATTGGGCCTGGGTTCGAATCCAGGAGAAGACATAGATGTTTGTAAATGTATAGTGCCTTCGTGGCATGGGGGTACTTTAAATAGCCGTCGAGCCGCAAGTCCTCTCTTGAGGTTGGCTGAAGGGAAAGAAAGGTGGGTGGCTCTTGACCATCCTCAAAATTGAGGTGAAACCGAGATAAATCGTTCTGTCACCTGTATGGTGCTCAAAGCTACGGAAAACGGCTGGCGTCACTTAGCTCTCTGTCATGATGAATTTCGTAGGCCTTGATTGGGCCTTTGCCGATCAGGTGGCATTAGTAACAACAACAAGCTGAAATACAGACGCCCATCCGGTATAGTGGTTAGCGATGCTGGTTGATGAGTCGCTGGGCCTGGGTTCGAATCCCAGAGAAGGCATGGATGTTTACAAATGAATAGGGCCTTTGCGGCATGGGCTGCTCTAAATAGCCATTAAACCGCAAGTCCTCTCGTGATGTTGCTAGAAGGTGTGGGAGGCCCCTGCCCACCTCCAGGGTGTTCTCCCTCCAAATCGGAGTCCAAATTGCATTATCAGTCGCCCATCTGGTATAGTGGTTAATGAAGCGGACTGCGGTGCTGCAGGGTCTGGGTTCAAATCCCGAGTAAGACATGGATGTTTGTGTTCTAATCCTTCTTATCTTTGTGATGTGTGCTTCACACTTACTTCTATGTAACCCCCATGTGATACTTTGTAGTGCTCGGGGTAATAAATGTTCTCAATAAAAAAACGCATTGTGGCACCTGTATGGTGCTCAAAGTAACGGCTAATGACAGGCGTACAACTAGCCCCTTGCCACGATGAATTTCATGGGCTTTGATCTGATGTTACTGTCGATCAGGTGGCATAATTAACAACAACAAAACTGAAATACTCATGTGAGTGAGCAAGGTTTATTAACGTCGAACTTTGAAGTTACGGAAGCACTATTGGCAACAGACTTCGAAATTCTGAACCTAGGCCAATAGAGAATTCTTCGATATTGATATGATCTTGATTTTGTGAACTGAGTTACGAAAAAAAATAATAATGATTTTGAAGAAGATCGAGGTGATAAAATTCTGAATGAATTGTTAAGGAATTAACTTCAACACCAAAGAATGGACAAGTTCATTTCACATCAAATATGAAGTCAACTGTGAAAGGTTTGTAAAGGCAGACAGAATTAAGACAAAAAATATCCATATTAATAAAACAAGTAATAAAGGAAAAATTTTTTTTAGTCAATTCCTACTTAGATCAACAAAGAAAAGTTTTATTTTAGCTACTTTTTATTAAATAGTTACAATTAATATAAATATGTATATACATATGACAAAGTCACAGCATTAAGTGGTAATTAATTTTTATAAATTATCATTAAAGTATCGTATTGTCTTCCAAAACAATCGTGTACATAAAATTTCAGTTCAACTGAATGCTTTAAAACGGAGAAAATTTTTTTAAAGTTTTGACCCAAATCGCTAAAAATGTTGCCAACGTAGGTGTATTTGTAATTCTTTGAATAATTAGTTTTAATCAATTTTTATTAATGATAATTAAATTACTGTATTGTCATCCAAAATAATCATGTATATAAAATTTCAGCTTAATTGGGCGCTTTAAAACGTATTTTATTAACGATTGAAAATTCCACGAAGATAAATAAATATATAGAGTGTGAGAGCTATAATAGTAGGAATTGAATGAGTAATTAATGTGTGGTAGATAGGAACCACATAAAAATAAACGAACAAAAATATTCAAAAATTTCATAAATTCTTACATATAACAAATTAATTCGTGGAAATATTACAAAAAATTTTTATGCGGTGGATAAAGACCGCATAAAAAAGTCGCATTTATAAAATATGCCAATTATTTACGAAATTTATGTATGAGTACTTCCATAGCAAAATAAATAATTTAAATATTACACATGGAAACATTTTTAAAACATATAGTTTATCATTGTACACACGGATAAGTTTTCAAAATGTACATACATAATTCAATGCTGAGATGAATAAGTTCAAAATCGTTTTCGTCACTTGAAGGTACAATTTCAAATGATTTATTTTTTGGCAACATAAAATAAGAGATGAGTTTTTGTGACGAAGGTCGGGTGGTCAGTTGCTTGTAAATGTCACGATAACCAGATATACATGATTGGAGCCCTCTTTGAAATTTTATGCTCCTTTCTTAATTGGTATCTACATTAAGAAAATACTTTTCCAATTTGTTGGAAAGCTGGATTCCTGCATATTTTTATCCGCTTTCAAAGAATTCGGTTCTTTTTGTCTGTCTTCATAATCTATCAAATTATTGATAATGTCAAGGTCATTGAAAGTTTCGTCTTCAATCAAGCGCAGGCTGCTGGAGCGTTGAGAGAAAGCAATTGAATGCACATTGTCCGGAAATTGTTCATAACAAATGAACATAGCGTCTTGAAGTGTCTACACTTCAGTGGCGTAACGTACGCCCCTCAAAACGGGGGCAGGACTCTAGGGGCTCAAGGCCTGACTTACGCTAAATACGTATTTGCCCAATTTATAAAATGTTAAAGGCGTAACCTGACTTTCAGGGGGGTCCTAACACTCTCCGTTACGACACTGGTAAACAGATAGAAAACATCATAGTGGTTCCAAAGCAATTGAAATTCATACACCGCAAAAAAAAATGATCGCACAAAAAAAACACACAAAACAAATCACACAAAAATAAAATTGCATAAAAAAGGACCACACAAAAATATGTTCTACTGTATAAAGAAATGGACAATGCGTGTCTATGTTAATTGTTTAGACACTGTGACATACAAAGCAAGGATAATGTACATTGCCATTCAAAGAAAAGTGCGATTCATGTGAAAGACAGACTCCACACTCTTAGTAGGTTTTAAGCTTATAATTTATGAGTATTTGATCGAAAATTTGATAGATGAAATAGGCGGTGTGCAAAGCTTTGTGCGAATAGTTTTTACTATATCGTCTATTTCTCCTACTTTCAAAATTTTAATAATAATTTTATTTGTCTTATTAAGGTTTGACATGAATATTAAGTTATTAAGAGCAACTGTGCAATTTTTTGAGCGCTATGCACAAAAATATTTTATTTCATACTTTTTAGAGCGAATTAAGCTAAACGAAATAGCCTTTAGATTAATTTTTTTAATATTCTGTTTAAAAGTTTTTTCGTTTTGAAATTTATTTGGGGTAAACTTTTTAAAATTTGCTTACTAAAACTAAGAGCTGAAGGATTCACAATTAAAGCGGTCTTTTTTAATGGATATGTTATCTTTTATATTTCAAATAAAGCAATATCTAATCTTGTTAAGTTTTAGCTGTAACATTAAAAAGTAAATTTGTAACTGTCTAATGTAACGGTAATGGTTATACATTTACGTGGAACCTTACAGAAAGCTCTTTTATCCACTCATCAGAATTAATTGAGAAAAGAGGAGAATTTGTAGAAGTTGCAAAAGAACAGATAGCAGTTAACGTTGAGCGCAGCGCAGCAACGCTGGTGGAGGAGAGAGAGAGAGTGGCAAACCATTTTACCAGTTCATCTAGTTTCAGTTTTGCTTTCAAAGGAGAGCAAAGAAAAATGACGTCACATCTCCATGACAACAAAGCCCGTCTTTCAACCGGCTGCCGCGCCTCGACGGAGCGAGGAGAGAATTGGCAAAATTCTTTAATAGAAAAGATTAAAGTTAATATTATTTTTAGTCCGTTACTCGTTACCTCTTAAAAAACTCTGCGTGTGGTTATAGAAAGGAAATTTTAAATAACCGCTTGGAAGAAATTAAGAAAAAGGTAGAGAAGCGTAAAATAAGATCATGATGGTTGAGAAGTTACCCCACCAAACGCATGCAAAAGCTTGCATGGCCGAGGAGGGAAACAATTAGAGTGAATTAAGTCTAGCAAAAGAAAACAACTAGTAATAAAATAATAAAATTAAAAATTTTGAGAAAGAATTTCCTAATTTGTATCAAGACATTCTCGTCCTTTTCAGAGTGGGGAAGTGTTGATACGAGTGGTTAATAACTGCTCTATGTCTCTTAAAAGAGCTAGGGATAGAATTGCTTTCATTGTAAAATTTTCATTCATTTCCCAAAACTAAGGGGGGTGGGGTGAGGATTAGTATTCGTAGAGTCTTACGCAGAAGTTCCCAAACTTTTTTTGTCTCATAGATGCTTTGCCATGTTTTTCGATCTGGCGTAGCCCCCTTCTAAATTAATATTAAATTTTGGCAAATCTATCCGCTTAAATGTCTTTTTCGCGCGCAGCTGGTAATACTACTACTTTGAGAGAATTAAATTTCTAACTGTAATGAAGTATGGTGATTAAAATTTAAAAAGCACATGTTAAATAATTAAATTAAAAATTATTTAATACAAAAATAACTGTTTAAAATAACTAAACAACAAACAAATGATTTTAATGGGAGAGATGAATCTGCAACTACAATAACAAATTTTCAACATTTGGAATCAATCTTGTCAGGTTTAAACTTAAATCTTCTCTATTTATGGTGTCCAGTTCCTTTCTTTCTTTCTTTTTTTTTGTTTTGTTTTTGTTTTGGAGATTGACAACCCCGCTGAAACTGCTTCTCAGTAGGAAAAGCAATAAAAATCTTCCTGACGATTTTTATAATTCAGAACAAATAGCAGATATGTTTTTTTAAAGACAGAATTGCTGATATCCGTTTCTAAACTTAAAAGATATTCGCTAGTGCTTATTACGATCAGTTTCTATTGTAATGTGACAATTTATTTTCAATGTGACCAAATGAATTTGATACATAATGTGGTATTACCATAGTCAAATCCTTCTCAAAACTGGTTTCAAAATCTGAATAAAAGCCATTTAAATGTTGAACGTAGGTTAAAACGTTCTGACAGATTGTCTGTAACAAATTGAGAGAAAATTCGGGGCCTCCAGTATTATACTTCTTTAGCATAACTCTGGAAAGAAACTCTGAAATGGTTCTCGGTTTAATAAAATGTATGCTGTTACTGCAAGGGAAATTAACCTCATTACATTTAGTAAATAAATCCGTAAAATAGGTAAAATGTGGTTTTAACTAGATTAAATGTTTTAAAATTAAAGCCACAATCTAGTTCAGGGGTACTCAACCTTTTATCCCACCGGATCACATACATATGATAGGTATTTCACGTGGGCCGCAAGATGAGGAGAATGGGGAAAATAACTATAAGACCAAAGCAATGTTGGACGAAACAAAAGGGATCAAAATATTAAAACTCTGATTTTTGGATTTTATTTTAATACTTTACTCTCTCTCTCTCTCTAACCCGTCTATTAAACACACAAAAAATATTTACTTTTATGCATTTTTTTTCTGAGTTATGAGGTAGTTTCGATTTCCTTTAATTCATTACCAAGCCTCTTGTTCACATTCAACTATAAAAAAACAAATTAAATAGAAGAATTGATAGATTTGATTGCTTCATTGAGAAAATTTCCCGCTAAATTTTCAGCACATTGTTCTCAAATAATTGAATTTTTTAGAGCAATAGGCCATAGTCTGGCCGCTGGTTGAGAGAGAGAGTATCACTGATCTAGTTTAATGAGAGCCACCATTATAGATCCCACTTTACACTTCACGGACCCCTTATTGATGACTTGAACACCTTGCAGGTCGTCATAGACCCCTGAGCAGTAGCGTAACGGAGAATATTAGGGGGTCCCTCTGCAAATTTCGGTTTTGGACCCCAAGTCCAAATATGTATGAAGCGTCAGTCAAGCTTTAGGCCCCATATAGTCCCTGCCCCTCCCCCGCAATACGGGGGTGTACGTTACGTCACTGCCCCTGAGGGTCTATATAGACCACTTTGAGAATAACTGGTCTAACGGATAAGCTACTTTTTTTATACGATGCAGAAATGAGTGATGTTTTATTAAACTAGTGTAACACAATGGTTTAAATTTGCATTGAATATTAACGCTACAAATGAGTCAAGAGGATTAGGCAAAGTCGTTTTAGAACAGAGAATTGAATCTAAGAAATAACCTTTAAAAATTATTATAAAAAACAGATCAATATGGACAAACAACATTACAAAAATATCTTGTCATAATACAACAAAATTTTATTCTCACCGTATTTAGTCATTTGTCAACAAATTATAAAAATACAAAACATACTGAAAGAAATTAAAGTCTTTCTATAAGCAATTTAAATTAATTCAGAAACTTAAAGGTAATCCTAAAATTAGAAATTGCTCGCTCCGGACTCAAACACTACCAGTACTGAAAGTGCGACGACCTTTCATTTCTCTGTGTATCTACTAGATGTTTTTCAATGATAGCGAGCTTTTTCATGTTTTCCGTTTTGAAGATAGTGAAATAGATAATATTCAGAACTGTCAAATTATGTTTCACTGTTTGAGAAAAAATTCAGTAGTAAAAAATTTATTCTACTACACTTTTTCTATTTTCTCCTTGAATATTAAATTTCAGAGCTCAGATTTGTGATCATCATCGACTACTAGAAATTGAGAGAATTTCTTTTCTTTTCTTTGTTTTTTAATAAAATATGAATACTTTAAACGTTCACAAATAGTTTTTCAGCCAAAGGCATTTTTAATCCTGCTCAGAATACATTAGTAGCAGAATATGCTTACGCAAAAAAGCAGAAAATAATTCTCAAATTCTAAACCTTTTTTTTTAACCATTTTTTGAATATTTTATAAGTCATCTATTTCGCGGAAATTGAATGAATTACTCGTAAAAAAAGCCCCTTTAAACATTCGTCAAAAAATTCAACACTTTTAATAACTTCCTTAATATTCAGTGCAACAGGATAAAAGGGATATTACTGCTAATGGCTCAAAGGAAAACTAATTATGTTGTCAGTTCTTTGACTAATTGAACCAAGAAAATTATTGTATTAGAAAGAAAACTCTTTTTATAGAGATGCTGCTTTTATTTTCCTCATAGATAATAGCTCACGTTTCTAATATTTTACGAATCCATTACAGTTCTAGAGATATTCGATGTAAAATTTTGGAGACCATGTAATACTGTTAATATTTTTCTTTAATTATAATCTTTTAGAAAATTTCTTTTAGTTAATTTTTTTTAAAATACGTTTATTTTATTTTGTTTCTAAAGAAAAATTCTTTCTTTAAATGAATATTATTGTCTTAAAAACTAACATTAAATTTAATCGAAGTAATTAATTAAAAATTAATTTGATTTCGAATATTGTGTGTTAAGTGAATCTATAGTTTATAAATAAAAAGTAAACTGATAGCTCTTGATAGTGACCTAGCGGAGATTATTAAGGGCCCCCTGCGAAGTCAGGTTTTGGGCTCGAAGCCGGATCTTACAAAGGATTGCAAAACCATAATCTTTGGGCCCCCCAGAATCCTGCCCCCCCTTCCGCGATGTCGGGGTGTACGTTACGTCACTGATTCTTGATGCGGCATTTGGAAGCCATTATAACCGGGAAGAATTATGGCGATTTTCGTCTTTCAACAAGTCTTTCCGACAGCCGTAGTTCGCTCCAACATTTTGGCAATTGGTTTTTTGTTGGCGATGAAATTAATTTCGCCATCCTTCTCAAGCTGAAACTTAAATCTCGCTACTTCACGATAAACATCATCAGTGGGTCCCATCTCATACTGACCGCTCACGGCAATGAAATGGCGTTCACACTAGCAGAGGAGGGATGTAATTTTCCAGCTCCCTCATCTCTTCCACCCTTCTCTTTCTGGAATTATATTCGCTGAAAAAAATTATAAAATATGGTATAGTTGAGGGTGCGTTCCACACTTGTCATTGATATATGGGTAACAGAACCAGGGTTTGGCTTTGGACCTCGAGTGTGACAGAGATTCCCATACTACACTCTCGTGTCTTGCCACTGGTCACAGCAAGTGCATCTCGTTCTCAGAGAACAAAAAGATCTCCCTCTGTGCAAAGGCAAAACGTCAGCATCACTTGGATTCTCCCAAGCGTATCTTGATTAGTATGGATATCTTTAGAAAATATGTCAATACGGATACCCTTTTTGTGCTAGACTTTAAGAGTAAACGGTCCAATAGATTTTCTCAGACTTGGTCAGACTCTGAAGAATTAGCAACAACAACATAATTTTGAAAATTGCGAATTAATATGCGGCCTCCCCTTAACACTTTTCGATCGGGAATCACACTTTTTTCACTCGCTCTCTTGAATATTTGCTTCACTATTAGAGATAGATGATTTTTAGAATTTCAAGTCATAGGCACACACACACAATCTAAATGTCTACCAGTGGGCTCAATTCATGACTTTCATATGATAAAGACAAACACGAGTTCTCCATTGAATTCAAAACAGACTTCAGACTAATTGTATTTTTTGTTCTATTTGTAAAACTTGGGTAAAATTTCAAATTTTATAATTGGGTAAAAATGTTCAAATATTATAAAAGAAAAGTTCTCTCTCTCTCTTCAAAAGATTTAAAATTTTTTTAAAAATCTTATTTTATTCATCCACTTTCAAATAAAAGGCATTTGTCTACCTATATACATTTTTTTTAAGAGGAAGTTCCCGAAAAGGTCAAAAGTTAGCCACAAAGAAGCTCATGAACTAATTAGCTGGAAACACATTATTGCTTTTATCGTGTGACTATGGCATCACATGAGTTTTTGAAATGATTGGCTAAAAACACGTGGCTATCATTATCATGTGACAATGACGTCACATGAATTGAGTCTATTACGATATGTTATGATTCGCTGTTTACATAATTGCATTTAATAACTCATATTTTCTTATAAATTTTTTTAGATATTTTATGAATTGAAGTATAATTAAAAGAGTTTTTAATATAAAAATCGATACACTGAGAAGGAATTTTCCGATTGAGATGAAATATATATTGCGTAGAATATGCAAAGGGTTAAACATTTGGCTGCCATTGACTTACTATCAAGAGCTCTAACACATTGCAACGAAGCACCCGGATGGTGTACAAAACACACGACATTGCTACAGTAAAGTATAACTTTGATGCGAATGTGGTTCCGTAGACTCTCATGGTCTGTACCGATGCCTCGAATACGGATTCAATATCAGCAGATGTCACTATTTGAGAGAAGACATGCAATTGAAAAAAAGGAACCATGTGACAAATCTATACGGAACTTTATCACTAACCTTCTGAGACGTCTTTTTAGGGAAATTTAATTCCCTACCTATTTTCAATCAGCTCCAAAAAGGGGACAGGGATTCCTTATTATGCAGATTAGATAAAGTATTTAAGTCAAACGGAATAGTAAAGTAAAAAGCAGTAGGAGAGAGAGATCGAAGCAGGAAGGTATAATAGTGAAGTTAGAGATTTATTATTGAAGATTTCTAGGTAGATAAATTAATCTCAGGAAGAGCTGAGCTGCAGTGTAGTAAATATTGATTTATAATTAAAGTCTCATTAAAGCTTTATATTAAGAGGGAGATTAAAGTTAAATGTTCAATAGGAATATTATTGAATATAATTCTGGGATCTCTTATTGCGGTAATCTCTGCGTGATCGATATTCTAATTGTTAATTAATTGGATCATTAAATATTTAAGTTAATATAAAGGAAAGTCCCTTTTAAACCTCATATATTTTAAGTTATTTGTTATTAAAAGTCTTTGATTCTATTTGGGAAAGATAACCAAATAAAGAAAGTTATTCATTAAAATGGCTACTGGTTCTTCTTTGACTCAAAATCATTCTCGTTCTCAAAGTGAGATCCAAGGGGATTTTCACAACCAGGGTGATCAAATCGCAGAATCAGTCGTCATTAGGAATACGACGATGTTACCATTCGATGATATTGGTAGGAATTGGTGAACATGATTATATTGAGCAGCGGTCCTTAAACTGTGGTCCGCGGACTTTCGGGGGGTACGCAGCGCTTTTCTAGAGGCTCCGCGAAGGTCTCTCATGCAATGTTAAGATTTCCTTCCTTAACAGTCTCTGAGAAACCTTGTGGAAAAATTAAAGGGTGTGTCATCCTAGACTAGATAACTAAATTGTCCCGAAGAAAAAACTTTTTACTAGAACATTTATTTCGATAAAGGATGTTTGTGAGAATCCCCCTGGATTCCACCTTGGACACCAAGATTGGTTTGAGACAAAAAACGACCAGAAGACATTTTTACAATAACAAATTATATTTATTCACTTGAATAAATTATCAACCTTCTAATTACAATGATTAATCGATATGTCTACGTTAATGTGATTGAACCTTAGTATTAATTAAATCACGAAATATGATACTAATCAACTATTAAGCTAAATATCGAACGGGATTACCGGAATAAGAGATACACGCAATTTTAATTATTAGCATTCATTAAATTACCATTAACTTTATTATATATTTACTCTTTTAAGCCGATAATCTAGATTTAAATCTCACCTTCCTTTTTCTATCTTACTTTCCAATTGCAGACCACTGCCAAATGATCAACGAGCCGCTAATTGCACAATCAACTAGAATCGCCTTAGAATACTTTCGAGCTATCTCTTGGTGTAAATGCCTGCTGTTCACTTACAACATTATCCTTAAATACTTTAACTAGTTTGCATATCCCGGTTTCTTCTTTTTTAGAGCTGGTTGGAAATATACGCGAATTTATAATCCCCCAAAACGCCTAAGAGTATTAGTGATAAAGTGCCGTAAAGATTCGTCACATATTAATTCCGTTTTTTTATTGTTTTCAACTACAAAGCCATCACTAAAATGTAATATTTTCAGAAAATATATAGGAGAAACACATGTGCAAAGATTAAGAACTAAATCCACGTAGCGCACCAAACTGATAACGAGTCCATCGATCTCGATTTCCTAAGCGAATTGCACGAGTATTATTTATTCATTTGACCCAACATTATTTATTTATTTAAAGCTAGTATTTTGCAATATTTTTATAAACGTATATAATTAGATATTTACTGTTTTCTTAAAAGAAAAAAAAGTGTTTAAAAAAGTCTGTATAAGTAGTAGAGGAAGTCAGACTGTTGAGGAACCCTTAAATCACCCAGACAAGTGTTGGGAGTCAGGGAGGAGCCCTCAAAGTTTTGGGGTCCGCGATGTCAATCTAATACATAAAAGGGGGGCCACGGCAATCAAAAGTTTCAGAACCGCTGATATAGAGAATTAAAAAGATAGAGGTTGACCGAGAATAGAGATCGTTTTGATGCATCCTTGTCAATTATCCGAAGAGGGAAAGGGATACCATTGACCACAATGACCATCAATATACAATTCAGCAAATGGGGGTTGAAATCTTGGAGGTTGTTTCGCTTACTAAAACCCCTCATTATTGCACACTGCTACAAGCATTTGTACGTGTTGTAGTGCCAATATATAAAACTCAAACTCAGTGGCGCAACAGCCCATGAAGGCCAAGGATTACTGTGCCCATCCCAGTGAGTGAGTGAAGATGAACGTCGCACTGTTCAGCTGCACGAGGGCTTTTGGCGACGGACCACGTAATTTTGAACCATGGTCAAGTGACGTGGACGACACCTGAGCTGGCACCCCCCTCTCCTAACTACCACACCACACCAGCGGGAGGACATTTCAGCTCTCGACAGATTTAGCGTGCATCGCTGCCCTACACGGCGGGTCATCAGTGGTACTGGGCTCGAACTCGTGACAAAGCCAGCCACGATCCGATGCCTATACCACTCGGCTACCGCGGCCACGCCCATCCCAGTATACATGCCCATTAGGCGCTGAGGTGCTTTAGCAGATGTCCCGATCAGGTGGTCAGTCTGAAGCGAGACCCCCAGGGCTTAAGTCCCCAAGCAAACTTGGTACTCATTTATTGACCTACTGCAGCAGGGATGAAAAGCTGAGTCGACCTTGCCCATCCCGTGAACAGAACCCGGATCTGTGGTGTAGTAGCGTGATACGATACCACTCGACCACTGGTCCTTCGGTGCCAATGTATACAATTTACTTATTCGTCAACAGCTTTTAGTTTATTTTTATCACGAAAAAGGCTAGCGTTACCGTTTGGTACCACATATTAGAATAAGAAAAAAAGAATTTTTTCTCAGACAAATATAAAATGATTTCCATTTTTGATAATAAAGGGATGGAAGTCAACCAGAGATTTTTCAGCTAAGAAATTTCCCAGAGTTTGTACCTGAGCGGAAAAAAATTCTTTTCGTCCGTTAATTCCGTCCTTCTCGGAATTGTACCACTTGGCTTCAATAAAGACACACTGATTGCAACAGCCTAAAATAAATGAGTATTCGAAAACACAAAAATAGTTAACTAAAAAATAATAAGTTAGTATACTTTTCTTGAGCATTCATTCAATAGAGAATATAATTGCACAAAATCCTATAAGTGGATAAAATTATTTAGTTTTCTGAATTGATTGATTGATTGATTGAATATTAACGTCGCACTGTTCAGCTACACGAGGGCTTTTGGCGACGGACCACGTAATTTTGAACCATGGTCAAGTGACGTGGACGACACCTGAGCTGGCACCCCCCTCTCCTAACTACCACACCACACCAACGGGAGGACGTTTCAGCTCTCGACAGATTTAACGTACATCGCTGCCCTACACGGCGGGTCTTTGGTGGTACTGGGCTCGAACCCATGACAAAGCAAGCCACGTTCCGATACCAATACCACTCGGCTACCGCGGCCACTTAGTTTTCTGAAAGCAGAATGTTTAATATAAGGAACAAGCAAGACAGAAGCAAGCCAATGGCGCACTAGATATGAATTTGTCGACTGTAAAAAGATTCGCTGTTATTGGTAGGGCTGCGATTCAACACGATTAATAATAGTTCATTAGAGGATGTTACGGTTTTATTTGGATTTGAGTGGGGAGAAATTTTAGCAAAAAATGCGACATTTTTAGTGAAGTTTATGTTACTTGCTGTTTTGCAGGCTAAAAATTTAATGTGGACACGATTTTGATGTACCTGCTCCAAGCTTTAGAATCAACAGACTTGTAAACATATTGCTCTCTATTTATTATGATTATCAAAGGGGAAAATACTTAATAATGCTACAATAGCAATCCACAGTATTGGAGTTCTCTAAACTTTATACCCCTGATATCTTATTCAATATATTCAGTTATTTTTTACGCAAATAAAATAAGCCGAGAAAAAGCTACTAGGTCTATATCTTTACACTGCCTAAATTTCGTAACATCATTTGAATAATCTGAGAAATCCAACTGATCCTACTAAAACTGAAATTTCTTATTCTACAGTGAGGTGAAAGTTTTTTCAGAGGACGATGTACTCAATATCCATATCCGTGTTTAGCTAATAATGCGTAACAATTAACAAGACATCAATTAAATGTTGATGGTTCATTGTACAATGATTATCAGGAACAAAACAGGAAGATAAGCAGAAGCGTGGTTAATTATCAATAAATGCTAATTATCGGATTTCGGAAGGAAAGACATCAAAACTTCATTACAATACTATGAAAAGATCTTTCACTGGAAATTAAATATGATTTATAAAACGTGTTTGAAAACTTGCCGGAATCCATATTTCGACATATTTTACGCTTTGATTTATTACCATTTCCTTTTCGTAACCAGACATAGTAGCAATGGCAATGATAATCAGCAGGGTATTGACATGCTTCCCTCATTGAAGCGTATCACAAGTTCTTCCGACCACCGAAACGACCAAATCGAGTCAATGGCCTTGGTTATTTTTTTATGGTCGCTCTTGAGTTTTGCAAGGGATAGATTTCATGCAGAGAGGATGGAACTTCGGTTGCCATTAAAAATAAGAAATTTCTTTAGTCTTGCGTTTTTAACTGTCGTCATTTAAAAATCGAAGTTTCAAGTTGTAATTAAAGTTTGCATGTTTCGAAAAGAAACTTATTTAGTTACATCAATTAAAGTTTTAGGATTGGAATTAACGCAATACGCGATTGATTCTCTGCGATATTTAATGTTCATACTGAGATTTGACCTCCATATAATACCGTAAAATCCGGCATAGAACGCTCACCTAGACTTTCAAGCTGCATTTTTGAATTCTTAAGAATATTCGCCGTATAACGCGCCCCCTTTTTTTAAACAAGCTTTTATTAGCTTTACCTGATTGTAGCGGAATCTTTGAACACGATTTTTACCTACTCTAAAAGGTCAGATTAATACGAAATTTTGCACATCCGACAAGGACCGATGACAATTTAATGTTGATAATTTTGTTCCATTGCCCTGATCAGGATTAACGATTTCCCATTTCCAAATTTGGTGACTAAAAGATTAAGTTTTTTACTTTTTGGTTCGATTAACTACAAAAGCGTGTATTTTAGTTTTTTTTAGCTGTAATTTATTACGATGAAATCTGAAATAAAAGTGTGTAATGCTATTGTGTTTTGAAGTCATTTATTCGAGGTAAACCAGGATTTTGAAAAAAATAGTATACTTCTAGAACACAACAACCCTAATATTAGGTATGTCATCTCTTTAAATAAATATTCGGATATATATAGAGGTTTAATTTTTTTGTATGCTAGTCTTTTCTTTAGTTTTTGAAGCTATCATTTTTATACCCCTCGCATAACGCACGCCCGTAAATTTCGATCCTATTCTTCAATCTTGTTTTAAAAGTGCGCTTTATATGCCGAATTTTACTGTACATAACATTTATAACTCAGCAGACATAGCTTTTAAAAAAAGATGCTTAGTTATTTTACTTTTGCTACATGTTTTACTGAGGAAAGATTAAGCGTTTTAAGAATCCCAATCATGAAAATATCAAAACAGTGCATCGCATTTCCTACTTTAAAGATGCTACAAAGTAAAATAATTCTTCATAACTTTAGAGTACTGCATATAAAGAGTGTTTTTCTTCCAGGTATAGAAGTTTAAGTTGGCATTACTTTCCAAGATGGCGACCGATTTAACAGCTGTCAAGTGATTTATTCTCAGTTTGGTTTGGCAATTCATCATGAATAGACTCACGCCTGAACAACGCTTTCAAATTGTGCAATTTTATTTCGAAAATAATGGTCGATTTTCATAAGCGAATTTTGTTTAGCGATGAAGCGCACTTCTGGTTGAATGGCTACGTCAACAAATAAAACTGCCGCATTTGGAGTGAAGCTAATCCACAAGTGTATGTCGAAACACCGTTACATCCAGAAAAACTGACTGTTTGGTGAGCTTTATGGACTGGTGGAATCCTTCTTCAAAAACGATGAAGGCCACAACGTTACAGTCAATGGTGATCGGTATAGAGCCATGATTACTAACTTTTTCATTCCTGAATTGAACAATCATGATGTCCAGGAGCTGTGGTTCCAACAAGACGGCGCAACAGGTCACACAGCTCGTGCCACAATCGATTTATTGAAAGACACGTTGGGTGACCGCCTAATTTCACGTTTTGGACCTGTGAATTGGCCTCCAAGATCTTGTGATTTAACACCGCTAGACTATTTTCTGTGGGGCTATGTAAAGTCATTGGTCTATGCGGATAAGCCACAAACGCTTGACCATTTGGAAGACAACATTCGCCGTGTTATTGCCGATATACGGCCACAAATGTTGGAAAAAGTCATCGAAAATTGGACGTCCAGATTGGACTACATCCGAGCCAGCCGTGGCAGTCATATGCCAGAAATCATATTTAAAATGTAATGCCACAAGATTATCTTTCGAACAAAAAAAAATCATGTCAATCGAATAATACATCGTTGTTTTATTGCAATTTAAAGTTCTGTACCTCTAAAAAAACACCCTTTATGTCATTAATTTTAGTCTTTTACTTAAATACGAGTACTTGCATTCACATTGTCGGGCCCCGAAGGTAAAGGGTGTGAGAGGGTTCGAGGAAGAAGCAAACATGATTATAAGAATAACTACTTTTTTATTCTATCTTTAGAACTTTATGAAATACACTGCTATAGCTTAATTGTGGGAGAGAGTAATATGAAATCCCAACCCGTAATATTGGATAACTAGATTATCGAAAGTACCTATCTCGGTTGAAGCTCCTTGTTAGAATCCTTCTCGAAACCTGATAGTTCGGTCAGCTCCAAGGTTGATTACTTCATTACTTTCTGGTGGATTCTACGTCGACTTCTAATCTCAAGACGTGCGACCACTCAGTCGCTGTTTACATTTACTAACATTTGGATCTCACGCTTAACGATCAACGTTTAAACATTAACTCACCTACTCAACAACAGGCATTTAAATAGTAGTTGCTTCAGCATAAAATCAAGTAATCTCATCGTAGAGCTGTTTTTAAACTAAAAGCTCTGTTAAGGAATATTTTCCCCAAGAAGATTAGTAAAAGACCCAGTGCCGGATTACTCATTAGGTGGATTAGACAATTACCGTAAAATGCGGCGTATAACGCGCACCGATATATATAACGTGCACCGATACTTCCAAGCTTATTTTTTTAAAATTTTAGCTATATTAGCGGTATAACGCGTACCCCCTTTTTACGAAAAATATTGAAATATTAGTATACATTGCTCTTACGTTTTGAAGTCATTTATTTGAAGTATTATCCCAGACTTTTGACAAAATAGTTTTCTTCCAGAATTACAATGCTTTTAGAATGTAGAATTAAAAAATTTTTATCCTCATCTCTTTTCTCATTTTTAAAGGTATCGTTTTTACACCCGGCGTATAACGCGTTCCCTTAAATTTCGATCTTATTTTTTGAGTTAAAAATGCGCGTTATATCCCGGATTTTACGGTACCTATATGCCCCGCTCTTTTTAGGGGCCCATAGGCAATTGCATGAGCTTTAGGAGCAGGTGCAGCCTAGGGGCACTGTATCAAAATTCCTTCAGAGATCTTTTTTAGATATTGGAGCCCTGTTAGGAGGATTGTAGTTATACATGATGAGGCCCCTGTTGCTTGGGGTCCCCGTATCATTGATATGAATGATACAGCGGTTTCTACGCTCGTGTTTAGGAGTAGCAAGTTGTGTAGTACAATTATTATGCTACAAGGCCCCGAGAATTCGACTGCCTAGGGGTCTCCATATCATTTAATCCGACACTGAGAAGACCACAAATAGAACATTTTACAACATAAATACGGATAATGTATCAGTCAGAAATAAACGAATTAAGTTCCATCCTCATAACTAGATCATGAATCAGAACTACGAGATCCCTGGGTATGAGTTCTCGTGTTGCTTCTAAATGCGACGTTATTATACAATCAACAAGTTAAAAGTTACCAATTTTTACGTAAGTTTCATTTCGTTAAAAATCAAAATTTATTGTAAGCAAATAATAATGTTATATTAGATCGTTTAACATTTTACTCCAAGTTGGTGTCTGCAATAGCAAGTTCTCAGTTCAGAATTATTTTTTAATTTTTAATATATATATATATATATATATATATATATATATATATATATATGTGTGTGTGTGTGTGTAATAATTCTATCTAGTATCTTTTTTATTAACTCTTTGTACTAATATTTAAACAAACTTTAATTCTTTAGTTTAAAAAATAACACTGTAATCTTAATCGTAATCAGCTTGTCCGAAATCCCTGTGTCCCGCCCATTCTATCCAATCAGAACTACTATTACGTAATAATCACGCGCTTGCACTGCTGGTACAAAAGCAAACATCTTGTGTAATCGCTTTTTTTGTCTGCTTGCCTTCATCATATAAGAATGTAGATAACTGCAGCTGTTTGTCTTTGTGTTGTGTCCTCCAACATGCCGCTGCTGCTTGTCGCTGTCTGCTTTGCTTGGTGATCGTAGAAAGTTTCTCTATACAATGTGCCGCAATTGTGTTTTAAGCTATCGATGTGTGCGTCAAAATAAAAAGATCAAAATCAATTCTGAAGACGTTTTCACTAAACCAGATATGACACGAATGCAAACAGACCTACACCGGCCAACGCTACTATAATACATAACACACACATATATCTACATATATAAAGGAGAAAAGCGACTCACTCACTCACTGACTCACTGACTAATCACGATATCTCCGGAACTATTAAACTTACAGATTTGAAATTTGGTATAGGTAGGTTCCCTTCATGGAGTAGACGTCAGCTAAGAACGGATATTGCAAAGATCGAACCCCAAGGGGCGTTACGGAGGTTTAAGGGGCATTATAGATAATTATTTTCATTATTAAACTATTAGATGTACAGCCGTGAAACTTGGTACACAGATTTCTTTCATAAAGTAGAGATTCCCTATATAATGATTTTTACGAAAATCGACCCCCAAGTGGCGTTGTGGAGAATTAAGTGGCGTTATAGGCAATTAACTCTTTTTTAAACTATTAGATGTAAAATCTTGAAATTGAGTAAGCTGATTCCATTCATTGAGTAGAGATCCGCTATAAGATGGGTTTTGTGAATATCGTTTCCTAAGTGGAGTTGCGGGGGCTTAAGGGGCCTTATAGATAATTTTTTTCATTTTTTAAACTATTAGACGTACAGTCTTAAAATTTTGTAAGCGGATTCCTTTCATGGTGTAGAGATCTGCTACCAAATAGTTTTAGGGGAAATTGATCCCCAACGGTTACTGAGGGGGGATTAAGGAGCGTAATAGATAAATATTGTCGCTTTTCAACTATTAGACCCACTTACTTGAAAATTAGAAGGTATGTTCCGTTCATGGAATAGAGTTAGTTCCCTTTACAAAGAGTTTTTCGAAAACGGACCCCCGAAGGAGTGGGGTTGCAAGGGATTAAGGCGTGTTATAGAAAAATTCCTGTTATTGAATTTAACCCATTTACTTGAAATTTGTTGAGCAATTTTCTTTAGTTGAATAGAGTTCCACTAAGAATGGATTTTACGGAAATCAACTCCAGGGGGAAGCGGGGAGAGTTATTGGGGCGTATTGATAGACAAAATTCCCGTTTTCGAACTGCTAAGACTATAATAAAATTTGGTTTGCATGCTTCTTTTGTTGAGTTGGAATCCGCTAAGAATGCTGTCAACAAGGTATTGATGATAAAAATTCCGTTTTTGCTCTGTTAGATTTAGACTTGAAATTTAGCACGCATGTTTATTTTATGGAGAAGAGATCCACTGAAAGTTGCTTTGGTGGAAATCAACTTGATTATTAGGTAAGTGAGCGCAAAAAATCTTTCTACTTCTATTTTAGTTATAAATAGGAATTAGATATTTTAATTTATGTCCTTTTTATATCAAGAGGCGAGAGTTACAGCTATAAATATTTTTCAATACAATCGAATTCTTAATGCTAGATATCAATAATTCATATACTATATGTAAACAGTATACTTTTATACAACATCGTGAAATACCCAGTGAAGCGGGTGGGTAACGGCTAGTATATATATATATAAAGACTAATGTACGATTCAGAACTTTCTCATTCTCCCTTTTTATATTTTTTATAAAATTTTATTCTATTATGTCTACTTTATCCTGGCCTCGGTGACCGAGTGATCATGATCACGTACTAAGAGGCAGGCATTGTCGAGTTCTCGTGCCATTGAAATCACACCATGTAGAAGGGGCTGATACATGTTAAAAATGGCGAGGCTCAAAGTTCTCCCATCGGTGTGGTGTGGAAGTTTGAAGAGAGAACTGTCAAGTCAGGTGTTGCCCCGGTCAATAGACCATGGCTTAAAATTACAAAACCCATCACCAATAGCCTTCATGTTGCTCTGGCATACCCAGGGGTTCCACGAGTCACAGTAAAAAAATCGAGAAAAAATAAACATGTATACAAAATTGATTCACGTTCTCTATGAAATTTGTATATTTACAAGCATCTAAAAATTCAAGTTTAAATATTATTTTGAGATGTATCCCTTGAAGTATGTGTGTATGGAATGGAGTTCCACGAAAACACTTTCTAGTTCTAGGGTTTCAGGGAGTTGAAAAAGTTTGAAGACCACTGCTCTAGAATGTGACTTAAATTAAAGTCTAACCAAGTGTATTTTTCCCCTGCGAAAACAGATTTATTTCTGGAAAGTGTGTACGGTAAGATGATAAAATTAGAAGTAGACTATATTTTCTAATTTCATTTATCATGATGTTCTTAGAGTCAGTTAGACTAGTGAGATTAATATACTGAGTAAAAGAAAGTAATTGCTTTTTCTCCTGTTATGAAAATATTACCAACCCCTCCATTGTAACTGAATCATTTTGAACATGGATCAAGACAAGTTTAGATTAAAGATAATAACTAACTAAAATGTCTCAGTCGCAACCTTGCATTTTCTTCCCAATTCTATTACATTTTTTTGTTTACTTCTTGAAGCTTATTTGACTGAAATTTACATTCATTATTACCTCTCAAGGTAAGAACTTATAAATTAATGGAATGAAAAGAGTTATCTAATTCTTTGCACGAATATAAGGTCAAATATCATAAATTGAAAAACAGAATGAAGTCGGATACAAAAAGAGCCAACATTTTAATAACATGTTGTTTTTCAACTGATTATATAAGTAATAGCACTGCTAATGAACATTTTATATTACAAATTTAACCAATTATTCATTATTTTATTTTAAAAGTATTATTAATAAAAATTTTACTTTTACAGAAATCCTGATTTAGGTGCACGATGATTCATATGATTTTTCTTATACATTTTCCGCAACTTTTGAGCTTTCCAAATAGTTTTTCTGTTTTAAATTACGATTACGTTTTTCTCTATCATAGTCTCCATTCAGAATTCGTTTGAAAAGTTAAGCAATGTGGCATTTCCAGCTAAACTTGCTCTTATCAGATCTAATGCCTTTTAGAGGACATTCACTTATTTTTTTACCATTTTTTCAAGAATTTTGTCAATTTCTAATCTTTAGTTTACAATGGACAAAACAATTATCAACAGTTAATATCTGATGAACACTTAATTAGTCAATTACGAGACTAGTTTCAATTATTACTGTTCATAATTTTTGTTATTCTTAAAAGAATTTCTGTCATTTGTCTTTATGATGTAAATTTGATATAATAAATCTGATTTTCGCCAGTGCAGATAAGGCATTAAGTATTTTTTACGTTTTGTTTATAAAAATTGATTTATTTTTGAAAATAATTACAGGAAGAGTAAAAAGTTTTATGGGCTATTCATATCTCCCTAACAGTAAAAAGAAATAAAAAATTCCATTTTTCTTATTGATGCACCATTTAAACAATAGTTAAAAACAGGTCATTCCCATCCAACTATAAGATAACAGAACAATTACATACCTAATTTCGTATAAAATTAAAGCAAAATAAAAAACAGCAGTTTCTTTCACTGTTAAATATTTAACTTAAATGTGTATGTTACTCTTTACATACTAACTTTTAATTTGGATTTGTTAGTTATAACATGCTCATATGATTTTTATTTTATACGCTGTTAGCCATTCAAAATGTAAAATTAAGAAAGACAGACGACAAAACCAAATTTATTAGAGAAATAACACACAGTATAAAACTGAAATGATTGTAAATACAGACTTCTGTGACGTAAGGAAGATTTTGAATTCAGTGTTGAATGTTGATATCACGGCGGGCAATAACCGTTGTTACACGCCTTGACATTGAATGAAAGAGGTTTTGGATGTCCTGTGTAGGTGTGTAGCAACCCAATCCATTTTTACACTTTTTCCAAGTTGATCCGATGTAGCAACAGCTAGTTTATGCAGGGCCAACCGATTATACATGTTCAATAGGTGATGGACTGAGATAGCTGGCATGCAAAGGCAACAATGCTATCTGGCGAGCAAAGAAAATTGTATACCACCTGAGGTCGTATATTTCCAATTACATTGTGACCGCCGCAAGCAATCTCTGAAGCAAGACCAGTATAGCAAAGGATAAGAGAACAGCTAAGCAACTTCTTTCCACGATACCTCCGTAGACAAATCCGACCATCCACGTATTGCAGACAGAAGCCTGATTTGTCTGTTACGACAATAAAGTGTCATTCAGTTTTCCACGTTCGATGTTCAGTGTATCTCTCATGAAGATTCAAACGCTTGTGGTTTGATACAAAGCTAATCGCAATAATAGGCATCTTGCAGATATTCCTCTGTACTGCAAACAATGCCAAATGGTATGAGTGGAAACTGATTGTTGTGCAGCTGAATGTATTTGGTGCTGACTCTTGATGTGGGGGAACCAACCATTATCGTCATGCGCTCAATATTCCTATCACCATACTGTATGTAATGTAGGAATGTACAATGTAATAGTCTACTACAGGGGTGTCCAACCCAAATGACCTTGCGGGCCACTTCAGAAAAACATAGTCTCGCGGCCCGCACATAAAAATATGTATCTTTATATCATATTTGGAAACAAAAA
This sequence comes from Trichonephila clavipes, assembly GCA_019973935.1. NCBI lineage: Eukaryota > Metazoa > Arthropoda > Arachnida > Araneae > Nephilidae > Trichonephila > Trichonephila clavipes. Next base: position 1,751,138 of record BMAU01017843.1, read on the forward strand.
AAACATTCATTGACTGAAAATTTAAAACAGAATGAATTATTACAATTGTTTTCATTATTTTTCATGTATACAGGCATAGATAATATAATAATGTTTATGTAATATAATAATGCAATGATCAAATAATGTTTAAAATATTACAGTGTGTGTGTTGCCATTTTCTTGAAAATTACGGTGTTCCTTTTGAATTGATCTTTCGTTTCTCATTGTTGAAATTTGATAGTGCTGTCATTCGCAAACGATTAAGTATACGTTGCTCTTTATCTTTACCGTCCTGAATATTTTTTTTAAACTTTAAGAAACATCTCTGACTGCCTCTTGCTTTTAGAGCACTCCAAACAGAAAAGGAGAATAAATGAAAGTCGCACACACAGAAAATCATGTACCATACATAGTAAAGGATATGCATAATGCATTTCGGAATTTATTAAAAAAGTAATTTATTATAAAAAATCAAATGTAACTGTTTGATAAAATATAAATCTCTCTTAATCTAAAGGACATTTCTATTATCAAAAAGGATCTATTTTAAAACAAGAACAGGTAACAGGCAAATACACTGCTGGACAATTGCTAAGGACGGATAACACTATCATCCATAGCAACCACAAAATGAAAGGAAGCAAAATGTGGAAAACTACAATAAGTGCGGGTTATTAGTAAGAAGAAGTATGGGTATGCAAATTTTTTTTCCACATCTTTTCATCACGTGATAGCGTTCATAAGAGCTTTAAAGGTTTTAACACGTGTTGACAGTTGTTGTTTCAAGTCAAAAGTTTTACAGGAAAGATTTAATAGACGAACTTAAAATTTTTGGCATGTCTTCCCGACATCCCATAGATGATTTTATGCGTGGCCGAATTATTGGAAAGATCGAAGAAGGGCGAAAAATAACAGATGTTGCCAGGGTGTTCGACATTGCTCACAGCGTTGTTTCACGGCTGTGGAAGTCATTTAAAACTACTGGAATGTGTAGTAGACGGCACGGGGGAGGTCGTGTTAGAAGTACGACGCCTTCAGAAGACAGATATATCGTCCTATCAGCAAAAAGGAACAGGCGCACCACAGCTCAGTAGGTGGCAAATCAGTTTCTTGCTGCCTCAGGAGAGCAGATCTCCCGAAAAACTGTTGCTAGACGTTTGAGGGAAGGAGGCCTATACGCACGCAGACCTGTTGTGTGTATCCCATTGACCAGACAGCACCGTACTGCCCGTTTGCAATGGTGTCGTGAGCATCACAATTGGACTGAACAGGACTGGGCATGCGTACTATTCTCAGATGAGAGTAGGTTCAGTCTGTCATCGGATTGTAGACGCCCACTAATCTGGCGCGAGAGTGGTACTGCTTATCGTCCAGAAAATAT